>OX104070.1:24570158-24636399 GCA_944474145.2 Dicrocoelium dendriticum
TTCGACGCACAGTGTAAGGTGTCTGGTCAACATCATGTTCTACAGGTTGTATGGGCTCATTCGGCAAACTACTGGTGCATTGTTCTTTTATAGATCCCATCGCGTTTGGTTCTTTGAGTGACATATCATCTTTAGAAGGCATATCGCTGATTGTCTTCAGCCGAACCTCAGATGGTAGGTTGCAAGGGAACATGTACCAGCTTTTTAACATCCGTGCTACCATATGTTTTGACCGAATGACCACCTTCAACACTCTCGGGCCACTTCCTTTGTAATTCGGTAAGGTACGCACTAGTGACAGGGATTTCGCCAACACATCATTCAAGCGGAGTGTTTCACGACTATAACACCACTGTTCTTTTTTTGGGTTATTATTTCATGCTCATCACATGCTTCAGTTTCAGGAACCCCGTAAAGAAGTGGGTTGCTGGTTGAAGTTTCCTTCCGGTAGTCCTCTAAGGTGCGGTTAACTCGATTTGGAGCATCATTAAGAACTACGTTAAACAAGTATTGAGGAGGAGATATAGCGAAATGCTCCAAGGAGATCCAGCTGGTGTTCTGAGCAAGACGGAGTGCTGGATGAAGTTTTTGAGCAGGTTATAGCGGAAGCAAGTGCTTGCGTGACACTGAGCCACTGTCAATAAATAGTGCATCATGTAAGGCAAAAGTATGCTACCGTTTTACGCCTACTTGATGTGTAACTACTTCAACATCACTGATAAGTTGCACGCTAACTGTCACTCTTGGTATTATTTTTAAATATTTGTTGACCCTACCCAAGTGGGGGTGCACAGTCGCACTTAGTTGCTATCGCTTCCATTCCTGCGTGTTTCCCTCGGACTTGGATATACTTGGACTAAGTTACCATGACGGTTGTTTCTTGCTGCGTTGGTAACAGGTTGTGATCCAGTGGAATCAGCAGTTGAGGTCACATATTTAGGTTGTGTAGAAAGTCAGTGCGGTGGCTACACAGATAGAAGGACGGTAAATAACCACAAATAGTCCAACTGGAATCCCGGAAGGAGTACATTCACCCCATCAGTTCATTCTATAATTAAGACGTGTGTACATTAGCCTGAGCGTTACCTTTCATACCTTAGCGTTGTCGGGCTCGCAAACATGATCTCCTACATTCGGGTTGCAAATATGTCCGCATAGCCTATATGCCGTCATCCGGTCACCGTTAGGGTGACGTGTGATTTATGTGCCTACTCAAACAAGTGAGACAAACGTATAGGTACAACCACTCATAACGCGCAAGCTGTGAGGGATTAGAAGGAGTCAAAGTAGTATACCGAGAGCAATTTTGGTCACCGCTGTGCTTGTGATTAGACTGCTGGAATGTTACACCTAGAAGGTATTCACAGAGCTGAGAGATGTCCGCAGGTATACCTGTGGGGGGTGGGGGGCTAGACACGAAATGAGAAACGGATGAGGTACTAGTGGAAATTCGCATACAATGGTCGTACCACAACTGCGGAGGGTGTTAAATGTTTCAGCGGCTGCCTTCAAAATGCAGAGAGTCAGCTGTTGTCAAATGCGATCTAACAGGAATCGGTACCCAGCAATCGCATACGGATAAATGGATATCATAGCATGCGAATAACATATCCGAATAAAGACGCAACTTATAACTGCAGCTAAGCAGCACGCAACACGCCGACTGTCTGTGAGCGCCCAGACAGCTTCCCTTTAAACCCAGTGTAGGGCACCTACCAAAGGCTTGAACAACAACACAGGTTAACGGAGGTTTGGGGGGACTTCACAAGACGTCTAAGGAGTATACATGTCCATTGCTGTTAAATAACATCCGTCCATTGGATCCAAATACATTGTTTCGGAGGCACGCAATCTTCTCATAGTCTACGAATTTCTAATGCACCGTCATTAAACCGGACAGGAACTGCACGCAAACTCGATCCTGCATAGTCGCTCACCTAAGTGTTATGATTGACGTTAATGGGGCTAAATACCGTCAGAAAAAAGACATTCACCGCACCGGACAGTGTATGGACCAGATCTCAAGTCACATGGAACGGACAAGACAGCCGACTACAAAGGTTATGGTGTGAGTGTTTCGGACTCGAGGCGGCCTGATGGATATGAACCACAGTGGACCATTAGGTGAGAGCGAAGTTCACGGTCCGGTGTGTGAGAGGACATTGCACTTTTAAGGCACCAAATTGCCTATTGTAACATCTCCCTCTTTGAATAAACGTTCTCCAGACGCATATGAATGAAGCGCTGTGTTCACCTGTAAAGTTGAATAGGCTTAGTAGGCCGCGTAGTTCTTCCAGTGACTCTGTTGCATGGCTCTGCGCACGTCTCTGTCGGTTCAATACGCCCCACTATTTTTGGTAGTTCCAATGTGTCCGGCAATATATCAAACGGCAACTCGAAAGTAGAAGTGATTGTTTGTTCGATCTGTCGTTTGCGTCACTGATAAACGTGCCGTATGACAGACAACGTTCCGACAGACACCACGTACAGCACAGAGCATTTTCTTTATCGTGCCACTGCAGGTTGCCAGGTTTGGTGGTTTGGCCATGCATCCAACGCGTACACCGGCTCCCCTAGTAGAAAACATCTATTCGCTCCTGACGCCAGTAGCCGTTGCGTAACCTTAGAGAGTACTGCATTAATTGGAGGACGTGTCTCACGCCCGAACATGGCTTCCGCTGGGTATCTGCCGCCTGGTAGATCGGGGTTTTGCGTAGGCCACATTACTTAACAGAAACAGGTGTATGGTATCCACTGTAGGTCCTTCCCCCACAGCTTATAAGTAAATATTTGATGGTGTCCACGAATCATTCTACTTACCCGTTGGACTGTGGATGTTCCGGAGGCTACCGACAGTGCTTGATACAATTACACTGGCAAAAAGCACCAACATCGTCGGAGATAAATTGCGAACCGTTATCGGAAACCGAGGTATTTGTTGAACCGAACTGTGCAAATAACTGTTGTAATTTTCGTACCGTGGCCGCTGTCGTAGTTGTGTTCATCAGGTATACGTCCGGTCACTTAGTATACGCATCAATCACAATTCAAAAAAATGGCCTTGAGCGGGACCAGGGAAATCAAGGTGAATTCTCTCCCATGGCTTAGAGGCTGGCATCCAGGGTTGGATGAATTTGCTTGGAAGTTCCGCTGCTGATGCACATATGCTGCATGTGGGGACACAATCATGGATAGCGTTGTCAATAAAAGCCCAATATACGTAACTTCTGACTGAAGCTTTCATCCGGTATATTCCGCGACAGTGTAAGTGCAATTATCTTAATAACCTTACCATTGAGGAAGTCCTAAAGAATGCTCTGCGTAATTCGTTAAACGCGCTTGCGTTGAGCTCCTCCAGGTAACCGAGCTGTTAACTTGGACTACGCTGATGATATCGTCTTGCTGGGTGACTGTCCACAGGCCATCCAACTTGCGATTGAAGAGTCAAAATATGGGATGACTATTTCCATCCAAGTGCAAAGCCCTTTCCCAAGACTTTCAGATACCTGTACCTGCACTCAATCTTGGTTGTGAGGCTGAAGGTTACGAAGAGATTTGCCTACCTGGGTTGTTGCATCACAGCCAATGGAGCTATTGGAGACCAGGTTTCGTTGCGTATCTCAAGAGCTCGCTTCGCTTTCTTTAAGCTGAAGCACTTGTGGCGCCGCCATTACATCGGTATATCCATCAAAGGACGGGTTTACTGTGCGGCTGTCCGAGCTGTACTGTGGTATCGTTGCGATAATTGGCCTGTTCGTATTGCGGACCTGCGCCGTCTCTCTGTCTTTGAGCACCGTTGCTTGTGGTCGATTGCCCGTGTGTGGCCGCTGGGCCACGTAACCACTGCGTAAGTTAGACAGCGTGGCTTGGGTGGAGGCAACCATTCGCTGGAGGAGCTCGTCCCGCTGCGTCCGCTGCGGTGTCTTGCACACGTACTGCGTATGCCCGGTCATCGTCTTCTGAGTCGCGCGTTCTTCGCGGTTGCTGGACGAGCGCGGTAGACAACCTACGACATGTAGAAGCCACACAGGAATTGTCGAGTGACGCATCACTCCCTCCCCAGGGTTTTCACCCAATGTAACTAATGCATGTATGCTGTTATGGGCTGTGCAATGAGCAAAGCTGATAGAGCCATGTTACAAACTAAAAGTGCAGTGGTATTCCCCTCGTGCACTCTGCGATTTTTGATGCCGTTATAAAGTCGCAAGTACTGTGACTATCACTTTCTGTGTGTATTTGTTTACTGTGTGACCATTTTATTGTCAGAACTGAGCGGGTACTGCTGACGTACGTCCTTACTGAATATCCATGTTCGTTTTTATACTTTTTTAAGCGTTCCTACGAAGGACAAAATGGTTAGTTCCATTTCAGAAAAGCCAAAGGCACTCACATATAAATGGTATCAGCGATTCGACGATGTCAAGAAGGAACAGTTCGTTAACATTGGCGCAAAATTGCTGAGTTGGCAGAACACAAATCCATGTAACGTAAAAGAGGAAAGCCGTTTTTGTATGGTTTTGTGAACCACACACCAAGCCTGAAAGAAAGAATGATAGAAAAATGGTACCCAATACATGAACGTACGTTGCTGGAAATTTTGTCATTCAGCACTGAGGTGAAAATTCCATTATCTGGACACGTGATTCAAGAACGGGCATTTTATTTCAGAAAAAAGAATTACGAAACACAGACTTGTCATCGTCAAACAGTTGGCTACAGGCTTTCATCAGTAGACGATTTTGTGTTTGGTAAGCACTCGGCGAAAGCGGTAACTCAGATAAGTGTGTTGCATCCGACTAGGCGGAAAAATTGCCCGAAATATTTTCCTGCTACACAGCACAAGACTTTGCTAATTCAAGTGAAACTGCTTTACTATTCAAAATGACGTCCGATAAATGCTTTGTGTAAGAGATTGAAATGCGAAGGTGGGAAAGGAAGCAAGGCGTGTATCACATTTTTCTGTGCACTACCACATTGGGGGAACGAGAACCGGCTGCAGTGTTTTGGAAATTAGCCAACTCTCGCATTTTAGAAGTGTTAACATGAAAAGCTACCGGCGGTTTACCAGGATAATATGAAGCCATGCGTGACTGCAGCTATTTCCGAAGGTTTTGCACCAAAATGCAGAAAAACGCAACATTGTACCTTCTCTCGACAAAGCCGTTGCCCTCCCTAATTCCACTACTTAATAACAAATTGCAGTTCCTGTTACCGAACACCACTGTGTTACTTCAACCTTTCGACCAGAGTGTCTTTCAGGCACCTAAAGCGGCGTTTGGGAGAAAACAACTTCTCCATCTTATAACCATCATGGAATCCCACAAAGATATGTCCGAAAGTGATTTCATGAGACGAGTACATTTATTAGACGTCGTGTTCTACATAACTTCTACCTGGAAGGAGGTGCAGAACTCAACTATCTCTGCTTTTACAGCGGGTTTTCCTTGTAATCCAGAAATAGATTCTGAGAGAGCAATGCAAACTTGACCTGAGACATATGAGAAAATTGTGCCTCCTACAAATGCAATCGCTATGGATGCCCTCTCAGAGGAGTTGTTTGGATGCAAACTGGCTGACAGCCATCTGATTGCTTCTTATTTTCAAACAAGTCACACAACAGAAATAAACGGGTGTAAAAACGTGCGGCCCTCCGGCAGAAAGAACAACAGGTGGCGGCGACACGAAAATCTTTATTGGCGAGAATTGCTTTCTTTTTATATCAGATATGACCATTTTCTGCGCCCGTTTCTATTCGGCTACTACACTTTCATGCATTTGTCTCCAGTTGCCAGTGTCCTTTGATCCTGGGCGTTTCGCCTCCAATCGTTCGGTCGTAATTCGTCCATGGCATTTGCTACAATTGGTTCCCCATGCTGTGTCTTGACGATCAAAAACCAATCGGCCGATGGGTTTCGGTTCAGTGCCTGCTCTTTCTGGCCTATGGACGGTCGTTCGCGTACCGGATTGACGTGACGCTGATTGGTCAGGCGTCTGATGCAAGTCCTCGATCCCCTTAACGTCGCTTACTCGTTTGCGAGCCGTCTCGGGTTTTGATTGGATATTCGGACCACGCTTGTTTGCCAGACGCTTTGCCGAGCCGTTGGTCTGTTCGTCCGATCGGTAGCTTGTGTGCGCCACTGGTTGGCGGTGCCGCGAACTGATTGCGATCTCCGATTGTGTTGCCGATTGGTGGAAACCAGTTCGCGCTGTTGGCTGGCGGTTTGGCACGTAAGCTACCATCACATCCTTCCTTTTTTCGTTTTTTTGTAGTCCGATTGCGTAAGCGCTGTATCGCCTTCCACTGCGTGTAGTCTTGTGGTCGTGTGCTGCCGTATCCACCGAAATGTCCGGCTGCGTTGGCTGCTTCGCACGATGCCGTGCTTGTTCACCACGTTGTCTCCTTAACTGCACCCGGTTGCGTCGAAATAGACTATCCCCAACTCTTACGTCGTAGCTTCGTTCGCCTTTGAGACCTTCTACTCGCCCTCTCCTCCAAGACCCGTTAGCTCCCGGTGTCGGCGCGACCCAGACCTCGTCTCCGGGCAACAGGCGTGGAAGCTGCTTCGTTCCGCGATCGTAATATTTCTTTTGTCGAAGCATGCGCTCACGCAAGCGCTCATACATCAAGCTCTGCGATGGTATTTCAGGCTGCAGCAGAGTATTGGCGATCGGCAACAGGGTTCTTGTCCTACGGCCAAACAGACGTTGCGCTGGACTGCATCCAATTTCGGCAGATGGCATGTTCCTTCGTTCTAACAACATGATGTAAGGATCTTCTTTGGTCTCCTTGACTTTGGTGAGTAACTTCTTTGCTTCCTTCACGGCTGACTCAGCTTTTCCATTTGACTGACTGTGGTAAGGGCTGGTTAAACGATGAAGGAAATCCCACTTTTCGCTGAAACTCCGAAATTCGGCGCTGTTGAATTGGGGGCCATTGTCGGACACTACCTCTTCCGGTATCCCATGTCGCGCAAACTGCGATCGTAGCTTGTTTATCACGGCCTGTGTGCTAGTAGACGTGAGAGCATCAATCTCGAAATAGTCGCTAAAGTAATCGACAGCGATCAGGTAATTCTTTCCGTCATGTGCAAAGATGTCTAGGGCGACTTTCTGCCACGGCCTTTCCGGGACCTCACGAAGCATCATAGGCTCCTTCGGCTGGCGGACATCATGTGCTCGACAGGCTAAGCAGTTTGAAACGTGATCCCGTATCTGACTAGTCATTCCAGGCCAAAACATTAGCTCTCGAGCTCTCGCCACGCAAGCATTGACTCCTGAATGACTTCCGTGTATCAGCTCCAGCATGGGTCGTTGCATTGCCTTTGGAACGAGTATACGGTTGCCTTTGAAGATTAGCCCATCCTGTGTGACAAGTTCATCCCGAAAGTTAAAGAAGGGAGTCAACTCCTTTGGCAGCTTGTTTTTACTATCGGGCCACCCTTTCAGTATCGTTTCCTTGAGCCGATTACACAGCTCGTCTGCTTCCGTGTGGCGTAGTAGTTGCTGGAAACGCTCCTCTGTGACGGCCAATAGCTGAGTGACATGGACAATGTCTTGGTCTTCTTGCGTTGCGGTCACATCGGAAAGATATGCCCTAGACAGTGTGTCTGCAATGTACATCCTCGACCCCGGTTGGTAGACGATGTCTAGGTCGTACTTCTGGAGCCGAATGAGCATTCGTTGTAAGCGGCGTGGGACGACGTGCAGTGGTTTATTGGCTATTGATACCAGAGGCTTGTGATCGGTAAATACAGTGGTCCGGCGACCAAAAGTGTAATCGTTGGAACGCTCTACGGCATAAACCAATGCTAGCATCTCCTTTTCAATCTGTGCATAACGGCGCTCGGATTCCGTTAGTGTCCGACTGCGAAAATCGATGGGCTTCCCGTTCTGCATTAGCACGGCACCGATACCGAATTGGCTGCTGTCACACTGGATCTCAAGGGGAAGTGACGGATCGTAATACGCTAGGACAGGGGCGCACGCGATCAGTTGTTTGATGTTCTGGAAAGCCTCCTCCTGTTCTGTGTTCCACTGCCAGCTCTCGCCCTTATGTGTAAGTTTTCGGATAGGAACCATTACTTCGGCTAGTCGTGGAAGGAAGCGGCTGAGGTAATTCACCATCCCGTTTAGTCTGCTCACGGCTTTAACATCTGTCGGAGGTGGCATCTCTTTTATGGCTCTAACTTTCTCCGGATCTGGCTTTAGACCTTCTGCGCTCAAAACATGTCCGTGGAACACCAGCTCTGTTTTTCGTAACTCAATTTTCTCACGTTTCAATCTGATATTCTTGTCTTTACAGCGTTCTAGAAATCTGCTCAGGTTACGGTCGTGCTCTTCCAGAGTCGCCCCAAAAACCACTACATCGTCTGCTACACAAATAGCTCCGGGTAGATCGTCTAGGGCCTGCATTAATCGTTTCTGAAAAATTTCACTGGACACTTTCAAACCGAATGGTAAGCGCAACCACCGAAACCGTCCAAATGGCGTTCCGAACGTGGTTAAATAACTGGACTCTTCGTCAAGCTGGACGTGCCAGAAAGCGGAAGCGAGGTCGACCTTCGTGAACAATCTGGCCTTGGACAACTCGGGTAAGACGTCATCTAGCGTTGGTAGTGTAAAATACTCTCTCCTGAGTGCGGCGTTGAGCGGCTTAGGGTCGATGCACACACGCAAATCGCCTGACTTCTTGGTGATTATCGCGACTTGACTGACCCAATCGGTTGGCTCATCGACCTTGGCAATCACACCTAAACTGATCAAACGCTGCAACTCGTCTAAGAACTTCTCACGCAAAGCGATAGGTACTTTTCTCGCTGGTAGTGCTACTGGTCTAGCGGACTCGTTTAACGACAGGTGAGCTACGCCTTGGAATTTTCCCACGGTACCATCAAACACACTGGGATAGTTGTCTACGATCTCTGTACCGACTTCGCACGAGTGAACAAAACGATCATGATTAAAAGAAACAAAACCCAAACTCTGAATGGAATCAAGGCCCAGGATGGGCATTAAATCTCCTGATACCAGGAGAAAATCAAGTAAATGCTCGGAGCCATCCTTCGGGTTTATGGCCTTCATGGTAACGCAGCCCTTCGGTTGTAACTTTGATCCGTTCCACATTCTGAGCTGTGTCTGTATTTGGCGGTATTCTGCATCGGGACAGTATTTGTGAGGAAGTATGTTCACGCTTGCTCCTGAATCCAATTGGAATCGCACCGGACGCCCTTGAATAAGCAACGTTGCGAATACACAGACTGGTCTCTCACGTCCTGTCATGTTGTTAATAGCCAGTTCCTGCGGCTCTTCCTGATCGTCCTGCCCGACTGAGTCGACTTTGGTTGCCTGACAACAACGTGCAAAGTGGTTCTTCTTCGCACACTTCATACAGGTTCGGCCCCATGCTGGACAATCCTCTTTGCGCCTTGGGTGTGAGCGGCCGCAAAACTGGCATTTGGGTTGATTCGCGCTCGATGACTTCGATACAATTTCTCGGCCTCGGGATACTGCAAACAGATCCGTCGTGGACTCCATCTTGAGCTGCTGAAACTGTTGAGCCGTCCTTGATTCGCTAAAACAGATATCGATGCAATGTTCCAAAGACAGGTTTCGCTGTCGCAAAAGGCGTCTGGAAAGTTCCTCATTCTTTATGCCAATTATAATTCGATCGCGGATCAGCGAATCTCGTAAACAGGTGCAAAAATTGCAATCCCGCGCCAGAATTTTCAGCTCCGTGATGTATGCGTCGATTGATTCACCCGGCAGGCGATTTCGGCTGAAAAACAGATACCTTTGGTAAGTTTCGTTTGTGTAACCTTCGCAAAACTCGCCGAATCTGCGTATTACTTCATCCAGCTCCATCTCCTGAGTTCCATCGCTGAGATCCAACGTTTGCAGCGTCCGCCTGGCTTCGTCTCCAATGGCATGCCTGAACATCGCCAGTTGATAGGCCATTGGCTGAGAATCCAACTGAGTCAGTGTTACAAAGTCTAGCCACTTCGCCTTCCATATTCTCCAATTCTCCGGCAACGAACTCTCGGTCATTTGCAACGGAGCTGGCAGCGGAATCGTTGGTTGTCCACCAAACGCATGCGGGGTTCGGCGTGTCTTCTTGTCCTCTGTCGCCATGTAAAAACGTGCGGCCCTCCGGCAGAAAGAACAACAGGTGGCGGCGACACGAAAATCTTTATTGGCGAGAATTGCTTTCTTTTTATATCAGATATGACCATTTTCTGCGCCCGTTTCTATTCGGCTACTACACTTTCATGCATTTGTCTCCATTTGCCAGTGTCCTTTGATCCTGGGCGTTTCGCCTCCAATCGTTCGGTCGTAATTCGTCCATGGCATTTGCTACAATTGGTTCCCCATGCTGTGTCTTGACGATCAAAAACCAATCGGCCGATGGGTTTCGGTTCAGTGCCTGCTCTTTCTGGCCTATGGACGGTCGTTCGCGTACCGGATTGACGTGACGCTGATTGGTCAGGCGTCTGATGCAAGTCCTCGATCCCCTTAACGTCGCTTACTCGTTTGCGAGCCGTCTCGGGTTTTGATTGGATATTCGGACCACGCTTGTTTGCCAGACGCTTTGCCGAGCCGTTGGTCTGTTCGTCCGATCGGTAGCTTGTGTGCGCCACTGGTTGGCGGTGCCGCGAACTGATTGCGATCTCCGATTGTGTTGCCGATTGGTGGAAACCAGTTCGCGCTGTTGGCTGGCGGTTTGGCACGTAAGCTACCATCACAACGGGGACCTGCCAACCACATCAATTTTAGCAGCTGAGGTTGTGAATAATGAATCAGACTACCAGCAAGAACAGGATTCTACAAACGTTCTGAAATCATAGGCATTTACAGACGCAAAGTTTAAGTTGATATTTCGCACTCCTACGCAATACATAACGGACACACTGGCATGTTTGCACAACTTCTGAACGTGATGGAAAAACTAAATTCGTTTCATCTCAATTGCCAAGCAACAGAACACTATATTTGATATTTTTTCATGTGGTGGATAATGATTATGACAATAGAAATGTGTGTGACTTTTTAAGGCTTCCGGATTCCGACGATTTGAAGGACAGTTTCTAAACTGCTGACTCACAACCTATGCGATTATCGCATTATTATTACTCATCTATCCCACATTATATGCCACTACTGAGTTTGTAAATGACGGCAGACTTGATAGTACGTTGGTGACAAACAACTTCGGCGGTGTTCTGCAATTAAAGTCATAGTGAATTATGCGCAGATTGCCATTTCTAAAACCTTGCTGTGTGAAGCGATTCGTTTGGCAGTGTCAGCAGCTGAAACAAAGCAATCAAATTAACTGGACCTATGCAGCACACATCAAGCGCCATTGTCTCCTATTTCACCCAGATGGAGCAGTCTCGTTGCAGAGGAACACGCTCATGGTTGTCTGTAATGTAGCGATCTAGTGAGCCAACATATTATATCACTTTATATCTGTTTGTTGGTGTAACTGGGTTTTCTTTTGGTTATAGCGGAAGTAAGAATACTCCACCGCTCCCCGTTGTTTTGTGTGTTTTGCCTCACTCACCCCTACTCACCCCTACTCACCGCGCCCTCTCTTCCGGTTCCTCGCATACGTTCGCTTTTGCCTCACATTTGTGATTTGCTTGTATGGACACTGAAGCCTACGGTTATTCACTTTTACTTTGTGAATCTCATTTGTTCGTGAGGCAACTTATCGATCCCCTACTTTTTGAACTGTCCAGCCTTTCCGCAAAGCCTGTGATATGCCCTAATTAGAATATCGTGAGTGAGTTCCACAGACAGACGCTTGGTGGCCGGTTTGGCTTACTACGTGCACATTGTTTGTTGCTCGGTCGTTGGTGTTCTCACTACCGTTAGTGAGTGGAAGTAGTCGTGGGGCTCCGACACAACAATCTTCAAGGCATATTCAATCACAATTACATCAAAATTATTCACTCGAAACATTCTAAAACGTAAACGTTCAATAAACACCCTCAACGGGCCGGATTGCAATTAGCGAACGCCGACCGGTCCACGGCGGTGTAAAGGTTGGTAGTTGCTGCCGTAGAGTGCACCGGCTCGCTATACCCTCATATTTTACGAGACCAGCTGCTTGCAGTGTAATCCCTTCGCAACAAAATGGTACATGTCTGCGTACTTGCGGAAAGGAAGGAAAGTAATACAAGACAACGTTTAACACATCCTTTGAAAGGAAATTGCAAGGCTGCAATCGAACATCTATCACATGCCTCGTTCATCGCTCCATTGGTGATTATGTCATACCACCCGGGAGCTGTCTTGTGTACCTCGATCAGAGTTGACTTGTGGGGTTCGTATGGAGGTGAATTGTTTGGAATATGATTACCTTCCACCCCACGCTCAACTTAGACCTGTGGATCCGTCACAAAAGTGCTATTTCATCGCATCAATAAAGAAGTTACGTGTAGTGATTTGTATCCATTCTGCTGCGACGGAGGTCGTTCCGCTCCTTATGTTACAGACAACTTGACTTCGAGGTCAAACGGTAGCTTCTACTGCGTCTTCAACTATCCGACCGAACTAGCCTGAATACCCACCAAAACGAGACAACCTATCTGCGTCTCTTGTTTAGAGTATCGTTTTAGTACCAAGCCAACGTTGTTCACTGTTGTCCTGCGTGCATCAATTACACCCTAGCCTCTGACATCTCCTTTGCTCACTTACAGAAGGGGGTTGACTCCACTTCAGGCTTATATCCGGTGTCCTGAGTCCACGCATTTCCTTTCCCTCAGGGACTGTGCGCGCTCCGATGGATGTGTCAAGCACCACCATTGTCCAGTGAGGGCGCACGGCGCACTGTGTACCGGCTGAGCTCCGTTTAGTCAAGTCTCAATTGTCGTCAATTTGAGTTGGACCACGCTGGTCTCACGCAAGTCTCACAGTTTTCCTATCCACCGCCGAAAGCTTGAGTATTCTGCGTCTAACTGTTTTCAGTTGCTACGCTATACCGAATTCTATTGGCTGGTAGCCTCTGCCCACGCAGTGGTACGTGGATGCTACGTGGATGATTATCGGATGATGGCCTTTGCGTTAAGGAGGAAAGCTTCTGCACTAAGAATGATAGCTTTTGCACTAAGGATGTAAGTGCTTGCGTTAATGATGTAAAGGATTGCGTTAACGATGTTAGCAAGTGAGAAATGTTATAGTGAACGAGAGTTAGGTACAGTCGTGCAAGTGAGTTTTTGGCAATTTGTTCAAATGTTCGAAAGCAGCAAGGGTGGCAAACTTGAACTTGAGGTTTCTGAAGCGAACTCTTAAGTCATTTAAGCGACGACGAGTACCAAATGCTGTTTAACTCCAATATTCCTCCTCACGTTGCATATGCATTTCAGGCCTTGTGTCCACGGTTAAAACGAGACATTCGCCTATTTCAACAACCCCACAGAAGAGCTCAAATGCGACGCATGGATAATGTGTTCTAACCAACGAACTGCGTCTTCGTGTACTCGGTGTGTTCTCTTCAGAATACCGACGGCTTCGCGAAATCCTATTCTCATATACTGGACCCTAACGGAAAGCCAGCATCCACGTATATCACTGTTGACAGTAGCTTTCTACAAGTAAAACTGAAGCAACCACCTGAAACCAGTGACATAACACACGTTTGAATTGTAGAAAATATTTTTTTGCACTTAAAATCTGTTCTCACTGGAATGCATTACAATATATATGGTGAACGTACCAGACCTGAGACATACGAAAGGCTATTAGACTTTCATCCTAGTGATAAACACTACAAAACAGTTTGATAAAGTTCAGTACCTTAGACACTGTTACTTCACGTTCCACCTTGGAACACTGTGATTTCAATTTTCTTTCCCGTATCCATCCTGTGTGTCAAGCAAGGTTAAGCTTTTTATCCTATCATACACTATTGAACTATTGAATATGCGATGTGCCAGTTTCCCAAAGACCGCACTCGCCTACGCTACGCGAGCGCGTACTTCGTCGGTTATCCACAGGTCAGTTGACAATGTACTTCTGAGATAGCAGAACGCTGCGTGTTCTGTAGTACTTCATCTGATATCCGTATTTCTGGCCTGAACATGGGCTCCTCACCAGGTGCCGGCTGAAATAGACATACAGTCTTGCCTGTGCTGAGTCTAAACTTGGTGACTGTGGAAGCTAATGCAGTCGTCGTGCATTGCAGTTCTTCCTCGGTATGTGCAAAAAACGCACAGTCATCAGCAAACAGCGGCATACGGATGCTTGTCTCACGCAATAGGCTTCGTGTTTCAAAGATGTGGATGTTAAGCAAACCTCGTCAATGCGGTGCTCCAGATGTACACCGTATTCACACGTGTTGAATGCGCACGACATCACAGCCGTCAGATAGATATTGAAGAGTGTGAGTGATAAAAAGCATCCTTCCTTCTCACCGGCGATAACGGCAAAGTCATCTAAAGTCTGGCCACTCCGCTGCACCATTTCTCCTATGCCGGGATGTAGACATTCAATCAGACGAATAAACTTTGCAGGACATCCAAACTTTGAGAGAATCAGTCATGACGCCTCACGGTTCACCGCATCGAACATTTTGGTGAAGTCGAGAAACAGTGAATACAAAGGTGGATTGCGTTCACGATATTTCTCCTGTAGTTGATGTACTGCGAACACCATGTCGATTGTGTTTCGTCCTGAGCGGAGTCCACATTGCTTCTCAGCTACGTTCGGTTCCAGTATGTGCGGCAAAAGGCAAATGAGTAGGATGCGCGCAAATATCTTCCCGACGCAGCTAACCAAGTTGATGCCACACTAATTGTTAGTGTATACCTTATCACCCTTTTCCTTATACAGTGGAAGCCCAAGAGCATCCTTTAACTGCTGGAATTTGCTCTTCCATCCAGACGGCTTCCTCCAAAAGTAAGAGTGCGCGAATCATAAATCGTTCTCCGTTGTTCAGTATTTCTGGAGGTATGCCATCAGCACCAGCGCAATTCCCATTCCGTAGTTGGGCAAGGGCTCTCTGTGTTGTATACATTCCCGGTGCGTCCCCAAGTTCGGATAGTACACTCTGGTGTTGCAGCGCGTACAGCGTGTCCCAGCCCACCTCGGATCGATCATTCAGAAAGTTGTCATTGGCTGCGACTTAGCCGCAAGTTGTTATCAGATTGTATGCAAACGGCACCAGTCTTAAAGTCCTCAGCGTCTTCAGTTGTTGCACGTATGGTCCGTACACACTCTTATGTATTTAGCTGTGTAACTTGCGCTCGTGTGTTTCTGTCTTTTTGACGGTTTAATATCGTCAGCAATACGAGACTAAACAATAGATGTCCGTGGGTTGCATAGCATTATCCGGATATCCACTGGGCAGTGACTTTAGTTTCTGGTGAACCACATCCGCCATGTCACGTTGCTGTTAAACGGACATTTTGGGCTTTTTATAGGGAGCGGGCTTTCTGGGCGAAAACCCACTACGTCCTGGAACACTGCCGCCGAACTAATTGCTGGAACAGGTTAAACCCGAACCAACCAGCTGGCACCACGAGGAGGTTGTTCGGGTCAGAATAGGGCCTTTGATGGCTCCAGATCCGCCTTGACATAACCAATGTTGACAGTGTTCATTCACGCGTTTGGACAAAAGCCGCGCTGTTCGACCAATATGCCTTACACCTCAGTCCCACTAGAACGGATATATGACCATGAATGCTATCAACAACGGTAACTTCAAATCAAGTCAAGTCAAAATAAGCTTTATGAACCCTAATGGACTTCGTAGATGAACGAATGCTTCAGTTACAAACGCACACTTTAGCAAAGCTGTTGTGAAGATCGGCTTAACCGCGGCAGGAAGGCTTCTGCTTTTGCTTACGGTTACCACGTCTTCCTTGAAAGGTAACTTTAAATAGATTACTTTCTTCGACGCTATTAAGACTTGCATTGGCACAGGTGTTCCTCAAAATTACTTTGAAACAAATCTGCCGGATACCTATTTTCGCTAAGCGTATTATGCATGAACGTAAATCCCGAGCAGATTCGGACTACGCCCTTAATAAGTCAGTGGATTAGGTTGCGCTTAAATCTGCAAGGAATATCTCATGCTGAGGCTGATGTTGCATTCATGATAGTACTTCACCATAGTTAGGCTAAACCAACTTACATTCAACTAGAGTCTTTTAATCTGTATAAGAATCATTCCGCTTTAGTTGGTTTGTTTAATTATGCTGTTCTGCTACACTTGGTGTGTCAGTTTCACATGTTTGTTTTCTATCAAACTATATGTTGGTTGTTTGATATTCCCGGTGTAGATGCACTTGATGTGCATGTTGACAATATGCCAACCTGTCTAACACCCTCCACCTCGATTACTGGCTCAAGTAAACTGCAAATGTTTGCTGGGGAGACGGGGTGCACATTCTTCGTGGCCTTGCTAGACGCATTGGGTGGTTCCGTGCACCCAGTGTGCAGCGGACTAAGGCCCAGCCACCGCCTTGTGTACGTTTGGTACGCATCATTCCTTACATAGGTAGACAAGCATGCTACTGCTGTGCATGTGAAATGAGTGTGGGTCGACTCTGTTGAAGGAACGTGGCTCCCATCCACATGCCTCCCCCTCTTATTCCTCCGGCTTCTCACTGGAGGTTGGGTGGGTGGATGGAGCTGTGAGTGGTACAGCGTAAGCCACCTATGGTCGTTCTGTAGGGGCAGTCGTCCTGTGTCTGTATTAAGAGGGTCGCTGTGACACACAAACCTGGAACCGCATGCTGCAAACCAGATCTGAGAGGAACGAAACTATGGAAGTTCGTATACTGAACTATCCATGTTATATTTCTGTCCAACTACCGTTGGATGGATCCATCTGATTTTCTAGCAAACAAGACATCGATATATCCAGCTGATTGTCAGTTTCGCTGTCATAAGCAAAAAGAGTGCTTCATGGGCTCGGATAATGCATGCAAAAATTACATTCAGGTTAACGTGTATGCTAACCACAACAAATGTATCGTCCATGTAGCGGTGTCAGTGGTCAAAATTGCTTATCTCCTACTATGCAATGCCGATATCCGCCAACAACACATCGAGGCAAGATTCCATAACGACACCGTCCTTCTGTCGGTACTATCGGTCAGTAAACAGGAACTGTACGTTCTAAGTGCAACGAAACAATAAACCTTTTACCTCACACATAGGTATATACCTTGTTATTCCTGACCTGGTTATATAGTCACAAATGTACTCGATTTTCTCAATTCGTGGGACGTTAGTAAATAGAGAGAAATGCCAAATGAGAGCATTAGTTTCTCATGGCTTTCTGCATCATTTTTTGCTTTCGACGAACTGGAAGCTATCAGGTAGGCTGTACTTTACCACCTGATGTTGCACAGGTTCGTGAATTTCTACAAACCATTGACCAACTACATGGTAGGGTAAGTTGAC
The DNA here is from genome assembly GCA_944474145.2 of Dicrocoelium dendriticum. Taxonomy (NCBI): domain Eukaryota; kingdom Metazoa; phylum Platyhelminthes; class Trematoda; order Plagiorchiida; family Dicrocoeliidae; genus Dicrocoelium; species Dicrocoelium dendriticum. The sequence goes on from OX104070.1 coordinate 24,587,568, forward strand.
CATCGATGAAATAGGACGGAGTGGGATGTTGGCTTTAAGGCATTTTTCCAAAAGATACAACATTGGAACAGTTATGACATTTGGTTTGAGGTTGTCGCACAGAGCTTTTGAAATGTGGCCCTTAGCCAGAGTTTATTGCAAGCTCTTGGTGGTCTGTGTCACAACTTGCTCCGTTCGGTCCATTTTCACTTTGATGCAAGACAACTTTGTCTCGTCGCTTAGTCTTGTTGTCCGTTTAGTTATATAATCCTTTCTGTGCAGTAACAAAATTCCAACAATTTGTCCAGCTCGCACAGCATGAACTCCTTACTACGCGTTAGTACCTTCAACGCATCTGTGTGCTTTCGTGTTAACGGGCAACGACTACGCAAGTGACTTTTGCGATAATGGTAGCAGCAATTCACCAAACAACACTTAAAACTTTCCTCATTCATATTTCATATTGCAGTCAACCATTTCTCCTGATCATAAAATCCGTCAAACTGCAGCTCCTACTCGAGCTGTTTATCCCTGGGTCTAGGATCACAAATTTTTAAGCAAACCGAGAAAACTTAACAGTTTTGTCAAGGTTTAAAGGAGAAAACTTGTGTACCCATTTTCCTGGCCTTCTGGAAATGAGGCTTACGGCTTAAGTTGGCACCGCAACTTAGTTAGAGCAGAAATAGCATAGGCCTGCTTCAAAACAAACCGTGGCCTCAATCGAGATTGCGTGTAGCAATCTAAACACACGAAGGACTCTCCGAGATCCAACAATGGATCAAGAACTGGACCAGCATTCAAAACACATGTAATATAACCGTTTGCAAACTGCTTTTTATGCATTTAAATAAATAAGTAAATAAATAAACGTTTTATTCCCCAGCAGTGCGAGGCACAGACCAATTGGGTGGTCTTATCAACATGTACAACGTGATCGCATAATATATTTAATTATTCGTCTTTTGATCAATGGTTCCCATATGGTTTTTTGAAATGATTAGCAGTTTGGAAAAAAGTAGAGAGATAAAGAAACTGGGAACAATAATAAATGTAGATTTTGCGGAAAGTTCAAGTAAACTAATACGGTCATCCATGGAACTGTCCCCAGGGGACTTGCTACCATGCAGGTTATTCCCACGATGGGTTTTACCCGCACTTCCATGCTCCAATTGGCTCTGTGCCAGTGTGGCAAGATATTAAATAGGCCATCAGAACTAGGTGTCAAATGGCTTTTTTAAGGGCAGTTTTATGCATACATTATGGGCGATGAAGCCTCAGCCCTTTCTGTCATGTCAATCAATTATGACACTTTTATGTTTTAAGCCAGCGAGTCATTAGTAATATGATTTGCATGGGTATACTTTTTTAATTTGGAAGCTGTAATCCGTCACCACAAGAGATCAGCCCAGTAATGACCAACGGTGAAACAAAGAAGAAGATAAAGTATGAGGAATTTTAAAACATAATGATGAATACAAACGCTTGCCGATAGACCAGTCACAATTTGATGGAAAATCTTGGCGAGTGACGACGATGGTACAGAGACATCAGCTTGAAAGGCGTAGTGCATCTACGAACCAGTGCGTCAAAGGAGAAAACAGAATTGGTTAGACGGATTGATAGGAATAAGATCGATCACAAATATATACTCAAGAATGCAATTACATGTAGATACTCTTATATTATTGAAAGTAATAGAGGATATGATGACTTTCATGTGTATCCTGGACCTTTCTCATACAAATCATCTAGAGTCACCGTTTGGCTTAGTGTTGACCAGATGTTTGCAACAGTCAGGTGAATATTAATCATGCGTCTGAATTGTGGATAGGTAGTGCAGTTTCTAACACTCGATGGAAGTTTGTTCCATATGAACGCATATTTTACGGAGAAAAAATTTGAGCGGAGCTTTATGCGAGACTTTGGTATTTTCACTGTGCGTTCGCTGTTTCTTAGTTCATAGCGCATACGGGTCTGAAACTCGAGTTGTGGCTGAGCAGTGAAGCTTAACCCGAATAGTAAGCGGTATAGAAGGTACAGATTAAGTTTGAGTCTGCGTAGCCATAGCGGCTCCAGATTTAGCGCCTCGCAACGCTCACGGTATGTCATAGTATTAGGCATGTTCAGAAACCTTTTTGTGAATGATCGTTGAATGTTTTCTACTGCTATAATATCCGCTTTTCTCAGATTACTATGCACTATCGTACAGTACTCAAGTTTCGGCCTAACACATATTTTAAAGGCTTGAAGCCTGGAGTCACTAAAAATAAGAGTTCGACTTAAATAGGCGATCACTTTTCTGGCAGAAGCCTGCAAGTATATGACATGCTCTAAAAAGTTAAATGAGGCAGAATATCTTAGACCAAGGTCTGGGACTGCGCCACACACAGGAATAGGGGTATCGATTAATGTAAGGATGTTCAGAGAGGGGCCACAGCCGTAGTAAAATAGATTACTCTTGTCCGTGGCAAAGTGCAGCTTCCAGGAGTTACTCCAGAGCTCCAATGCGGACAAGTCAGACTGAATATAGGCTAAGTTAGGACTACATTGTCCAGGGGCGGAACAATACACAATTTTAACATCATCTGCGAAAAGGAACGGCTTTCCATACGAGATTTCGTCAAGGAGATCGTTAAAATAGATTAAGAATAAAAGCGGGCCTAGCACGCTACCTTGAATCACTCCACTAGAGATTGTAGTGGCTTCAGATGTATAGTTACCGATTTTGACTACTTGCTTTCTACCCTCGAGGTAGGAAGACAACCAATCTCGAAGCGAATTAGTGATACCGTAGGACATAAGCTTCAGCAACAAAAAATTGTATGGGACACGGTCAAAAGCCTTTTGGATGTCAAGAAATATTACGATGATAGCACTTCCGGGTCTCTTGCTCTAGTCACATAATCAAGGTAATCTAACTGGTAGGTAGTGCACGACCTCCCTTTCAAAAACCGTGCTGATGTTTACTGAGAAGGCTCATAGAACTCAAATATTCTATTATGCGTTCTTTTACCATCCTCTACATGATTTTGGAGATAATGGATGTGTGGTGGATTGGGCGGTAATTTTTACATCTTGCATAGTTCCGCTTTTGTGTCTTGGTATTATAGTTGATTGCTTCCAGTGTATAGGAAACTCCCCATTGAGGATGGAAAGTGTAAATACATTAAGCAAAAGCAGGGGGATGTCTGGACCTCCGTGCTTTACCTGTATTGGAGGGATATTGTCAGGGCCTGCTGAGCATGATGGCCGAACTAATCTGACTTGGCGACATATGTCACTAAGTGTAATTTCAACAGTTTGGAGTGTATTACTCCCTCTGTGTATTAGCTTGAGCTGAGGATCTTCATGCGCATTAGTGCTATAAGTAGACATGAAGTAGTCATTGAAGATCGAACATATGATTGCACGGTCGGTTAAGGCAGTTTCATCAGAGTTTACAGTGGTGTTTATACAACTTGATTTTCTATTTTGCCTACGGTCCAAAAGTTTTGAAATGCAGCCTACCACGTTGGCGCCCTTCAGTGCCATTACTTCCTCAGAGCATAGCATTTTGTGGTGGTCTTGGTATAAAGCTGCAAGCAATCTGGTGTGGAGCATCAGCAGAGTGAAATCGTTTGTTTTCCTAAATTTTTTCCTTATTTTATAAGGTTTAGTGGCTAGCTTTTTCGAGATGCCTGCAGGAGCAGCAGTCCTTTAAAACTTCTTGGTACGTTCTGGAGCCACAGCTTCAACACAAAGCTGAATGCGGTGGTAGAATTCATTACAAGCAATTTGTACATTCTGTGCTAAGAAGAATGGATCCCAATATGAAGACCTTATAAGATTCGAGAAAATTGACCAATTCACAGAAGAGAATGGGCGGTAATTGATCACTGATTCTGTCGGTTTAGAAAGAATTTGGAAAGAACAACCAACAATGTTATGATCACTACCCGGCAACTTGTCACTGATGTATGTGGACACATGCGAACATCCCATCGTAAAGATTAGATCAAGTGTATTACCAAGCCGTGTAGGTTCTGTGACGTGCTGTACCCATCTCAATCGATCAGGAGTAGACATAAAAGAATTGTGTTTTTGTGGTTTATTGTTAAGGGACCATGGGATTTCGGGCATATTAAAATCCCCAGCGATTATTTTGTTAGTGTATGAGAGGTCAGCAATAAGAGAGAAAGTGTCCAACAAGTCATCGGTGACGGTGAGCGTAGACGATGGGGGTCTGTAAATACAACCTACTAAGAGATTTGTTGGATTAATAGAAATTGTAATCCACACCGAATTAGGAAGTTTCCGTAGGAGTAGTTCATTCAGAGGCAGAACGAAGTATTTGTCTTTGACGTAGATTATACAGCCACCACCTCTACCATAAAGGCGGTCATTACGAAAGATGTTATAACCCATTATCCTGAACAATGTGTCAGACGTCTCTGCTGAACACCATGTTTCTGTTATTAGCACTATATCAGGAGAAGAAAGGTGAAGAATATTACGCAGGAAGTGCATTTTATTTAACAGTGAACGGGAATTAATTAAAAGTAAGTGCAGTTTCTTGTTATCCGTTGGGTTGTCTACAGGAATCCAGGTACAGGACCCCAACCAGGTGGTATTTAGAGAAAGTGGAGTGGGGGTGGTGGATACGGAGGACATATAATTTGCGGAATTAATGTCATTTGAGGGTGTGGCGGGTAAAACGCCACTGGACCCCCAAAATAGGTCGGAAGGGTGAAATACTGGGAAAATGGCGACCCACTGGGAGATTACAGTTTGCTGGCTGTTGCACATAACCTACGTGCTAGTTAAGATTATTTACATGTTGAGGTAGTTTGAGAGGATTTGTCTTATATGCTTTTCTTACAGGGAGTGAAGTCAATTTTGCCTGTGTGCCATATGAATTCATGGCTCCCAAACCTGGAACCGAATGCTACGCCGTCGGATGGGGTATGGTTGAATCTAAATCTAACAAAGCTTTTCGGAGATTACTGTCTCGCTCAGATAAATACAACCCTATTCATCACATGCGTGGACCCTATGATGAAATGCTGACCTCGGATCGGTTGCACGAAGTCAGTCTGCCTATTGTGAGCAACAATGATTGTAAAACACATCATACCATTCTCAACGAGAGATTCCACATTTGTGCCGGTTCTACAGGGAAGGTAAGTATAATGCGAATAAATGAGTTATCATCATAAGTCTGACCTCTGAGTTAAAGCCCAAACCACGTTAAGAATAAGATTCGGCTAATAAGCATTTATGTTTTACCGTTGTTTTATCGCAGTGTGTGTTTGCTTTGTGAAGTCGGATTCTACCAGACTAGATGAAATACTCATTAAATTCGACATTATTTGAGCCCATGTATTACGACATGCAACTTTAAGTCTCGCTTCTCTCCACACGGGCTGAATGCGCAACGGACAACCACGTGAAGAACTTGATCTCCTGTATCTAGTGGCGACTATTTCTTGAGTTACTAATCAGTGTGGATTTTCGATGTAATAATCGATAGTTGATCGCAGATAATCTGCCACAAGGCTGTTTGCTCTTCCCTACCCGGGATTCCGGTTCCGCAGTGAAGCGACGGACGAGAAATGGTGGTGGAAATTTTGTCAACATCAAGGTTAGGTCAAAACTTTTAGGGTTAGTACAGCCGGTGCGATTGTTCTTCTGGTATATTGCCACTATAGGCGATTCACACCAGTTACCTGGAATGGTCTCCTCCATCTAGATCTCTTCGAACAAACTGGTCAGTGTTCGTACTGTAAATCAGCACCACATTTAGTATTGAGGGTTTAAGTAACTTCGGACCATTAGCATGAAAACGATTAAAGGTTGTGATAGTGTTTCGGGCGTCAGCTTCGGATGGACCGCCTAAAATACCACAGGTCGTCCTGCATCACCTGAGTAGGAAGGCGTCCGGAAGCAGGGAGCCAGCAAACTATCCTCTAAAGAGCTCTGCTCCAAAAACAGCCGGTTGTGCATGTTGTGAAGCAGTACACCCATGCTGGCTCTGATGCTCCTACTGACGTCTAGATCCATGGGAAGAGTGGTGCAAATCAGTTGGGAGCGGTTGTGAGAAAAGCCTACGGATCACGCCTTCTACATATTTTCTGTCCTTCAAACTCATCAGGCTTCCTTGTCAGCAAGCACGCTCCGCCTTTATTCGCTTCCAATAGTCCGCCTAGTTACCTTGTGCTTAGAGCCAGCTGGGAGATTTCTCCTGGATTCCAACTGGTTCCTCGACCTCTCTGATATCCAATGACTGGTGTTGTGACGAGTTATGTTGCCGTAAGCAGAGGCTTCTGCCTCGTGAATGGCGGCCGATATGCTATTCCATTGAAAACCAGTGTGAGTAGGACAAGACAGAGAAGGTTCCGTACGAAAGGTATCCTAGTAGGCTTTCTTGACTGGTGGCTGTGATAACTTCTCCGTTTCCAATCAATGTAGACACTTGGCTCGCCTCCAGCTAAATTTCATAGAAAAACCACATCGCATTAAGTCATAATCAGAGTCGACGCAGGTGCTCCAGAAAGGGCGACACTGCAGCATGAAACCACGCTACCTGTAACCTATGGCAAGGTGATAAATTTGGGCCCATCATTGGTCACCTGTACAATGAACAATGCATTGATACGGGTTAAGATGCCATCCTTTACATGCCCTTTGGATGGTTTTGCCGGGTTATCATAAAAGAAAAAGCAGTGGGTTATTTACCTTTAAAAGAGGGACTTACCGTTGGTTTTGCTGTGGTCCAGCGACCCGTGTAGTTTAATAGCACATAATTGTGTGTTAGCTGTACCCGTAACTGCGCTTCGCTGCTGCGCGACCACCACCAGTCGCGCGCGGGCTGAGTATACCGCGGGTACGCCCACCCCTACGCGGATTCGAACCGGTGACCTTATGGTTGCAAACCAAACGTGCAGACCACTCGGTCAACGGCACATACTTGTAACAGTACATCAATCTAATGTATGTTCCATGAGTGAGATGGAAATGTAGTTATGGTTAATAAAGTGTACATGAGTAAATGAGTCATCTAAACGTCTGTGAAATATGGGTAGTTATAGTGCAGAAATGACCGATTCTAGAAGAGCATTCCACTGGTGACACGCGAACGGGAAAGGAGTTCCTTCGGCAATCTAGGCAGCTATACTGTACTGCCAGTTTTAGTGAGTGACCTTTCAAGTTGGTATTATTGCTCTCGCAGTAAAGAGCGACACACATGATGTTGATCGTGCAGGATTAAGTACACCGTCAGCAAATCACCACATAAGCGGAGGTATCGCCCGCAGAATATACCCAATCGTTCCAGCCTCTCCTCGTATGGAAGATGTTGCATTCTAATAACTTGCTTAGCTACTCGACTTTGGAGCTGCTCCAATGTAATAAGATTGTGTTTTACCTATGGGTTCCAGGCTTGAATTGCACATTCGACATGTTGACGAAGATACACGCTAAGCATCTGTCAGAAAACAAAACGATCTATTTGTCTGAAGGCCCGTTGTAACAGGTCCACATGTTGGTTACCAGTTTTGGAGGAGTTCCCAGATTGGCTGAAACAACCCGGATCTTCCTGAAACGGTACACATAAACCACGCTCAATGGCAGTTCGCTGAAACCCATGCTTTCCGAGCCTGTAACAGTGATTGTTCTGATGTCGTTTTGTGAGCATCTTACATTTATTCACATTGAAATGCAATGGATTTCAGATGGACTACTGATGTACAGCGTCTAGATCACTCTGAAGCAGTTGCTGGTGAGTATTCCCCTGAACCTTGCGCCAAATCTTGACTTCATCGGTAAACAGCAGAAAGTTAGATGTACTTGCCTGTGTGAGGTCATTGATAAATTCAACAAACCCCGGGCCATGAAGCACACAACATTTAACTTGTATGCCGTCAACGAAAGAGCTCCGAACTCTGACCTCCAATCGCCAGTAGAGGAGATGGCGATGCTGCTTAAAAGTTGATCGCTGATCCCGTAACGCTATGGCTTGGAAAGTAGTATTCGATGATCTAAACGGTCGAATGCTTTCTAGTAATCCAGGTAGATCAGATCAATATCCTCGCCAGTGTCAGTTGATTACATCCAGTTACACCATGCTAGTAACAAATTGGTTGTGCACGAGACATTTCGACGGAAGTCGTGCTGTTCAGAAATAGTAATATTAGACCTTTCCAAATAGCCCTCCAGTGCATCTGCTATGATGGATACCGTCACCTTGGATAGTATAGGGAGAAGGGAAACTGGGCAGTACTTTAAAGCCTCGGTTCCGCTTCCATTTTTGTAAATAGGTGTTATTATTCCAAGCATTCACATGGCAGGAACTTGGTTCTGGTCTAAGCAGCGCCGGAAGGACTCAGTCAGTGACTCTGCCAGTTGACTTGCTGCTGATCCCAATCTCTGGGCTAACGGTATCGGTACATGCAGATTTGTGCTTGCATAGAATGGCTATCTTCTGCAAGACAGCTTTGGTGGTAACATGTGCGTGGGTCCCGACGGTGGGGTGATATAGCCTGGAGGATCTTCTGATGCTTATATCCACTGAAAGATGGACACATATTGCATCCACAGCGCATTTGCTGATTCGGCAACCGGTCGTGTGGGGACATCAGCTGTATTGAGTGGCGGACCTCCTTGTGTCATCTTTCATAGACCATTGACATGCTTATACAACAGTTCGTGTGTGGCGCTGGATGTGTTTACCATGTCCAGCTGATGCTCGGCGTTTTCCCCTCAGAGCAGTTGAGTGCAGTGTTTTCGTTGGGCTAAGTAGTTATCCCAGTTTCTGGTCTTGGGAAAATCTATACTCTCTCTACGCTGCGTTGCGTATTGGCAGTAATTTTCTAGTTCTACTGCTTATGTACTTAAATGTTTCAGACCGTTTGCAAAATTTTGTCTCTGAAGCATCCATAACCAGCCGGTTGGATTTGTTTACAAGCTCGAATCAGGTGACTTCCGAGGGGTTTTCGGCGATGAACGACCATTTTGTGGCACTAACGAGTTGGGCTAATCGGAAGTAGCATGTGATGGTTGGCGTCCTCGCATGGTCTGCATCTTTGTATATTGTAAAGAACGTGAGGCTGGAGCTCATAACTGTATGATCGCTGAGACTTAAAGGACAGCCTACAACTAACGCAAAAATCATATGTTCTTCTTCAGTAAGCACAAGATCCAGCACAGATTGCCTAATAACAGTTCTGAACCGAGTGAGCAAAGTGACATGATTATAAAGCGGAAAACCGGTTACAAGCTCCTGAAGTTCGGCTATAACTATTTTCCGCTCGTGGCAGGGGTTTCTAAACGATGCACATCGAAATCGACCATGCTCAAGATGTGAGGGTTTGTTCCTTTTAGATTTCGCCGTTGGGCAGTTGCAATTTGGTAGTCAGTGGCAGATGTAGAGTTAGGGGGACGATACACCAAAGCCTTAAGGCAAGTATCACTGCCTCTTATCTGCAGGTGGCACCAAAGCGAATCAGGATTCTTCGAAACTGCTTCCTTCTCCTATCGCCACACAGTCATTGCGAATGAGTAACATGGTAGGTAGCGAAATTTCATTGCTCGTCATTTTTATGTGTAACTACGTCTTCGTGATGCCGAAGATATCATATTTCGGGGAAACTTGGCCATCGCTCAGTTCGTCCAACTTAGTGAATAGGACCTGAGATTTCGTGTACAAGCAAGCTAGTTTATCGGTCTCTGGTAGACCACAGGGAGTCAATGAAGTCAGATGTGTTACAGTGCCAATCTTTCTAAGGTCGGCCGTTATTCGATATTTTGAGATACCGATACTATTTCCGTACCTTCGTTTGTCAAAGGCGCGTATCAATCCACATCTACATCCACGTCAGTATCGAGTACTAGAGACATCATCGCTGATAAGTCTGCTTTTTTAGATGACTTCGTAACTGGGCGTCGTGAAGCATCTGCAGTATTTAACCGAAGTTCCGACGGAAGGCTTTTTCTATTTTGCGCCAACTATATAACACATCTCTAGCTGCTTACGCGAATAGAACCACGAGTTTTAGGATTCACGGGCCGCATCCTATATAAGTTGGCGAGAACATTAACCTCATAAGCCAACACCCCACAACGTTATCCAAGGTAAGGGTTCCACGGATGAATCGCCATTGCTCTAAATCGTGATTTTCCGCCGCTTGATGGTCGTGTGAAAGAAGCTGCGGCACACCATGGATGAAGATAGTGTTCAGGCGATCATACTTGCTTTGTCCTTCTTCGGAACTTTTTTCTACTCTCGCATGTCCCACGGAACATCAGAATAGATACGTATCTCACACTGTCCACGTTGAAGCGCGGTTACGGTGAGCAAAACTTTTTCCACATCAGTTGAGGGTTCTACTGCTACTCCACTAAGTCTGGGCTAGCCAAAGTTTGTAGAGTTCGTGTGAGGAGTATTTCGTACTATATTTGTGGGTTTGCCTTTTAATTACATTAGAAAGCATAGTGACTCCCATTGGTTTAGGTCGTCGGACTATTTGCCTTGCGGTGTGATAGCTGTTGGTGTGGGTATGCTCGAGCGCACAACAGTCAAGGCACTATTGTTAGATCCCATTTTCATTGAGCTGTAAGGTTGAGGGGTCGTTTGTCCTGACTTGCTACCAAGTAATGATTGCTTATGGTTTCTCTCTCTATTCAAGCTAGTGATGTTTGTTACAGAAGAGACGGCAAGCGTGGTCGGTGGAGTGAAGTTTTGTAGCAATCGCGGTATAGGTAACTGATGCTATAGGGGACTTTGAGTTGTCAATAGACTCCTGAACGGCAGGTGCTGAATGTTGCTGTTTGGCTGGTTTGTCTCTTTTACATACAAGTGTAATCAACACTGGTAGGAATTGCTTTTTCAAATGTTTTGTTTGGTGCCTGATTTTAGTTGTCATGGTCACTGCCTGTCGGAGTTACGGCTAATTTCCGTCTGGTATTCTGGCAAAGATGGGGAAGACAACGGTGATCGGGACCTGGTTTAGCTTGGTGTGGGATCAAGGAATTGTGCACCAATTTTCCGGTTAAATGTCCCTATGTTTACCTGGTTCAGTCTTTCTTCCAATGCGTTGATTCCAGTGCTCATTCGCTGCTAGGCTTCTGATATTAAATGGTTGCATTTCTGGACTGGGACAAGTATGCGATTGACAAATGAGATGGTTTAACAGGTAGTACAGAAATAATGGACAACTTGATAGCTATTCATCCCAGACAGTTGCTGTTGGGATTGGCAAGCACATTTTGTATGGAGGGTCAAGTTTGGATTACACGTTGTGTGATTGGATTGCGATACGCAACCTCAATTTAATGGACTGTGATTCACATTGAAATGAACCTTAGTCACCGCGTGGTTCATTTCAATGTGAATCACAGCCCATGCAATTGAGGTTTCGTGTCGCAATCCACTCACACAACGTGTAATCCAAACTTCACCCTCCAATTAGTCATTTACAGTTGTGACAAAAAGTGTTGCCCATCGTGACCCGGTAGCCAAAAGGGTAGTAGTGTTGGCTGCTATTCCAATGGTCCTGGGTTCAAATCCTGCTGTCTCCACCTGATGAGATGAAATTACATCGAAATGCGTCGTGGCTGTGCAGTGTCTTCGGATGGGCAATACCCAATTTCCATCCACATTTTGTATGGTTTCACTTGAAACAATATGTGCCAAATGAACGGAGTTTGACTAATCGATATGATTCGCCTGACGCACAAAGATCCTTAACTTTAAACCCTTTTTGATGTGCATTTATTTGGTGTTTGCCATTCGGACTGGTTACGTAACTTGAGGCAGTGGGCAGACTGATGACTTTTCGACCTTCGTGGCGGTATGCATTGGTCAGACAATCGTGGAAGTTGTAAAGTTTAAGTGAGCGGTTAATGAAGTTGATCCGATTCCCCATCGGTTCCAGGAGTATGCAGTTGCACCAGTTGACAAGATCACAACCAAATTTCAGATGGCGCACTCAGAGAGCAGTTGGGCCAATCACACGGATCTCCGTATGTAACCCGAGAATATACAAAAACTAAGCATGTAGATAGCCACCAAGCGACAATTCGACTCCAACTGTGTCAAAAAGCGGCGATAGTAAGAAACAATCGGTGCCCCACCCACAGACGTAACAGCCGCTTGCTGTTATCCGTACGGTCGAGGTTATGTCCAAATTCAGCATTCATGTCCTCCATAAAAACTATGATATCCGGATAGTGAGCGGCGCTATATCACATCTAGTAACTTATTCACGATGGTCGTTGCCGTCCCCCGTAGCTCAGTGGTCTCAACCACGGACTGGCAACAGTCGAGTTGCGGTTTCGAGCCCTACCAAGGGTCCGATGGAATGCGCACTGCTGATGATTCCCGAAAGGATGAAACGCGCGTACAGTGCTTTTCCGGGCTTGTGGCGGCTGTCTGAGTGAGCCTAGATGTGACGAAATTCTACCGATATCCGAACTCTCAACTCTATGTGCTGGCATGGTTAGTGTGTGGTGGAAGGCGTTCTTGGCAGCATCAGAATTCGTATTGGTGACAACACACGCTTAAGCACATACAAACGGGGTCTCCTACTACTTGGTGAAGCAACTTTACTTGATGTCCTCAAACAGATTGCATACAAACGGCTGTTCACAGGAATCCAAGCAACCAGTGATGACTCTGCTTTTAGGTGCAGAGAACAACGCACACTCCAGTTTGACCAGTGATTGCCGCATCTACCTCTCCGGATACGTGCAACCAATTCCGTGGGCACAAACCAGACACAGTTATGTCAATAATCCCTTGAGGGTCTTTGGTTTTAGTTTGGGATACAGAACACTCGTAGTTGATTCCTTTACCTACCCTGGCAGATTCATCAGCAACGATAGACACATAACCAGTAAAGTCAGTTCCCATATTAAGTCTGCGATGTGTGTGGTGACAGAAAGAGTTCTCCCTCTGTCTAACTGCCGTGTTTACAAGGCCACAGTATGGACCGTTTTATTCCACGAGAGTTAGAATTAGTCCCTTCTATCTGAGGACCTGCAGCGCCCTCAAGACTTTGATCATCATTGGCTATGAAGCACTGCTGATGTCGCATGGTACCAGCGTGTTTGCAACAATGACTTGCTCAGGTGAGTGCCAGGTAGTGATAATCATGCTACTTCCTTAGAACAACGGATATCACTGAATAAGTTACGTTGGCTTGAGTACGCACAACGTATGCAAGGTCACCGAAGAGAGCCTTGTTTTGTCCGCCAGGTATAAGGTGGTGCAAAGCTGGAGGTGTTGATTTGGCAGCGGAAATTATAGTCAATGAAGACCATACTCAGTGCCCTCGGTCCGTCTCGCCTCCCAGACTGGAGTCAACCTGACCCGATTTTTGCTTTTTCGAGACTTTACAGTACGTGTCTCGCAGTCGGTACCAGTGGCGTGTATGCTGACGTCTCCTAGTCGGACTACATGACTATTGGGTTTCTGTTGCTGCGTTATCTGCAGGGGTAATGGCTGACCATGACGCAAGAAACCTGTCTCGCTGATGCTGCCTTCGCAGTATAGCTAGCTGTTTGTTACCGCATGTAGTTGACAAGTTACATGTGGCTTGACCCTGAATGTTTACTTAATGTATTAAGAATTTCCGTTAAGTCACCTCTCAGTGCCTGTTATTATTTGTACTTCCTTAGGTCGCCGTGCTTTTACGGCAGCTAAGCAGCAGCTGAAACCAGGAAAAGCAATACACTACAAATTTCGTTTACGTGTGATTAAATCAAAAAAGTATCCCTAAAGTTTATAAATAATATGTCGTACTTAGCCACTGCCATTGTAACTCGTGTCTTTCGGAGAAAACCCTATCTTCTGCAACGTTCGGAACTTGCTTGGCAGTGGAATGTAGCACGCGTTATAAACGCAGTTAGTTTATAGATCATGATGATCTCAGGCTGTCCACTGTGGCTCAGTGGCATAAATTGCTGGCTGTCTGGCTGGCTTTTCGAGCCACTTTTAACTATGAGCTCGGATCTTTATGGATCTGATGGATGTGCATGACTGACAACACACTACATTCGTCTAATGCGCTTTTCCAGACGTGTGCAGAAATATTTGATTTGGAAAGTTATGCAAAGAAATCCACTAACCGTCGGCATCGAAAACTCCTTCACTCACGAGTTATTGGTATGTTGAGGTTACTAATGTGGAAAAAGTACAATCGAGTGGATTTGAGAAAACTGATTTATGCCATAAGTAGATTATGGGGCAGGCAGTTAGGTCACTTTCTACTGGGCTAAAAATTAAGCGGAAACACTGCACTTCAAAACGCATTGATCAGAAGCGCACGGACCACCAATGAGTTGTAGGTGCACAGGACCACGTCGTTGGCACCATCCCTGTTGCATACCTGTTTGCAAATTAAATGGATGTCAGTAACATGTTTGCTGCTATTGCACGAGTTCCTAAGGAAGTGTATCTGTATTTGTATCTGAAAGTAATCGGGTTGCACACATTCTACTAACATTGCATTTTCGCTGTTTTACACTTCGCGCAGGACACGTGTCGCGGTGACAGCGGTGGCGGTCTATATTGTCAAGTGCCAAATTCTAGCGATTGGTTTATTGCCGGAGTGACGAGCTTTGGACATATTGATGGATGTGGACGAAGTCCGGGCGTTTACACTTCAGTCATTGCTCATCGTGACTGGATAAGGAGGACAATCAAGGAAGCTAAATCCAAGTCGCTTTAGATGCACAGGCCTGGTAATGTACATTTCACCAAGGAGAAACAGTTATAAAAGAAAACATGAGCGAACATATAAATGCTGTTTCAATTTATTAAACTGTCTGCTACTGAGCGATGCAATTTCATTTTATCTCGGCATAATTCCTAAATTCTTTTTGCGTTCTCAATTGCCGGTTTCTAATCCGATTAAGACTCCTCAAATCCATCTTCGTAGATCACATTAGGCTCGCTTGTAAACGTCTGCATTTGGAAAATCTCACATGCTGCACACAAAGTTGATGTTTCGGTTATTAAAGATTCGTTCTCAGAATCCAAGACCGGCGTAATGCAAGTCCACCAGTGGCTAGAACTGATGCACAGAGTTGATCTCCATGACTTTCTGATAGACTGTTTTAAATACATACTACCCTCCGCTGGAAACACAAATACTGGGCGACCGGCTTTAAAACCGGGACCGGAACCTTGTAGGAAATCTGCGTGTGTTGAATGAGGTTGGCAAGTGCACCAGTTTGCTTCAGCATGGGGAAGTGACCGATACGTAAAACGCAGTTGTTCGAGATTTGATCGAGTGAAAACCGATATGTACGACAAACTAACTTTTTGGTCTGGTCAGCACTTGTTTCACTCGAGCACCAGTTTCTGGTACTCGAAGAGACAGAGTGCTACCTAGTGCTCATCTTCTCAAAAGCAAGAGTGACACAGGCTTGATCAAACCGCACTAAATTACCGATGGTGCGCAAGCAAAGCATACTGCCGAGCGAACCGGTCTACTTGTCTAGACTCTGATCATGCATTAATTTGTGTTGTTTGCGTATTTCTGAAGGATCGACTAAGTTAATGTACTAGTAAGCGGGAGTCATAAATTTACCAAACCCTACTGCGGTAACCAAGTACTAGAGGTTATTTTCAACACTGCTTGGTTTAGTTTCTGACAAGATCCTTTATCTATCCAACCGGACTTAGTTCCTGTTGGTATTCACAGGTGTGGATACGCTACTTTAAGCGTAGTAATGCACCTCCACTCTATTCAAAGATGGTAACTATTCGCTAGGTTGCGAACTCAACTCCTCGTTCCTAGAAACCTTGTCAACTGAGCAGATTTCATCATCTTTTGGTGAGCCTTTATTGGTTACATTGTTTCAAAAGTTCTGCGTACAATGTACGCGATTACAAGCTTTCTGTGTCCTTCATACGTCGCGTACCATTTTCAGTAAGTGAGTTGTTACATAGTGCACGCTGGATTCACCTTTGGCCACGGAGGCATCGATCCAATTTTTGCGTTCCGCGCGATGTTAGAGCTCCGTTGTGTACATTAATAATAAACGACGGTTATTTTCAAGAGTATCCATGCTACCTACGATGGCGTCGACAAGACTGCATGGTAACACTGACTGTTGAGTCATGGCGTCCGCCAGAACTCATTCCCTTATTGCGGGCTCTGTATTGCCTAAAATCGGGCAGAGTTATGGCATATAGCGGATATTCATCCTACTTCTACATAGCAGCGCGATTCGATAAGGATGTCCTTTCTTTCTCTTCCTCTTTCATTTTGTCACTGGGAAAATTCCGAAAATGTTTTGAATGACTTGTTGAATACTGGCGTTTTGTTCCCCTCAGGATGTCGAGTTGTTTATTTGGATTAACCTGTTGATGTCACGTTATTGTGTGCCGGTCCGAAGGCTTGGTGATTGAAGCGTCTAACAACGCCATGCACTTTTGCCCCTAGAAGTGCAAAATCATTTCAGAAAATTGGCAGAGGTCTGTACCCATACTCTATCTTGTTGGTGCGGTACTAAATGTCTTAGGTAGTGTGTCTATATGGGAAACTGCATCACTGCCAGTAGATCTGTTAAAGACGTGATTTCCTTGCGTATCTCAAGGGAATGCCTCGCTTCCACCAGGTTTAGGTACTTGCAGCGGGGCCTTGACGACCGTCTCTTAAGCAAAGTTAAGTTTATTGTGCGACTGCCTCGTAGTACTGCCGTGCCGCCGCGAGATCTGGTCTGTTCATACCTGGACCTCTACCGACTGTCTCACTTCGACCACTGTCTTTTGCAGTCCATTGCCCGTGTAAGATGGTAAGCTGGTAGGTAAACAGCAAGTCTTGGAAGAAGACACCTACTTGCTCAGGAAAGCAGTCTCACTGCGTCAACTGCGTCGGCTTGGACACGTATTGCTATTGATCGTTTAGCGTAGTTCGCGTAGCGCGTAATTTGATTTCTGGACAGGGTTATAGGAGGCAGCGTGGTGAACCGCCTGCTACTTGGAGAACTGACATGAAAACGCAGGAAAACCACTTGGTCAACATCGCTTGTTATCGATTCCATGGTTGAAGTCCCTGAGATGCGGAGTGTCAATGGTAAGAGATCCTGGAAGCATTGCCCAACATCAACGTCAGTGACGGAGTTGTATCGGAGTGTCGCGTTGATGTCCATGCATTACCCTACGAAAACAACCTATCAAAACAAATACAAAGCCTGCGAGTAGAAAACCATACAAGTAAAGCTGCATTCTTTTTTATATTTTACTCTTATTTTCCTATTCCGTCACGATACTGATTGCGACACACTAGTACCACAATTTTTGGACCTATATATATGTTTGGCAGCATCCGGTTTCGGATTTGCCTGTCACTGTGGCCAGTCACTGGACGCCTGTGCCTACAGAGGGACCATGCGTGGCTTGCGCTGCACCACCCACAGCTTCATCCACACACCCATATCGAGAGTAAACCCGAAGGAATAAGACCGGGAGGCATGTGGATGGGAGCCACGTTTATTCAACTGAGCCGGCCCACACTCCTTCCCACGAAAACACAAACGCGCTGCATTTGGGGAATCTAGCGTACACAAGGCGATGGCTGGACCGTAGTCCGCTCCACAATGAGTGCATGGAACCACACTTCGAGCCTAGCAAGACCACAAGGACCGTGCACCCCGTGTCCTCCAGCAACGACCAACTGTCTCCTGGAACCAGTATGGACGAGGCAGTGGGTAACAGACAGGTAGGCACCTTGTCAACATGCACATTAAGTGCAGCCACATCGTGGATATCATGCAACAGCCAATCACTTGAAAGGAGAAGCTGAAATAAAGTAGATCTATTAATGCATACAGATACGGTGGCATAACTCTTCGCTAAATTAGCATATGAAGTAACTTGGTTAGCAACGAATCCGCGAAAGTAGAAAATGTCCACAAGTTCGTTAAAACTGTTACAAACGCAACAAACTAATCGAAGCTAAGCGCAATTAGCGTAAGCAAATTGGCCAGTTAATAGAAGGTTATTCAGGCAGGCAGAACAAAGCAAATAATATATATATATATATATATATATATATATATATAATTGTAGTGGATATACGAATGCAGCAACTACGGATTCCGGAAAAGCTTATTTTCAAGTTTGTGATGTTTAATACTTCCTTGTATATTTTGAGGTCGAAACTAGAATCAGGGAGCCTCACAGTTGCTGAATTAAAGGCGCCTGGTTTGTTCTCTCGGTATTTGTTGCACGCATCCGTAGAGGTAGATGCGGCAATCACTGGTCAAAGTGGAGTGCGCGTTGTTCTCTGCTCTAAAGCAGATTCATCACTAGGTGCTTGGATTCCTGTGAACAGCCGTTTGTATGCAATCTGTTTGAAGAGATCAAGTTAACTTGATTCACCAAGTAGTTGTTGTGATCCTGCTTATGTTCGCACCGAGTGCAGTTTTATGATGCGGAAAACACCCTCCACCACGAACTGAACATGCCAGCACCTAGAGTTGACAATTTCGATATCGTAGTTCTCGTGGAGATTCACCAAGTATTTGTTGTGATCCTGCTTATGTTCGAACCGAGTGCACTTTTTATGATGGGGAAATCACCTTCTTCCACGAGCTGAAAATGCCAGAACATAGAGTTGACAATTCCGATATTATGGTTCTTTTGGACATTATGAATAAGCTAGTAAGACTTAACCTCGGCCGCACGCACAATAGCGAGCGTCTAGTATAGCTGTATGTGCAGCACCAATTTTCTCTTACTAGCGGCGCTCTTTGACACAGTTGGGTTCGAAGTGCCACTTGGCGTCTACCTATAGCTTAACACTGATGAACCCAGATTGATCAGGTTACCATAATTTATAGTTGGATTGGTTCCATGCTGCAATATCAGTTATTCTGAAATATCTGCGGAGGCTATAAGCATGACTTGATGTGTTGTTGTTTTTTATGAAATTTACTTGGAGGCTTACCAGGCGCCTCCCTTTCTTAGAGAAGGAAAGGTCAAGCAAGGCTGCCAGGATGCCTTTCATACAGAAATTTCGCTGTGTTGTCTTAATCACAATGAGTTTCAATGGAACAACCTCTCGGCAGCCATTCACGACGCGAAAGCCTCTGCTTGCTGTACAACAAATCGTCACAGTGCCAGTCGCTGGATATCCGAGAGATTGGTGAACCAGTTAGAATCCAGAAGACATCTCCCTGCTGAATCTAAGCACAAGATAACTAGGCAGACTATTAAGAGCGAACAAAGGCGGAGCGTGCTTGCTGACAAGGAAGCCTGATGAGTTCGGGCAGCTGAAGTAATGGAGGAGTCGGGAGTGTGTGCGATCCTCGCAATTCCCTCCATATGATCCGCACCCCTGGGCATAGAATACAGGGCGGCAGCGAGACACCAGGGACAGCGCGTGTGACCTAATTCACGATAAGGAGCGCCGTATGGCCATATAGACGGAGGGCCTTGAAGAGCAATTCATTTTTAACCCTGTTCTGGCACTATTCTTATTCAGGTTTTGCAGGCTGATCCATGACCCGTTAGTTTAGATACTCCGTCGGAGGCTGAGGTCCAAAACGCGATCATAGTCATCAATCGTTTAGTGCTGCTGGCCAGGATTCCATCACAGTCCTACCAATTGGAGGTGGCGGTGTGGTCCACTGCAAAGCAATGACCTCCCTGTTCGAACAGGCCATTCTAGTTAACTGGAGGGAAAGGATTATAGTGACACCATACAAGTAGGGCAGTAGCACCGAGTGTGCTAACCACAGTGGATTGACCTAGTGACATTTATTATACTATTTCTGGCCCCAAGTCTTGTTTGTCGGCTCTGGGAAACGGGAATCGCGAATTAGGGAAGCGCAAGCAAATTTCCGTTTAAGACGGGCTGCATAGAGCACAGATTTACTCTGCGACAGTTGTTAGTGCGGCAACACGCACACCGCAGACCGAAAATCTCTGTGTTCCTGGACTTCAGCAGTGCGTTCCACTCAGATAATCGATGCTTTGTGTTCGCAAAAGTTGTGCCGTATGGTGTCCCCTTGAAAGGTGTGAACTTTTTACGTGCCTTGTCCTCGAAAACCACAGGCAGCGTTAGGGTCTACGGCGATTTGTTGGATAAGATTCCGACAACAAGTGGCCTTCTTCAGGACTGCGCAATTGCATCATTTTCGTTCAAAATACTCTTGGACTCCATCATGGAGTGTTCCCTTGCGGAGCCTTCAGATGCAGGCATTGAGGTGCTGACTAGTGAAAAGCTAGCTGATTACGATTATTTGGACAATATTGCCCCGCTTTTTAGCAATTTTGTGACGGAATACTCAACCCTGAATAACCTATATGGAGCGGTCCCATCATTTGACATGCGATTTTCAACTTCGAATTGTAAAATGCCGTTTATTGACCTTTTGACCCTTGATGCCGAGGAAATCGATGTAGTTGATCACTTCACCTACCTTGGCAGCTGCATTGGCGACGATGGGCGCATGACGACTGAAGTCCGTTCGAGCATTGCAAAAGCTGGGCAGTGATAATCAAACTATTTCCTTAGAACAACAAACAGCTTTGAATATCTTGCGTTGGCTTGGTTACGTACTGCTCATGCCCGGTCACCGACTACAGAGAAGGGCGTCGTTTTTCTCTCAGATGCCTGGTGGCCCGAAGCTTGAGGTGGATATAAGTTGGCTTGGCATGGAGAATGTCGTCACTGAAAACCAAATTCGGTGCCGTGGGCCGGTCTCGCCTTCCAGGTTGAAATCCACGTGACCCGTTTTGTGACGCGACGGGACATGGTCCGCAGTCGACAACAGTGGTGTGTCTGCTGTCGTCTTCTAGTCGGATTGCCTGTTTAAATCGCGTTTGTTGCTGAGTTCTCTGTGCAGTAACGGCTGATTACGGCGCAAAGTAATTGTTCCGCTGTTGTCGCTTTCGCAGCATAATCAGCCGTTTGTGGCGGTATGTTGTTGACAAGTTATAGGCGCCTTTGCCGTGAATGTTTGTCTAGCACATTTATGTTTCACGCAGTCTCTTTGTTCTTTATTCCGCAGGTCCGCGCGGTTGTACGGCGGCGAAGCATCAGTTCAAATGACTGACGTACTGATGTTGATGATGTCTATGCTTTTTTAATCATTAAATCGAACTTCCGTAGTGTCCTTCTATCCTTGGCTCCCTTACATGTTTATGTCCCTACCCTGCGCGCACAGTTAAGTTCACATTTCTGTGACTCATACCTGTGTCTACACCCTTGTTTGACATCGGCTGTGATTATACGTTGACTCATCGTCGAAGTTTAGGGTAACTAGAGGTTGTAACACTAAAACCTACTATTGCGAATAAGATCTCTGTGAGCGGAATGACAGAGGCTGACTTCAAAGTGAAAACTGATATTGCGTGTCATAACCCAAAACGCGGAGCGGATACTCCAAAATCCGACAATCAAGTTGCAGCCGGATTGTCGAACGCCGTTTGTGGAGCTCAACTACCTAGTGCTCGCAACGAGGGCCGCCAACCCTTACTTGCCCATTTCCACTCCCAGATCAGGAGTCTAAGCAAGGACGAAACCGGTGGTTGTGGGGTGCAGCCATAGGAGACAGCATCAATAAACATTACGAGAACTCATGGTTCCTCGCCTATTTAGACTATCTGCTCACTCCATCCTTTTCACTTTGTGATACCATTGTTGATGGCTTCAAACAGACTGACCTCACCCAACTTCACCGCTCTGCCATCCGCTGTGCAATTGGTCCAAGTAACTCATATTCTGCTGGAGTTTTAAAATTTCTTCCTCATTACAGACTTTGAAAAACACGCACATGAGGTCTGGTTTATAAAAAGTTGAAATGGTTGTGAAACAATAATTTTTCTAGTTCTTTTGGAAGAACGCCAGTAGTAATTTATCCAGTCATATGGAAGTTTATAAAGCACAATGACATGTTCCGAACGAATGCACAACTACCATCTGCTTCAGTTACAGTGACAACGGTTCACTTCAACGCGAATCACCGTCCACATTAGAATTGCGCGCACAATCCAATCACACAACGTGCACTTCAAAATAGTATTCAGATCAACAAATACACAACTATTTCAGATTTTAAGTGACTGTGTCTAATATTTATTTCAGAGAGAGTATAACAGTTACATATAAAATTCTAATTGGCCCACATTTACAGAATAGATCATTTATATTGTTCACGCGTGGTATGCCGCAGAGTAGGCTGGGTGTAGCAGTACGTCAAATACTAAGCGGAGTAGATTAGCATTATTCTGACAGTACCGACATCTTTGTTTTAACATTGATTCCAAGTGTTCTCCAATGAAAGGTTCCCTGATCCTACCCTATCAGTGTTATCGTTAGGTGCTAGGTGGAAGGCAAATCTTTACGCTTACTCATGAGTAGAAGGATTGTTGTGAGTATTTTTATTTGTCGCAGTCAGCCGACATTCCAGATAAAGCAACTACTTATCAGGTAAAGCACCAGACGGCCGTTTCGCCCTATTGGGGCTCGTCCGTGGTGCGCATCCTTCGGTCCTCTACGGAGGATCGAACTCATGACTGATAGTTGCTTGTGACAACTAGCCCGCAATATTATCTCTTGCTCATGTAAGCTCACCTTTCTTTCCATGAGGAAGATTTTTATACATCTTACACTGAAAAGCTTATAAAGTAGTCTAACGTTTGTAAATTTTCATCTCTTGGGAGATTCTCATGGTTTGCCATATGAAGATGCCGCATGATCGTATCTAATCACTTTCGACCTAATTTTTGGCTAACGGGCATTCTGTTGAATAACCCAGTAAATGTACCTTCGTAGCAATGGATTACAGTCAGAGAGAAACAGCATAGATGGAAAAGCACGCTTTTTTGAAGCTTACTATGAACTTACCAGTATTTTAAGGACGCTAGTAGCAACTGATAGCTTGACAAAAAGTTTAGAAAATACAATATCACATGTTCTGCGCTAAAACACAATTACCATCTGCTTCAGCTGTGGTCTAGTTTTCACTTCACTGTGAATCACGGTCCACATTGAGTCAATCAAAGCGGCGTCGTGGTCTGTACTCAATGGTTCAATGGTTCAATGGTGTATGATGGGATAAAATGCATAACGTTACAAGACCCACAGGATGGATATGCATAAGAAAATTAAAATCAAAATGTTCCAACGTGGAACGTAATTATCAGTGGTTAAATCATTGCACTTTAACAAAGTGTTGTGTATCGTTTATCACACTTTTGCAAACGTCTTTTTATATTTCTCTCTTGCAAGCAGGACTAAGGGGTGCGCGTCAATCGTCTTGCATCAGTCAGTCGGCTAACAGGAATTGGGGGTGGGTGAATATTAGGGGCTAAATTTCCGGCGGTGTTGCATTCAGTCGTCTGTCTACCCTACGCGCTGGGCACACTTGGCGAGAACAATTTACCCGTCGATTAGGCTCATCTATGAGAGAAAGTTGGTGCGTCGCGTCACCAAACTAGGTCGAATTGGTTACTGGGGGAGACGAATCTATTAACGGTCGACGAAGATGTTAGTGGAGAAAAATTGTATTTGCGAATGTCAATGTCGGTAGACCTGAATGACACTAGGTTTCAAGAGGTATTGGTCATGTGGCAGAGTTTTGGTAATTGACAACGTACATAACCGCGGTCGATCAATAGTTGACACACAAATATGAGATCACCTCGTGATTTTTAGTAACGTCCACTGAAAACCCACAGTAACTTCAGAATTTGCTCGTAAGGGAGGCCTGGTAGACACACGTTGTTCACTGCTGCCCTAATTTGCAGTACATTTGAGACATCGATGTGGCACTTCAACCAAGTCTGCCAAATTTCGGTAGCATGCACAGTGAGAGAGTGTAAGTAAGCGTTGTGTTTTATCGGAAAGTTTGATGGCTCAACCATTCTAAATGCCCTCTGCAAGATTTCGACTGCCGATTGATTCTTCTTACATTTGACACAAACTGTCATGAACAAGTGAAGTCCTTCTACGTGAGCACATCGGCATCGTGTTCCAAGAGACTGGTTTGCACAATATTGGCTCCTCTATAAATTTAGTTATGCTCACAGCATATTCGATTAACCAGACAATTTTCCACTTGCATGGCAGCATATTCTTAAATCATTAAATTGCAGTCACGTAAAGCGGGCCCCGGAGCACTTAGTAGCTTTCCGGTCTGCAGATCCCCCGACATATCTTAATACCACCAGAGAAAATTAAAAATCCAGATACATTTCCTTGGCAATATGGCTTGTGGAAACTAGGTATAAGAGAGGGTTAATTTCGTGCATTTTCTATGTGGCATTGGACGTCAAATGCGCATGTCATGGATTTCCGGAATCATACGTCTCGGCGACATTCCTGTAGAAATAACATATCTAACTCAGGACTTGGTTGCTTGTGTCAGAGTTATAATAATAATAATAATACTAACAATAGGCATATTTCTCTTGAGGAGAGAAACTGTGTTTATAGCGACACCGAACAATTTGTACCGGAGAATCCATGCTACTGCTTGAGTGACTTGCATAGGTGGAGTATTGGGATATGCGTTTCATGTATTAACATTCTGGTGGAATATTGAAGCCAAAGCCTTGTTATGAAAACATTGGTGTTTATATATTGTTGGGCTTCTCTTGGAATAGCTCATCGAGTGTTTTTCCCTTGTGAAGATAGAGCTTATGGTAGTTAGATCAAGGGAATTGGCGGGTCTGCTACTAAATGTTGTCACATTGTCACATAACCTGAGTGTTTTGGCAGTTTATTCTGAAGATAGCTATATCTGATCAGAAAGAAATTAGATCGGATGTTCATTCTAGCTTTCGGTATATTCAATGTAAAATCTTTATGCGAAGCGCTCGAGATGAACGTTTTTGTAAATTGATTGTAGGCAGATTGGAATAGGTCTTTTAGTGTAATATGTTGAAAAGCAGCAACAACTTGTACCTCAATCGTCGAATCCAAAGTGATTCGCGATGAAGTTCATTGCAACGTTCTCGACAATTCATTTCAGAGTGTTTGTCAATCAGATGTCTACTAACTGACCTCTGCAGGCGCTCCACAACAATCCTGTAGCTTTTTCTCATATTTCCGTATATTATGCTGCAGTATTTGAGGATGGGGCGAGTGAGTAGCTTGAAAAGCACAACTCTAGCAAGAAGTGTATTTATTTTGTTTGATATATTGAACACAGGCTCTCTAGCACGTGCCACTTGGTATTGGGCTTGTTCGGAGAAATTGAAGGTAGCTGAATACCTAGTGCCAAGATCTCACATCGACAACTGTGTAAGGACGCGTTCATTGTTTATGGTAGTAGATCCTTCGGGGATGTAGCAGCCGTAAGACATAAGACTTGATTTCTTAGCCGATAGGTTCATCACCCATGTGCAGCATCATGACTCAAGGGAATGCAAATCATGTTGAATGAGCCGTAAAATCCCGTGAAGCTCATCACGCCGAAACTTATATTCTAGTTTGATATCGTCAGGAAAGAAAAATGATGTACCATGTTTGCAGACGTCCTGATGTCATTGATGAAGAGCATAAAGAGAACGGGGTCGAGCACGCTCTATTGAATGACTCCACTGGTGATTGAGCGTGGGGAAGAGTGATAATCACTTAAAGGGACTACCTGATGACGATCACTCAGGTATAACGATAGGCAACCTAGTAATGGCATAAACCATAATGGTAGAAGTTACTAAGGGGTTTTGAGAAATCCAAATTCGCAACACTGGCTCCCACCTCATCGTAATGAGGCTGGATCTGACCGTGGTGCGATGGTTTGTGTGCCTCAGCTATCCATTGACCTGTGCTGGAAGGTGCTTCTGCACCTTCAGAGTCACTCATACCAAATTGGTCAATGGTTAGAGGCCAGACAAACTCAGCCTCCTGGTCCTCCAGGTTGGGGGTTGGAATGAGGGTGGCACCTTATTCCTTAAAACGGACTCCTTGTAGCCCAACGCCAAACCCGCTGCCTTGCGGTCAGGTTTTTGAACCAAAGGATTTGGTTGAGAACACTAATCGTTCTCCTATCTAGGCATGGGCAACCTGACAGTATCTTGCCCACGTAATACAATGAATCTTTCTTCAAACAATTTCTTGATGCATTGGCCCCCACAGAGGATAATCAACGGTGCCCTATCTGCTGCATCGAACTGGGTGGATATGGGTTTGGATGCTACTGCCCAAAGCTTCTCGTCTTCTTGTCGCTTGACTTTTAGTTTCAACTCACATGTGAACGTGGAGCGTCAATCCTCTTCTGTCGACAAGCCCATGTCCAAGCAATCGGTCCATTCCAGTTCATCGGCTTTCATTTGGAGCCCTCGATCTTCCTTCAGGTTGACATGTCTCATTGTACGCACATTGTTACAGACCGGTCAACAGGCAGCACTTGCCCGAACATTGGAGACCCTCTCGATCCATATCTACTGTCTATCAGAAACCCGCCTGCAAGACTCCAGCTCTGTGCTTACTCTGGGATCCCCTTCAGGTGGCTGGCTTGCCGTACAACCTCCTCGTGGTGCCAGCTGGGTGTTTCGGGTTTTTCCCGTTTCAGCGAATGGTTCGACGGCAGTGTTCCAGGACGTGGTGGGTTTTCGCCTGGCAAGCCTTCTCCCTATAAAAAACCACATATGTCCGTTTAACAACACTGCGACGTGGCGGATGTGACTCGCCACTAAATAAAGTCACTGCCCCTTGCTCCTCTCTGAGAGGCAGTGCACTTTAAGGGTGAGTTGGGTCCCTGGTCCTTCACGGACCGAAAGGCGTATGAACCATCTATTTGGTCACCGGCTCCCCACGGGTTGCGACGCCCTCACATAGCCCTGCTGCCTTGTAGGTTAGATCTTTGATCAAAGGCTCGGGGTAGGGCTCCCTAAGACAACCTTCTACTTCGGCCTGGGAAACCGGGTAGAATTACGCCCACTGACGAATCATGGACTACATCGCTCACTACTACTACTACTGCTATGCCGCTCTTCTGTCCTAACTCAACCGCTCAACGTCCACTCACAAACCACCCCACCTCCCGTCCGTCACCTACATGTACTCTTATATCTTCTAAGGCCACCGTCACAAACGACCCACGTCTCGCAGCTGATGGAAGTAACAGCCAAACTCCCGGTTTTTAATGTCCTGCGATCGCAACTGCCTCCCACTCCACCGAAGCTCTAGCTCTTCTTCGACCTGGTTCTCCATCCATCCTCGCAGCGTTTAATGTTCGAACTTTGATGCAGATCGGACGACAAGCATCGCTGGCCCGTACTCTTGAAACGCTATCGGTAGACTTCTGTTGTCTTTCAGAGACCAGATTACGAGACTCTAGCGCCGTCATCAGAATGGCCTCTCCAGTAAACTCTGACGCCAAATACTACTTGCGGCTTTCCGGA
This sequence comes from Dicrocoelium dendriticum, assembly GCA_944474145.2. Lineage (NCBI taxonomy): Eukaryota > Metazoa > Platyhelminthes > Trematoda > Plagiorchiida > Dicrocoeliidae > Dicrocoelium > Dicrocoelium dendriticum. The sequence goes on from OX104070.1 coordinate 24,614,893, forward strand.
GACCCAGAATCTGCCGCCACTGGTCAAGCTGGTGTTAGGGTTGTATTAAGTGCCAGGGCTGAATCAGCTCTGCTTGACTGGATTCCAGTCAACAGCCGACTATATGCAGTCAGACTAAGAGGTTCATGTAACGTAAGCTGGCGTGTCTTATTTGTCGTCTCCGCCTACGCCCCTACAGACTGCAGCCCGGATGTAGTTAAAGACCGCTTTTATCAACAACTACATGAACTTCTGCGTTCCTCCATAAGGACGGATATAGTCATTCTTGCCGCGGACTTTAACGCACGGGTTGGCCGCCTTCTACCAAGCGAGCACCACATTGGGGGTAGTTTTGGTCTCGGTGTCAGTGGATCAGAAAATGGAGACAGATTGCTTGCTCTTTGTTCTGATCATCGCTTGTTTCTTTCGAGCACTAGTTTTCGACACTCGAGGAGACACACTGCTACCTGGCGCGCGCCCTTACAAACGCAAGAGTGCACCCAGCTTGACCACATAGCAATCAGCTACAGATGGCGCGGAAGCGTAACGGACTGCCGATCGTACTGGTCAACTTTTCTTGACTCTGATCACGCATTGGATCGTGCTAAGATTTGCATGCGTTTCGGAGGATCACCTAAGCGCGCCCATTACCGACCGGACGTCGCGGATCTACAAAACGCTGCGATTTTAACCAGGTACCAAACCTCACTACCAACCTTGTTTGCCTCAAATATTGACGGTGATCTCGATTTGCAGTGGGCCCATATCAAAGATGCTTTAGTTTCCGCCAGTATCGACACTTGTGGAGTTACCCGTCACCCACCGAAACATTGGATTTCCGCCGACTCCTTGTCGCTGATGGATAGACGCCGCTTGATCCCATCGGATTCCAGACACAGTGAGGAACGCCAATACCTTAGTCGAGAGTTGCGCAGGAGTCTGCAAATGGATCGCGAAGCTTGGTGGTGTGAACGTGCCAGGGAGATGGAGCTTGCTAGTCCCTCTGGTAATACCAGCAAACTCTTCCATCTCATTCGAGTCACCGAAGGTGTTCGATCTGGTATAAGTGAAACAATCTGCGAAGAGGATGGCACCTTAATCACCAATCTTCAACGACGGTTGGAGCGATGGGCGGAACATTTTGGCTCGCAGTTTTGTTGGTCCCCAGTTCCATTTGGTACCTCTGGCGCTCGCGCTGGGGCCGAGTGGTCTACCCCAACAGACTTTCCCTCTTCCCAGATAATCGAGCAGGAGCTCCGGCACATGAGGCGTTATAAAGCCCCCGACCCTGATGGTCTTCACCCAGCTCTATTTAAAGATGGTGGCGCATCGCTGGTCCGAGAACTCACCGTTTTGTTCTCGAAAATTTGGTCGAAAGAGGAGCTTCCATCATCATGCGGTGAATCGATATTCGTCCCCATCTTCAAAAAGGGCCTGCGCACAATCTGCTCCAACTACAGAGGAATAAGTTTAGTCCCCGTTGTTTGAAAGCTGCAGGTGTCCATCATACTTCGCAGGCTATCCCCAACACGCGAATCGTTGCAACGAGAAGAACAAGCTGGGTTTCGCCCTGGTGGCGGCTGCATCGATCAAATGTTCACACTTCGCCAGATCCTCGAGCTCCGCCATGTGTATCAGAGGCCAACGATTGCTGTGTTTCTGGATATCCGTGCAGCCTTCGATTCTGTCGATCGTACAGTACTGTGGCAGTGCCTTCTGAGGAACTGTGTCCCCGAGAAGTTCGTCTCCATACTGCGCGCTCTATACAGTCTGACCTCGGGCAGGGTTAGGGCTTATGGCATGCTTTCACCTACTTTTGTGGTCTCCAGTGGAGTTCGACAAGAATGCCCTATCTCTCCTTTCCTATTCAACTTTGCCATTGAGGATGTCCTGAAGAACGCTCTGGGCGATCCATTGAGCGCTGGCGTTGAGCGCCTCCCAGGTAGTCGAGTTGTTGATTTGGATTATGCTGATGATATCGTCTTGCTGGGTGACGATCCACACGTCGTCCAACTTGCATTAAACCGCTTGACGATTGAAGCATTAAAGTACGGTATGTACTTTTCGACCTCCAAATACAAAGCTCTCTTCCAAGACTAGCAGTTGCCTCGGCCTGCACTCACACTTGGTGGTGAGACACTAGAGGTTGTGGAGAGCTTTGTCTACTTGGGAAGTTGCATTACTGCTGGTGGGGCTGTTGGAGACAAGATTTCGATGCTCATCGCGAGAGCAGGCCTCGCTTTTTCTAGGCTGAGGCACTTGTGGCGGCGCCACGGCATTCGTTTCTCCCTCAAAGGGCGGGTCTATTGTGCAACTGTTCGTGCTGTACTGTTGTACGGATGCGAGAGCTGGCCCATTCGTAAAGATGATTTGCGCAGGCTATCCGTCTTCGAGCACCGCTGTCTGCGGTCCATCGCCCGTGTGTGGTGGCAGCACCACGTAAGCAATTTGAAAGTTAGACAGCGTGTCTTGGGATGTGGAAGCCACTCGCTCGAGGAGCTCATCTCACTGCATCAACTGCGGTGGTTGGGACACGTATTGCGCATGCCTGTCCAGTGTTACCCCCGTCGTGCGTTGTTTGCACTTGCTGGACAGGGCTGGAAGAGACGGCTTGGTGGACAGCCTGTAACATGGAGAAGCCGCATGAAAAAGTTGACGAAACCGTTGGCCTCGGCCGGTTGTTGTCGACTACCTGGTTGGGGTCCGAGAGATGAGGATACTTGCTGGTTGAAGACCTTGGAAGTTAAGGCTCAAGATCGATGTCAATAGCGGACGTGTGCATCGGTTTGTTGCGGTATCACTTCTTCCTCCTCCTAAAAAAGGACAAACTGAAAAAAATTTCAAAAAGTGTGAGTGGTAAACTTGACAAAAAAAGCATTTGTTGTTGCTCCTTTCTTATTATTCATATTGTTTTCCTATTCAGCCATGATGCCGATGGCACAATATCTGTACCACAGGTTGTGTATAATATATATATATATATCCCCTTCAGGTGACGCAAGCAATATTTTCTCATTGCGCCTATTTGCTGACTATGCAACTTCTAGCACCGGCCAAGCTGGTGTTGGCATTGTCCTGAGTCCCCGGGCTGAAACTGCTCTGGTTGATTGGATTCCAATCAGTAGCCGGATGTGTGCGGTCTGATTGGCTGACTCGTTCAATGCTTCGAAGTCGCACGGGACCAATAGATGTCTATTCATTATCGCTGCATACGCAACCATAAACTGTAGCGATGATTCGGTAAAGAACGACTTTTACCACCAACTAACCCAGCTCCTTCGCTACCGAAGAAGCACCGACACTGTTGTGCTGGTGGGGGATCTCAACGCGCAAGTTGGAAAGTTGTCCATTGATGAAATGCATCTGGGCGGTCAGCACGGTGTAGGCTTCCGTAATGATAACGGTGAGCGGTTACTTCATTTGTGTAAAGAGGCCCGCTTATTTCTTGCGAGCACTAACTTCCGACACAGCACGCGCCGGGGGGGGTTACTTGGCGCCCACCAGCCTCGAATCAGCCTTGGACGCAGATCGATCACATTGCGATAAGTTACCGCTGGAGAGGCTGCATCCAGAACTGTCGCTTGATTTGGAGCACATTTGTGGACACCGATCATGCACTTGTATGTGCTGACATGTGGATGCGTTTTTGCGGACGTTCACGACGACGCTGTGAGCGCATTGACACCAGCCAACTGACAAGGCCAGCTATTCTGAATGCGTACGGAAGTACGCTTACATGCGAGTTGAGTAAGCGCTCACTGGAGACAATTGATGGTCACTGGTCACATGCACACCAGACCTTACTAACAGCAGGCAAATCACCATGTGGTAAATCTAATCCTCAACGTGGACATTGGGTCTCTTCGCAGTCTCTCTAACTTATCGATATTCGCCGGCATATCCCGGCAGGAAGCCAGCACAATGAAACTCGCAAAGAGCTCCGGGCAAAGCTCCGTGCTAGCCTGAAGAGAGACCGCGAATCTTGGTGGTCTCATCGTGCGTCAGAGATGGAAGTAGCCGCTGCCCTTGGCAACCATCGTAAGTTATTCCGTATGATAGGGGAAACGGGCAGCACGAGACCTGACTTTAGTGAAACTAGTGACGAGATTGGACAGTCTATCCATAATTTGTCAAAACGTTTGAATCGTTGGGCGGAGCATTTTGAAAAGCAATTTAATCAGCTAGAATTGTTCGATTATTCGCCGACCAGTGATCGCCCTGCTCCGTAGGCTGTCCCTTTGGCTCCACCCTTTCACTCAGAAGTCGAACGTGAGATCGGACTGTTGAAGTTGAACGAAGCCGCGGGACCAGATGATCCACATCCAGCCCTCTTAAAATTCGGAGGCTCTGCTCTTCCTGATGCTTTACATGGATTACTAGTGAAACTGTGGGAGAAAATGACTGTCCCAACCGACTGGAGCCGTTCCGTTCTTGTTCCCATCTTCAAAGGCGGCTAGCGTTCGGAATGCGGCAGCCATAGAGGAATCACTCTGGTCTCCATCGCCTCCAACTTGCTCGCCTCCATAATCCTTCACAGACTGACTGGCGCTCGTGAAAGCCAGATTCGTGAGCAGCAAACCAGGTTTCGTCGACGTCTTGGCTGCATCGACCACATCTTCACCTTGCGTCGGTTGTTGGAGCACCGTCACGCATATTGGCGGCTCACGTAGTCGTGTTCCTCAGCATCGAAGGTCCTTCTATGCGATTGATGGATGTGCTTTTTAGAATTGTCTGCTCAGGAAAGGTGTGCCCGAGATATATGTACATATTACCCGAGCATTATACGCGCGTAGCACGGGCAGCTTGAGGGGCTAACTGCAAGCTGTCGCCACCCTTCAATATCTCCAGCGGTGTGAGACAAAGATGCCCGCTGTCACCTTTCCTTTTCAACTGCGCTATTGACGAAGTCATGGAAATCGCGTTCACAGGACATGACTGGAAGGTGTGGAGCTACTCCCAGCAGAACGACTTCTTGCCGTGGAGTATGCAGACGAAATTGCCCTCATCTGTGACAGCCCTCAGATTTGCCAAGCCGCGCTGGACAGATTAACACTAGCTGTCCGTCACTTCGGGCTTTGCTTTGCACCATCGAAATGCAAAGCATTCCTCCAAGATTGGCAGGAATCGCCTCCTGCGCTGACCCTTGGTGGGGATCAGCTAGAAGTCGTTCGGAAATTCAACTACCTGGGAAGTTGTAGCAGCGCCCTTGGGATCGAAGCCGAGATCACGAACATGAAGAGGCTAGCTACTTTCGACCATCGGTGCCTTCGCAGTTTGGCTCACATCTGGTGGGAACAACGCATGAGTAACGAGCGTGTTCGACGCCTTGTTTAGGGCACAGGAAAAGGTACTGAACCGCTCAGCACCGTCATTTCACGCATCACGCTCCGATGGTTGAGCCACGTGTTGCGCATGCCAGCCTACCGACTTTCACGAGGTGTGTTGTTTGCCCACCGGGGATGTGGATGGAAGAAGAGGAGGGGTGGCCAAGTGATGACTTGGTCCAGAGGAATGAAGACACTTACTTCGAAGTTGGCCTCGGTTGGAGCTTCACGGCTTCCCGGTTGTGGTCCAAAAGACGGTTAACTCGTTTGGATGGATACAGTTGATGAAGTGGCAGGGAGCCGACCTAAGTGGCGTTCCTGCTGTTTCTTTGTCTTCCCCCATCCCTTTTAGCCTCCCCCTCCACCTACGATTTCATTTCATAGCGTAAAACATGATAATTATTCTTTTTGCCTAGTAGCCGGCTAGTAGCATACCGGAACGATGCCTATACGTTGCTGGTAGCTCAGCTGGCGTGAAACTGTTATATTTATTTTCACTTTCCTTAATGTATGGCGGCACAGTAGCTGAGGTGTTCCCCATCTCTAGTTGACGTGTATAATGACAATGATGACTTCATAATCAAATCCCGCAGTCTAGCGGTCGTGTACAGTTGATAAGTTAAGAGAAAATTAACCTTGTTCGCGGAAGCCATGCTCAGCTAATGACATAATTCTGTAGTTTTCCAAACATTGCTTGAGTGTGTCTGCGATGATATTTTGTAAGTAAGTAAAGAAATGAAGCAGCCTTATTCGGCCACGATTCCCAAGAGCAATGTGACTACCGCCTTTGTAAGAGTGGCAACGGCTTAATTCTCTAGTATCGGAAGGCGTTCTTATCCAGAAAATGCCCATCGAACACATCCAATACAATGTACAGCGAACAATAATTTATCACAGGTATAAAGCAAATACTTGTCATGTGCCTTAGGGTGATTGGGTGAATAAAATGCAATCAAAAGATATGTGGTTCATCTACCGAGCTACTACCAAATTAAATAAGTCGATAACTATCGTTAGTGTAACATATAACGTCTATGTGAGAATACAGAAGAACACGGCCGGCATTGGTGGTTGACATAATGCCTGAGAAAAGTAAATTATGGTAGCTCACCCACACATCAATAAGGTAGAAGTGCCTGATTAATGTAGTCCACCATGGCACAGTTTATGTGACGAAGAGATGGGGGGCCAAAGGCAACATCTAATCATTTTTCATAAACTTTCAAGGCAGGGGAAGGTACAACTGAGTTTGGGAGCAAGTTCCGGGGTTGGCAAACCCGAAGGGAAAAGTAATTCCGTCGACACTCTAGACAGCTGCATTGCGCACGCAGGTCCAGTCACTTTCTGCTGAGCTTGGTGTTGCTGCTAAGTTCCAGCAGATGAACTCATCCATGCTGGGGGTCACGCAATATTTGGTACACTAATGTGAGATCGCCGCACAGCCTTTGGTAGCGTCCGCTAAAAACTCCGAGTAACTTAAGCCTTCGTTGGTAGCAGCGATTGCGTAGGCCTTTGATATTCATTTTTACCTTGCATTTTGGTGCTTCTAGCACTTCTAGCTAGCCCTTCAACCAAAGTTGCGAAGCTTGGGTGGCGGATTCAGCGTCAGGGCGCAAGTGGGAATTGTGCAGCATTTGGAAGGTTGATGGATTAAATCTTCCAAATGTCTTCCGCCGAAAGCCGATGCGCCGGTTGCTTCTTTTGGCATCTGCCTCAGACTGCGTTAACAGTTGAGGTCACTCTGTGCTAACACACGAAAGTCACATACTTAGGAGCTGGTCTGCAATTCGTGTGCCCCAAGGCAAGACGTGTCATGGCCTAATTGCACCACGTGTCATCTCTCTACATTAAGTGGTAGAGCATTCAGCACTGACCAGTTCGAAATCGTGTTAAGAAGACGCTGAAGCTCATCGTAGTCGCCCGGTTCTCTGATCGTTCGCCTTAACTAGCTATCAGCGGAAAATAGGAAAGCAGAAGCAATTGATCTTGCTAGATTGTTTGTGACAACTGAGAATAAATGAGGCCTGGCACCGAGCCCTGGGGTACGCCGCACTCCACATCAATCGCACTGGACAGAAATTTCCGGACTTTCATCTCCAGCCGAAGTTCGTGAAGTAAATTGTTCATTCAACCTAGGATTGGGTCGCCAATGCCAAAGTTCCGAAGCTTGTGAATAACTCTACGGTCTAAACGATTAAAAGTTTAGAGTAGTCTAGGTGGATGAAATCGACTCCTGTCCCACCATCAACGATCTCAGTTCAACTGTTGCATGCAATTAATACGTTGGTAGTACATGAGTGCTTTTGACGAAAGCCATATTCCTCTGGGGGCCATTAACTTGTGGTTCTCCAGATAATGAATTCCCGCATCTGTGATGAATGATTCCTTAATTTTGGAAAACACATGAAGTAACGTTATGGGACGGTAATTGGTACGGTCATTGTGGCTACCTCCCTTCTGAATAAGACTAATGATCTTTTGCTTCCAAATTGCTGGAATTCGGTTCTCCTCTAGAGAAAACCGATGTAAAACTTACAGTGGTTGTGCTAGAGCACTGCCTACTGTCTGCAGATCTTTTGATTGAATGTTATTCACTCCAGGAGAACTGTTCGTACGAAGGGGCGACAACTTCTTTAAAACAGGTTCTGCAGTGAATGTGCTGTTGGACAAACCTGACGGTGGAGTAATAAAAACGGAGAGAATATTGGGCTCGTCAGCTGCCGGAAAGTATGGGAGTAATGAAGCCATAAGAGATCAGCTGCTTCCATAACTGACCGCATACACACATCAGCCATGACCATATCTGGGATTCCGCGCCTTACCTTACGAACGCCATTGACGTGTCTGCATAGGAGTCTGCGCTTCGTGCAGTAGCGCTTCCTTAATTTCTGTCGATGCATTACCTTGTCCTCGCAGAACAAGTCTACGCAAACGCTCCTCTTTTTCTACGTACGCAGCCCAGGTTTCATAACTTGGGCAATCCTAGTTAGCCCTGCTTGCTAAGTCCCACAAGGATACACGTGTTCTACTTCTCATAAATGACTTGCATTTTCATTATCGACGGAAGGATTACTTTGCTGAGTGTTAAGCTACCGGTTCAGAAGTTAAGAAGTGTGGAAAACGTGTTTTTGCACATGACAGTATATATTAATCTTCTTCTCTAGGATATTCCGCCCAGTAAATATAGTGGAACAGCAAAGTAACACTATCACTGCAATCCACTAGTGTCTTGTAACTATTCCGTCGACTTTGAGTTCTTTTATGCGGAGCCCAGGATCAAGTATCGACTGTCTGTTAGTGGTTTGGTAGATGATGGGTGAGATTAGATTATTTTCAGAGATTATCTGGAAATTGGCTCTCGCAAACAGGCTTTAGATTGCCCACCTTCGGTTACTGGTGTTTCCAGGTCGTACACAAATTGTCGCCAGCCATAAGAATGTGGAAGTCTGAATTGGTCAAAACAACCTGAAGAGCGTAGTTCAGTTTGGAGTTCATTTCCATGGAGTTTGGCTAGTAGACCTGCTTATTGTTCTGCAAATATGGGCGGCATCAAATCAAAACAGAGGCGCAGATTTCCGCGAAATCAATAATTTTACTTCGGGATTTGCATTGTACTAAAGGATTACATCATCATCCGTTCCATCTCTATCGTTTCGAAGCAGCGACATGCCGGTCGAACTGATTACAGAATCCGTTATCTCAAGGCTTAATCGGATCTCCGTAATCATAAGGTAATCACATGGAGGTGGCGCCTGATCTTCCCTAATTTCGGCCAACCTGCTAAGATGGCTTTGGGCTTTAGTATACAACCAGGATGGTGCTTTCCCAGTTAGATGTAGTTTGTTGGTTGTCATTAAATTCTTGTTCAAATTTAAGTCTACTGTTAAGTGGTCAGCCTCTAGTCGTTTTTTGGTTTGTTGTCGAGATATGAAGTTCAGTCAGGGTGCATGGTCACACAGCTTTTCCTAGATCAGGATGTTCATTCGTACTTTATCATATCCTTTCATATGCCGCGAGTTCTGTTGTAGCGGTCCCACAGCTGGACTATTGAAACAACGAGTATACATGTTTCGTCGACTTGCTGACGACTCGTATCTGTGCTTCCGCTGCCTTTAAAAGGAACTCGGTTGGCTACCTCTGATGAAACATCGATCAGTTAATCAAATAGAACTGTGTCATTCACTCAGCTTGCAATACCACCTGCATTAACGTTGCACCGCTGCTCTTATGGTTGGATGGTAAAGGAATTCTTATCAACTATTTTACGATTAAAATAGTCTAGAGAGAGTGCTTCGCGGATGTACCACCACTGTCCCAGGTCATTTCTTTGCGCTTCATGATCAAGGAAAACCGAAAGCTCTGGAACGCCATAAACACATTATGATTTACATGCTATGGTTGTTCGAAGAGCCGCCTTGGTTAACTGCTTCCTTTGGGAAATATTTCTAACCAAGATGGGGTAGTATGGGCACCCCGCTTGGTGAGTGGTGAATACGAACTGCTGAGAGCAGAACGGCGTCTATCAGAGTTACTTGACGAATTCGAGGAGAACCATAGTGCAGTGAGGTCGGGTGAAGCGCTACGCATCTCAGCATAGTGCACTCAACCTGAATTCCGACAGCGTCGCAGATAAAGTTTTACTGGTTGTGACCGTCTAGCAGCTCCCCTTCTGTTGGGTCAGATTTAGACTGGGGAACGATAGTGCACAGCAGTTAGCGTAAAGTGATTCTGTATTCCCAATGTGCGTTTCAGCATTCTAGCTGGTGATTTGGGCTGCACTTGACGGTGAAAGCTGGGTCTCCTCGCTTGTGCTCGGTAGCGAAGAAAAACCTACGTGTGACGCCTCCGGTAAGTTTATCGAGGCTTTGGATGCGTACCTTGCTCGTTTTCTCTGTACTGGATTACCTTCGAAACAAAGCTGCCGATCTCATGGCTCGGTCTATAGTTGTAGCATCCCTGAATGGGTTAACAGCCGCCATGTCGAATGGGACTTGCCCGATTAAGGGGCCAGGATGTGTCATAGTAAGTGGCGCAGATACGGTCGAACGATTATCAAGGCACTTTAATCTTTGATCTAGGGACGAAGGTCAAAGAGGGTTGTTAGAGAAAAGGATTGAGAAGAAAGAGACCACTTGGTGAGCAATTGCTTTCGAGGATTCGTCTTCAGACCGATACAATCATATATAGGGTTAAAAAAGGTAAGATCGACATAGTTGATACAATTAACGTAGGGTAAAAATTGAAAACGGGTTAATTAAAAGTTACGGGTTTCTTGACTTTGCGCCAATGACCTCATTATCATCCGCTTTTGCGGGCCAGGGAAGCTGAACAGCCTTAATTAACCTCTGTTGCGAGCATAACGATAGTCGGAATGATCGAATACAAATCGATTCGGCCGTTACGAGTGTACGGAGACGTTGACCCTTTGACCGGTGCGGCGGAACTCTGTATACTACTCTAAACTTACGCTCTAGATCCACTTGACGTCCGCTGCCGACAATATGAGCCAGGATAGAGCTGCTAATGGCTCCAGTGCCACCTCGACGTAGCCAACGCGGACAGTGTTCGTTCCTGCGTTTGAACAGGTGCTGCGCCGTTCGACCGATATACGATGCGCCACAAGCGCATTCAAACTGATAGATAACCATTGAGGCGGTCAGCATCGGCAACTTATCCTTGGTTCGCGAACGAACGAACGGTTCCGGAACCACTCACATAGCACCTTGCGAAAGCCACTGATCCGCCTATATACGCATTTGTGATTTATACAGTATCGCTTTATTAGTCCCTGTTGATATGTCACCCAGTTCTCAAGTATCAGTTTCACACAATGGCCACTCTCTGCCCTGTGTGCAATCCATGTTTTGGCCTTGGGAGTGTTCATGTGAACTTGCGTTGCTAATCAATAAGGAACGTTACTTTACTGCTTAGTGCTGTAAAAAATTGTGTTCTGCTTTGAAAAGATGAGTATTTTTCTCCTAAGGTATGCTTCACCAGTGCGCTAAATTTCACTGTGAATCTGATCTAAGCAAACGTTGTGGGGTATATAGATGAGAAGTTAACGTTTTCTATGCATCAACCCCAGACAGCGTAACATTACAAACTTTACCACACTCGTCTTTTTCCGTTCCTCACAGTACATCTAGTCAAATAGTGGAACCCTTTGATCACTTCTAGCCATGAAAATCTTTGTAGCAATCATACCGAGCACGAGAACAACATTTGTAAGCACAAAATCAGGTTTCAATAGCTTGCACGCTTTTCGAAATGTGGTGACAGAAGTGGCATGATTCTTCAAACAGTAGCTAAAAATAGACGTTTTCAAAGAGGCTTTAGATTGTGCGCTATGAGTTGCTTGCACTTCATGGTTGCGTACATTACATTTTCCCTCAATGATAACGTCACCGTATGACCTGATTCAGTACCTACTACAAAGAAGGGTGAAACTCGTAGCCCATTTCTGATATATTAGGTAGATAATAAACTAAGATTACTAGACATTTGTCTTTGTTCCTTAGCCATAACTGGCAACAAAGCGAAACCTAGGTACATACTGCCGGGTAAATTACCAATTCGAACCTTATCTTTCAGCTGTATCGTTCGGAAACAGCGCATGCCAGATAAAATGATCTTCAGGTTAGTCATTTGAAGGCTTAAGCAGGCATTTGTGAGAATGAAGAGTTGCCGCGGCTGTGAAATTCGGTCATCTAAGAAAGAGCTTTGTCTCTCTTTTGGAGGAATGAAAGCGTTCTGCATTTTAGGGATACATTAGCGTATATTCAACGTAGTTTACTCTTACACCTGACCGTTGGGCGATGAGCCGCTAATCGTTTTCGAGAAACCTTCAGCTTTTGTATTTTAGTTTGGCTAAAAGGTTGCACAGTGTGTTCCATATAATGACATTCTGACTCTCTTAACTGCAACCCATCGGAGGGGGCAAGTGCTTCAGCTTCGGACTACCGCAAGACTAGATACATAAATTTTTGGCAAGAATACAAGTTGTAACGAATTAGTAACCACTGCTGGCAGCATGCCAGCTACCTTCCATCGATCCTCGATTGACAGCTGGATGAGAAGCTGCAACCAGTATTCCAATTGCATCTCAACCATTCCTTCAATAATCATTATTGCAACCGTTGAACCACGTTCAGAGGCACATTGGTGCAGATACAGTTATGATTAAAGGCGTACGAAATCTACCTTTCCTGGTCTACCGTTTTCAAGGTCCTCAGAAGGTTAAAGCTCACGCTTACGAAGTTCCCCTGACAGTTAGACCGCATCAACAAGACTGCGGTGATTGCAAACCGGTAGGCTTACTCATTTGACTTCTCCGTAGACGCAAAGAAAAATGCATCTCCATAGACAATAGGGTTTAGCCTCTTGCGACGAACAAAAGCTGGTAAAAGAAGAGGGAAGATCCCAAAATTCCTCTTGTATACAATCAGGGGCCTCATGGCGACGTTGATGGTGAAGATGGATAACCAAAGCACTGTTCCTTTAATGATTAATAGCGGTGGCACCTGCAGCGGTATAAATTTCTATATGTTCGCTGAAGACCTTTTGACGCGTTTACACCACAGAGCACAACTGATCATGAACGACGTTAAAATTAACGTACAGGACGATTTAATAAAGTACCCCGTTTGCGCCCTATCAGCGGTAGTTTTCAAAGCCTTATTCTCGGATGCTAAACCTGGCAGTTTGGTTTAGAATATTGGAATATTGGCAAGGAAGAAGACAGCGTCGTTAGAGCTGAGCAGTTGATGAAGGACACTCGTGCTGATGACTTAGCAGGTTCGGCAACTTAATGAGAAGCTAAATCATGCAGCCCTGCTGCGTTAATACTCGAACGTTGTGTTGAATACTCGGACTTGGCATCTGGTCAGACGTTGAGTCGGTTAGCAGACGTCCCGCCGACAAGTATGCCCTCAAAAAGACGATTTATACTGGGTTTGGCATGCAGGAGTTGAGCGTTAGAAACACCGGCTAAGATGATGAACCCGGTTGAGATTGTCGTGACACTGTTTACTCAGTCTAGCTCTTAGTCGCAATCCTTGATCATGGTTTTATCCTTCTGAGGGCGTTGAAGCGGGTAGACACGGAAAGGTGGATCTCGCTGTCTTTCAGTCACTGATGTGTCTGCACAAAGTGCCCTCTGTAAGCTATTCAACTGTCTCATCAGTAAGTTGTAGAACATCGGAAGTCAGCTTTACTGTGGTTTCCTGCACAGCTACTTTGAGTATTGGTGCCTTCTTACCTGTAGGCATTGGTGATATTTCTGACGTCGGCGTATGCAGTAGCTTCGCTAAACGAACACAAACTTGATAAAATTTCTTTCTGCATCATTGATGTTAGCCTGAACTGGCGTTGCCTCGGGGATGCGTACTCATGTTATTCGTCGCTCCTTTTACTGGTTTCGTGCAACCCAAATCTATTAAAGATAGGCTGCGTTTGGTGGAGCCATAACAAGAGACACTGTTTTGCTTGAAGGATAATTTTAGCGTACATGTTGTGGGATTGGATTGTGACATGCAAAAGCAATGTAGACTGCGATTCACATTAAAATGAACCTTGGTCAATGCGATCACTGAGGCCTTAGCCGGAGATGGCACACTTCGCCTCCGCGATCAATGGAATAGTAGCAGAAATTTATACAACTTTAGCGATCGGGTCAATATGGGCAACGCTCGCTATAATGGTTATTGACTGATTGGAAGCCCAATTGTTATACCTTTCAGTTCTTACTAAATATTGCCGATTTTCTGCCTAAAAGAAAAGTCTACCTTGATTTGCAACATGGCCATGGTGGATTGCAAAATGTCCACTCCGATCTACAAAATGCTGGTAACAGAATTCACGTAAACGACTTCGAGATAACATTGACCAGAGTTAACGCTTCGTATATGTAGCCACATTACTTTCGGTCATGTGTTTGCCCTACGTAATCAGGCGAATATTGAAGATAGAGCATAACATAAATTAATGTTACCTTGGTTGTCCACTCCCTTATAACCTCTTTTCCAAGAGAACTGGTAGTATGCACATCCCATTTGCTGAATTGCGAAGTCCAACTACTGGCAGTAAGATGGTCTCTTTCATCTGCCTACTTCAATGTTAATCGAAAAAGTCAAGGTTTACCACAGTGCATCAGAACTGGGTAAAGCATTGTACGTCTCAGTGAGCTAGGTTAAGCTCGAATACCGATTTGTAGCAGATAAGTTTCCCCGATTATAATCCTCCAGAAGCACCCTATTCATCAAGTCTGAGTTAAGTCTAGAAACCTTAGTGCACGTGAGATAACGCACTGTGGTTTCGTCTACTGGACCATGGGTTGATGGTTACGACTGTTGTGTGTGCTATTCGGAAGATTACAATAATAGGTCGTAAACAACACTTTTTCTCCCTAATTATATGGATCTTCAGCAGGGCGCGTTACATGTACCATTGTAGCACTCAAAACCGCAAATAGACTGTTGCCGATCTGTAGTTGAGACCACTGAACTAGGCAGAATAGCAACAAATTGACCATCGTGACCTTGAGCGAACGTGTGTGTTAGTCGTTCACTTGTGCACTCGTGGGTATTTTCCACAGTGGCTCAGCGACATTTTGTCGCATGTCTTTGCATCTATACTTATTCGTCGTGTTTTTAAAAGCTCTATTTTGTGATTTCAGTTTCTCGAGTTTACTCAGGTGCATACTGCATTTACCCTGAATTCTCAATTCCGAACAGCTTTTCGCTGATACCCAAGCACCAAAGTTGCGTAACCTCATCCATCAGACATATTGTTTCGTCCCACTTGATAGACTATTTCAAGGGCTTTCGAACGAACTCTCGCTCGTTAAAATCTAACATTGGTTAAGCAGCTACAGGATTCAAGGCAAATGCACCTGGCGTGATTCATAGGCCTAACCACGAAAATTCTCGATCACACCCTCGTGTTATTTGCATCACGTTCACACGGGCACATTCGACTGGCACGCCAGAGAGGACAGTCTGCAAGTACACAACGACAACATACATACTGTGATCTTGCCGTCAACGTCAGCCACAGAACAACATTTACAATAAAGGGTGAGTGCTTCAAATGCACAACGTCCAGTGTACCACAGTCGAAATAACTATGTGGATCATGCGGCAATCTTATTAAGGGAAGCATTCCATGCCGTAACTGTTGCAAAATTTTCCATGTGAGATGACTCCGAGTTAAATCTAATCAGACCAACTTATCAAACCAGCCATATTCTCTCTTGTTTTTCATGGATGCAAATCTATCCCACTGATAAATAGTGTGCTCCTATTATCTCAAAAGTACGACTAGCTACGAGTCAAGTTTTAGGAAATGGTAACAAGCAAAATCATCACGGTTGGGGTAAGCATAAAGGATTGCGAAACCCATGCCACCCCAGTAAATTATGCGTCTATCCTGAGAAGAATGGTTAGTAACAATGTAAGCAAAATGACAGCAAAAGCCCAGAAAATAATCCGAGGTTCCAATACCACATGTGGCTCGCCTTCGACTAATGTGGTTCCCAGTTCGATTGTAGTAACTGCACATAAGACCACTTCCAGTCTCCCGAAGGACTGCTTAAAAAAGAGCAAATCGGTACTAGCGACAGTTGGGTTACGCTTGCTACCAAGAGGAGCCGTCATTTAAAATTAACATCACCTCCAAGTGGATCGGAAACTGAGTAGCGTAGCAAACTTCCTCTGGCGCAGAAGCAACCGGTTTCCTGTGGTACACCCCCGAGTATTTCAAGCACTGACCGCGACATATCGAAAAGTGTAAAGAAAAACAATTACCTGTACTGAACGTAAAGTGCTCCAATATCCCAGCATTAAAGTCCACATTAATAACAGGAAATCAGTTGGATGACCTCAACCTGTGGGAAATTAATAGTAACCTAAACGGATTTGTACTTAAACCTGTACACGTAGTGCGTATTACGCAGCACCCTAACTATAAGCATTACGAAGAGGCAAGGTTGCGGGTTAGGCTGAACTCCATCACTAACGTAGAATCAATACTACTGTCGACAGCTAGGCACAAATGAACACTGCTTCATCTGTATCTTTCCAGGCATCTCATGGGGCGAGCGTTATTAAGTTAACCGCACCTTAGATGACTACCGAGAGAAAACTTTGACCAGAACCATACTTCTTCACGGGTTTCCTAAAAATAAAGCATGTGATGAGCATGAAACAACAACCGTTGCTAAAGAATAATGATATTTGTGAAACACTCTGCTTGGTTGATGTGCTAGCAAAATCCGTGGCACGACTGCGAACCTCACTGAAGGTGGTCCTACAATCAAAACATGTGGTAGCACGCATGTTAAAAAGCTGGTCCATGTTCCGTTGCAGGTTACCATCTGAGCTTCGGCTGAAGATAGTCAGTGATATGCCCCTTAGAGGTGATATGTCACTCAACGAACTAAACGCGATGAAATCTATGAAAGGAAAATGCACCAGTAATATGTATGTTGAGCTTATACAACCTGTTAATCAAACCGCATACATGGACTGCATCTCGAATCGCCGAGGAATATACCATTCATTTATTCATTTATTTATTTATGTCGAACAGACACCTTAAAATCTACGCAGAAGATTAGACAAGGGAGTAACTATGCGAACGATGAGTAAGATGTTCAATCTTTTATCAAGAACACACCGAAAATATGATTAGTCTCCGGCCACTCACCGGTCGGCGAAACCTCACGTAAGAGCTGCACAACCTCCGAAACAGTGCTCAAATCTAAGAAACTTTCATGAATGTACACTAACGCCTAAGGGTTCCTCAGCAAACTTATCGAAATGCAGCTACCTCAGGTTACGAATGTTTGGGACCTAACTTCTATCGCCAAAACACGTTTGCACCAAGAAGTGACTGATACAGAGGTAATAATAACAGGAATGTCCATCTTTCGGAACGACCGCCCCAGCAGAGGAGGTGGCGTTCTACTACTACGGCAGTGCCGTGCAATGTGCACTAGTTGATGATCTGGAAACACACGTTACCGACTCACTCTGTTGCCGTCTCCTAGTAAGACACAACGTCGAATGTCACGTAGCAGTCGTTTACCGCCCCCTAATGTCCACTACAAAAATGGATTCCTACTTGATACGTACCATGAATAGGATCATATCCACTAGGTACAGCCTCATTCTCCTCTCCGGGGACTACTATCTACACGATCTGGAGGTATCGGCATCATCAAGTGAACAGTTCAAAGCAGACTTGCATGAACTTATCGCTAATCTTCACTTGTACAATCATGTCACCACCACCACAAGATTCAGGACAACAAAGAAACCGTGCATAATAGAACTTGTGCTCACGAATGAAGAACTCATGGTTAGCAATTTATTGAAGAAGAGTCCATTAAGTCTCAGCGACCATATAGTAATAAGTTTCAACTATGTGTTATGCAGAGTATCCATCTAAATACTCGAAACTAACTCATACAACAACAAGCTAACATGCCTTAAAAGAACTCATCGACGCGTCTGCTTGGGAATTCTGTAACAGCATTTCCCTTGACTACGTTTGTACAGATTGCGTTGAAAGACTCAGCGACATCGTCAGTAGAGCATTAGAGACCAAACTCCTTTGTCCCCCAAAAGTGCCTGCAATTTTAAGGAGCAAGACTCGAAAACGCATGGCGATAAAGGTTGCAGTACGGCGTACCCCAATGTTAACCACGACACAGAGACTTGGGGCAATTTCCTGACCCATCGCAACCATTGCGCTGTACTTGTCCGTGAGGACAAATTAACTTATCAACAGTGCCTAGATAAAAATCCTGCCAAACAACAAACTGCTGTATAGGAATGCCAACGATCTCCGTAAAGTGAAGCACGGCATCCCTCCACTTTTCACGACAAGCGGTAGAGTACAAAGCGCAGAAGATGCAGCTAGTGCCCTGCGGCTAAAACAAGCCTCTACCTTTCACATACCGTCAGCCACATTACCGACTCCATGGTTTACACATGCAATTGTTCTAAGGTAGTTACTCACATTGCGTGATCATAGCTCTTCGGGAGCAGACAACATCAGCCCAAAAGCACTGAAGGCTGCGACCACCAGGCTAACTAAACCATTGTCCTAGTTCTTTCAAAGGTGCTTTAATGATCAGCAATTCCCCACTATGTGGAAGCGTGGCATTATGACCCCAAATGTTAAGGGCGGTAGGCGTTCCGCTCCTGCAAACTAACTCCCAGTTACTCTCCTCCACGTGCTCGAGCAGATGATGGAAGTGGTCGTCGTTGTGGCTCTAATGGACTACCCGGAACAATGCAACATCTTGGCACCGGAGCAGTATGGCTTCCGTCAACACCGGTCATGCACCACGCACCTATTGATTGCACGAGGTAGTTGGACGGAAGTGGCTGATGATGGGGTTGGAGTTGACCTCATCTACCTGGACTGCTCCAAAGCTTTCGGCAGCCTGGATCACTGCATCCTACTGCATAGTCTACAGAGTTACGGAATCGGAGATCATGTACTTGGTTGCGTTAGCAACTTTATTCAACAATGGAAGCTAAAAGTACGTGTTAGGGGATCGCTCTCTAACCCATTTGAAGTGGTATGCAGTATGCCACAGTGCTCGGTGTTGAGATCGCACTTATTCCTGGTGTTTATCAACAACCTGGCATGTGTTATCTCCTCAAATTTCCTGCTTTTCGCCGATAGTGTCAAGATATAGCGGGCGATTAATAACACTAAAAACCACGACCCAATCCAACATTATCTAGATTTCATTTGGGAATGGTAAAGGAGGAACTTACTTCAGTTGAACCTAGCTAACTGCAAATTGATCCATCTGTGTAACCAGCCGGTAAGTGTTTACAAACTTGGAGACCACACTAGGCAGTAGGTGTTACAAGAGCGTTACCCGGGTGTATTGGTATATGAGGAACTCGGATGCTCAAAACAAGTAGAGAAGACGTCAAGAACAGGCCTTCAACATGTCGGCCAGTTTCGTAGATACTTCGGTCTGTTTGTACCCTCAATCTGCTCCCAAATGCTTAATGCCTACGTGCGATCACACGTGGAATATAATATCCTGGTGACGTGGCTTTGTCAGAAACAGGATCTCGTTGCTCTTAAGACTCTTCAACGAAAGGTAATTAAGAACGTCAACCCTTTTATCTGCCCTATCAGCTTGGACTGAAATCAAAGAATGTACAGCAATCGAAATCAGTGTTTGCGGGGGAACTCATAATGCTTTAGCAGATTCCGTAGTACCCAAACCACATGTACCGTCCGCTGTTGGAAATGAACCACAACAATAACCTAAGAACTCCTTCTCTGAAACTGATAATACAGGATAGCCGGCTGAAATTTCTTTTCCCAGCCTTCGAACGCCCTTCCTAATTACGTTGTCACTGCTCCCAATCTGGCGACATTAAAAAACGCGTTTATGATGCGTTGTCTCATTTGCATTTCCTTTTGTAACTTTTTAGATGAAAAGACTAAAATACGCAATCAAACGGTGTTCTACCAAAATCCCGATTAATGGATTTATAAGTTTAATAAACGAAAATCTCTGCCATGCTACATAAGTCTGTAGTGGGTCCACCAAAACGCTTTTCACTTTAGTGCGCAATATTATTTTTGCAATAATTTCTATCCCACGGGACTTGTTAAACAAGGCTTGTTTACTCATAATACACCATTGTTCGATTGTGCAAAGTTCGAGCCCTACCAGTGCCAGGGGAAATGCACAGTATTGACTGTTCTAGTTTGGATGAAATGGCTACTCACTGCTATACCAGACCTGGGCTACCTGTCAGATTGCGTCTAGATGTGATGAATTTCTACCCATACCATTTATCTCCACCTGCTACTTCTTGGTAATCAGCACGCCTTCCAACCTACGTGTAGTGTCTGCCATTTGTTAGTTAGCTGCTAAAGTTTGGCAAGTTCGTTGCTTGGTGAAGGGGCTACCCTGTACTCTGTACGGCAGTATCGTGCCAGTCAGTAAATAGTGAGCGGCGCTGTATCACATCTAGTTATTTAGTCACGATGGTCGTTGTCGTCCCCTGTAGCTCAGTGTTATCAACCACAGAGTGGCAACAGTCGAGTTGCAGATTCCAGCCCTAATAAGGTCAGCTGGAATGCGCACTTCTGTCGATTCTCGAAAGGATGTAACGGCCGTACAGTGCTTTTCTGGACGTGTGATGGCTGTCTGATTGAGTCTCGATTTGATGAGGTTTTACGTATACTATTCAACTTTCCCTACTACTTCTTTGTAAATATGGATCTACGGGTATCTCATCCAAGACTTTTATGAAACGATCGATGCGTTTGGAATGGCGGCCAATTTAACACACGGGCTTATGAGAGCGCAAACAACAGCATCAACGAACAGCCTTTCGCGCACGTGAAAAAACCAAACACCACAGTTGTTTACCCAGTTCACTATCACTTCTAGCGGCACTCACAATCCATCACAGAAAGAAAAATGATGTAGAACAAGACGTCACTGCAGGCATTCGACGTCCTACCACGATGGTAGGCAATCAGCTTGACCTCCTGGGCAAGTAAAGCGAGTTTCGACCTTGTCTCTGTAAATACTAGCACGTCTAGCCCCTCCGAATAATAAGGCGACACTGCTTGTCATACTTGTTCATAAGACTGCAGATGTTGGTAAAAGCTACACGCAGGCCGCAGTAAGAACTATCAGGAATGCATGAAGTGTGAGCAATTTGGCTTGACACAAAGATGGTATTCACGAGGAAGATTTCGTAAACAACGCTGCTTTCTTATCTGGAAATTTTGGGTTGCTTTCGATCCGTTCTCTCCCACTTCGAGCAGTGTATAAATTAGGCTCTGCTAATGATCTCAGCCTTGAGGTTGAAGCAACAAGTCCTTTGAATCACGGGGCTGAATCATGTAAAAAACAGGAGATGAAGATAATTTATGGCCGACGGAATTTGGCCTTGCAATGCCAGCAATGCCCGCATCCCCATTCAGTTATGTCAGGGTTTAGTTTCTTTTCGTTCTGCTGCGCTTTCGTTTTTTGTGCATTTCAGGGTCCTTTAAACCGACGCTTTCATGCATTATGACTTCAGTGTCGGTAGGATGTTGCACAAGCAAGGGATACGTTTTAAATGAAATGGACTCTTCACAACGGCAGGATTCGTGCTGGTGCATGGGAGGAACAGTACGGAGAATTTGACAGTTGAAGACGATTTGG
>OX104070.1:24636899-24711825 GCA_944474145.2 Dicrocoelium dendriticum
ACTTTCCACGGATCACAACAATTACTTTCTCGGTATGGCCATCGTCTGTTGATTTACAAGACCTTCTAGGCTTGTGATCCTCACCGACCGACATTCTTCTGATTTCACACTGTTAAGCCACTTACAGCACAGAGTGCGACTCATTAAGTCCTTCCCTATCTGCTTCAATAAGCAACTCAAGTATCTCTGTAAGTGTCTCCTACTTTATAATGAAATGACGCGAGCTTTTTTTTCTTCAAAAGCTTTCTTTGTTTCATTGGTAATAATGCGTCGAGTACTTTTTGGGACTCCTCACTTCAATGGCTGTAGGCCACCAACTAACGGTCAGAGCGAAAAATGATCGTTTCTTGTGTAAACCTGCCTCTACGTGCGTTTACTAACCTAGGCTCGCTACCTTTGCCAGTCATCTCGCTATCACAAAAGTTCACTTACTTTTTGAACATATTACTATTGGAGGTCAACAAATATGGCTGGAATCGAAAGCGGTTTGCGTGCATAAAACCTTTTGGTTTTCTGGACAGGAGCAACACTTTTCTAGTTTGCGAAGGAACTAGTTGCGGTAACGAAGAACCAGTTCAAAGTGCTGTTGTATAGCTGTTAATTGGTTTATATTGGTAGTGAGGAATCATTTTTCAAAGTTGGCTAACTCGAGTGTTTTAAGTTACTGTCATTTTTTGCATGAGTATAAAAAACCCACATTTCCGGTACTTATTTTGTTCGACCTACCAGCGTTAATGGCGGTTAAGAATTGACCCGGAGTGTATATAACTTATGAAGTGTGAAGTAATCGTGGTCAAAGGATAGTGTGGTAAATGTTGAACTACCATTTTCCTCCTGGCAAATCAGGCCTGGCCTGCCGCTAAATAAGAGAATAACTGCGTTAAACACCGAGTCATCTCAAGAGCTGACTTCAGTCAAAACCTTCACTGTCTGGGAGGCCAGTGTCGAACTTTATACGGGTCAACAGATGCTGGTATGATGCCAAATTCTTGTTATACATCCCCTACGCTATTGGCTTCATACAGCGCATTGTTTGATCTGATTACTTGCTATGATGCATCCATTAGTGCACCTGCATACGTACTGTGGTTGTGTGGAGTACTTAATTCGTGGGTACAATCATTTGTATCTTGCCCCGTGTTCCACTTGACAGTGGAACAAAATATCGCAACACCATTGTCAAAATGTTGCTTTTAGCTTGCGATCTCAAATAGTTACTGGAGTTTTGCAACCATGGTACAGCCCCAACTTTACGCTGGATTGACGAACATCTACCAGCATAAGGTCTGCCAATGCTACTGAGTTACAGAAGACAAATACAGATTAAGATTATCTGGGGATGCTAAATCCTATTGCGACTACGCATTATTTATTAAGTACGCTCTGGATGGCCAAGTTGGTGTGTTGGAATGTTGGTATTTTTTATTGCGACTAATCAGAAAAACAAGATTTGTGCTGGAAATATAACTACCCTTATGTATCGCTTCACCCTTAAAATGTGAAAACACTTTAGTTCGTCTGAGTTGAGATGAATTGGACATAGTAAACATTTACCCAAACCACATTCTCCCATGCATATTGGCTTCCTTTGGTTGAGAATCAGCACGGCTTTCATCTGCGTTTAGTTCAACTTTTGAGATGATACAAAAAGTTACGAAAATGGCTACTAACTTTATCCGTTCGAAGGAAATGATAAATGCAGCTGGCATACCTCTAACACTTTACTGCCTTTTTGTAATTTGAAAGCATACATCACTATCAGCTCACACCTCTTTCAACTTGGTTGTTCATGGTCTTCAACAAATTAACTCGTATTCCGAATCTCAATCAGCAATTAGCCGGAAAGGTAGCGAAATTTCAAGCAATTGTTCCCGGTGTCAAAACGAATTGACGGGTAAATGAAACAGCAACCTTACAAATGAGATCGTTACGGTTAGTATGGCATGTGTTGGGCTGAAGTAGCAAAGCTACGTTAAGTGGTTTCTCAAGGGTTATCGTTGATATCTGGGAATCTAGCCCATCGTTCTTCCTCTAAAAACTGCTGCGCTTTCGCGGGTGAGTAGAGCGATCTCGTGTTAAAATCACATCGGGTGACCGACCTGAGTGCAACAAATTATTGCAACTCAGCGAACCGCGTGTTGGCAGCAAATGCAGACGAAACTCAGCTTTCTACAAAAATTGTAAATACTAATAAAACAATTGAGTTGATTCCATCTTATCTATAAAAGCATTTCTATCTCAAGGCGTGGCCAGAGCTCGCACGGTATGGTAAGCCTGCTTCTTCAGCATTTTGTACGTATTATGTTACTACTGACAGTAGTATTTTATTCTTGTGTTTTTTGTAAATTTCGACAGCCCTCCCATCTGACATTGATGTGAGCACGGCCTAGGAGGGAGCTGTTTCTTCCTAAGTTTACTGAAGGAATGTGTTGTGTACATATCATTTCTTATTTGAGTGCAATAACCCGCATTAGTCAACAGTTTTATAAATGTAAACTAGCTTGTTTGGCTAGACTGACTATGCCCCCTCACTGGGCATCAATAGTTGTACCGATTTTCTTACAGTACGCACGATTCCTATATTGCAAATGTCAGATCATTTTATACAGGCTATTTGTCGCGGGTGCGGTCGGCGACATAACTAATTGCTAATTTTACCTGGCTAGTACTTCAGTCAGTCTGCGCGATGTGGTTTGGCTACTCTAACTTGTAGACTTTAAGACGCGTACAAAACGAAATGCAATGACAGGAGAGTCGGGCAAACGAGGTTAACAGTGGACCCAGTCAAATGACTTTCCTTAGCTACACAGTTGGCGGCATCCGTTTTCGAATTTGTTTTTCACAAATACCTCCATCGGACCACCACAGGACGTCAGGGTATACTGGATGCATAAAGCACTCATAAATTCCGGTTTTAATTCGCTTGACGGTAGTGGAACCTTTTATCAAAAGTTCAACGGAGTTGGGAATTGCTGCAGACTCTAGAAAACTGATGTGGCTAAAATTATTGATGTATTCAATAATCTAATTGAGGATAATGACACATAGCTTACGACGACCAAATTTATTTTTGCAAATGTGAAGATACTTTAAGCCAAACCGCTCACGGGTCGCTTTTCGCAGGAATAAACTGATCACGCGTCCGTTTCACAAAGGAAATCATAGTTCACGTGTCAAGTTGCTCACTTAACATATTAAACAGATTAGTAGGACTTACACGACATTATTCTATGTCACATTCAGGAGGCTAGAGATAATGTTGTCACTAAGTTTCGGTGCTAACCTGTCTTTCTTTCCGGCCATGTCTGTATTTTTCAGACTAACAGCGGTTGTACTAAATTAAAACACTAGCATCCGTAACTGAAAATTATTTTATTTTGTTTTCAAATTTCTCATCATTTAGTTGCTTGTATTGATGATGTTTAACCACGTAAGCGGCCACGGTCGTCTATCTTCCTTAGTCTGGTAGTTACGTACTTTGCGGAACGTTACCGCTAAATTTTCCTGTTCAACTATTTGTGATGAACAACACACACCACTTACAGCATTATCAGCACTCAAAATCAAAACCCATGTTACTGTCATGATTCTTAATCACCGGTCTATAACTTAAGCAACTATTAGCCATACCTCCGTCATCTTGCGTCGTACTGTAGATGTTGTTGCAGTTATGCTTCCATTTATGCTTGCATTCGGCTTAGAAAACAGTTTCGTAGGAGCTACAGCGTACGTGCTCTTTATGCTTACAACCTCTTAGATGTGACGGTCCCACATTTTCTAGTTCGCATTGTATACTAACAGTGCTGACGATAGACAGTGTTGTAAAACTTGCTGAGCATATTTTAGCAGGGTACATTTAGTGTTGTCATCATGATTCATTTAAAATTTGCTCTAACTGTCACAGCATCGGATGGATATTTAAGCTAGATAGTGTGGAAAATTCAACCTTCTCGCATTTGTTAGTAACTGGGTAACCTGTAATGGACATAATTGGCATGGCAGGATTTATTTGTGGCGAATTTGGTCTAACTAACCCCTGCATAACATGTGACGTCATCGATTAAATCTATGATTTAAAAAAGTAGCTTTTCAAACTGTATATCTTGCACATCTATTGCTGATGGTCTGATTCCAACCAGGAATACTAATCTTAAAAGGTGTCTATCCTTAGATACGAGGTGGACTTTGCCAGTGAGCCCACATTTCGGAGTAAATAACCACGTTTTCATAAGATTCCTTGTATGCTCAAGTCTGAAATAATAAGTCTCTAGGTACACAAAGTGGTTATCCTTGGCCTGCTATGGACCCACCATCATGCCTTCGCTTGCACTGTTATAAATATCCTGAGCTCAAGCGCAGCCACATCATCAGGCGACAAGGTAGGTAACCAGTGCCAGTCCTGTTACTTTGTAGCTTAATGAATTTGATCCAAGGAACCCATGGTGCAGCACAAACTTCGTTTATCTTAACTCCTGAGGTAATCACAGAGCGCTTTCTAGCAGAAGAACCAGAATTGGGTTGCGTGCGTAAACTCCACACAATTTTTATGCACTTCCAGGCGGCTATTTGAGGTTTTCGTGTACTAGGCCTTTGGATTCTGCATCTCTATGCAATACTAGCTACAATGCTAATCTCAAGAGCGACCACCACTGGAGACTCCGAATTCACACACGTGGCAAATTCAGGAGCACCCTAAACTTCACTTTTGTAATCGACAACCTCAAGACTGTCATTAGATAGCGTCGGATAACAGGCAAATTGGACCTAGTTAACGCTGTGAGGACAGGTTGCGTGCTCTCATGATTGTGGATCATGCTCCGAATTGCGGTCATAATAGGCCTGGGAAGCGACACGCTGACTACTGTGAATGTTTGGTGTATTCACTTAAGTTAAATGAAATTATCCGTATGATCATGTAGTCAAGTTGAACTCAGGTACTTATGATTCGAAATAGCCTTGCAGGCGGGTGAGATAATCCATACTGCCCACATTAAATGTATAATGGATACCAAGTTTGTCAACAGGCTTGTTATGCGATTTACTGCTGCTTGCTTTGTTTGTGATAGTATGTTGGTATATGGACGAGCACTGATATTTCGTGGCGAATCTCCGCATATTACAGCAGCTTCGTCATAGATATAATCCAAATAAAACTGTAAAAACTGAAATACTAAACACAGGTTATTGTTAAAAGTTGCAACTTCTGACTTGCAATACCTAAACACCCGCAGGGGAAGTAAACGTCGCTTGCTGGACTTGATTTATCAATTGTATGGCTGAATGGGATGTTTGTGAGGCTACCTGCAAAATGAAGGACATCAGTAACGTCACCAACAGACGCTTAGCAAAATCTGCCATGGTAGACCTTACAGGCTTTTGGCCTGCCCAAAGTCACTATATGAAGTGTTAGTCGGTTTACCATACTGAGAGCATTTAAGTGTGACAGCTAAATATTTGATATTCTGAATGCATATAGCGCTGTCATGAATTGAATTGACTTTGTTTCTTGAAGTATCCAGTGCAGCTGATATACTCTTCCTATCAGTCCCTGTAGAGACAGTAGGCCAAATTAAGCCATTCAAATGGTATTGATTCTCTTCCACTATTCTGTTTACAGTAGAGAAACTGCGCGCCCGTTTTAGGGATTTCATTAAACGCTAGCTTCCAAAATTTGGTAAAAGAGTGGCAGCAAATTTAACAGAGGTTCTGGCCTGAAGTATGTGAATTGGTAAATCATTCATGTTGCGCTTATGTCGCACAGTGGTCGAGAACATTCTTGTTTCATGTGTATTGCTACTTTCGTTGTTGCACTTTTACACATGAGCTACAGTGATTTGAAGATACGCGTTTTCCTAATTACAGGTAACTGACATTCGTTATCAAGGAATCGACGGAATTACTAATTAACAAGAAGGCAGATGCGCAACGTGCTATTGCTGGTAAATTACCTCCGTTTTCATGTGGAATGTGTCCAAAGTTTTGTTAAACCTTCGTAAATGTCTTGAGAGCGCAGGTATTTACATATGTAGGTCCAGCCAGACAAACGGCTGTAACACATAAGCCAACAAACTCTGCTATGGAAGGTCTGCTTAATATCTTAGTTCTGGAGTTACTAGTATTCAAAGCGCCATGTTGAAACATCAAATATGGTGAACTTAACTAACAGATGTTTAAAACGTGCACATTAAGTACGATGTGCACTCAACGGTAAGACATAAAAACACATCTTACCTACACAAGATGGACGTGTTTAGACAAGTTGCTGGCCTCTCTACATCGGCAGCTTGGGCACATTTCATGAGTGATTAGTGTACAAGCTTAAGTAGTATGAAAAGAGGGAATGAATCACACTTAGAATCAATCAAATTGTTAGATACATCCGAAATAAACAATGGTGGATGGGTGGGTCTATAATGAACAGAGCCCACTAGTACTCCATTTTCACATGTCAAGGAAACCATATTATGGCTTTGAATTTACCAAAATTGTATAAGCAAGTATGTGTTCAAGTACCACCCACCTTATAATCCAGTCGGAATAAGATGCTTTCCTCAGAGGGATTTTCTGTAAATTCAACCGCCGTTTAGACTTTGAATATTAAACTCATCCTGAAACTTTGGGATACCAATGTCATTTCAATATGAGACGTGAACTTTCGACTGTTCTGAAAGAATGTTTTACGCAGTTGTTTCGTTTATGTAAGAGAGTTTGATAGAGAAGATTTAAGAACACAGGAGCATGGTTGATTTCGCATTAAAAATTCCGTTCAATCTTAACTTGGATGTTAGTTCAAAATTAAATTCGCTTGGTATTTCGCCAATAAAAGCTCAAGCGACACATTGTGTATGTGCAACATGTTATGCCAGTTCAGTAATTTATGCCTCCTAGCCGATATTGTAGTATTATCTGAATGTCACTCTTCGGCTAGGCACTAAACCAAAGTTACATTGCTCTCACGTTTCGTATACTCATGTAAGAAACTCCGCTATTCTTAAGAATTTTAATCAAAGTGACCACAAATGGAGACGTGAAAGCAATGAACCACAGTTTTATGGCCAAACCATGCGGTAAGAATAGATCAGACAGCATTCGGGAGCCATAATATTTTTGCCATCTATCGGTACCTGCTGAATTGCTTTGCTTCAATTAATAATAAACTGGGAACTGAAATATCCTTCCATTTTATTGGTCTCAAACCACGGATGGTTTGTAAATGATGTCATGTCTGAAAGTTAAGGCGTCCTCTCACTCGCCAAGTGCACATTTGAATGTCACAAATTTCTATGTGCAGTCTTGTTACGGTAGGAAATTTTATTAGCAGAGCAGTTTCTGACATACTATTAGACCATAATTTTTGTATCTTTCACAAGCGCGTGTTTTCTCTTATCATAATTACGCCTGCGCATATGTGTGTCGCGTGGTCAAGAATAAGGATTTTATTTATTAAAACCCAGACATGACCTATCACGGTTCCCCGCTTCACTACAGCAAATTATTAGCCTACGGGGAGTGATTTCAGAACCATTTCCATAATCGACATAGTAAACAAGGCATTCTATCTCCTTGTAGTCTGTCTACCCTTCATCTATATGATACGACTAGCACTATACCAGACAATGTCCTTACCTGATCTTGGTACCACAATTCTGATAGCCTAAAAAGGGTTCTCAATGTGAGCAAACGATATAATGCCTTTACGTCAGTGCGTGCTATGGACCATTCATTTCCATAGTCTCAGCATTCAACATATATACCATCCAGTTTCGAATTCAAAAGCACAGATACCTCGGAAGCACCAGAATAGGCAATTCTGTCTAAGGTTGAATGACGGTTTCCCGAAAGTGGATAGCAGGGTTGGGTTTTACTCGGATTAACGAATGGACAGAAAGGAACCAGCTCCCACTGAACCCTGAATAGTGCCAACTGCTGACGGTGAGCAGCAGCTTTGTCAACACATACCTTTTGGGACAAGACGTCCTACAACACGTGACTAGTGAACGCGACTTAGGTATACTCGTGCAAGAGAGTCTTGGAAATTCGCTCCAATGTTCGAAAGCAGCGTGACGAACTTGAACCGGAGACTTTTGAGGCGAGCTCTCGGCACCTTTGAGCGACGGCTAGTACCATGGCTACTTAACCCTATGTTCGCGCTCATGTTGCATATGCAATTCAGGCCTGGTATCCATGGTTAAAACGAGAAATCCGCCTATTGGAACAGCCGCAAAGAAGAGTCACAAAGGCAACGCGTGGACTATCCGGTCTAAGTTACGAACTACGTCTTCGTGTACTTGGTGTGTTCTCATTAGAATACCGACGGCTTCGCGGAGATCTTACTCTCACTTATCGGATACTAACTGAAAGCGAGTATCCAGTACATCATTGTTGACTCAAGCCCCTTACGAACAAAGTCGAGGCAACCACCTGAAACTAATGACGCAACACTCTCGTCTGCATTGTAGAAAGTATTTTTATTCAGTTAGAATCTGTTCTCATTGGAATGCATTACCAATATATGGGGTGAACGCACCAGACATGACGACATTCGAAAGACTCTTAAACTTTCATCCTAGTGATAAAAGCTACATATCCGTTTGATAAAGTCTAATGATTTAACCACTGATACTTCACATTCCACATTGGAACATTTTGATGTTAATTTTTTTTTGCATATCCATCCTGTTCGTCATGTAAAGTTAGGCTTTTTCTTCCATCATGTACCATTGAACTATTGAACTTATCTCCATTACTTCTACCTCCACAAATAATAAGCTGTGTTTTATGAGCAAAATTACTCATTTAAGCACACCATATCTAATGTTTGTTGCCGAAACGTGGTGCTCCAATGATACGTTGTATTCTACTCGTATATTCCTAAGTATCACCTTTTTAGAAAAGATCTTAGCAAAAGGTGAAGAGGCGGATGTATAATATACTTCTATCTAATATCTACATTAGCACTTCATGACTAGCGACAGTTAAGTATTAGCCAGGAATACCTCTGTCATTCGCTGTTTGAAAACTAGTATTTCTCCACCTGGATAAAATCGTGGTTCCTATTTAATGCTTGGCTGCATCTACAGGCTAGCAAAATCAACTACTAGGGTTGTAGCTATTGACTCCTCTAACCCAGGATTTAGCATTGCACACCCACACTACATTACCTACTTTCTGCAGTCATAATCATTGATGCATAGTGAACTGCTATTGGTTTTTCAGAGTTCGTGGCTGAATGCAGGACACTTAACCAACTGAGTCGGCCAGCGTAATAGACGTGAAATTCACTCTGGGGATCTCTGGTGCATAAAATCCCTGGTAGCGATCACAAGATGCTGCTGCTTACTTCCTGCAGGGAACTGGATACTAAACTTGGCTCAGCTACCTAATGCGCGTGTGGTGGATTAAAGGTAGATACTACTGAGCCAGATATAAGTAGTGTGGTGCAAGCTGACACACCAACAGCGAGCCTTGCCGACTTCCCCAAAGTTGAAGATGAACAGGATTACAGTTTCATGTGCACGAGGAGCAAACACAGAGGCGAGCACCAGTTGGGAAACACTCTATAGAAATCACGCAGATGAGCGGACTCCTCCAAAGTAACTGTATGGAATTCACGCAGATGAGCGGACGCTTCCCATGTATGAACGAACACACCGAGTGTAAGCCACTGTAGTAATAAACAAGTACCGCCTGCTACGAGTTCCAACACGCGGCCAACACCCTACATCATCAATGCTCCACAAATTTCTAAAACAAACTTCGCCACCAATGTTGTTAATGTGTTATACCACTTACAGAACAGTCATATCGTTTACGGCTATAGTTGTACTGAAAAGGATAAATTCCATCTCCTGGTGCCGATAATATCTGACCAAAGGCGCTGATGTTAGCTGCATTGAATTTTGCGAATTCAATCTCCAGATTCTTCCAACAATATCTCGACGAGGTGTGTGTTCCCGCAATGTGGGAGCACGGAATATTTACTCCCATTCACAAAGCGGGAAACCGTGCAGGTCCGGCAACTATTGCCTGATAACTCTCCTGCCGCGGAGTCTAGTACTGCTGAAGCCTTCAAGAATTTCCTGGATGCATGCAAAATCATAGTACCACAATACCATGTATTCCGCCAGAACCGCATTCATTACAAAACTGCTACTTGCTCGCTCAAACTGGACGGAAACCGTTGACTGCTGTGTGGGAGTTAACGGAATTTATCCACCGTCTAAACAAGCTTCAAAGCTGTAGAATTGATGACGCGATTCTCTGTTGGATAGGCAAGTTTTTGATTTAATGACGTCCAAATGTGAGAATTCGTAGCGCCATCTCTGACGCTATCGATGTCCAATGCGGAGTGCCGCAGGGATCAACACTCTGTCTACCTATATTCCCGATTTGCACAAACGATCTCGCGAGAATAATCATTGCCAACTTAGAACTCTTCGCTGATGTTTTCACCATGTCGCAGTCCATCAAAACACCGATTGACCACGTAACGATTCAGAATGACCTAGATGGGGTAAACGAATAGGTGACTCTGAACCTGCTTCAGTTCAACGCCACCGTGTATAGGACATTAACCCTACAACGTCATCCCATTTAGGGGTACAATTGGGGGATCAAGATATGCAGCGTGTTACTACTGCATGCGATCTAGGTTTGATAGTTCAAGTGGATTACGGCTGTTCACATCAGGCCGAGAAGGCGTCCCAAAATGCTAACCAACACCTTGGCCATTTTCGGAGAGCTTTCGAGTGTTTTGACGCTTCAGTCTTCACACAGATGCTGAGTGCTTATATTATGCCCCTGTCAGTATACGCCATTCGTGCCTCGCAGCGCTGTCCCAAGAGGGACGAAGAACGCCAATGGTCTGTTCCATCACCCTTACTAAATCAATTTGTAATCCTTTGGGGTCTACGGTGGATAATATCGTCGCCGTTGTGGCGATTTAACAATGACATTTTTGATCCTTTGAATTCTGAATGACGCCTTTCGTCACTTTCAGAAGCTGAATCACAATATCATCGGGAGAGGCCACTAGCTAAAGCTGGTAACACAGTATAGGTGGTTGGAAAATCGCCGGAATTTCTTTTCACTTAGCGTGTGCCAAAAATAGAACGCCCCCATTTATGTTCATCCTTCTCCCACACTAACGATATTCAAAAAACGCCTTTACAACGAACTCCTACATTTACATTAGACCTTTTAATCCGGGCGTCAACTTAACACTACAAATTAACTTGCGCATTTTCTTCTTCAGCACATTATTTATTAAACGCTACTACTGTGAAAACTGGATTTACTTATCCCGTCGGCTCAAGGAAGCTGCACACGAGTAGTGTTGTCATTTCCCTTATTTACTAATTTCTCATGTAATAGGTTGACTCTAACCGCTTCCCATGTTGATTTGTGTCATCCGCATCATCATCAGTAAACACGTTAGCTGAAGGTGAGAAGCACCTCAGCTACTGTGCCGCAATACATAAAAGAAAAAACGAAAACATCCAACAGGTTCAAGCCAGCTGAGCTAACAGTAACGGATGGACCTCGTTCCGGTAAGCTACCAACCGGCTACTATGCAGTAGAAAAATCTACTATACAAAATTAAATAAAGCTAAATAGTGTGATCGTCGTTGGAGCGGGAGGCTAAGAGGGATGGGGTGGAACAAAGAAAGTCGCAGCACAGATAGAGAAGTTTATCGTCAAACAACTTCTCTATTACTTTTTGTACGTACATCCAATTCTAATTTCGAATTACCGTTATATAACAGCGTAGTTATATCCGTAGTCGCAGAAACGGACGATTCACTCATCCTTTATCTGTTTTCACTCGACCCATTCTACGCGACTCACCAAGCACTGGCATTTTTACTCGTGATAAGGCTTCCTAATTCATAGTGGAAGCATTTCCCAATACTAATCCGATTTTCCGACTGAGTTGCCTTTTTGCTCTTCTCTGACCTTCAGGCCGAGTAGAACAGTACTACTACTAATACTACTACTGCTACCACTCCTACTACCACTCCCACTACTACTATTATTATTACTACTACTACTACTACCACTGCTATTACTACTACTAGTAGTACCACTACCACTACTACTAATACTAGTAATACTGCTACTACTACTATTACTACTACTATTGCTACCACTACTACTACTACTACTGCTGCTGCTGCTGCTACTACTACGTCTACTACTACCACTACTACTGCTACTACTACTACTACTACCATCGTTCTATACTAGCACTCTCATATT
The DNA here is from genome assembly GCA_944474145.2 of Dicrocoelium dendriticum. Taxonomy (NCBI): domain Eukaryota; kingdom Metazoa; phylum Platyhelminthes; class Trematoda; order Plagiorchiida; family Dicrocoeliidae; genus Dicrocoelium; species Dicrocoelium dendriticum. The sequence continues at coordinate 24,649,158 of OX104070.1, forward strand.
TGTCCTCTGTCAAAGGCGCACAGCTGCTGTAGATTAAAGGGGAAGAAGAGCACCTTACAGACAACATGCAAAGGGATGGAACTAGCAAGTTTACCCGTTGAAGGAGTGGCGGCGGGTTTTCTTCTAGTACGGGGCTGAGTAACGAAGTATGTCGCCAGCCAAAAGATGCACCCACTATCTGTGTAGTGCTTAGTCTCTACCTAGCTGCTTCCAAAGCCTAGCAACTGACCCCACACTATGCCGCTTTGAACACGAAACAACAATCTTGTCATACAATTTTAAGCATTCTCCTTCAAACGTACGATGACTGTGAGGTTCACTAAATCATTGCTCAATGTTGATTCCGGTGGCCTCCCTTTAACTGCCACTAAGTTAAAGTGGCCTGACAAAACTTAACACTCGTCGAGTCAGTTCGTTTTGTGGTTGAAATCTTAACATTTTCCGGATAAGTGGAAAAATCTTAACAGGCCAAACATAAAACAGCACGTGCCAAACAATCCAAGGCTAAAATACGCGTAAAATCCATCCAGTCCTCCATTCTCATCCTTGAGTATTGCAGCATTACCCTTGAAAACAAGTGTGTGGGTGCTAGGAACACTTAGAAAGCTGAATAGGTCGTTCACTTATTTTTTGTTTGGAAACACATAAGCCTAAGTAGGCTGAAGGTTATGGAGATCAATTTTCATTCACACCTGGACCTCGTAAACCAAGCATCATTGACTTGAAAGGCTATGGTGAAGGGGAAAAATCTTCTTATCATAAATGTTTGAATGGTTTCCAAGAATCTGAATATCAAGACAAACGGGTTGCTCACACTCCAAGCACGCTCGACTGTTCCTGTGGCGGACTGAGTGTAGCCTTCACCAACGTTTGCAGTGTTACGAACAAGCGAGATGAGCTTTGTTTTTTCGTTGCGTCTGCGTGGCCAGACGTAGTAGGACTCGAGGAGACATGGTGGCATTCAGAGGTATACAACCAAGAAATTGAACTCAGCGTTTACTGGTGCTTCCGATTACTATAGGCTAACGAATGTCCACAGTGGCGTCTTGATCTACATCCAATCTTCTCTGCTTGGGAGACTTGTGAGCACCGACCGAAGTGGAAATGGTCCGTGTGTGCTCCATCCACCTCAGGTGCGGAGTGCTACTTGCGGGCGCAGTCTATCGCAGCCCCCTGGATTGTTGTTTGGATTAGCCACCTCATCTTCGAACCTATACGAATCTTCCACACTTTCTACTTATGGGCAATTTCAACTATCCACCAATACGGTGGCCAGATGTGCATTTGTTGCCTGAGCACGGTGAGGTTGAAGCAAAGTTCGTGAACTTGGTACTTGGAACAGGTGCATTGCAAAACAAATGCCAGCCAACACGCATAACACCAAGCTGAACCCTGTCCTGTCTCGACCTAATGTTAACGACCTGCGAATAACGAGTGCGTGACGTTCAGATCCTGGAGCCCCTGGCTGCAAGCAACCACTCGGGGCTCATAGCTGATATTCGATTACCGTTGCCGTATTCAAGTCCGCTAGAGCCAGCTTACAGCTACTGAAAAGCGGACTTCGACGGTCTAGCTCGAGCCGCGAGCCAACTGGGTTGGTCTCTGTCAAAGCTACATCTTTGGAAGACTGTTAGAGATGAAAAAAGAGATTGAGGTCAATGTGTTGCTAATTTGTACCCTTGAAATGTTGGATGGCTGGACCGATTAAGTCTCATCGGCTTGACAAGGGGTATGGAAGTCGGTGCTCGGAGGTGACGCAGACTGTGGGATAGATTCCTCCTCTCTGGCTCTGCCAATGACTACGAAGCCTATAAAAGGCAGCAGAACATCACGCATAGTGGAAAAGGGACTAAGCGACGACGTTTCGAAGAGCAACTCGCACTAGCTACGAAGACCGCCCCAAAGCGAATCTTTGTTTACATGAAGCGACGCCTGAAGCTGGGGGTGAAGAGAAAGTGCTGGTTGGCCCGGACGGACAGCCCCTAACCTCAAGCACTGAGCGCACCCGTATTGGCGGCGCACTTCGCTTCTGTATTTGCAAATGACCAGGTGTTTGTTCTGATTTTGAGGTGTACGGCTTTTCCGAACTCGACAGTCTGAATTGCGGCGTTGAAGAACTACGTCAACTACCCGCCAGTCTTCACTGCACTAAGCCTGCCGGTCCTGGTAGGCTCTACCAACTGATTCTCAAGTTACTTTCGGCTATCATATCTCCTGCCGTGACTGACCTCCTTAGCAGGTCGCTGTCCGAAGTTTCGTTGCCGATGAACTGGAAGTGTTTGGTGGTGAAGCCTATTCCGAAAGGTGATGACCTTGGCAAACTAGACAACTACAGGCCAATTTGTCTGACACCTACTATGGCAAAGGTTGCTGAGAAAATCGTGAAGAAGTGATTGCTGCATTTCCTACAGTCAAAAGTGGTCCTAACGCCCGCACAGCAGGGTTTGATGTTACACCACTCATGCACTACAAACTTGCTTGTGACGAAACTTAAGTGGCTGTAAGTAGTAAGCAAGGGGATGTCTGTCGACGTGATATTCATCAATTTAAGTAAAGTGTTCGACAATGTCAGTCATGAGGTCTTCTTTCACGAACGCAGGATTTGCGGTGTCGGTGGATTACTGCACCAGTGAATCCGCGACTTTCTTGTTGGAAGAAAGTGGAGGGTACAGGTCGACGACCATGTAACTGATTGGTACCCCACTACAAGTGGCGTGCCTCAAGGCCCTGTGTTGGGGTCCACTCTGTTCCTGATCCACATCCACAATATTCCTCAGCTTCTCCGGTCGCCGTGTGCCATGTTTGAGGACGACATGAAGATTTGGAGAGAAATTGACGCTCCCGACGACTGTGGCGTACTTCAGCAAGACCTCAACCGCCTATCCACATGGTCTGCAGAAGTTCGTCTCACGGTCAACTTAGCAAAGTCTGTATTTATGAGCTTGGGACAGGGTGCTGACGGCCGAACCTACACCCTTGACGGCAAACCGCTATATCCCACACCGACCATGAAGTACCTAGGTGTACTCTGGCGCTGCGATTTAAAGTCAGTGGACAACAAGAGCAGACAATATCTTAACGGACTGCGTATGCTTTGGGTGTTCAAACTTCGCATCGGCACATGGTTTGAAATGGTTGCCATTCTCCTCTTCTCCTCCATCATTAGACCAAGGCTAGAAGAGTATCTTCCGCCTGGCTACTTTCCAATAACCCGAGGCGAGACACAAAAGAGAGAACAGGTCCAACACGTTGTTACCAGGCTCATCTCGAGTTTACGTGGTTTGGGGTATAAAGACCGGTGCGAGAGACTAAGACTTTACACCTTGTCCTTCCGTCGGGTGCAAGTCGACCTCAGTATGACCTACCGTATTCCACATCTCGATGGCTACCGCAAGCTGAAATCAATGCTGCACCTACGAGGGTCACGCAGAAAGCTCGGACACACAGAAACTTATGGTGCGGATGTGAAGCGAGTTCCCCACCCATTCTGCTTCGAACGGGGAGTGGTAAATAGTTGGAAGACTTTGCCCAAACATGTGATGGTAGGAACATCTGTACAGCAGTACAAAATATTTTTGGGTTTACATGTTACCACTATGATTCAGAAAATGACTGTACACTTACGATGACTTCGCACATTTGTGAGATCTGCAATACCTTGAGTCAGATATTTTACATGTTACATGAGAACCATAACAATGTTCACGGGTGGCAATTTTCAAAACATTTTTCATCATATTTCGAAGGAGTTGTACAGAATGGATTTGTATTTGCTCCACAATACAGTATTCATTATTCCGTATAGCGGTTTGCTTGAAGGCCGTGACAATCTACGCCATTCTTTGTGAGAGTGAAATAAGCTTTTTGATAACCACACAAGACAGTAGAATCTATTGCACTTGGCTGCGGTTCCAGATGGAGCAGATATGTGTGACATAACGACAGATTTATAGGATTTCAAAATCTCCCTAATGCTTTTCCGGTCGTGTGTTAGAATAGCTGCTTTAAAAACTGCTGTGTTGACCACTCAGTGAAAGCATCCATACAGTACAAGCTCCGAAATTGACCAATGTATCCTGACTCCCTACCTCAATTAACCGATTTTCATAGCTTCAAGATTTTTCATGTAAAACCTAGAGGACCAGACCTCTGCACTTTGTATCTATCTGTACATTACATGTTGATCACTTGAACTACAAAAGTCACAATTAGTTTGGCTTCTATAACCTAAACATCCGAAGGTTTATTTTGCAATGGTCGTCGAGTGACTCGTTTGTACAAGTCATGATGTGTATGTAGCAGGATTTTGCGGGTTGCGAAACACTCTTGACCCACAATCACTGTACTTTATGGCTCCGCAGACGTATGTACGTGTGCAATTTTGACCAGTCCCTCAGTGTTTACACGCATGGGTGTTTGTCGAGTACAGTGTATCTTCATAGACCTGCGTCCAATGGTGTGCGTTGACTGCTTTTGTGCAAACCCTTCTATCAGTTGTCCATAAACACATGGAACATGTGCGCACTCCTTGTACCGGTCGCAATCCCGACTCTGAGTGCCCTTAACCCCTACCACTGCAAATCGAACTTACTGGGACTCAAGTTAATCCCGAACTTTCGTTATCCGCATACTCACAGTTTTTACCACTTCTGCCTAGACATTTATATTCTATGCATATTAATTTGCTAGCCTCCAACAGTACCAGCCCATACTTGATTTTGCCGCCCTTATCACTATTTCCGCACACCAGCTTTATTTGGTATGAAATTTTATGAACAGGCTAGCCACAAAGACATATGGTATTAGATTATCTTGATAATCCATTTGTTACCCCCCTTATTTTTCCACGTTTCTGTCAATGGAGATCTCTACAACAAAGCCGCAGTAACTACTGTGAATCGTTTCTTCCCTATACACTCAAAGGAGACCACTCTGCTTTACATGCACATACTCCACTATTACCTCAGTACGAGATATCATCTGAACTGTTATTATTTTGCTGCATCTTGGCCTTCTACAGACACGCCTCGGACATCATTTACCGCAATAAATGTTCTTCTTCATAGCTTTGTGCTACTCCATCAATTTAGTATAATAGTTTGGGTCTGTTTTATTCTTAGACATGTTGCATTTCCTCTTACTTTCCCCCGACCACTCTCAATCTCGGCATCTTTTATTCCCCATCATTTAGGCTGAGCTCATCCGCCGCGTTCCTCGCCAAACCAGCATTGGACCAACATCGTACAACTACATCGCGGTCTCGATTACACCCTACGCCAGCAACCAAACCGCGATCTTATATCTGCCAAACTTACAAGGTCCACTTTTCTACTGCTGCTAGCCTTACTCAACACATGGATTTCCACAAAGGACAGGTCAAAGATATAAGTTTTCTAGATGAGCACTCATCCACATTTCTGCTGTGTGATCGTCGTTTTTCATCGGCCCCCGCTTTTACACAACACTACCGCTATATAAATCCTTCAGCCTACAAAGATATGGGAGCATCACAGGCAAAAGTCATTTCAATCTACCGATCCACTGACCAGGACCATATACTCCTACGACAAACCACTAATATGAGCTGTTCCACGACATTCCTGGATCAGCTTCCCTTAAAAATACAAACCTATTTGCCCACTCGAACTGCCGTAGCCATCAAGGAAAGGCTACAACATCTGAAATGAGAGCGCCCAAAAAGCAGACGTCATCACCCGCTATTCGAAATTCCGCCCACTACTGACATCCAGCGCAATACTATCAACTTAGTGGAAAATAAACAGCCATCTGAATCACAACCATTTTGCACTTTTTCCGGAGAGTCGTTCGACTGGGACAGTGGCGGCCAAACGGAAAAACCAACTTACTCAACTTACGCAGTTTACCGTATTCGCACAGCACCCTAAACATTAACAGCGACTAGACAGGTAGATGACATTATACTTACCATCGGCTCAGTTACAAGCACGATTACACTGGATAAACTTACCGAGAATTCGCCGAAAGCCGAGGAATGGATCCCGGAATGAAACTCCTTACACACCCTGGTAACAAACCGCATATTTCCATACCGCCCGTCACCCCAAGCGCGAGTTGGGACCAATAAACGGCCCGCGGCTCATATCTCTGCCTTTCTTCCTACGTCCCTTGTTCTGAATCGCCAGGACAGCGAACCTGCTGGTTCTGATACACAGCAAGCGAACGGACCGGCCTCTGCTGTTTCCAATACCAGACATCTTGACCGCGCACGCAGTAACTTCCACCACTCAGCGCCCACCAACAATCGCCAAAACTTACGTACGACACAGCATTACCACAAAAACCATCTACCTCGCATCAGCATTCGCCTACTATCCAATTGACTAAACTCACAGGCACCGACAGACCCAGTTTCTTCATCATCAACAGCCGTTCCTAGGACGTGCCCAATGTCAGCTAATCGTAAATCACCAAATAGGTCGCAAAACTCTATTTCAGCGTCGCTTTGTTCACATAGAATCCATAGCTACCAAAGTGACCTTTGTCCACGAAGTTTTTCTACTAGAGTAGACCACAAACGACACTTCGTGCCCACAAGGGAAATCCGACTGGACACATGGCGGAAACTGTAGGCTATAAGAAACCCTTAGTTAAATGTGACACATATAAACGAACGTTTACGGCACGACGATGTCTTACACAACATTTACTTACTGAATACAACGCAGAATGCCTGAGGCGTTTGCCTGCTCATCCATGTAACTAGGCGGTCCTAGAGGACGCGATTCTGCTTCATAACGCCATTACTCTCAGGTCAAATGCCAGTTCTCTCAACGACTTAGCCAATTGCCTACAACGCTACTTCACTGCCCGATCTGCGGAGAGTATTAGAAAACACCTGAGATGTTTACTCTACACCATAAAACAGGAGCTCCGTCTGCAACACAGGCCACACCTAGCCCCGATTCTCGTGCCTCCGAATTCGCAGGATAACGCTCCCTATCCTTTAATTCTCAGATACCCAGACGGTTCACCGCATCGCTAACATTATTATTATCATAATCTTCTGAGAACCTAAAAAACTGCTTCTGTCAGCGCCACAAAGTGAATTTGGATACATCTGACACAACCACACCAGATCACAACTACAGGGAAACTAGCACGCCTGTCACGGATGACCTGGATATCTCCCTATCTGAATGATGTGCAACGTTACAACATTTGCTCCGAGAAGCAAGCCACCTACTCTCGGAATGTGCAGATAGAGCACAAGCCCGGGTAGCTGAGCTTCGCAATTTGTTAGACGACTCTCACACTCACCGTTCTAGACAGGAACACAGTACGCGCTTCTACAAACTTTGGCGGATGTGGTTTCCCCATACTTGGAAGCCATCCATACCGCGCAACGTCAGAAAAACTCTCAGAACAGTAAACAGTGTCCTTGACTCCTGTTTGGTCACGTGCAGTGTAACTATCATGTTAGGCGTCGGGACGCAGCAGCAACGGTGCTCGGTGGCAGATAGCGGACCTCCTAGCTGCAAGAAGAGGACCAAATGCTTAGCATCCTCGAATACTGGACAGGAGTATTCTCACGGCCACCAAAGCCTGACCACAGCCCCGCCGCGTGATCATCCCTCTGAACCTTGCTCTTGTTAAACCCATCACTGTAAAAAAAATTTTGCCCATCGCTATGTCAGACCGTTGCCTCAGCGCCTGACCTCAACAGCATCACACCGAAAGACGTTGAAGGCATGGATCCCCACTTCGGTACATCTTTTCGGGACTGCTTTCCTTCCTCTTACCCAAACCCCTCTCATCTTAATTTAGCTAGATGTACCTTCAGCTCAAAGATCCCGCCTCCCGCGCTTCTCGAAAATTTCGCCAAAATCTGTGACCTCCGTTTTCACTCGCCTTCTGCACCGCTTTCCTTCCATCCGACGGCCTACAATTCGGTTTTATCGGAAATACGGGTGAGTTAAGGCAGTAACCATCCTTTATTCCATAGTTCGCTCCTCTCACTTTCATTGATCTCTTCACTTTCGCCTCAGTGGGCAGTTTAAAAGCATTTGCTTCCATCTCTCACCTCCTTAAGTAGAGCTGCCTCGACTTTTCGAGCCCCTAAACTTATATTTGATTATCTAGCTTCCTACTATACCTAGGCGATTTCAAGTTCCCGAATAGTGTGATTTCACCCATTGCGAGGCGTTAAGCAAGGGGACCTACTTTAAACCCTATTTTTCATCATGACGCTAGACGAAGCCCTTCAAAAGCACACCTCTTGCCGCTGGATGTGCTCTGCAAGCCCGGTCGATTATATTGCACACACGGACGACGTGATCATCGTAGAGAAAATAAAAGTACACAAGAGGAGCGATTCCTGACTTTTAACAATTCACTCCAGCTTACAGGCCTTTCTATAAACCAAATGAAAACTAAGACCACAAATATCGTCATCGAGGGATCCAGAAAATATTCGTTACTGGATATATTTGATCTCAAAGTTGGGTCAATGAACCTACCATCAGTACAGCCGACGGATTCATTTAAGTTCCTGGGTTTGCCATTTAATTGGCGCGGCAAGCTACCGACTCACTCGCTCGGTGACCTGCGCCAACAACACCAAGAAACTTCGCAAGCACCATTAAAACTACATTAACAGATTGAAATTCACAGCAACCACCTCAATTCACGACACATCCACAGCCTCTCGCTTGCAGTACTACATCGACACAAACTCAAAACGATGGACCAATGAATTAGAGTTAACGTTCGCAAATCGGCAAGATTACCCAAAGTATGCAGCGGTTGCCTTTTTCCATGCATCATCAATGACCAAGGCTTGGGCATTCATAGTTACTCAACCATGTTGCCATTACTTCGGAAACATAGACTGGAGCGCCACTTTTCCAACTGGAATGCCATGATGAGCTAGGCCATCCTGAACGTTGCGCTTCAGCGATACGTCGGATCGCTAATCCGTCACCCATCGTAGGTGGCCAAACTGTGACGATAAAAGCTCAGCAAAGGAGGCATGGAAAATTCAGCTATTTACTACCCTTGACGGATCCCTTCTACGTCAACCTCATACTTATCCAAGTGCTCATCGATGGCTCCGGCATCCTGCACATGTCCTCCCGCGCCTATTTTTAGGGCAAGTCAGTAATGTGCAGGTGTCCTTCCTACAAAAGTCAGACACACCATAGGCATACCACTACGTTCCGTATGAGATCTCAATGGCAGCGATTCATGTGGGTAACACGAGTCAATCGCTCACCTGCCACAATCTTGCAGCGTAACCAATAAAGCACACTGCAACTGACACAACGATATTATCGTTTAAGTTGTAACGATTCTGCGCCGTCGGGTAGCTACAGTCCTTCTTGAACTAAGCATCCCTACGCCAGTGACCTACAACAAGCCAGGTCTCCTCATCAACCGGTGCGCTACTGTCTATGGGATGGATATTGCTGTCTGTGACGCACACCGCCTGGTTCAATTTTATCAAAACAAGATTGATAAACACGTCGTCGGTGATCACGCAGAGGCCATCAGAAACTTCGGTCAAACAGCACTATCAGTATCATGTTCTATTATACATTATCCGTTCATCATAAACAGTAGAAGATATATCCATCTAGCGTCAGCCAAATGTCTTTCATCATTGGGTTTTTCGATCTTGGATATTTCCGACTTGTGCATCGTCGCCGTCCGAGGAACTGTACGTGTGTATGTGATTTATAGGCGGGGTGTAGCCCAGCAAACACAATCATTAAACAACGGAAACACACGTACTGAGTGTGCGGTCCTTAACCGAGTTCCCCGAGCTTTTATTGAGCCAGTGTCTTACTAATATTTCGGGGCATTCGCCTTATCTCAGTAATTGCTATACTGCTCACTTCTCGAGCCATACTTGACTCTGCCAAAGATAGTTTATCCTCGACCAGCCAGTTTTGAGGTATCCTGTTCAGACAAGTTTATGATTGGGAAAATAACAAAAATTGACTATTTCAAATGATTTAACTGGGAAAACTGCATTGCGTTTTGTTTTATTATAATACTGTTTGATCTAACTGCGCTGGAAATTAAGTGTTCTCATCTGATATATTAGAAACAACGTATGTGAACACAAATTTTTTACATTGTTACTCCCAACGGAAAGGGAACTACACTTTTATAAGCATTCCTATGTTGCCCTTCTCTAAATTTACCACTTTGGTCCAGTCCCTGAGTGTTCAACTTACGGAAGTTTTACTGTGTTTGCCAATGGGTTTATCTTGCTTGGATCGTTACTGTCATGAAGCAGAAGCTCGTGATGATTAGGTAACTGGAACACTTGGCTAAGCTCATCTTGCCTCAGGTAAGTATACTACGTAGCCATAAGCTAGATAAGTTTAACCGGTGTATTATCATAACAATTCTGACCATTAAATACAGCTAACTTTCTTATAGGCAACACTATCTTGAATGTGCCAATAAAGCGTGCAAGCAATGGGTCGATGACGCATGAAAGAAAAGGAATTTCGTTCATATTACTAGAATCCTACTTGACAGTTTGAGAAACCTGTATTCTTGATCAGAAAACAAAGGACTAGAGCATTTCAGCTTAAGTACAATCGTAAATTTCAGATAGAAAGACGGCTTGTTGACATTTGTTTCCCTAACGTTAACTTAAAATTCGAAAGTTTCGCAAGTTCCACAGACCATATATGCTGTGCACTTGCGCATCAGCTTACTACTGGTGTGTATTAGGCTCCTTCTGTCGTTATTATGTTGGCCGTCAAGCAATCACAGTGCACAATTCGTTCGAGTAAATACGAGTTTGCGAACGAATTAAGTCTTAGCCATGGGAGAGCTCCAGTATCAGGGGATGGATCAATATATGCGGGTCAGCCCGTGCAGCATTTGAATTCCGGATACCGTTAAGGCCGTTAAGTACCCATTAAAAGCGTCGGTTTTAAGCGAAACAATATTTGGGCTATAATATGTATGACGCAGTTGGGTAGCAAATCAGCAGACTTAGCCATCGCTGTTACAACTACAACAAATTCCTAAATTATTTTATCCAAATGGGGCTCGCGTAAGAGCGGTTCTCGGCGATAACTCAATGCTTTAAAGTGCAGGCAACATGAGCCGGTTTTTAAACAATGCATGAAGGTTTAAAACCAATCAGTTAGGTTTTGACTCTTTCGTGCACAAGAAAATCCTACTGTAAGCATAACCTGTCGTAAAGCTGATGTATCAAGTACGCATTTAAGATGACACTGCGTAATGTTCCTTTATTTCTTTTTAATTAACTAATGTAGCCTGGAATCTTCTGGCCTAGTGTCCAACAATATGCTTATAGGGATTGGGAAATGTCCAGTATTTACTTTCGTTAGAGCGAATACAATTTGGTTTTGTTCCTTCGCAGTTGTGCTTGCGTTCACATTAAATGTATATAGAATACTTGCTGTCGCAGTTCTCCGAATAACTCTTTAAACCCATTTACTTGGTATACATATTGCAAAGTTATTCTGCCTCAGAATACAGGTAGACAAGGACACGAAACCCATGTTTGGATGCTTCGTGGTCATGAGCATGCAACTTTTAATACCTGCCTCCAATAGTTCGCTTACTTTTCACCGGATATGCAATGCTTTGGACTGAGGTATATTTAAATTATTTTTATTAGTGGCGTTTTCCATCCTCTTGTGAATTAGTTGATGGTTTTGTTTGGTTGAAAGAACACTGTTCAATAGAGCGTGAAAACCTTGGACTCTCTCGAACAAGCACACGCTTACCGCGAGCACTCGACCCGATGCACTCCGTTGCTCTATCAATGTGGGCATAAGATACCCCACATCCACCTGAGGTGGTTTTGACTATTCTATAAAACAGTTGCTAGCTAGTTTGTCCTTCTTTGCACAACAAGTTAGAATCCGCATTCACTATGTGGCCGTCACCCATCACCCTCAAATAGATTATCCAGGAACAGTCTCAAACCTATTGTTCAGATACATGTTCTACAAAACGAAATGCAAACTAAAAAATATGTATTGCCTATTGTCAGTACATACTTAGATTCACGGCCTAGGAACTCTTGCAGTACAGTACGGCGTCAGCACTGCTCTCGGCCAGTTGTATTCCATCCATACATTAACTCAACTCATGTATACCTCTCGATCCTGGAAATCGACAAAGCGCTTTACACTGGAAGCTATAAAATACCAAGAAAAATTTGTGTAAGCGCTTGTCTGACGCTTACTAGACGTTCATTATTTGGCTGTTCTCACAAACAGATAGCTCGTTCTACTAGTTTTGGATTTATTAGACAGGCAAATAATAGCGAATATCATGTTTTCGTACTCAGCTAGACTCTCACACAGTCAAATATAAAAGCAAGGTTTTTATACTGCAGTTTACAGATATATTACTAAGATTTGCACTGATGGGTTGGTGATTTGCCCCAGCCTATCTTAACTGTAAATCAGGACGCTCATAAATAAGCTAAATTTACCATACAGTAAATGCGACCTTATAAAGGGTAGGGCATGTAATAAAAGTAAACACATAAATCACCACATTTACCTGCTGCACTAAATGACGGAGAAACGAAACTTATTTCGGTTGCAAATAATCATAGTTTGATAAGGGTCGCGGCTTTCGTTGAGGTACTTCCATCTCTTAAACTCTACACCATTTTTACACAGTTTCCCACTGCTTCCTAACAGTAACAGAGTTTGTGTTAAACATTGTTACAACATATTTGATCACGTGTGGAAAATCGTACAAATGTTCTGTAACTTCGTTATGTATCAGAAGTGTTCAGATACAAACATTAGGGTTTTTTAATTAGTATTGACTATTGGGATTGCAAATGTAACGACACAAACAATAACCGAATGTAGTAGCTTATGTATAAGCTTTCTGTATCACTAGTTCTTGAATGCAGTATCAGTAATGATAGGCAGAAAATAATGAGGGGCAGCTGAATCAAAGATTCTGTTTCTAAGCAGTGCTTCCATAATCGGTTGGTGGGCTTCCTACGTTGTGAGCCATTGCCCATAGGTATGCAAAGTGCCGTGGAACACAGTTCACCGAGGAGATTGTTTTACTTTGCGGGAGTTAATCCTGCTGAAAAGCATTCATCCATTTCTGATGGATTACGTGTCCAATTAAGTAACGGTCAGATATCACGGCACATGAAACGAACAAATCTTCCGTGTTGTTGTCAGGAAGTTAATTAATCTGATAGGCAATTCATCGCGAATTAGGTAATACATGACAATCTGCTCCTACAAGTGTGGCTTCAGGCAGTACACATAAAAAACTGTCAGAATTTATCAATATTCAGTTTTGGAAAGAGCACTTACTAGGGAAGTTTATAAATCCCATGAAACATTTTTCTCATTCTCAAACGATCGCCTTCTATGCGTTTTGCAGTAACTAGAATGCGTTGTTCGAATCCGTGGATTTTACTTCGCGACTTTCAAATTCAGTAGCGCGCATTATATGGGTTAGTAGCAGTTTGCCTTCATAAACTCTACAGCTGATACAAAATGCATGTTATAAAATGAATGAATTGTTTTCGTCGACAGTAAGCGAAGTTACATTCGGGTAGAAAAACAAATAAAGCAAGATGCTTTCATGGATTCAATGTGACTCTGAACCATTAGTCACCCTTCGTAAAGAAAATAGACTTCCTGATTTAGAAGCAACAGCTCGATCAGCAAGCAAGTTATCTTGTGTGAACGAGCTTGAAGTCCTATAAAACCACCTTATGTCACGTACAATGCGTCATTTTTGAAACGTTGTAGGACAGTCAATGTCGACATCTCGTCAGGGAGAAGTAAATTATGGATTCTGAAGGCGATGTAATCGTTGAATTCGGCTTTAGAAGCTTTTTGGGTTTTAAACTATTTCTCTTCAAGAAGACAATCCTGTTGTTTAAAAAACTGGTAATCGGTAGGCCAGATTTGTAGACTAGGTTAGAGGAGGCAAAGTTTCGTAGCGTAGCTCGTGAAAGTTCCATCGGGACTATTATGCGAAGTGCTACCAAGCATTATCGTGAGAATAATTGGTGCAAGTTGAATTATCGGTGTATTTAAGTAATTGGTTGGTATTATTTCTCCGGTGGGACTAGTTCGGCTAGATTCAGCAGCCGCAGACTACCAACCACACAGCTTAAGCCACTTTAGTGTATATTCGACTTTGGGAAGTGTTGCTGTAATTGATAGTGGTCCGACTATTATTCAGTGCGTGGCTGATTATTATAAAGAATTCACTTTCTACCGTAAGTCACAATGCAATTGGGAAATGAATCGTTTTTATTGAGCAGAACAAGGGAAAGCGACACTGCAAAACGACGATTGTTTGTGTTTCATTCTAATCGTGCGAAACTCGCTTTTCAAAATTTCTGTCCTGCCAACTACCCGTTAGTGTTTGGATACGGTCACGTACAACATCACTAAGTCAGAAGCAAGAATTCGAACAGTTTTATGCGGATCCGACTCAACCAATGGCCATAACTGATCGTCATTTGGTTCTGATGTTCGTCCAAATTGATCCTCAACTTCAAGCTCCTGGTAAGCTGTACGAAATGTTGCAAACCTCTGTCGTGTAGTATGGTAATTATTGATTCTAGCACCAAATGCACTGTTGATGTCAGGAGCTGTTTTCGCGGAATTTCGACCATGTTTATAACAATAAAATTGCGCACATTGGACGGCTATCCAAGATACATTAAAAGTTATGTAAAATTGTCAAAATATTATTTAAACTTACGATCAGTGCTGATAGAACAAAATCACCCTTCGAAGTGATACACAAAGTCGCAGCAGTTAATTCAAGAAGTAAGCAAAAATACAGCCGTTTAAATTATCATCAAAACCACCATATCATGGTGAACAACCTAATAAAACAGGCATTATCCTATAATGAAGCGTTTTTTTCGCGAACAAATTGTAGCTAGCCCATGTGACCGTGCATCTCGTGGATATTTTTACCTTGCTTAATTCCATTGGTCGCGATTAAATTAATCATAAATATCCCGTTTCTATTGGGTTGTCGGAGTCGAGAAAGCGATCCTACTCAAGTAGATGTATATAAAGTTGTGCCGGTTTCAGAAGTTGATAAACAGTTCCTGTTTGAATAAGTTCACCCCGCCCTCCTGAGTAAGCCACTTTTGTGTGACTAAGATTGCTGTTCTCTATAAATCTTCTAATCTAAATACCATAACTCATCTGGGTCAATAATGTGTTATGAAAGTTAACCTTTGTTGAACTCCTATGCTCGTAAAAAGTAACAAGGAAATACTTCCGGACATTGAGGTAGACAACATTTTTCCATAAATATGGGGTAAATCTCGTTTTAACTTTGTTTTAATGTGTCGCTGGAAGATTCGTATCGTGTTTGGTGATCAAGTCTGAATTATTAACCAATACCACATAGTAATTTCGTGAGGTTTCAATTAGAAGTTATGGTTTTTAGTTGAAGAGTGAATAAATGGTCTGTGTCTGTGGCCAGCAACGCGTTAATTTCTACACGAAATGTTTTAATTTAAAGAGCAATAAGGCTAGCACGCTGCTTCTTGACTGAAACTTTCAGTGAATTTTACTTAAGATGCGGCAAGTGTTAGCTATTACCTACCACAAATCATCAGCTTCCCGATTTTTCAGTTAGAGCAACATATCCCCAAGCTGAACTCAATGGTCAATGGTCAATGGTATATTGCGAATAAAAAGCCGAGGCTTGACATGTCCCTCCGGATGATCGGTTAGGGGTGAGCAAAATAAAAGCAAAACCCGGAATAGGAAATAGTGAACAACAGCAATTTGCAAACTTGCCAATTAGAGCGTTCTCATCCGTTTTAGGTACCATCCAAGGTTATCGCCCGTCGTTCCCGGGCAAAACGGAGGTGGGTTTCTTTGTTGTTCTGCTGTTTGTACGGATCTTTTGGATTCCGTGATAATGTGTAGTATGGTGAGTGCATTATTGACACCTGCTTAGAACACAGCTAACGTGGGGCCGAAAGAACAGCTTCTAAGAGGATACTCCACACAAGGCAAACACGCAGCGAGAAGACGTTTCTTTGACACTTTAAACGACTGTATTTTTCCACCAATTTTCAGATGATGTCCTCTCAGTGTTACTGTGATGGCCAGTGTGGTTAATGGTGTTTAATATTTTGTAAAGCATGATTACGTCACCACGCAAACGGTGATAACGTCCGCTGAGGCACTGTTCGTATGACAAGTGGCGCAGCCTCTTGACCTATTTGGTCGCCCGACGTTGTGGAATCACCAAGACCGTGAGATCCCGCTATAACCCTAGGTACCATGTTTGAATTGTAAATTCAACATGAGGGCGTAAATAAGTGGAAAGTATTTGGCGGAAAATCGGCGGTGCGAATCGCCTGAAAGCTCTCCGTAAAAGCCCCACGATTTGGATCCCCTTATACGAGGACTTTTTGGACTGCTAAGAGCAGAAATTGTGTCTACATTTTAAGAACAAACTGAAAAATACTTACCGCTTGATTAGCAAGCTCTGACGTTGACAATTTAGAAAGCTGTTAGGACTGAATTTACAGAGAGAATGGGCTATAATTTCAGATATCTCTTGCCTTCAAGAATACTGCGCATTAAAAGACCACAATGCATCGAAATAGTGTTGTGTCCGCATTAGTTCTGTATATTAAGGTCTGAGTAAACATATATAACATCCAAGTAGATTAATGCTCCATGCTCTGCTTTTACGAACTACGTTGCTCTTGCGAGGCAGCATGCACTTTATTAATTGGTGAGTGTCGTCAGAAGCAACTGTGAAACCTCCATACCACTTAGGATTGATGACAGTTCCACGCTAAAATCCGAACAAATACGTTGAAGTTAGTCGTATATGTTTCCCACAATAGGCACTTCAGACAAACCTCTTGTATATAAACCACATAATATTAAACGCTAAAAATAAGTAACGTGCCACCGATTCCGTATGTCCTCAGTTTACGAAGGAGTACCTCGTGGTTCACTCTGTCAAACGCCTTACTAAAGTCAATGTACACCACGTCAACATCCTTCTGTTCATTGAGACCTCATGCCCATTGGTGATCTGCGTACATCAAGTTGGTGATGTAGGATCTCCCTTTCGTAAAGCCGCGTTGCGCTGGCGCCAAGACGTCCATCGATTCGAAGAACGACAGCAGACAATCTTTCACAACCTTCTCGGAAACCTTGGATAGTTTCGGAAATCGAACAGACCGGTCTATATTACTTATGAGTGGAAGGATTTTGGTGAGTATTTTTGTTCGTCGCAATCAGCCGACAATTCAGATAAGTCAACTAGCTATCCGGAAAAGCACCAGTCAGTCGTTTCGCCTTATTGGGGCTCATCAGTGATGCTCACCCTTCGGTCCTCTGCGACGAACAAAAATACGCACCAAAATCCTTCCACTCATAAGTAATACAAATTCGCCCTTACGGATTCCACAAAATGCTATGTGGATTCATAGCTGCCGTAACCGGGAAGTCCTGACGCCGGAAGGCCAACAGCTGTCATCTGCATGACAGGTGCCTGCATGGCAGTGGAGGATGGGTCGGGTTATATCGCATCTAGCTAACAATTCGTGATGGTCGGATACCGTCCTCCATGACGCAGTTGCATAAGCTGCGGGCTAGTTGACAAGAGCCACCAGCAGTCATGGGTTCGATCCTCCGCAGAGGACCGAAGGATGCGCACCACTGATGAGCCCCAATAGGGCGAAATGGCCGTGTGGTGGTTTTCCCGGATAGCTAGTTGACTTATCTGAATTGTCGGCTGATTGCGACGAACAAAAGAGACCGGTCTATTGTTCTTTATTTTACTCGGATCACCACCCTTGGGAAGCGGTCTGACTATCGAGCATTTCCAATTGTTGGGGACAGATCCTTCAGAGAATGATTTATTGAATAGGTTTGTCACAGCTGATGAGGTGATAATCGATAGAGACTTGAGCATTAGTGGGTGAAGTCCGTCTGGTCCGGTAGGCTTTGCACCATCGAGGTTGCTGAGTAGCTGATACACTTCGACTGCATCACGTTGTAGCCTGTCGACAAGGACTGGCGCAACCAGTGTCGGTACAGAAACAGCCGCCGGCTTACTGGAGAATACGGTGAGAAAGTGCGTACTCAATGCGTCCGCACGCTCCACGCTTGAAATGAGGGTCTGTCCTTCCAATCTCTCTAAGACCGGCTGCTCGCCCCCAGGTTTCCGTTAAAATTTTAAGTAAGCAAAGTTTCTTTTGGGTGCAGTTGTGGCCAAAATGCTAACTCCTCCTCGAAACGTCGGCGTTTCCTGATCTTTGCGGCGTTACATAATTTACGCCGTTTCATGTATGAAGTACAATCATCACAACCCGAGCTGCTGTATCTATCCCAAAATTTGCTACACCGTCGTGCTAACTGTTTATATTCCGTATCAAACCAATTCGCTTTGACAGGTCCGATTTTTGAACACTTCAGGGGAACGAACCGAGTACACAGAGAGTTAAGCTTCCCCTTCATTATTGACCAACAGACCTCAAGCGACGCATCCTCTGGTAGTATCCAATCAGTCTGATTTGCGGCTTTGACTCGCCCGTTGAAGTCCTTCTTCCAATAGTTGAATCGTAATTCAGTGACTACAGTTCTAGGCTTGCCACAATGCAGCAGTGGTCAATGGTCGCCAGAGCTTCGGTGACGCTGATCTCATTCAGCTTCTGCTCGCAGCTGACAAATATTAGGTCCAGACAAAATGCCGAGTACGGAGTTACACGCTTCGGTTGGGTGACATGTGCTTTCTCCCGATTTCAATAGTCATTGTAGTGAATTTAGCCTACAGGTTGCCATGACCGGGAAGAAGTCGAACGCCTGGCCAAAATATCTTAGGTAAATTTAGATCCCCATCAGCAAGAACTGGGGGCGGCTCATGTGCTTCTGTATATGTGGTAGTCAATCGCAACAACGGTTTAATGGGCTACGGTAGCTAACACGTACTAGTAGTTCTGCACGCCTAAGGCGGATTGTGCACAACAGTTGCTCGCATAAATTATCCTCGCTCCGATAGGTCCCGGTAAGTTTGCCAGATAGTGACGAATTTATGCACAACCGAACGCCACCGTGAGCATTTGATTTTCGGTTGCATCGGAATCAAGAGTATCCAGACAACACGACTTCTTGGAGTATGACATTGGAGTTCAGCCAAGTCTCTGCAAGTCCTAAAACGTCCGGCCGCTCCGAGACAGCGAAGCGACACAGTTTGTCACGTTTGTTCATTAGGCTGCACACGTTGGCGAATGCCACATGGAGGTATTGGGAGGTACTGCGGGAGGTGCCTGGAGGTTGAGCAACCAGTTGATACGGGTTTGTACACCCTTCTTGATCACCCGAAAATTCACATTTCGTAAGTCAATCTCACGTTCCTCTGTACGGTGTTTGAGCTCAATGACTGCAGTCTTCAAACGATCCCTGTCTTCGGATTCCGAGTCCCGGCGGATGTGAACTTTTATGCCTTTCAGCCTTGACAGACGAGACAATATGAGTTGCGGCATATTGGGATTTGCAAAGGTGATTCTCATCGGTCGAAATGACTGGTTAGTTTTCTCGCCAAGTCGGGTTACTTGTTTAATCGTCACACTGTCTTCACCCACATCCAAGAGTCTATCGATGAGCCCCAAGCGGAATTTAACATCGTGAGCACAACATATCTGAGGGTTTTCATCTTATGACTCTGGTACATGGAAAACCATGAGGTTATGACGTTTCAGCGAAATCATTGATGAACCTGTGGGAGCAGAACTAGAGGCGCTTAACTGATTGGGTTGTTGTTTATCAGCAGACGACGTCTGAACTCGATTACGTGGCCCCTTGCACTTTTGAGTGGTCCATGGATCCTCGGTGTTCAGAAGTTCACAGACAGGCTCTGAGAAAATCACGGACCGATCAGTGAAGCGGCATTTCGTAGGTTCCGAGTCTGTGTTTTCCATAGGTGGGGAACATCGAACCTGAGGCTCGGCCGGGGTGAAAGACGCTGGTGGTCGTGCAGATCGCGGAGTGACCGTAGATGGCGAGGTGACAGAGGTACTTTCACGAAGGCGTTTGATCCCACGAGGTGAACGGTTTGTTTGTGCCTGAAAATGCGATTTTTCCGAAATTGTTTGCGGTCGTTATGTAGTCTGATGTCCTCTACCGCGACATTTATCACATATAATTGGAAAAGCCGATGTCATGTGTCGAGAGATTTTCGAAACACTCCAACGGATAAGCCAACGCACGAAATACGGAACAAAATATTACAGCCGAAGCATCGAAGTGCATGAGCCTTATCTCCCAGAACTTTCGAACACCAAGATACATAGCCCCTGTGCTGCCGTCTGACGATATCAGGTGCAAGTCTGCCGGATTCTTTCTGTCATCCCTTTGGTATGGACTCATAAGTATCTGCTGCTCTGACGTTGGTAGTCGTTATTATCCGGAGACAAATAAGGAATCCTTTTGTATTCCAGGTGCTAACTTTGATCTACCTAAGATGCAAGCATATGATTAATACGAAAATCTTGCTCTCAATCCAACTGATGTGTTCGTTGGTTGAGCTCGCCCGCAGAGAGCAAATGTAACTAATTTCGTATTTTGTTCAGTCTCACCAGAGATGTAATTGCTTGGATTACCTGTCAGTGGCCCTCGTTTGCTCTGCGCCACTGGGGGACTAGTATGCTAAGGAATTTACCGAAAACATCAAAACCTCACAACTAGACTCAAGAGCCACCTTCCTAGAAGTCATTCTATCCAGAGACATTTGCCTTTCTCCGGTCGTTTGTCAAGTACAGGTTCAAGTACTTGTAAGTTTAACCTAGATTTCTAATGATGTACAACTAATGCCAGATGTTCTCGCAGCAACCTGTGTAAAACAAATAGAACAGATAAGACACTTAATTTTTCATACAAGTAAATCGCAAGGGGTTAATGAATGATTGCATAGAAATGAAAATTCGCAGCATATCTATGATCTCGGTTTGTCGGTTTTATTCCGCACACCAACAAGTTCATAATATTGGTATTTTCCTTCGTTTCACATCAAGTCAGTAACTATACACAAATTGCCGTATCGCATCTAATCTAGCAAAATTCCGCGGCTATTATTTTTCTAATGGGTTTGTTCACATTGTAGTGTTGAAGATTGCAAACTGGCGCGAAGCAGGACTTGCAGAGTCACACAGTCATTGAGACCATAAAAATAGCTAGCTTAACGGAACAGCCGCATTGGCTATACGAGCTTGAGGTTACGTCATATAGCCTTCGTTAAATCAGTGCCATCATCTACACATAGGCTGTTGTAAACTGTTTAACTGTGCAGTCAGTTTTTCGAACTGTCATTTTTTTTTATAAACACCCCAGTTACAATCACCCGTATCAAAATGTATCCGGTGTTAGCTATATAACAACAATAACAAACATAAACGCACGTTTTGTTCAGAGTTGGCGTCCAGTCAATAGCTCTAGCTATATCTGTATCTACTGACTACATTACTGACAAGATGGATGGTTCTACTAAGCACTTTGTCATTACTGGTTGTCAAAGTAACCGAAAGTAACAAGGGGATAGAAGCTTGCTCACGAATCTCTAGCTTTCCACCATTTATTGAATGGGGAAAGATGAGAAAACTACCACCCAAACTAAAAAATACTTATACCCATACAGATCATACTGCCATGGACTCGCTGGCCTGTAACCAAAAGTGCCATACTTGATAGATCCGCATGACAGAAAGGGCTGAGGTTTCCACGCTCATAATGTACGCATAAAACAGCCATCATATAGACAAACAGTTGATACCCAGTTGTTGGCCTATTTACTTTTGTTCCGCACGGGCACAAAGCCAGTTGGAGCACGGGAGTGCTGGCGAAACCCATCGGGGGAATCACTCGCATGGAAGCAGATCCCCCGGGGGAGAGTTCCATAGATTGCCGCATTATTTTCTTTGAACCGTTGATTAAATCTACATTTGTTACTGTGCCCAGTTTCATAAATTCTTTAAAACTTTAAAACTTCAAGAAACCAATTGTACCAAACACGAAAATTGTGCAAGCTTGTTGTACTAGTCGATCAGACTACTCAATTGGACCACGCCTCACACCGTCGAGGAATAAAACGCTTATTAATTTATTTAGAGTACTTGCTGTGCGCTTGGATTAAAAAGTTCAATAGCAGTTGAGACCATTGTAGACGAAATCATTTGTCTCTGAAGTATCGATTTTGTTTATAACTATATTTCTCTCCACCAAAATGCTGTGGACAATTGCACTGGTTACATCAGTCCCCTACGTGTAAATTTGGATTCGAAAAATTATTCTTCCTTTAGGTTGTGCGAAATAAGCTTGTGTCGCATATTCTACCTTACCATTATTATTTGTTTTAATTTAAATGCATCTGACAGGTGAGATATCCATAGCATGCGTAAGGAAACAACTCTTCGAAGAGACCGGATGATTGAACACTGTATTGTAATCAACTTCAGAGCAAATCAGGTGTCGATAGTTTCACAAACTGCGTGCTGCTTTGAGGATGGATATACTCACCCTTTCAGCAAGCTCCAACTACTTTCCAAAACGTTGAGGATAAAATCGCACCTTCATCACCGGATCAGTTTCTTGAATGTCTGTATTGGAAGTAGGCAATTATTAATTTCGGTTATGTGAAATGTTTATTTTTAAAGGGTTTGTTCATTGACAGGATATCTTCAGATAAATTAACTAATTTACGCGGTACCTGCAACTACATATCTACACCTTATGTAGATATGCGCATGTTCAAGCTATCTAAAAGTTCATGTAAGGAGTATAGTTTGCATTGTTAGACCATAGAAGCATAAGACAGAACACCGCTAAGTAATTGTGAGAAGTACATTTGACCAAACGGTAAATACTTGCCATCAAATGTCGTTTTTGTCCCTATTCTTCAAAGAAGTATTAAAAAGTCAAATTCGCGGTCTACAGCTGCGCCTGAGAGTCACCTAGGTCATTATAATTGAATGCAACCTACTTTTTGTTATTTATTATATGGAAAAATTAAGTCCTTGTAGAATTCGTAAGTGCGAACTACATACAAAAGCTATCCAAGGTGTGATTTTATAATTCCTTGGTGCTAGCTAAGAGCACAGGCTGAGTAACAGCAATTAATAAATCACTTGTGGCCTGACCCTGTTTAAACAACCGGCTTGATAAATGATATTGGGAGGCAGCTGCTACATCAGCCTTTGCTATTTGCTACACAAGCTAAGTTCATTTGGCCCTAATTTATTAGACCTTCAGTAGTATTCTTTAAACATCTAAATCCTTGGCTGCTAGGTAGATGTAATCTTTGTAGGTGACATGCTTGCCAGATTTCATTTGAGATTGTGCCTCAACGAAATACTTCCGGATGTTGTATCGCTTATCGAACTATAACTTCACCTGGAAGAGTGGTGCTCATTTAAAGCCACGAGGACCGAAGAATCAGGTTTCATACCAAATTACTTTCCATTGCGTCGTGTGACATCTTCAGAATGTTTGCTCAGAGTTTAACGCAGTTTTGCAGGGCGGTATGATTGGCTTGCGTATAAGGAACTTAACAAATACTCTACCGTATGTTGACGTCCTAATAGAGAGAACGAGAAATAGAAATGTGGGATTATTTACGCTAACCACCGAAAGGATTGGTAACATCCGTAGATTCAAGCATCCCTTTGAGTTATTCTTGGTCAAGTCTCCGACTTGACACAGTAGTAGCATCATACTATACATAACCATGAAAAGCAATGCATCTTTTTTAAACTATTCCGGAAATGAGCATATTACGTCACTTACGGTGAGTATGCAATTTGTTAGAGCCTATAGTGTCATAATGCCTAGGATCAGTTCGTAAATATTTTGACTTTTGCATGTCTGTGGTGAGTAGTTTTACATCCGGATAAAGGTTTTGCGGGTCTTCCACCGTTCATCTAACTCTAGCGATTATTCTTAATGCTGGGTATCACAGACGAGCATTAGTAAGCTCAAGATTCTCTACTCAAATGTTCCAAAATAGTATACTTCCACACATCTCATACAGCACAAATACAAATATAAAGAAGCGTCACGGGCCAAATAAATTAATTCGCCATAGTGAAAGCAAGTTGAGCTTTAGTAAAATAATACACGAAATACCGATATACCATAAACAAAGGGCCTAATGAATGTTCGTCATTCTGATCAAATCGTCATGCCATTTTTGTTATTATGACCTTGTACTGTACTCTGATACGTAATAAGTGTACCCAGGTCGGTGTAGTTTCGTTCTTGTTCGGCTGTTATTTAGGGAGAGCTGAAAATCGTTTAATTTAAACTAGTGTTCTTCTATAAGCACATGTCACGTGGAAATATTTCGTTTGAACTGGTGCCACGTAACTGTGTCAGTTGCTCTTCGCGTGTACACTTGCAATTTAACAGAAACCTGTCTACTGCCAAGTAGCCAAGCTAAATCACATTCTATGGCAAAGAACCTGCTACATACAGACAACTGTGTAGGTTATCTCATGCAACTGACTGAGCAACAATTGGAGGGTTACCTATATTAGCAAATGCTTCACTGACGAGCCGTTAGGACAACAAGCATTGTAACTTTAAGGAATCTCTGCCGTGCTGCCCTACAGCAGCTATATACTCCGGTCTTCTGACAGGGATTTATCTTTGTGACATCTTTTTGTGTGAAGATTCGTTGCAGTTAGACTTATGCAGTCAGCAACCACATATCCATAAAGCATCTAGACGCCCGTTTCATCCTATTGGGATTCTTCAGTAGCGCGCATATACTGAATCCTGCAGGACCCGAATGCACGACTTTACTCATACGTGGCAGCTATTTATGCCGCTGAACCAACGGTGGCGGCAGCGGATCACCATGACTGCCACCTAACTAAGATATAGTGTGGCTAATCTCCACTGTCAAGGTGTTATGAAGGAGTTCCTTTACAAGTCACCAACAATCGACGTGGCATGTAAGCTGCTAGGGTGATTACTTATTATCGGTGAGCAGTCGGGTAGTTAGTATGATCCTGAGAACATTCGTTGCCGCTAGACTCATGCAGATGGCAATCATATATTCATGTAAGGGTATACCTTCAAAGACAGATACAACACACACTGACCGAATATACTTGACACCACTAAAAATGAAGTCACGCGCCAAGAATAGAAGAAAACTAGGCAGGGTAATCGACGTAAAAGAAGTCCCTTCCCGTATATTCGACTCGGCTTCAGGTAGCATAAACTACTGATATAACGTATCTATACAGTTATTGATAAACGAATAGCAATTATCATTTTTGACAATATCGCTACGTGATAGCAACTTTGGGTACGCCTCTGCTCGATTGATTCATTCGTCACTTTCGCCAGTGAACACACTCGTTTGATTTTGATTTGTCAACTCACCGCGTTTGGCACACAACGAAAGGATCGACCTTTACTCCCTTTGTTCCATGACAATTACCCATATTAAGAGTTGTTTCTGGATTCCGTCTGTGATAGGATAGTGCAAGCAAGCGGCGACTGAGTTTGTTTTACTGATTCAAAGGAGGAATTTCATGAGTGAAGCAGCGTCGTTAAGTATGGAAGTGATTTAGATATTTATATTGAGGTTCCTAAATATTTGCCAGCCAGTTATTTTCGCTGTGCTCGCTTTACGGAATAAACCGTTTGTACCTGAAGGACCGAGTTCTGTGACACCGTCCACCAGTCGCTTTACTACACTTTATGCTCACTCTAAAGGGCGCTATCAGATTGTCAAGCAACTTCATAAGTCTAACCATCAAATTGGTTGTACAGCAAAAATGAGTCACTTTGTGGCAACATCTTATACGTTCATCTACAAAACCATTATTTTTAAAGTAGACTGGGTCACTCTATCAGCTAAGTGAGAAAGACAAACAGTTGTCACCGAAATGACTAGTGGGAGGTGTACTTGAGCTTCAACTACAGTGTATGCTGAAACCTATGACGTCATTTCCCAGAAAACATGGCTTCGCGCACGTTTTCGACAAACGGCTGGCAATTTATTATTATAGGCCTGTACGATGGTGTCTGAGAATTTTAATGTGACTTTAGGTTAACGCCGTTGGTGCAAAATTATTCCTCAAATATGATACCCGGAGATAGCTGTCAGAGTTAATGGTGATTGCACAGGGATATTATTTTCCTGTTATGCTGGAGATGTTTAATTCTCATGAGCAACGGCTCCAAAATGTGTTGGGTCTATAATGCACATTTTCAAACTGTTTATTCATGAGGTAACATATTCCAGCCAAGGAAATTGCTCCTATCCCTTAACTTAAGAAACTTGCGGTAGGGGTGTCAAGTTGTGCACTTCAGTCCGAGTTCGTGTTAGAGACGCTTCCGGGAAGATACTCAAACCGGTAAAACAAAACCCTGTCGGAGTAACCGAAGAAACCATCAGATTTCTTTGAAGCGCCTACGAATCCTCACAAGTACGGGCGTTGTGTAACAAGTTGGGTACGTAGCACAACATTGGTTGATATAATTCGTAACATAAGCAGGCATGGCCAACACAAATTGTCTAGCGGTAAAGCTACTTTACAACCTTATGAACAGTGCCAAATTCGCAAATTTATTACTTATGCAAATAACAGGAGCAATAGCAGGACACACTAGCACTGAGGGGTCTTGACGCATTATCGTACATATTTTCACAACATAAAGCTTGGTCAATTTCGTCTCAGAGCCAAAATGTTTTGAATAACTTGAATGCAGCTCGCAGTCACCAACAGCATTTCGGAGTGGATACAATACATGTGCTTGAACCTCTGGATTTCTATAATGTCTATGCAAACAAATGCAGCGTTTCAGTACGCGGAGCTATCAACTGTTGGCTCCCATTTACTAGGGATATCTGAGCTAAAAATGAAAATTATGACCAGCTAACTGGCCACCGGGTGCTCGCCAAACGATGAATAATGTTATGACGAAAAATAATTAGCCTAAGCAGAATGATACAAAAGCACAGAATTGATATAACCAGTCATGCGTCAAATGCCAGTTGTCTTTTCACATACGTTGTAAACTGCTTGTTTATTGTTTGGAATGCATCTATTCTGTGACGTTCTAGTCTTAAAGAATGAATCCTGGACCCCAGGTTTTTAACTTACATCCTTCACTCCAGTTTGGAATAAAGAAGTATTGTTTTCACCCGCTAGATTCGGAAGATAAAATTGCACTAACCAACAATATACCAAACGGCAATTCATGTGGTACGCGCAAACTCATTACCAGGGCTAAACATGTATCTTTTCGTCACAAACAAAATGCATCAGTGCTGGACTCAGTTTTTCTATCGTTCCTTTGAGGATGTCATATATACTACGTGAGTACACATACCTCCGGGTAACCCTGGCAATTTCATTCCTCGCATAGTTTAGAATTAATATTGTTCAATGTTGAGCGTACGCCACCAGAATATTTTCGAACGACTGGTCCTTAAACTGATGTTATGAGGAGAGGAACAGGATTGCATGTCTGACTGTTTTGCGGGTGTTAATGCAAAACGCTAAAAGTTAAGAGGTAGCTGAGTGTTGCTTCCTCTTAGTCATTGTCTCCTTACTCCCCTCCTGCACTATGTATCCAACTCTGTACCGTACTTCTTGCACTGACTTTTATAAGTCAGTCTTCTACAAATTGGGTGTGATATGGGCACTCAGCCACCAATAAGATATTTATTTTGTGTTGCAGATACAAGGGCTTATTATGACCCACTGTATGAGTTGGACAAGGAAACACTTGGAACGCCGGGCCGAAGGGCGAATGGGGCAAATAGGTAAAGTCGGTGTAGCACAAAAGTAGGTTTAGAAGACGAGTTAAAAGCTAATCAAAACCAGGCTTAATAACGTAGCAATAGCACTTAGAATAATTGGTATACTTGTCCGTTTGTAAATTCCGAATGTGCACACACGGACCCACATGGAATTCCCTACCCACCATCATTTTATCGGTAAAACCGCTTCGCGCAATGTCAGTTTCTACGGTGGATTACTAGAATGACTTGTGAGGCATGCATCATGCGTTTGTGACGAAAGCATCGTGGTTGCTGTAATAGGCTGAGAGTGCTGTATCAACCTTGGCACAGTCGGAGAAAACTGTTCATGTCAAGCTGCAAATAGAATCTGTCGTGCCACTAGCTGAAATTGGCTAGACCAGAACGTATAACAATCGCTGCTAAACTGGCGGAATTAGTCTAGCTGCGCAGATAGAGATTGTTGCACAGTGTATGGTTAAGTACTATGAACAAGAGAACACTGTGATATTACAGACGGTAAGCAGCTTTGGTTCATAGATCTCCATGTTGGAGTTGTGTTCTTTGTAGAACGGTTGATGCGCACTACAGATGAGTCCCGATAGGTGGAAACGATCACCAAGTAGGGTGTTTCGGAGCTGCTTTTTCCCAACACTGCACTCCACGTGCGACCGGTTTCATCCTGATTTGGTCTCTTCAGGTAGATAGCTTGAGCTCAGAGGGGAGCCCAACACAGTGGTCGACGGCTTTCGTCTTGGTCACTAGGACAGAGCTCTACAGCGACGCTTGATACAGCGGTTAGAAGTTGGGCTCCCCTCTCAGCTCAAGTTATCTCTACCTGGCGAGTCCGAATCAGGACAAAATCGGTCGGTCGTGGATTTCACTGTTGGGAGAAAGCAGCCCTGAAACTATACTTCGAAAATGCATAGGTTTGCTTTAACGCAAACCGTATCCACAATAGAGATTGCGTGTCTAAATGCATACACACAGCGGTTACTCCAGAACGCCTATAATAACGATCAGCTAGTGCTTTCGGCATGTGCGGAGCAATCTGCTTCGGATGGTATTGCAAAAAACCACTAAATTTGCAAAGTCTTCATCGCAGTCAGACAGTCCGACAGACAACACTGAACCATATTTATTTTTATTTGATGGTCACTCTGGAATAGTTTAGATGTTAAACCTAGTCAATTTCAACATATGGCCTTTGTTTTATGTCACCAGGTCAGTACACAGTGATATACCCTACTATACTACACACATTGCCAACATGCAGAAGATACGGTTGGTTTCTGTAGCCCTTAAAATCTCACAAGAGCGAGCATTCATCCGACGAAATTTCAGGTATCTCGAAAGACCACTGATTATTGCAGAGTAGTGAGAATGTTTACAGCATTTTATAGCAAGACCAAGTGAATCGCTTAAATAGCGATTTCCAATATAACAAAGAACAGCATAGAGCTTCTCCAAATAAGTGGTTCCTGTTTGGCTGCGTCTAGCGGCATAGGATCTTCTTAAACGGGTATTACAGATTTGTTGAACTTTACCCAAATATTTTGGCGGCGCAAGGTCACATGTTTCAAGGCGACTATGCGTATAAAATGCAACCAATCCTAGTTCCATCATTGAAATAATTCACTACCCGAGGAGGGAGTACTAATCATTCTCCTCCGACTTGTGGAAGAACCCAGATTATTTCAAGTTATTTTAGAAAACCGATAGCACCTAAATTTTAGGCTAGAAGGGGTTTGAGAAATGCAACCTCCTGTTCACCAAATAATTAGAACTCACTTTTACCTACGCATCATTGCTGTTTCACCGTTAATTGTTCAGACAGGTGTAACGGAGGATGAGGCTTTTGATAGAAATGCGATCAGTGTCGTTGACATCAGACAACTCATGAAAAGTTATAAATGATTTAATGTATAATGTATAGTGTATCAAGCAGCATACTCAAAGAAATCTTTGTGAACCAATGATTAAAAGAGCACGTCGCCATTATTTGGGCACAGCGAGTATTAAGCGAAAATTTGTTATTTGTTGGGGGTGCTTAATACATCTAACACTTTTGGTTGCGTTCAGCGAATGATTACATCAACTGAAATACTGGCAACTCGGTCTTTGTCACAGCTTCGCCATGCTGTTCACCGCGCCTGAAATGTATCCGCTATGGCGGAGGTGCAGCAGTACTACCGAGTGGTTAGCTTTGGTTAGCCAACTAAATAGGCGGTTAATTCAATGTGCACAGGGTAGAGTATTGTATGGTGCGAAATTCATTCCAGAGAATGCGGATGTGTCACTTATATCTGTGTTCTAACTCCTTTTACAATTTAAGTTTCAACTGTAACATAATGGAAAACGATGGTCAAAATGGATGAAAAAGTTGGGAAGTTAATCATAAATTCACTTCTAAGTCGTTTGAAGGTAAAGCACATAGATAAACGATGCTTCTTCTTCTTCTTCCAAGAATCTTACATTGTAAAACTGGAAATACTGGTCTTAGCAGCTAGGCTCTAGGCTTGGTTTAGACTTTGGTGATGAATTTGCATCCGACTCTGCATTCAAGGAAGAATAGGTTACACATGCCCGCTAAAGTTAACGTATTGGAATTCTCAAACAGACGAGTAACATGTCTTGCTAAGTGTGTCCGTTTTTTAAGATGTAGACCCCTACGCATCACAAAGCATGTGCACTGCTGTTCGCGTTACCACACCACACGTTAAATAAGGTTTAGTTCAAATTTTATTGCCATTGTATGACCATTTCTCCTGCATTTGATAGTTGGACATGGCAGAGTAGCGTATTACGGACTATAGTAGGGAGGAAATACAATAACGCTTGCCCTTCCATCGATCGTCACATTTGTGCCCACTCTCCACGAATATCTGGCTTTCCTAATCCCCATATAATTTTTAGAATGAAGACACCACATGTCCATTGCTTTTTTCAATTTTAATATAAATATTTTAAGGAATAATGAGATCCTTCACCAATGCATTGCAGCATGCTTAAGCGTAACCTCAGTTGAGGGATTTCTAATGAAGAAAGTACCAGTACGGTGCTTAGAAAGAATCTATACTCACAATTAAATATATTGTCTCAAGTTAAATCCAACCAGGGTAGAACAGTCTGTCTTGCATAAAAGACAACAGTAGTGGGTTGGTTGATGAGGCGATAGCAAGTCGAAGCAATTGCCGGTGATAAAGCTCTACCTTACACAACACTCGACTTTAGCGTCCAAATTCTCTACACTTACCATATAACTACACGGTAACGCGCTAAAGATGTCCACATTATCAGAGTTGCGACAACAGAAATAGCAAGTTCAAAAGGCCAGTTAAACTGGTGGAGCTTAATCCATTACGACTGTTTATCAGCAATTGTACACATCGTAGAAGTAAGCGAGGGATTTTTTCAGTCATTATGCCGAAACCCTTGAAATGTGAGACGACCCAAACTGTTATGTGACAATGGGAGCGACATGATTTAATACGTTGTATTTTCCTTAAGGGTGCTTAATCACACTTGGCCATTTACCACTTAATGCTCAATTGCAGTACATTTATATTTACTGTCAACTGCTCTTGACCTTGGGATGACTTCCACTCTTGGTGGATAAGGATCGGTGAAACTAACTTAAGAATGCTATGGACCATTGTTTGTAGTTACAAGAAGCACGGCCCTAATGTACCACATCGGTTGGACATGGTGAGTTAATTTGCTTTGTGGAAGTGACTTCCGCATTTCGTATGTCCGGAACAACAGCCAGCGTATTGACCAGCAAAAAGGTGCGAATCAGGGCCAGGGCTATTTCAAAAAGTAACTTCATATTTCATTACCGACATCCATAACCCATAAAGATTCAAAGCATTTTGTTAACATTTTACTTAGTTTTACTAGTATTGCCTGAGCGCAACTTCACCAATCTGTCCAAAGACATTTGATTGCAATCACAGAAGTGTCGAAATGAAGCGAAACCTTGAAGTCGGTCAGTAATCAGGCGTAGATAATCTTTCCTAACATCCTGCAATTTAAAGATTTGCTGCTGAAAACAGTGCACGTAGATTATTATTCGATATACGGTACATATAATCTTATATAAATATATTGCCAGTATGCATGTTTGCACTGGTTCATCTTATTGTTCTGTTAAAAGACGTGAGCCAAATCTGAGGCGCTTCGTCTTGACAGCGTTTAGTAAGTTTGGGCGGTCCTATCAAATATCCCAACATCTATCGAACTTCCAAACAAGTAGATTATTTAGTTACTATTAGCCTTTTACTTTTACGCTTTTGCTGACCAAATGGGCCTTTCAGCAGTGGTGGAACTAATTTTGCTGCTCCAAGTTGAATATGCTGCACGCCGGTCCGTTGGCTGGAACTGCCGAGGGAGCAGTATACGTCGCCGACATGCAGTTCTCTATAAGGCGATTACCCAATCAATCAACAACTGCAACCACACAGTATATGAACTTTTATTGTCACTCAGAAAATACAAGGTTCCTGGTAAGTGGAAGCTTGAAATAATAACACTGAATCACAAAAATGGAAGTGGAACAGAACCTTCAAATGGCCGCCAGGTATCTCTTCTCCCTATACTGTACAAGATTATGAAGGCCACTGTTGTAGATACGCTGCCGGGTTACCTGTAAATCTGTAACTTTATCACTCCTGAACAGCACGGCTTCTGTCATCAGCGACCGTGCACAAGGAATTGAACGCTCACACGGAGTAACTGGACCGAGTCAGCTGACGCTGAAGAATAGGTTAAGGTGATCTATCTAAATATTTCGCATGTAGTTGATCGTCTAGATCATCGGATACATCTTTCCAAGCCCCAGTATTGCGGGATCTGGGACCCACTTCTAAGATGGATCGCTAGCTTTTAGAGTTCGGGTCTCTACATCTTACCACATAAACGTCGTGTGTTGTGTCGCAAAGCTCAATTCTAGGCCCCCGATAGTTTTGTGGGTTTATTAAGGGCCAAGCACAGGCAATCGCACTGCCGAGGAATAAAACGTTTATTTATTTATTTATTTAATATTGACTAGCAAAGCTTTTTGAATGATTTAGAAGCGGGACCTCGGTGGTCAATCAAAAAATTCACTGCCTATCCACGCGAGTAAATGCGAGGTACCGTCCATTCGAGACGGATTCAACTACTCATACAGGCTCAAAACTCGTGTACTGCAGCACTGGTACGTCCAATGTGATCTGGTTGTTCTGGTTCAAGATGAGTTAGATTGCTGCAGGGAATCCAAAATCACCTCAAATGCTGGAAACCAATATGGCGGGTTGTATCGACAAGCGTTCGGACAGGTTGAGATAATTATTTTTCAACAGCGGCTAAATACGTATGTTCGAATACGCCATTCAGGCCTGGCCGTTCAAGCCATTGTTGAAACACCACCTTATTGCACTGGAGCAACTTCAATCTCGCATATATATATATATATATATATATATATATACGTCATTGGATTGTGCAATTTTCTATGTGAGTACAGGCTGAAACGATCGGGAGCATTTAGCTGACGGTATCGCAGATTACAAGGCCATCTGATAATGGCCTAGTTGATTCTTCACGACCAATATCCTGTGCGCCGCTGCTTATTATAACGCAACAGCCACACAAACCTGAGAGGTTAATTAGTGAAACTCGCAGAACAGTATAGCCGTTTGGAGTGCCGAAGAAATTGCTTTTCCATTCCTGTCTGTTTCCAATGGAATTCTCTTCTTGAACTGGTCGTCCGTGCACCCACAGTAACAATATTTAGAAGACGGTTTGATGACGCACTCATCTACCTGCATATTGTTACTGGAGCACACGCTCTAAGCTGTAGCTGCTTATACCTTGGATTCCTTTACTATTACCTCCGGGTGCTTTGAAACAACGCGGTTTGCAGGACTGAAGCGAAACAACCGATACGTTCTTCTTTTCATACTTCCAATATAAACTCATTACTATTTTTCAATAGCCCACCAATTACCCAACAGGCTTGTAAAGCGGTGCTTGTTAACCTGTATGCATTTGTTGCTAGCAAAAATGTATTTCGATAACTCTTCTTCAGGCTAGTACAATTATATACCAGTTACGTCAATTAGACAGACTGCTGAGGTCGTTAAAACGGGCTAAAATCAAGGCGCCGGGTAATAGAAGACGCTGAATTTATTGTAGTGCGGCTGCATGAACTGAAACTGTGCACACAGAAGCTATTTGTTCAGGCCTTACAACTGCCTAGGTTCGATCCAATAGTGATTTCTACTCAGTTGGGTCGCGTGAATGCACCGAGCTTGACTGGATTAATAGCCATAGTCGACCTCTTCTAAACTGAATTTACCCTTTTTAACGACCTCAGCAATCTGTCTAGTTGATGTAACTGATATATAATTGTACTAACCTGAAGGAGAATTACCGAAAACATATCTTCGCTAACAGTGACTATTTGATTATCTGATGGGCTTCTTTAATATTCATTTTTCATTGTTCATTGAACTCCATTTTTTTCTGTCGTTTCCAGCAATGCACTACGGACAACTAATCAAGACCTGAGGAACGCAGTTCATTCAAAAGATAGAAGCAGCGACGCTATTGACGCTAGAGTTTCAGCTGACGCCGGGCTACTGCTAAAATTCGCTCACAATACTCATAATGATCTTGCTAAATGTTAACTTCTTTCAGCACCAGTTAACACAAAGCAGATAACTGCTTCGGATAGCTTTTTATGGATTCCCGAATCACGCTGTCCCTCTTTTGACTGCGGATAGCGTTCGCCGGACGGAGCTCTCGCTCTATTTGATAGTTTGCATGCTTTAGTACTTTGTGTAGAGCAGGTTTTTCGTGTTTATGAAGTCAAATTTAGTCTTTGTTGCGATTAGGATTTGTTTCTTGTGCATTAGTGCCGTTACCGTATGTTTTACCAGGGTATTTGTATCGTGTACTTAGCGTTCAACTTATCACCTGTACTGTCAATTCTGCAAAGCTACCCATAATGACGAAGCTGATTCCTTGTAACACCTGTTGCAAAATATTTGGACATAGAGCCCTTACTATTATACGCCTTATATGTCATGTGAATTTCTACCTTTCATGCACTGGTTTTACTTTAGATCACTTTAAACTACTGCGCGAAAAATTCAGCATGACTGTCCAAATATTGTGCAACAAATGCCGAGCCACTGTGCAGCCACAAACAGCCAAGAAGTCGCGCGAGCTTACAAGACGGGCGAGGCCTTCCGTAGGGAGGAGTTCCGTGGGTTCACCTATATAAGCGGAAATCCAGCCACCTCTATGTTTGAACGAGCCCACCTGCCCATTGGCTGCAGGCTCTCCAGAGCGTTATCCATCCGTTGCTGTAGCCTCAAATAGCTTGCCTGTGTTGCGTCCTACGGACACTAATATACTGGTTGCGGTAGCGCTGGCGATGAAGGCCATTGAAGAATGCAGCAAAGCAAAAAGGAGAGGACAACTGCTAGAAATCAGCGGTGTTGTAACCTTATATTTTGCGCTTCTGAGTCGATGGATGCTAGTTCTTAGGCTCGTTATGACCATGAGGTGGACAAGCTGCAGAGCCTGACTGATAATCATTTCGAGGTGAATGAACAGGGGTTGCAGGAGAGGTAAAAGCCCCGCCTTGGGAAGAAAGATGAGGGGTAGTTGCGGCTTCTGCTATTCGCGTTTTTTGGTGAAACGAGTCTGAGGCTGATACTATCCCGCCTCGGTAGGCTTAGATGTCTAAAAACCATTTTCGTCCCGGGTTAAATACGTCGTTAAATACGTCTCAAAACTGGAGTCCGTTAGCTTGGTGTTAAAAGGGTGGACTGATGGTAGAGAAACCACTCTCGTCCTTGTAAATTTTGGGGTAGTCCCCTGAGTCCGCTGAACTCGGATCAACAGGTCGATGGCGCTTCGTGCGCATCCGTCGGTTCCTACCGCGGCCTGCACATAGTCTTCACAAATATTTTTTTAGTTTAATGAACGAACGTAACAATATACATGACTTCGTTGCTTCTTGTTATCCGGACATACTGGGACTGGCCGATACGTGGTTAACTCCTGAGGGCACTAGCCAGAAAGGGCAGATCAGTAGCTACTCGTGCTTCCGGTGGGACAGACTATCAAGCGCTCAAGACGATGTGCTGTAATGCATTCCATCCTCATTATGCAGGCAAATGGTTAACACCCAACGCAGCGAAGATGGCCGGTTCGAACAGTTTTGGTGCTCGATCTGCCTGAAACAGGGTGAACTGTTGGTGGGTGCGGCTTCTCGCAGCCAGCTAAGTCGATGCTTGGATTGGTTGCCGCATCCCAAGAACTACACTATTTGGTACCACTTCCTGCTTATCGGAGATTAAAACTACTCTCGAATACGGTGGCCTTAAAGGTTTAACTTCTCCCCAGGTACCGTAAAATCGAGGCGCAGTTTTGCGGAAATGGTATTTGAAACTGGGGCAGCACCTATTTGCCAAGCGACGCGCGTTACACCATTGCTCCACCCAGTTGCTGATGAGCCACCCTGTTGCTGGCGGCCACCCACTTGCTGGCTGCCACTCCCCTGATGACAGCCACCCTTTTTGTGACGCTCAGAACTAGCCACTGGCCCTAGGACCTGTGTCATCGGTTCTACAAAAGCAACCGGCAGCCGACCCCACAATGGTCAGCATAGACCCTCACCGGAAATCATCATTTACGAACACGCTTCTAACCACCGATGCCCTTACCTGCTTGTATATCACTGCACAAGATCTTCTAAGCAAGCTAACGAAAATTCGTATTTGTCAGGTCTTCACGTCTTGGGGCCTAGTTATGGTCACCGGAAGGTGGTTAAACACGAAGATAACCGATGTTGAGATTGCACTACGCGACATGAGTTCCATACGAATAGATCGACCTGGACGAGGAGGCAGAGTGCTCCTGTATTATCCATCTGACTTGCATGTTGATCACATTGATGACCCAGGAACTAAAGACGTCAATTCTCTTTGGTGTTGTATGCGTCTGAGACGTTTTGTGTGTTTATAGCAATAGTTTACCGTCCTCCAATATCCACCTTTGAAATGGATCAGTGCCAAGGTTCTGCGATGAAGCGGGTCCTCGCGCCATCACACAGTTATATCCCTCTGATGGGGGAATTCAGCCTGCACGCAAGCATAGTTCTAACGTAGCACATTGAACAATTCAAGACTGGCTGGCAAGTGGTGGTGGCAGATGTACCTCTGTACAACCATGTCACCTCTCTTACGCAATTCCGAACGGGTGACACACCCTCTGTTTTGGACCTCGTGCTCACCAATGAGGAACTACTGGTCGAAACCGTGAACATAGATGCACCACTTGGCCGTGGCGAGCACGCGATGTTGCTCTTTCGTTACATGTTAATTGGAGTGCATCAGTGAGTACCACGTGAAAAGCTATGTCGTTACGCAGTACCAAATCCCATCCACCCTCGTTCAAGAAACCGACTGGTCATTCCTGGCCGAGCAGCCGCCCGATGTCGCTTGGATGGCGTTTGTCACCCCATTCACAGAGATAGTGACAAATGCGTCAGAAAGCAAGGTCTTTTGCCCCAAGGAAGTTAACTCATTCATGAGGAGCCGTACTAAAATTTGCATGGCTTTAAGAGATTCAGCCTGGCGCACTTACAAAGCCTGTCCAAGTAACCCAGCTTAGAATGCTTAACGCAACGAAAGCACTGCTACAAGTTGATCAGCTAAGACAAACTTCAGCGTCAACCGAAGTTAGCTCCGAAATTTAGTACTAGTCCCAAGTTACTGTATCGACACGTCAGCAAGCTCCGCAGAGTGCAGCGCGGGATTCCGGTTTTACATGCAGCAGATGGTCTTGCGCAAACCGCGCAAGATGCGGCCAACGTGCTTCGCCAGCCCTTCATCTATACTTTCCAGAGTGAATCATCATTTCATCCGCTTTTGACAAAGCTTCCATCGCTACCAGGGTTAAACTACATATCTCACACGATAGCTAATGTGATGAAAGCACTGATGTCATTGCACTTGCACAGCTCATCTGGCTTGGACAACATCAAACCGAAGGCATTGAAGACAGCGGTAATGTACCTTGCCGAACCATTAGCTCAGTTCTTTCAACGTTGTCTCTACGAAATACAGGTTCCCACAATGTGGAAACATGGACTAGTCACTCCTATTTATTAAAGTAGTAATGGTTCAGAGCCCTCAGCCTACTATGCAATCACGCTACTCACAGATTCATCCAAAGTGATGGAAGGTATAATCGCAGAGGCACTCATGGGATAACTTGAGAGCAACAACATCCTAGTGTCATAGCAGCAGGATTTCGGCCGAACTCGATCGCGCACTACAAACTTGCTGCTAGCCCGGGCAAGCTGGACAGAATCAGCCGATGCCAGAGTGGGAGTCGACCTTGTCTACCTGGACTTCTCGAAAGTGTTCTATCCTTTGGAGCACCGCATACTCCTTCATAAGTTTCGAAGCTATGGAATAGGTGACCCTGTGCTCGGTTGGATTAGCATCCTCCTCACTCAACTCATTGGAATGTGAGAGTCCGCAGCTCCATTTCCGACCCAATTGACGTCCAGTGTGGCGTGCTCCAAGGATAGGTACTGGGGCCACATTTATTACTAGCATTAATTAAAGATCTTGCCAGTGTACTGCAATCGAACTACTTGCTGTTTGCAGATGATGTCAAAATTTGACATGACATTAGGACAGCGGATGATCGTGTAGTATTGCAGAGCGACTACGACAGGGATTATGCGTCGTCATCCAATAATCTGCTAAAGTTCGACGTGACCAAGTGCAAAGTCGTGAGCATACGCTATCCGTTTTCTCATGAACATCGACTTTGGGGACCAGCTGTTGTACCGTGCTTTCCAGGAAACGACCTCGGACAGGCAGGGTGTGTCATTGCAGAATTGGTGCCAGGGGGTACGCGCGAGAGTTCCGAGGACCGAAGATGTGGTCAAGAGGAAGGGTGATACGCAGAAATGGTGGAGTCAATTACGACCAAATGGTTAGAAACAAGAAATGGATCAGGTACGCAGATCAGCGGAGACCGAACCACGGAATAACACAAGGGCCCGCAGACAACATATATCGAAGAGCGGCCAGAAGGAGAAGAAAACCACCAGGACAACTGATTGATGTCAAAACAAAGAAAGCTGAACTGACGCAAGTACGCATGGTGGGGAAGCAGTTTCAATTCGGAGGAGGTGTTACGGAGGCGAAACAGCTGACTACGATGATGCACACTAGCGGGGCGAGATCGGCCAGATCACGTGAGCGGCTGACAGACTGGTTGTCATGGTCAAACCGGAAGCTGAAGAAATCAGACCGTCATCGCCGCACGTGCTGCTATGTTGCGAACGTGATCCTACCTACAGTCAGAGAGAGATGGCCGCTACCAGAGTCGAATATGTTCAGACAAGCGGTGTGACTCACCTCAGTGATGGAGGCGAGGTAAGCGCATGTGACCTATAAAAGTAGCCATGTTTTGTGCCTAATATACTTCGGTCTAGCAGGCTCTGCGTTTTGTTTCCCCCGGCTGGTTGGTAGCGCAGAGAGTCAGAGGCAAAAGGGCAGCGTTACAACAGGGTGATCGTGCAGAATGATCTTGGCTCCGCAAGACAGGCTGAAAAGGCATCAAAAAGAGCCAGTCAGCATCTTAGGCTGTTATGGAGGGCCTTCGGAAATTTTGAACCGTCAATCTTACCACAAATTCTGAACGCCTACGTGAGGCCCCACTTGGAATATGCCATCTAGGCCTGGCTTCACGGGCACAAGCGCGACATCAATGCATTTGAAGCTCCACAACGTAGAGCAACCAAACTCGTTAGAGGATTGTTTCATCTCTCCTACGAACGCAGACTGCAGTCCCTGAGGTTGTACTGTGGTTAATATCGACGTCAGCGATGAGACCTCATGATTTCCTTAATATTGACGAACCCAATTCATTTATAATCTGTTGCAGATGAGCCAACATACCAAGCTGAGGAGCCATCACAAAGCGGATACGCACCCAAGTCTACTTGAATATCGACGAAAGTTTTCCTCCTTCGGCGTATCGCGTGCCTGGAACGCCCTTCCAACTCAAGTCATCCTTGACCCTACATTAACGCTTTCCAAAATCCGTACTGATTGCACACTTTTCAACTTGCATTACTTGGTGTAGTCCGATAAATTCTGAGGACGAAATAATGCATACCTAACCAGGTGCTTAAAGTCCCTCTCCGCAATGTGACGGTGAGTGTACATGCAGAAGTGTCCTTGTGAATGGCATAGATGTATCTAAACTTTATTAACATATCACACCTGTCAAATGAAGCAGCACACGAGTGAGCGTTGTTGTTTCCATTTTTCTTTCGCAAGCATTTGCTGAACTTTAACAGTTCTCTATACTATTTTGTGCGTGCACATCCCATTCACATCTCTAACGATCGTTAAGCGGCACCGCATTTCAATCGGTAGACTCTTCAAGTGAGGAGTTATTTATTCGTTGTTGCTTTAAATTTTAGTTTTCCCTTCAACCATTCTAAGGGACTTGTCAAGCACATACTTTTTCACCGGTAATAAAGCACTGGTTATTGTTCATTGTTCACCGTGCCTGGACCTACTACTAACGAGTTGCTAGCAGCACGCGTATATGAATTTCAGGTCCTGGAGCATCTGGCAGCTAGTGACCACTCGATGGTGTTAGCCAGCCTAGAGCTGTCTCCGCCCTGCTCGCGGCTGCCAAAACCGTCCACCAATCATTGGAAGACGGACTTCAATGATTTTAATCGAGCCGCCAGTGAAGTAGACTGGTTGCTGCCGCAGGATTCATTTGTTGAAGTCTGTTGATCTGTTATAAAAGTGGGTGTGAAATCGTTGTGCGCTTGTTTCGCCCCTTCATGGACCAGAAATACCACATTGGTTTGGCAGAGAGTATTGTCAGTTGGCTCGACGGCGACGCATAGTGTGGAATATATTACTCGCGTCTGGCTCTGCCAATGATTATGAGGCATAGAAAAGGCAGCGGAATCTATGCAACAGCGCAAAAGTGCGATAGCGTCGGCGGTTCGAAAAGGAGCTTGCAACCTCAGCAAAAATGGCCACCAAGATTTTTGCATAAGTGAAGCGTCGCATGAGACCCGCAAGTGATATAGCCATGTTAGATAGCACGGACGGCCAGATTCTGACCTACAGCACTGAACGTGCGTCCGCACTGGCGGAGCACTTCGCTTCCGTATTTACAAGTGGGCTTGCGCCTCTGCCGAGCTGGACGTGTGCGGCCCCTACTGAACTCGTGGGCCTGAATTGCGATGTGGAGGATATCCGTAGTCACTCGCCAGTCTTGACGGCAAGAAACCTATCGGAGCCGATGGACTTGACGCGTTACTTTTAAACTCATTATCGGCCATTAGCTCGCCTGCCGTGACAGACCTGCTTAACAAAGTGCTTTCTAAGGGTGCACTGCCGAGAGACTGGAAATGCTCGATAGTGAAGCTGATTCCAAAAGTCGGTGACCCATGCAATGTGGACAATTACCAGCCGATTTGTCTCACCATATTTTTGGCGAAGGAACTCGAGAAGATTGTGAAATGGAGTCTTCTCTAGCCGCTGGAGTCGAAAGATCTCCTAACGCCGGCACAGCGCGGCTTCATGAAGGGTCGCTCTTGCATCATCAACCTGCTGTTGACGCGGCAGGAGTGGTTACAAGCGTTGAACCGGGGGAAGTCAGTGGATGTTATCTACAGTGGTTTCAGTAAAGCTTCGTTAAGGCGAACCATGAGGTCCTGCTCCACAAGCCGAGAATGTGTGGTGTTGGTGGCCCACCGCACCAGGGGATCAGTGATTGCCTTATTGGGAGAAGATGGCTGGTTCAAGTGGAGGACCACCTGACGGAATAGTGCCCGTCAACTAGCGGTGTGCCCTAAGGCACAGTATTGGAGCCCATTTCGTTCTTGATCCACATCAACGAAGTACCTCAGCTTTTTCAGTCGCCCTGCACATCATTCGCATACGACCTGGAAACTTGGAGGATTATTAATTCTCGGGCCACTGTGACGTCTTTCAGCCGGACCCCGACCACCTATGCTGGTGGTCTGCAGAAGTTCACCTAACGGTCAACCCAGCCAAGTCCTCATTTATGAGCCTGCGGAGGGGTGGTAGTGGGGGTGCTTACACCCTGGTCGGCCACCCGCTGCATCCCACCAGGTCCGTACATGATCTACACGTATTCTCACGCTGTGATCAGAATTCTGTCGACAACACAAACAGACTGTACGCAACCGGAGTAGGCCTGCTTTGGGCACCTATACGCAGCTTCTGCACTAGATCTGAAGAGATCACCACCCGTCTTCCATAGGAAGACCAGTGCTTGAGTACGGCTCACCCGCCTATTTTCCTGTCATAATAGATGAGGTGCAGAGACTGGAACGGGTCCAGCATATAGCTACCCGGTTCATCCCCAGTTTATGGGGTGTGTCGTACGAGGCCCGATATAGGACACTAGGGCCTTAAACTCTGTCATATCGTCGGCTTCGGGTTGCTCATATTACGGCGCACCGGATACTGCACCTGAGCCAATTCCCTATGTTGAGGCCGCTGCTGTACGTCCGCGCACTATGCAACACAAGCGGACATCGATGAAAACTAGTGGTACTGGAATCACCTCTGTCACCTCCGGAGTAGTTCACCGTCTACGCTTCCAGCATCGAGTGGTGAAATATTGGAACAACTTGCAGGAGAAGCTAGTCGAGGCGAAATCGGTGTCGGAATTTAAGAGATTTCTTGACGCCCACTACAGACTACAGGTATAGGGAGCTATCGTACCCGAATAAGGTGTGGTGCAGCTGCAATATGCCACCACCGCGCAGGAATTAGTGACGTGATTCCGCGTATGTGCCCCATCCACCTACGATGGAGCAACACAGGTTTCTATCTTCTCATTCTACACTCGCAATATTCATTAATCAGTTTTCGACGTCCGCCGAAACTTCTCTTCTTGAGCTTCAACTTATTAACTGACAAAAGTTTGACACATCAGCATTTTTAAACGTAAATTTATTCTCACATGTCATGTAGTCATTTACTGACTAAATTGGCTGCTACGTAACAATCTCGACTAAATTTGGACGCATAGGGCTGATCTCCATGAATCGTTTAGCACAGAACATTGGTCTAAGTAGAATTCGGGACTTAAAATTGCGTCATTGTGAATGAAGTAACCAGAAATATGTCATCTTTCTGCAGCACGTAGAAAAGATCTAGTGCACTAACTCACCTTATGGTCTCACCCATCATATGTCCACGTGGAAACCTGGTTTGATCTATACAACTACTTAGTTAAACCTAGGAAAATTCTAACGGCAGCTCTAAATGTTGTAATGTTACAGGTAGAACTTGACTGCAGCTGAACTGTACAGTCGTTGTCTATCTACACGCTTAGTCGGCCTCTACAGTTGTTCACATGCTTTTTATCCCAAATTAATCATGGGCTACACAGAAACACGAAGTGTAGAGCATTTGTTTCAAAATCGTTTTTGTATGCGTAAATTCAGTCTGAATCAGGCAGTCCACCCCAGTTCCAATGCTATACAACGTGCTTTCAATGGTTCAATGGTTCATTGGTGTATGATGGGATAAAAACCACAACTTTACAAGACCCACAGGATGGATATGCAAAAGAAAATTAAAATCAAAATGTTCCAACGCAGAACGTAAAATATCAGTGGTTAAATCAGTGCACTTTAACAAAGTGTTGTGTATCGTTTATCGCTAAGATGAAAATCTAAGTCTTTCGAATGTCGTCATGTCTGGTGCGTTTACCACATAGTTTGGTAATGCATTCCAGTGAGAACAGATTCTAAGTGAGAAAAAATACTTTCTACAATTCAAACGAGAGTGTTGCGTCATTAGTTTCAGGTGGTTGACTCGGTTTTGTTTGTATGGGGCTAGAGTCAACAGTGATGTACATGGAAAAGGAATGTAAATAATAAATACCTTGCCATCTGTTCAGAAGACACGTTTATTTCAACTAACTCCTTATCCCTATGCTGACCGAGTTCAAAATAAATCAGCAGTATTTTTTTAGGTATATTGGGGGAAACACATAATCTTAAATCGAAGCCTGCCACATGAGGCAACGTAGAGCCTAGCTAAGGCTTTCTGGAGACAGATAGTGATAAGTCGCAAATTCCATTATGCCCAGTTGTTGAATAGGTTCCCGTTGAAAATACAAAGAAAGCAAGGTATTTTCTTCTATTCATCTTAAAAAATAACATCTGCCAAAAATTTCGTTATAACAACCTTGATCATCAAATGTTAGTTTTTTTTATACCTGTCAATCGATGTGTAATATAGTTTACTTATATCCCAAGCTATTGTGTAATAATGGGTCAAAAAGTTATGTTAGGCAAATGGAAATGTGAATTAGTGTGGAAATTCTCTTCTTTAACCATACTTTTGAAAGCTAAATTATTGTGATTGGTTACCACGAGCCACGGTCTGTTTGGCCTTGCACGTGACTCATGTGTGTGAATAAATGTCCATGTTATCAAGCGAACTAATGACTTGGTCGTGGGTACACACTACAGCTGTGTGCTCTGCGTTTCTGTGTTCTTACCTGCAATATAAACTATTTCTTGGAATGAGGATAAGAAGGTGGTTAAAACTGATGGCTTCCACGTATTGGTTGCTGCCTTGTAAAACTTACCAATTAGTTACGGCAACGTAAAATTACGGGAGCCTCCCAGGGACGACACTACGAAATATGTGCATACTGTACATCATGTGAAGTATGTAAGAGTCGTTAGCTATACATGCATTTCCATTGTCGCTAATGTTGAGATGGTCACTTTATTAGACAAGATAGCATAGATCATAAAAATGTGCATTTGCATCGACTAATACCTTGGTACTGACTAACTTAGCCAGTGCAGTGCTGGTGTATGGTAAGCC
The DNA here is from genome assembly GCA_944474145.2 of Dicrocoelium dendriticum. Lineage (NCBI taxonomy): Eukaryota > Metazoa > Platyhelminthes > Trematoda > Plagiorchiida > Dicrocoeliidae > Dicrocoelium > Dicrocoelium dendriticum. Next base: position 24,693,878 of record OX104070.1, read on the forward strand.
GGTTAGCACTACGAGTTGCCCATGTCTCATGCAAAGTACCGCAATGCGTAACGGAAGCCGGACTGCAAGGATACTGTTCCACTTAGCTGAGTACGCGTCCTATGTTGGTTAATTTTAATAAACATAATAACTTTTTGCTATTACATAGAATTGGCAAGTAAGATTTCCGCAATTAGAAATTTAGCTTAAATAAATTTAGTCGAAATTTGTGACTTGGTCGTGGTTGTACTACGTACGTCTTAGGTGAATGGCTTTATAGGAGCGATGAACCTCAAAGTAAAACTGCATATGATAATATTCTTGCAAAGAACAACGTTGCTGATGGTTATTAATTAAAATATCAGAGAATCAATACCGATTGGTCAAATGTTATTGTGCAGTTATCACTACGGAAGAATGCATCTTAGCGGACGTATGAGACTGGAGTACAAATCAATATATATATATATATATATGTGTGTGTGTGTGTGTGGAGAGATTCTGTGCGTGTTACGCATGCGATGAACTTAACAGGTTAAATGTTAAACTTATTTGCTCTCCGCAAAGTGATGCATCATCCGTCCTTCCCAGTGACTGGATACTTGCGACACTTGAATTCACTTCGAAAAGTGTTATTTGGATTTCCCAACATGTGTTCACAACATAACTACGATATTCTTCGCTCTTAACTTCAGTTTAAAACAATGCAAGCTTAGCATGTCTGATTTATATGTTTCTTTAAACGCTACTACATAGTCTCTACATAGGTATTCCCTTGCTCCTTGTATACATGTTCTATAACCACCTAGGTAAACGAAGTGGTCAACCGTTTCCTCAACATGAGCTAAAGAGTTAAGAATACCTTTCATACTTCGCCCAAACTGCATCTGATGAATTCCAATGGAATCTAGTGTATATTAACCTAGTGCGAGAGCTATAATTGCGGCATGTTTTAATCTAGGACCAAAGAGTTAGTGTATAACTGTGTGGAATTGGGTAAACTACAAGATAATTGCTAAAATGCTTAAATTCGTCAATATGCAATTGATAGTATACAGTGTCATCAGCCGCGAGCGAAAGCAGAGCATGCAAGCTGTAAACCTCTCAGCAGACCTACGTAATCGTAAGTGCCCGGTGCAACCATTCGTATTCGGGAGTTCCGTGGAGTTCGCATCAGCGTCCGGTAGTCTTTTGACAAAAATGGCATCCACGGTTGCACAAGCCCCAATAGTAGACGAACAAATGACGCTGGTACCTGAGATTTTGTAATAAGCTTTCTCAAGTTATAGACCACTGCATCGGGGTCCCTGTCATCGGCAAAGCAGTTGGTAACCTTATCAGATGGCTGCACTGTGTGAGCAATCATAAGTAATATATGTTACAACTCCTCTCACCTTTTTGTCGCTTAGCTGCCAACAACAGAAGCACTTCTCCGTAGCTAAACCCTGATGTCATTCTTTTTGCTGCACGGTAAATGGTGCTATGAGACGGAAACAGTGCAGTTAATTGATAAATTTTTCGACACGGCATGCTGAAAAAGAATACATATGTATCAAACAAGCTATAACTGGAAAACCTGATAGGTGTGCCTGAGGTGGCGCGGTATCAAAGGATCTAAGCAATAGCGCATACCCAAGCACAAGTAGGGACCAAGGTTACAAAACCGAAACTGTGCAAATAAAATGACCTGCCGATGCATTTAAACCACATGCCTTATGGTCAAATAATATTACTTATAATGTTCACCAATCATTTATTCATTTACAAATGTCAAACTAAATGCATTTAGCTTCAAGTACTGCAATTATACATGAACTGGACTGTTGTCCAGTTTCTGTCCAATTTGCTACGTTTACTGTTACGATTGTGCTACCAGGGCAGTGCCTACACTGATTCGGGTATTTCCTTTATTACTACTTCCAGTCTTTGTGCAAGGTACCTTAGTTCGTTGTCTCAGATTTTGAACTAAAATGGAAGAATCCTGGCTCATAATACTTTTTCTTCATGGAGCGTGTCCTTACTGTAGACATGATAATGAAACCGAACTTTGCTTCCGCTAGTATCACAAAGGTTGCACCGGCCTCCGAGCGAACCAGTACACTATGCTATCATCCAGTGAAAACCTCCTGTTTAAATGTACCGATTGCTGCACTCAGAAAGCGAAGTGCCCGGCTATCATCTGTGCTGCATTTAAGGCACTGGCATCCAGGTTCACAGTGGTTGAGAAGGCGTTAGTCGGGCTTGCCTCGCTCAGCTCTAAAGTGAACTTGATTATGAACCACCTGAGTGTTGCAAAGGAGGACTCTGTAGCGAACTGTCCCCCTGCTGACAGTCCATCCCTTGATGGGTCGTTTATCTTACCGGACGCTCCAGCACACATTGAGATAGATGACTCATGTGCCTCGGATGGCATTGTTGATCCTCCACAAATGGAGGGCGAGTCACGGGCTCCTGGACCAGAAAAGAATGCGCGAAAGAGGGCAAGAAAAGTGCGCAAACCCTCCGCACCCAAATCAAGAGGTCAGAAGACGCTCAAGATGCAACCACCTGAGCGGAAAGCACGACCTGGTGATGCGACTCCCTCAGTTTCACCTAAAATTGTGCAGGCAGGGGGTAAAATACCCTAGATGTCCACGTCGCGTGCTACTCAAACTGCGGCGCCTACTCCAAACACATCTTGTCTTCCATGGGTACAGGTCGTGGAGGCAGGCATGGACGTTGATTCACGGGCTTTTTCGCCTGCAGGACGAAATATAAATCGGAACAGAACTGCCCGTATTCTTCAGGCAGGTTCGAAAAGAGTCAATAATGACGGGACAAACAAGCTGGAGCGTAAGACGTACGCTACAGTTGCTTCAACGTCGTCTGATATCTTACGCCCAGTCTCGTTTCCTGCGGCTAAGCCGGTTGCGGTTCATGTAAATTCCAAAACTCCTGGGGTAAATACACCCCGTCGAGGTGATTCTTTCATAGATAGCAGCGTGATATTCCGCAACGCATTGGAATCCACTGCTGCACTTCCTGCCGAACGTACATCAGACGACCTACAGTGGTTTAAGATGTGCGTAACGAAGCTTCTTCCGCCTGGGTTTCCCCGTGTTACTGTCAGGAAACTGACTAGATTGGGTAACGTCCCAGTTAACGCCCCAAACCGTCGACCGCGCTCACTTCGGGTAGTCCTATCCACCCCGGAGGAACGAAACGCGCTGTTGCGGTTTGCCTTCAAATTGAAAGGTACTAATGTTAGCGTTCAGCCAGACCTCCCATTAGCGGATAGGCTGAAGCTAAAAGAGGCCATTAAGGATCTCAAAGCCAGGCGAGCGGCCGGTGAACAAGGTCTCCGGTTGGTGGGTTTTCGGGTGGTCAGCTGGCGGTCTGTTTCCGCCCTACCAGTGCCAGTACTGGTAGCGCACGACCCAGGACTGGACATTACGACTACCTTCGGATAGCGCTAAGCAATGTGCGGAGTCTAAGGAATAAGATGTGCGAGATAGGTCTGCTTGTAGATGGGTCTCATCCCGATATACTTGCATTCACTGAAACGTCGCTGTCTCGGGACATCACGGACGGTGAAGTACATCTGTCTGGCTACGCACTATTTAGATGTGATCGCTTCGTTGGCCGACAAGGCGGGGGCGTTGCTATTTATGTTAGGTGTGAACTTGACGTTGCACGCACCTACATGTTTCAGTCGGCCGATAAAACTGTCGAAGCGCTGTCGGTAGTGATTAACACTTCCTCAGCTCAACTTACAGTCGTACTTGTGTATAGAAGTCCTGGGAGTGCGTCCAAAGAGGTGCTTGACTTTATTCGCTCCCAATCCGCAAACAGGTGTTTGATACTCGGGGATTTCAATCTACCAGAAGTTTGCTGGGCGGATCTTTCTTGCAACTCGGCAGAAGGTACTTCCGGGGCATATCTACTTGAGCTTCCGCTACAAGTACCGTTGCATCAGTTCATGGACCTCCCCACTAGGTACATGGACTCACAACTCCCGTCTATTTTGTATTTAGTGTTTGCCAAGTCATTAGACTTCGTAGGGGACATCACTTACAGCTCTCCATTAGGTGCTAGTGATCATGTTTGTTTATCGTTCAGGTGTAGTCTGACCAGGCATCACTAGGGCATTGCTAAGCCATTTCCAAACATATGGCGTGCTAACCATCAGGCAATGCGTACCAAGGCTGTTGGGATGCGTTGCGAAATCTCGGTGGTTGATAAGGTTCAGGCGGCCTGGGATAAATTTAAATCTTATCTCACGGAAGTGTCTACTCCCTACATCCCGCTTGCGAGGAGAAAGGGGACACGGGCGCTGCCGCCGTGGATAGATACCACTGGCAAGTACCTGCTCCAGAAGCGTTCTAGGTGCTGGAGGACCTACCGTGCGGCTCCATCAACTAGCCCCTATGATAGATACCGCGAGGCTAGAAATAGGTGTAAACTACACTTAAGGAAAGCTCGGCTGGTGTACGAAAAGGAATTGGCTGATGGAGCTTCGGAAAGTCCGAAGAAGTTCTTCGCTTAAGTTAAGAGACGCTGTGGTTCAACTTTGGTAATCCCAACTTTGATGCGGGCCGATGGAACTCGTGCGTAAGCGGACTCAGATAAGGCTCGTGTACTTGGGGAACAGTATGCAGGGGCTTTTGTACGTGAGGCCGCGTTGAGTAGCCTTGAAGTTGTCCACAGAGTACCTGATGGTTCTCATTTAGCTGAGTTTACTGTGGTGAAAACGCAAGTCCTTTAACTGCTGCAAGAACTGACCCCTTCCAAAGCAACTGGGCCTGATTCCATTCACCCGAAGCTTCTGCATGTGTTGGCGGTGGAACTGAGTAGACCGCTGACGATGGTGTTTCAGAAATCACTTGACAGCTGTACATTACCTTCCGAATGGAAGGAGGCTGTCATCTGTCCTATCTTCAAAAATGGCGACAGGAGTCTGTCAGCCAATTATAGGCCAGTTAGTCTGACTAGCGTCGTGGTCAAACTGCTTGGAAAGCTGGTGAGAGATTTGTTGGAATGTCACCTGAATAGATTTAATCTACTCAGTAGTGCCCAACATGGATTCCGGAAGGGGTTTTCGTGTTTGACGAATTTGTTGGTTGCTCGTGAAGCTTGGGCCGAGGCAGTGGACAATGGCCACGTGATGGATGTGCTTTTCGTAGACTTCTCGAAAGCATTTGATAAGGTATCCCACTTGAGGCTATCACAAAACCTGAGGTCCTACGGCGTATCTGGTCGCGCCCTTCACTTGGTATCTGCGTTCTTGCAGGGAAGAGAGCAGTGTGTACGTGTGGGTCGCAGCTTATCCTTTAAGAAGCGGTCCTTAGCAGTGTCCCACAGGGCTCGGTCCTTGGACCGATGCTGTTCTCCATCTACGTAAACGACCTCCCTGGAGAGCTTGGGGCATCATCCCTATTGTTTGCTGATGACCTTAAGCTATGGAATGTTTTAAATGTTCCTGGGGGTTCTGAGGCCATACAGCATGCACTGGACAGACTCTGGGACTGGTCTACTTTGTGGCTACCGCCCATAAATCAGGCTAAGTGTTCCGTCCTTCGTATAGGAGCAAATTTCCCGCCTTCGAGCTACGTACTCGGTGGTGTTGAACTCACCCTTGTCTCCAACCAGGTAGACCTAGGTGTCGTTCATTCCTCGGCTTGGCATTCTGGTGACAACTGGAAGAAGGCCGCTAGTAGGGGTTTCAGAATGTTGTGATTAATACGCCGTTCTTTCGGGGTCATAACTGCCGACATATTTGTGAAGCTGTTCTCAACTTTCGTCCGACCCCATCTGGAATACTGCTTCCAGGCTTGCCCGCCTTGCCTTGTTCGGGACAAAATGGAGCTTGAGAGGGTTTTGAGAGTAGGTACCAAATTAGTCGAGGGGTTACGGGGGCAATCGTACCCCGAGCGTCTACTTAGCTTGGGTATGTATTCAATGCACTACCGACGGCTTCGAGGAGACCTAATCCTTACTTACCGCATTTTAACAGGGAAGGTTGGACCAGACTTGAGCTGACTATTTAGCCCGGCTAAGTTGCCTTGTCTTCGCGGTCATCCCATGAAGCTACACAAGCCGCATTCTGACCGGATCAGGGCGGAAACTCGGTTTTCGCGTAGAGTTGTCGAGCGCTGGAACTCGCTTCCAGAAAGTGTAGTCAGTGAACTTACGGTTAACGGTTTCGAGCATCAGTTAGACGCTCTTGGGTGGCAACACGAAACCTTTCCCTTCTCCTGACCATATCCATCTTCAAACTTTTAGTTCTTATTCTGTCATTCTTTTCACTCTTTGGTGTTATCCTTCATTTTCATGACTTTCATTCCCCTTTATCTTCCATTTACTTTCTACTTCTTTCTTACTTCACGTAACCTACACAACGCGGACTGCTAGTGCAGGGGACGTGGGCAGTAATTGGTTGACCAGGGTGTGTTTCGGGTGTTTCGTTTTAGAACTACCAAGAACTAGCACCTTATCATTTCCTGGCTCAACGATTTGCTCAAGAAGGAACACTCAAGGGATTTTCCTATCGTTCCAGTCCATCTGAATCTGAATCTGAAAGTAAGTTACACTGAAGCAAAATCAGAGGAGATTAGACAATGCGTGCTAACTTTTGATCCTTAACTGAAAATTCACGTCTAATATAATGTTGGTGAAAAATGGCAACTCGTGGAAACTGTGCGATTTAATTAGGAACAAAAAGAACGCACCGCAGTGAATTATTTGAATCTCCGCCTTCGAGTTGTACACGATGTTGTTTAGGAAACGCGATCTCTCCACCAAGTTCAAACGTGTTGTTGTTGTCTCACCTTTCCAATGACACACCGGTTAGCAATCGGGTTGGCACAGACAGGTCACAAGCGGTTGCAGGTGAATCCAGACAGGCCTCGGAACGAACCACAGGCTATCGATCTGGTCAGAGCGCTTCTTGGTGTAGCACTGGTGGTGTGTGGCCGGTGGTTTGACTTCAAGTGGCAGCCTCAGTGACTGAGATATAATCGAAAGAGTAGCGGTAGACCCCTTATATTGCTGCCTGTATCTGTCTTACGCAGCTAGCGATAAAAGCAGTCGTGTAGTTGTTAAAGAGCCCTTATGTTGGGCTTCCAAAAAGGATCACACTTTTGGTGTAGGATGCAAACCGAACGAAATTCCTCGTGTAAACCTCCACAGAGAAAACAGGAAAATTAAGAATCCACGGGACATAGTCGTCTGTAATGCGTGGATTCGAAATACGCTGTACGTTGGAAACAGCACGTCGAACCGGTTCGATTGAGCGTACGGTGATAACGCTGCGAACAGATGGAGAGAGAATAGAGGGGAATAATCCAGATGACTCGAGAGCACGCACGTCACGTTGGGCCACGTAGTTGTCCCAAGTTTCTGGTGCTTGAGCTTCTCTGTACACTTGCCATGTTGCTTTGCGTCCTGTCATCCATTTTCGAGTTCTACCCCTAACGAAAGAAACTGATGTACACTTATTAAAAACTCTTATCTCTGAAGCCTGTGCAATCAGCTGACTGCATTTGTTGACGAACTCGAGCCAGGCGACTTCGGGGAGTTCTTCGGCAAGGAACGACCAAGTTGCAGCGCTGACGAGCTGGGCTTATCGATCGTAGCTTGTGATGTTTCGCACAGTCTCATCGTTATCCTTCCGATATTCCGCATAGCAGACGAAGTTGAAACTGATGGCTGCGTAATCACTGTGACCCAATGGGCAGTCTACAAGCAACAAATCCATCATATGCTCCTCGTTGGTGTGCATAAGATCTAGCACAGATGGCCTGTTACCTCTTCAGAACGAGTGGCAGTGACGTGATTGTAAAGAAGAACAGTGGTTACGAGATCCCGTAGATCGGCTTTGAATTGTTCTCCGATCGTGGCAGGAGTTTCTACACAATGTACGTTGAAATCACCCAGGATAAGTACGTGTGTACTATTGTTGTAAACTGCATCTTAAAGCAGCAGCTAGTTGTCGGTCGGATTCAGGTGTAGAGTTAGGAGGTGGAACACCAAGACAATAAGGCAAACTTCTCTGCTTTATAACTGCAAGCGGCGCCAAAGACAGTCGGGGAACTGCGAGTCTGAATTCTCCACGGCTTCTCACTGTAAGTCGTTTCGGTACTACAGGATTACGCCTCCTCCTTTTGTGGGCATGTCGTTCCGGATCAGCGACATGCCCGGTAGCGAAACTTCAGCGTCCGTCATTCCCGTGTGCAACGATGTCTCGGTGATACCAATGACATCATACGAGCCGGAAGCTTGGCAATCATTCAGTTCAGCCAGTTTGTTAGAAAGACCTTGAGCATTTGTATACAAACAGGCCAGTTTCTCGGTCTCTGGGAGCCCGCAGAGAGGTGAAGCTATCAAGTGTGGGAGAATACCGACGGATGGGAGGTCGGCAATTACTCGTTTTTTTGATGGGTCAATGATACCTTGTTTGCAACTTGATTCGGCCAAGGTGCGTCTCAATCTTCGTTTAGACCTAAGTCAGAGTCAATTAAAGCAGCAGTCAAGTTACACTTCTGTACATTCGTCGTTATGCTCGCTGCTTCAGTTGCTTTAATATTTGAGCTGTGCAAAGTGTTTGTGACCTTTAACCGAATTTCGGAAGGAAGGTGTTTCCGAATTCTCCGCCATCGATCCAAAACATCCTTTGCTTGTTTCTCAGATTGAACCACAAGTTTTAGGATTCTGGGGCCGCATCCTCTATAATTCGGTGAGAGAGGTATCCTGGTGAGCGATAGTGCCACAACATTATCCAAAGAAAGTTTTTCACGAATGAACCGCCACTGTTCCAAATCGTGCTTTCTGGTCTCTTGAACATCGTTAGAAGGATGTTCTGGCACGCCATGTATGAAGATTGCATTTAGGCGGTCTTGCCTGCTGTGTTCAGCTTCGGTGTTTCTTTCTGATTGTCACGAGCTCCAAAGGACATCAGGATAGATGCGTATCCCACATGATCCGTGGTTTACCTACCTTCCGGAGAGTAAAAGGTTTTCTACGTTGGTGGAGGATTCTAGGGTTACTCGATTAACTCTGGGTTCTCCATAGCATGGCAAGTTCGGATGACGAGTAGTTCATAATAAGTTTATAGGCTTGGCTTTGACATTCATCAGCACGTATAATGAGTTCCATTGGTCTTGATCGTCCGATAACTTATCCTGCAATGTGATGGCGGTACATTCACGGATATTTGAGCATACAACAGTCCGCGCACAATTGTTGGATCACTTTTTCTTTGATCTACAAGGTATGGTACTCGTTTGTCCTGATCTGTGGCAACTGTTGATTGTTTGCTGTTTGTTCCTCTATTCGCGTTAACGTGGTACGTCAAAACTGCTTGGTGAATTGAACTGTCGAGTCATTCTCCGAGACCAGGTGACAGGTTAGGTTTGCTGGGACTCAATTAAATGAAAGAGCTGAACTTGCTCGACCAGTAGGTTAACAGCATATGCCAACAGTTGCAAGTCAAGCAAGCTGTGCAGATGACAACAAGGCAACTTTAATGGCGCAACCAAATTGCAGATCTGAAACGACGTAATGATACTTTGTTCAAACTCGGTCTTGGATGCTGTCACGTAGCCAGGGCGGAGTTGAACCATAAATCAATTGCCAGACAGTCTTCAGACCAAGGCGCCCGGTGTTGTACGCAACTCAATCTCTAGTGGAAACCGAGCTAAATTGTTTGCAATCCGAAGGTATAATTGAACGAGTCTGTTATTCAAAATGGGCGACACCGATTATGATGGTAAAGCACGCAAACGGTAAGGTCCATTTCTGTACAGAGTTTTCAGCTGGACTGAATTCTGTTTTGTCGACACATCAGTACCCATTGCCTGTACCAGTACACGTTCTCCAAACTCAGCGGTGGCAAATGCTATGCAGAGTTAACCTAGCTGAAGCTTACTTTCAGGTTCCAGTAGCCGATGAGTGCAGAACCTTACTAACGGTTAATATGCACCTCGGGCCTTTCCAGTACAATCGGCTGCCATTTGGGTGAAAGCCACACCAGCCATTTTCCAGCAAATTATGGATACCCTGCTAAAAGCTATTTCTAATGCCGCGTTCTACCTGATTAATGCATTGATTATAGGTGCAGACCCACAAGACTTGATGCACACACTGGGGAGTGTGCTTTCACGTTTGGAAGAAGCTGGATTTCGATTACGGGCTGAGAAATGTGAGTTCATGTTAGATAGTGTTAAATTCCCCGGGTCTATCATAGACCAATATGACCGACGCCGGGATCCCGCCAATATGGAAGCTAGCAAACAGATGAATCGCCGAAAAACGTCGCAGAGCTTCGCTCATTCCTCGGTCTCATGAGTCATTACAGTGTTTTCCTACACACCATGCATCACACTGAACCGCTGAACCAGTTGCTGACGAAAGATAACATTTAGCAATGCACAAGGGAATGGCAGCAGAACTTTGACGCTGTTAAAACAGCACTCACTTCTGATCTACTGTTAACTCATGTTAATCCGAATTTGGAAATCATCATTGCCACAGACGTTTCTAATTAAGCCATCGCCGCAGTTCTTTCCCATTGTCTTCCGAACGGAAGAGGGAAGGCTACTGCGCAAACAACACGGTCCCGAACGTCAACTGAGAAGAACTATAATCCGACTGAAAAGGAAGCGCTCGCAGTCGTTTTCGCCATGAAGCGGTTCCACAAGAAGCCCTATGGCAAACAATTCACTTTCTGACTGATCATAAGCCATTGCTGTCGATATTCGGCTCAAAGAAAGGAATTCCAGTTTTTAACGCGAATTGATTACAAAGATGGGTGACTATACTGTTGGCGTACAATTTCAGTAAACAGTATCGACCTGCGCAACAAATCGGCCAAGCCCTGTCCCCTCTCACCAATCCGCACCCAAAGAGGAATGATGATTGTGTGACCGCAGCCATCAACTCCGAATCAGAGGTTCAGCGAATCCTGACTGATAAGGTATGAATGGTTACCAGTGCAACCTGACACTATTCGTGCGGAGACTTTTCGAGACACAGCCCTAGAGAGAGTGATGCATTCCGTACAAACTGGTTGGCCAAATGGTGGTATCTCTGCTGACTTGCGGCTTTTCTTCAACCAACGTGGGTCACTGTCTGTTGTGGACAATTGTTTGATGTTTAGAGACCGGATGGTGGTGCCAACGAATTGAACAAACAAGTCTTACAACAATTTCATACCGGGCATCCAAGTACCAACCGTATTAAAGCCTTGGCACGCAGTTTTGTTCCTCGACCCTGAATGGGTTCAGAAATCGAACAATTCTGCCAAAAATGTGAATCTTGTCAACTGGTAGCGAAGGCCCTTCCCAGGTTCCCCTAGTAACCTTGGCCCAAATCAGGGAAGCCATGGCAACTAATTCACTTAGATTATGCAGCAACAATCGCCGGTCAATCCTATTTTGTTTTGGTGGAGTCTTCTCTAAGTGGCCCGATATGATCCTGATGCAACATATGACTGCCTAGTACACGATCAACAAGCTAGATAAGCCGTTCCAGTATTTCGGCTTGACAGAGATGATATTGACAGACAACGGTACACAAGTCACTTCAGCTTCATCTAGCGAGTGGTGCAAAGAGAATGGAATTCAGTAGATCTTCTCAGCACCCTATCATCCGCAATCAAACGGACAAGTGGAACGGTTTGTGGATACCTTCAAACGTGCTCCTTGCAAAGAGGGACAAAACTAGGAAACAAAGGATGCGATTCAATCTTCCCTGTGCATGTATCGGCACGCGGCAAACCCAAACGACCCAGATGGAAGAGTCACTGCCGAAATTTTAATTGGACGGAAAATCCGGACATTGTTCGATAACCTTTCGCAACGCACAAAAAGAAAGCATTATAGTTGCCTTGTAGAGGAACATCTGACAGACAGGCTCCGTCATTTCAAAATGGCAACATGGTGTTAGCGCGAGACTTCCGAGGACCGAGAAGGCGGTCAAGAGGAAGAGTGATCTGCAGATAGTACCGAGTTATTTACGAGCTAATGGTGGGAAATGAGAAACGGGTCAAGCACGTCAATCAGCTGAGGTCGAATCACAGAAAGACTCAAAGTTCTTCGGAATCAGAAATTTTACCGTGGGACATTCTGTTAGACACGTTTGGTTTGGAGAAGGAAGCTGGGAGGCTACGTGGATCAAAACAGAACCTGCGAGCATCAGCTGATACATAATGAAGGCCGACCCGAAAGCGGAGACGACCACAGTGGCTACAAGTTGATCCCAAAGCCAAAACTTGTGAACTTAGTGGAGTTCGAAAGGCACCCTGGCATACTCAATTCGTAAGAGGAGGTAATAAGGAAGTTAGTTGATCACGTAGGCTGTCTGCTACATGCAACGGTCATCAGCACGGGAGTGGTACGATCTTTGATTTTTTCACCGAATTTGGGAATCTAGTGCGAATTGATCAGCTAGCAACCACAAGCCCGCGTCATAAGAATCAAACTATTCCTTCAATATGGTAAACCCTTGGAGTGGAATTCCTTCACACTGGCTGAAAACCAGAAGCAGAAGAGTGAGTGATCTTGACCCCCAAAATTAGCATGTTTCCTTTACCAATAAATAGTGTTGTAATATCCTGTAAGTATACTCTCTACTGAGTTCTGTCCTTTTGTATTCCTTCGGTTGGTTGTGCGCGTGATTGAGCATTCAGACAGTCGAGGTCTCACAAGGCTGCAAAGCAGGAGTACAACATATTTCTACAAAAGAGGACAACCAGGAGCTTCGAACGGCTTCAGGCGAGTAGGAACTGTGAGTTTTTGTCCAGTTTGACTGTGGATGTCGGAATCAAACTGAAAGCGCGTCAAGAAGGGGCATCTAACACGTGGGCCTCCTGAAGTATGTATTCGGACGATTCGTTTCTTTGATTTTTCCACAACTTCTCGGCTCATACATAGGGCCACATGTGGAGTACGCAATCCAGGTATGGCAATCATGGCTGAGGTGAAATCTCACTGCCTAGGAGATACCCCAAAGCCGGGCAGTCAAAAGCGTCAAGGGGCTGTAAAATTTGCCGGGTGAAGGCAGGATACAAGTCCTTGGGGTCTTCAGTATACACTATCGGCGACGGCAAGGGGACCCCATTTTGGCCTACCAGATTTTGAGCGATCCCAACTACATGTGCTGCAAATTGCTAGGGTCCCGTCACAACAGCAATTTGAGAGGTCGTCATTGCAAGGTGGCACAGCATCCCAGTCGTTTAGTGCTTTGGGCATTTCTTTTCCTTACGCGTTTGCAGAACATGGCATGCCCTACCTGAATCGGTCATATGTGCTCCCACGCCGGCAGATTTCAAATCCATGGTTGACGGTGCACTTATTTCGCTGCACCAGTTTACATGACCCATTACCCATGAATAAGCATAAGTGTCTGTAAGAAAGTTCACCGGCTGTCAAAGCTCACGTTCCATTCCACGTTTCTCACCTCCTGTAAGTGTACACCATAAAAAGGCACGATTTTTACTAACATCCAATGTACCGTCATACTGTATTTAACTTGGATTTACAGTCTATACTACGTATACTTCAGTGAGTTTGCTTTTAAGACATGTTTTGCTAACAACCTTTTATAGTTTCAATTTGTACTATAACCATCTTGTGCGACCTGTTAAACATTAGGTTTCGTACCAGTAAAAACCATTGTTCCATTGTTTCCATTGTGTTGAACTGGAGTAGGTTCCTCGTTGACTATTCATGAACTCAATCCAGGTAAACTTGGAAGAAATCATGATTTTTATTGTTATCTTTTAACTTCATCATGGAAAGTAGGAAATTGGAGGAGATAATGTATGTCTGTATGTATGTTACTAAAAGCCTCAAATAAGCAAGGTCCTAGCACCGAGCATGGTGGAAGGCCACATTTCACCTAACTAGGGTTAGAATGCAATACCCTAACACGCACTGGAAGTCTCCTGTGGAAAAAGGTTTGCACCTCAAGCAAGGACAGGATCTCCGATTCCATAGCTTTGTAGTCTGTGAAGTAGTATGCAGTGATCCGGGCGATCGAAATCTTTGGAGAAGTCCAGATAGATGACCTCGACTCCCACCCCATCATCAGCAACTTCCGTCCAAATACCTCGTACCATCAGCAGGTTGGTGGTGCATGACCGGTGTTGATGGAAACTACGCTGCTCCGGTGTCAGAATGCTGCGATTTTCAGGTAATCCACTGAAGCCTCAGCGACGTTCGCTTCCATCACCTACGCGAGCACAGAGAGGAGAGTTCCTGTGCATTAGATTGAGGGATTAAACAGCTATCCCCTTTAAAAATTAGGGCAATATTGCCGTGCTTCCACATAGTCGGGACTAGTTGTTCCTCGAAACAGCTTTGAAAGAAGTGTGGCAGTGGCTCGGCTAGCTTATTAGTAGCAGCCTTCAATGCTTTCGCGTGAATGATGTCAGCTCCGAAAGAGCTGTAATCGTTTAAGGAGAGTAACTCAGTTTGAACATTTGGGGGGTTGAAAATTACATGTGTGATCCCTGGAGTCGGCAATGTGTTTGATGCTATGTTACAGTTAGAGTCTGCTATTTCGATAATTGGGGCACATTGTAGACGCAGAGCATTGTCCGCTTCGTCGGTGCTATGTATCTTACCGTCTGTTGTTATAAGCGGACAGATGATATGCGTTATTTTGTTTAGGCTGTTGACATGCTCATACAGCCGTCTTTTACTCACCAGAAATATTTTCGGTACGCACTGTCGATAATTCCTCACGAACAATTGTTGTGCAATGGTTGCGATGGGTCAGACAACATATAGACAGCAGAATTGATTTTGCTTCGGTGGTGGAGCTCAGCTTAACAAGCAGAATTCTTGGCTCCTTGTTATGTTTAGAGTTGGGGTCCTGGGTGATCCGCAATACATGTGCAGTGTTAAACACATTGCCTACTGTGTTACTAATGACGTCCCACTGGTTGACCTCATCCAAATACCTGCCTCTAATTGACAAACTTTGCTTTTGGGATATCGGACACAACTCCTTCAGTAAAGGTTGTAGTTTATTTACCCCTGTCACAGGTAGTGCTTTAAATACTCGGTGATTTACATCAAGGAACCGGTAAGGTTTGCACCAGAACGCTGTCCGGTGGGGTGCTGCCGCTTTTAAATGTCGGGCTTTCTTGGAAACAACCGTAACCTAGCTTCCACTGGTACCGGCTTGCACTTTCCCTATGCACTCAGTCGGGAGATTAGACAAAGCCTTGCATAGTACTCCGATCGAACTGAGAACCGCATTAGTGGAACGGTAACTGCTTGTGGCATTGGAACATCAACCGATTTTCTGGATTATTGCTGTCATTTTCCTTACGGTGCTACCAACTGTTCTCCTCAGGATTGTGGCAGCACTTACTGGGGAGGCTAGGATTGCACAGTCCACTATTATTACTTCAACTCGGATTTTGGTGGTCACAATCTCCTCAAGCTTCGCTAGCAGATGGTCGTACATCTGGGATAATAAGAGTACTTTTTTATTGGAATAGATATGCGTTTCAGGTAAAACTGAGAGAATCTAGTTTGTTTGATAACTTGGCCTGGCTAGCTTTCACGGAAACACTTCGTTTGGTAAATCTGACAACAGTTTGTTCCCGGAATGCCCGCTTCGACAAGTTAGGTACGTGATCCATATATATCATTAGTCTGAGACATACTGAACGTCGCGCTCGTTGAGCGAATATTACGGACTATTATAATTACTTACCCTCACTGGCTAACCGTTGTTTTCATGTTTCTGACATTGATGCTAAGGTCACACACAGGTTTCACTTCACACTAGTGTTGTGGTGGCCTAAATGCAGACACTACTTCACCAGTTATCAGTAGTATAGAAGTGCAGGGAAGCCAAACGGCAATGAGCCAACAGCACGCCATAATAACTCCCGAAAGGAACGGAACACGGGAACCGTGAGCGTACGCGATCGAGGATTCGACACATACGCAATGCACGCTACAGGACCAAGATATACAGAAGCAATGTGCACCATACAACCTCCGACAAGGAGTGCGTAGATAAGCGGAAGTTTCGTTAGTCATAACCTATGCATCTCTTAATGCTGCGTAATACACTGAGCAATCCCGCCTATACAACATTGATGCGGCCGACATCACACTACGTCGTCTTAGTGGGATTGACTTTGAATATGCACGTTTTTCAACGAGCAAAATGCCCAGTGCTAATTACCAAGATGAAGATGAGATTATCAAACAAACCCCGAAACGGCAATCGCTTTCAAACAAACCCAAACGCTATCACCGCGACGGCGTACACGAATTGTAAAATTTTGGGTTAGCGCCTCATTCTACGGGTTTGGTTCCCTGTGGGGGGCTGAGGGAATGCGCACCGCTCGGGCCGCAATAGAGCGAAACGCGCCTGGTGCTTTTCCAGATTGTGGTTCAGCTATTTAGCCTGTGAGCTGCTGGGACTAAAACATGAAAAGGTGCAGCTAAAATTCAATTGCTCATAGGTAATATAAAATAAATCTGCTCCTTGTTTCAGATGCCATAAATATAGCGTCTATTGAGAGGAAGGCATGACCTTCGGAGTCTAGCCACTGTCATCTGCAACAGTAGTGATCTGCGTGACAGTGAAAGATAAGTCGTGTTATATCCGAGTTAGCTTGCAAATTATGCAGCCCAGCTGCCGTCCCCATGGTTTAGTGGCTTAAACTGCTAGCTAGTTGGCGTCCACCTCTAGCTGTCATGGGTTCGATCTCCAGTAGGGGACCGAGGGAAAGAGTTCCACTTTCGAGTCCCAGTAAGGCGAAACGCTTCTGATGCCTTTACGGAATGTGATTGAGCCAGGTAGCTTTTGAGCTGCTGAGATGAATACAGCATAAATTACAAACATCGTGACAATTTTCGCTTGTTCTGGACCACGATTAGCGACATCCAGTTGCTTATTCTGTGGGTGCGGTGTCAGGATACTCTCTTGTGGATTTAACGGCATATTGGAACTATTTTTTGGAAATTTCGTAATCATTCAAGTTGATTTTTGAACCTGCAATTTCTGGATCATATTTAGGGTGTAATCCTCCAAACGATTTCGTAGTTCCGTTTTGCAAATTCTACTTTCCCACTTTAAGGCACTTTTGTATCATTTTTACATGATGCCAAAGAAATCACCTTGTGGTTCCTGCTCGAAACTTGTTGGAAGGACGGCAAATGCCATTACCTGCTTTGATGGTTATGCTAGATTGGATATTTCATATGTTGAATTACCTACCGATTTCTGTCATTTTCTACGTTCCATGCAACATGATTTTTCCAAATTTTACGCAATAAAGTTCGCAGTCTAAGAAAGTCTGAGAAACGTATGACGTCTACCGATGCAGGTCGCGAGCAAAAACGTTTAACTGTTTGCAGTTCTAGACCTAACGTACTGCAAATTAAACTAGAGTCCATTCAAGGTTCAATCCAACCTTCCTCCTACTACGTTGCCATCCTAATGTTTCAGGAGACATGACAGTAACTGAGGCTAATTATCCACTGATTTTCGAGCTCTGCTACCTCTATTGACTCAGATGAATGCCCTATGCAGGAGCAGCCGTGAGGAATTTAACGACATATGAAGGCGAGAACTGAAGAAAAGCTTTCTTCTACCGACCAACAACAGGCCCGACCAAGCAACGCTCGAGTCCATCGTTTTCCAACAGGAACCAGTTTGAATGCCAAGAAGCGAGAAATCTGCTGCTTTTCGCTCACCTGAGCCCAACGATCCAAGTCCTCAGGCACGCTATGATCATGAAGTAGAGTTGCCACAGAACCTGGTTGGTAGACTCCTCTAACTGGGTGAGGACGGAGTGAAGTGTTCGTCCCTCGCCTGAACGGACGTTTGATTCCTAATCAAACCCGAAGTCGCTGGCCCCCCACAGGACAGAGAGAAGACCGGATCGGACGAGCAGAGCAACAAGAATGAATTAGCAAACCACACCATTCATTATAAAGGTAACATGAAAAGTTCGTGAA
>OX104070.1:24712323-24789324 GCA_944474145.2 Dicrocoelium dendriticum
CGACACATACGCAATGCACGCTACAGGACCAAGATATACAGAAGCAATGTGCATCACACAACCTCCCACAAGGAGTGGGTAGATAAGCGGAAGTTTCGTCGGTCATAACCGATGCATCTCTTAATGCTGCGTAATACACTGAGCAATCCCGCCTATACAACATTGATGCGGCCATCACACTACGTCGTCTTAGTGGGATTGACTTTTGAATATGCACGTTTTTCAAAGAACAATATGCCCAGTGCTAATTACCAAAATGACGATGAGATTATCAAACAAACCCCCGAACGCCAGTTGCTTTCAAACAAACCCAAGCGCTATCACTGTGACAGCGTACACGAATTGTTAAATTTTGGGTTAGCGCCTCATTCTACGGGTTTGATTCCCTGTGGAGGGCTGAAGGAATGCGCACCACTAGAGCCGCAATAGAGCAAAACGCGCCTGGTGCTTTTCCGGATTGTGGTTCAGCTATTTAGCCTGTGAGTTGCTAGGACTAAAACATTATAAGGTGCAGCTAAAATTCAATTAATCATAGGTAAAATAAAATGAATCTGCTGCCTGTTTCAGATGCCCTAGATTTAGCGTCTAGTGAGAGGAAGGCATGACCTTCGGAGTCTAGCCACTGTCATCTGCAACAGTAGTGATCTGCGTGACAGTGAAAGATAAGTCGTGTTATACCCCAGTTAGCTTGCAAATTATGCAGCCCAGCTGCCGTCCCCAATGGTTTAGTGGCTTAAACTGCTACCTAGTTGGCGTCCACCTCTAGCTGTCATGTGTTCGATCTCCAGTAGGGGACCGAGGGAAGGAGTACCACTTTCGAGCCCCAATAAGGCGAAACGCGTCTGATGCATTTCAAGATTGTGATTAAGCCAGATAGCTTTTGAGCTGCTGAGATGAATACAGTATAAATTGCACACATAGTGACAATTTTCGCTTGTTCTGGACCACGATTAGCGACCTCCGGTTGCTTATTCCGTGGGTGCGTTGTCAGGATACACTCTAGTGGATTTACCGGTAAATTGGAATTATTTTTTGGAAATTTCGGAATCATTCAAGTTGATTTTTGAACCTGCAATTTCTGGATCATATTTTAGGTGTAATCCTCCAACCGATTTCGTAGTTCCTTTTTGCAAGTTCTACTTTCCCACTTTAGGGCACTTTTGTATCCTTTTTCCATGATGTCAAAGAAATCACCTTGTGGTTACTGCTCGAAACTTGTTGGAAGGAAGGCAAATGCCATTACCTGCTTTGAAGGTTATGCTAGATTGGATATTTCGTATGCTGAATTACCTACCGATTTCTATCATTTTGTGCGTTCCATACAACATGATTGTTCCAAATTTTGCGCAACAAAGGTCACAGTCTAAGAAAGTCGGAGAAACGTATAACGTCTACCGATGCAGGCCGCGAGCAAAAACGTCTAATTGTGTGCAGTTCTAGACCTAACGTACTGCAAATTCAACTAGAGTCCATTCAAGGTTCAATCCAACCTTCTTCCTACTACCTCATCATCCTAATGTTTCAGGAGACATGACGTAACTGAGGCTACTGATCCACTGATTTTCGAGCTCTGCTACCTCTAATGACTCAGATGAATGCCCTATGCAGGAGCAGCCGTGAAGAATTTAACGACATATGAAGGCGAGAACTGAAGAAAAGCTTTCTTCTACCGACCAAGCAACGCTAGAGTCCACCATTTTCCAGCAGGAACCAGTTTGAATGACAAGAAGCAAGAAATCTGCTGCTTTTCACGCGCCTTAGCCTAACGATCCAAGCCCTCAGGCACACTATGATCATGACGTAGAGTTACCACAGAACCTGGTTGATAGGCTCCTCTAAGTGGGTGAGGACAGAATGAAGTGTTCGTCCCTCGCCTGAATGGACGCTTGACTCCCAATCAAACCCGAAGTCGCTGGCCCCCCACAGGAGAGAGAGAAGACCGGATCGGACGAGCAGAGTAAAAGGAATGAATTAGCAAATCACACCGTTCATTATAAAGTTAACATGGAAAGTTCGTGAATATTGTTTAAGACGACCGTGGAAAGCTCTGGAAAGATTAGCTTACAGCCAATAAAGGAACTTCGACCTAGCGTTCATTCGCGGCTTCCCCTGGTTGGCTTTCTGTTCGCCCAAATCAGGGCGGATGGGTTTGGATAGTCGGCCGCGGCGATGGGGTCCTGGCTTGTTCGACTAGCGTATTCTTTCCTAACCACAGAACCTGGTTGATAGGCTCCTCGAAGTGGATGAGGACGGAGTGAAAGTGAAGCAACTCATCCGCTTCGGCAAAATCATTGCTGAGAAAGACCGACCTATGCGGGTAACTTCTGCTGATGAGGCAAGCCCGAAGCTATTACAGTCTCGGCTGGGTTAATTGAGATGCGATAATGCGAAAATGCGTCTAAATAACGATCGAACTGACCGGGAGCGCCTCAAGTGTGCTGTCATCGAGCTAAACCGGTAAACTGGTGTGGGAGAAACAAACCTACGTATCTACTACACCATGGCCAATTCGCATAAATCGTTCACCTACACTTCAGGCTCTCGGTAGTTCTTACCCAAGCCTGCGTGTAGACTGTACCAACCTCTGCAAGCTTATGAACAAGCATTAAGAGCTGTACCATTTCGTTGCTTTCGAGCGACCAGATCTAATGGGACTCGAAGAGACATGGTTGAACTTTGGGGTACTCACCCAGCAAGCTGAGCTTAGTGGATACTCATGCTTCCGCTGTGATAAGCTTTGGAATGCTCACGTTGGCATCTTGCTCTACATCCGGTCCTTTCTGTGTGTGAGTCTCGTGAGCGTCCACCGAAGCGAAGATCGCCTAGGTGAGCAGTTGTGTTGCTCGATCTCTCGCACGCGAAGAGAGCTGCTAGAGTCCTCAACACTATATGAAAATGGATACCATAGGCTAGTTTTAGCACCAGAAGCAAACACAAAATCGGAGAAAAACGACTGACTGAAGTCCCCAAGTGTTAATTACACTACCGTTTAAAGGGGACCAAAATGATACAAGATTCCGGCATCGTCTCTGACAGATGATAAAGTGTTAATATGCGGCCGAACTTGGGTTATTGCACCAAGTAAGAAGGCTGCTATGTATATCCAATCTTGACAAGCCATACCCTCTAGTTACCGCCTCATGCGTTTACCTCTTTCCTTGTACTTGTGGTAGCAAGTACATGGGCGGAACTGAGAAAGGACTGTCAACGAGGATTGCAGAGCACATTCCACGTAACATGGTCTCGAACCGTCCAAATTTCCCACGAGCTCCATTGCTTAAAGCATCCTACACTGTTCCAACTGTGAAAATCTCCCTGAAACGTTTAGGTTCATTAATCGACAGAGCAATTCTCCCGTGCTTCAGGTGGCTAGAGCTTCAGAAATGTGGTGTCTGAAACCTAATTTATGCAAACAGTCTGATTTTATGACTAGCCTCAGCTTGGCATGGTTATATATTTTTGATTCTTTCAAATTTAAATTGAGTGACCTTGAACATTGTTACATTTTAAACATTTTCGTGGTTGTATGTTACAGCAGATGAGAATACCCAAAATACCTGAATTCAGAGTATGCTGTTGGAATGTTGTTACTACTTGCTATCTTAAAAATTGCGAAGGAAAAATAGCGCATCACTATTCATGATAACTGAAACAAGGAAGAACAACTAAATAACGGATGTTGAGATAACCCTTTCAGGCAAGGTTCTCCTACGAAACGATATACCTGGCAGAGTAAGCTGGGTCAACTTGTATTACCGATTTGACCTGCTAACCGATTTTGCCGACCATGCAGAAACGAACTTGGTCGATTCACTTTGCCGTCGTCTGCTCCTTAGACTTAGTGACGTCCGGTACTAGCAATAGTTTACGGCCCTCCAGTGTCCACCCTAAAATGGATCCCCATCTAGCAGCTGCGATGAAGTGAGTCATGGTACTGTAATGCAGTTGCGTCTTTCTGATAGGAAACATCAAATTGCCCGCCCGCGAAGTCCCAACATCGCTCAGCGATCAATTAAAGGCGGTCATGCGAGACATAATCACTTATGTACAGCTACCGTTCGGCATCCGATTCCGGATTTACCTGTAACTGTGGCCTCCACGGGGACACCCAAAGAGCCCCAGCGCCTACAGAGACCATGGCTGGCTTACGCTGCAACACCCACAGCTTCATCCGCACACACATATCAAGTACAAACCGGAAGGAATAAGACCGGAGGCATGTGGATGGGAGCCACGTTTCATCAACGAAGTCGGTCCACACTCTTTCACTGGCAAAACAAGTATGCAGTAATTGGGAATCAAGCACGCACAAGGCGGTCGCTGGGCCCAGCCCGTTCCACACTCGTTAAATGGAACCATTCTTTGTGCCTATCATGGACAAGAGGTCCATGCACCCCGCCACCTCCATAAACGACCAATTGTTTCCTTAAGCAAGTGTAGACGAGTTGGTTGGTAAGAGACAGGTTGGCACCTTGTTAACAAGCACAGCAGGCGCAACTACACCGGGGATATCCAGCAACAGTCAATCTCTTGGAATGACAATTTCAAATAAAATAGATCAAAAACGCCCATGAAGAATATGCCGACATAACTCTGCGCTTAATTAGCATACGAAAATATGCATTACCAACATATCCGCAATAAGTTCCAAATGGCAGAACAAGTGATCCTTAAAAACTTGCAACAAATGAGAAAAAGCAAATGAAATTACCCACTTTTCGTTCAAACGACATGTAAAGTTAATGGATGATTATTCAGATAAACATTAAAATGAGGCAACAAAAGAGTGTTTAGACAATATAGGAATCCCATCACCTGAAATAAGTAACTTTGGTACCCATGCTCGCAGTTAGTAAATCGTATGGATGTGGACGCATCGTAACTACCAATGATGCGCTGATTCTGTTTACGTCCTCAGCAGGGCTCATCGTCGATTCTGGTTCCCAATGGCCTCGCTCGTGGCTCAGTTGACCTGCCTGACTCAGGCACTCGCGACAGCATGTGCTACAGAACCATGCGCTCGAAGTCGATGGAGCAAACTCCGTCCGTACCTGTCGCTTCCGCACCTGCCTCTTTTTCCTCACATGTACGAGCACTTTCTCTTGCACCTCGGCTACTGCTTTCCTGATCAGATAGCGCCATACACGCCGATCAAACGCCGGCAACGGAAATCCAAATTAGAAAGTGATAGGCTCAAGTTGATCATGTCCTGCGAAGTGTTATATATATATATATATATATATATATATATATATATATATATATATATATATATATATATTTGTGTGTGTGTCCCATGCTGAGGCTGATGTTGCATTCTTGATGCTTCTTCACCGCAGTTCGGTTAAACCAACTTACACTTAAACTAGGTCTTCTTAAGCTGGATAAATTTCATTCCACTTTATTTGCTTTGTTCTGCCTACCTGAATAATGTTCTATTAACTGGCCACGTTGCTTACGCTAATTGTGCTTATCTTCGGTAATTTCGTTGCGTTTGTAGCCGATTTCAAGTAACTTGTGGACATTTCTTACTTATCATTGATTGGTTGCTAACCAACTTAATTCATATGCTAATTTAGCGAAGAGTTATGCCACCGTATCTGTATGCATTATTGGATTTGTTTTATTTCATCTTGTCGTTTCAGGTGGTTGGCTGTTTGCTTGATATCCCCGGTGTGACTGCGCTTGATGTGCTTGTTGGCAAGGTACCTACCTGTCTATTACCCACTACATCGTCCATACTGGCTCCAGGAGACAGTTGGTCGTTGCTGGAAGGGACGGGGTGCACAGTTCTTGTGGCCGTGCTAGGCTCGACGAGCGGTTCCATGCACTCAGTGTGGAGCGGACAACGGTCCAGCCACCGCCTTGTGTGCACTTGATTCCTCAAATACAGCGTGCTTGTGTTTGCCTGCGAAGGAGTGTGGGCCGGCTCCGTTGATGAAACGTGGCTCCCATCCACATGCCTCCCGGTCTTATTCCTTCGGGTTTACACTGGATATAGGGTGTGTGGTTGGAGCTGTGGGTGGTGCAGCGCAAGCCATCCATGGTCCCTCTGTAGGCGCAGGCGTCCTGTGGCTGGCCACAGTGACAGGCAAATACGAAACCGGATGCCGCCAACCATTTATATATATATATATATATATATATATATATATATATATATATATATATATATATATAAGAAGTAGAGTTTGCAAAGAGATGCTTTATTCTCGATAAATCTCTTAAAGCAAAACGATTTTAAAAGGTGTAACTTAATTTTGTTTGCTAATGAAAGAAGTACTAAGGTTAATAAAGAAAGTAACTTCAACAAAACTGGTCATTTCAATCAATACGAACCTCGATGCACTCAATACAAGTCTCGTGACAGCCAGTGTTGTGTAGATCATCCTCCTTTGCCGTCAGCGTCCGATGCGGAGAAATTGCCACCCGGTCATAGTGATAGGAGGACTTGGACTCGAGCCCTCTGCTTGCACAATTTTGGCTGAGTCTCTACGACCGCAATCGCCTCAGCCGTCATCAAGTGGCGCCTTTTAATCCCTTTTGCATAGTACTTTGCTACCGCGTAAAAGACTCTAGATGAATCTTCGTTTCGTATCTTATGGCTTGCCGAACAACCTCTTCGCGGTACCAGCTGACTAGTTCAGGAGGTACTCGTGTTAGCGAATAGTTCGGCGGTAATGTTTCAGAACGCTGTGGGTTATGCCTGGCAAGCGTTCTCCTTATAAAATGTCACAAATGTCTGTTTAACAACACAGCGACGTGGCGGGTGTGACTCGCCACTAAATAAATAACTGCCCATTGCTTCACTCCCGTGGAGTACTGTATCCCAGCTACCAGCTGCTGTTACTCTGGGGATTATTGAGTGTCTGTCCGGTATCTTACCAAACAAAAGGCGTATGAACCGAGGAT
The DNA here is from genome assembly GCA_944474145.2 of Dicrocoelium dendriticum. NCBI lineage: Eukaryota > Metazoa > Platyhelminthes > Trematoda > Plagiorchiida > Dicrocoeliidae > Dicrocoelium > Dicrocoelium dendriticum. Next base: position 24,719,236 of record OX104070.1, read on the forward strand.
TCGGTCGCCGGCTCTCAATGGGCGTGATTCCTTTAATTCGCCCCGCTGTCTCGAGAGTAATCTGCTAAGCCATAGGCTCGGGGTGAAGTCCCATAAGTCAACACCGTAGTTCAGTTTGAACAACCGTGTATTATCGCGTCCGCTGCAAAAGCCATGTATTTGCTCCCTCCTGCCTCCGCTTCTTATCAAGCTTCATCACACGCCAAATATTCTTTTAATAATTCTTGTTTCCATCGACTTGATTCCGCTACCGATTTCACTACTTCCCAGGATGTCCGCTCTGAGGCTAGTCTTCGACCCCGATCTTTGTCTCAGCTAGCAATCCTCAATGTCAGGACGCAGATACAAATTGGGCAACAAGCCGGCCTCGCAGTATTCTGAGTTCTCCCGCCATTAACATCTGCTGACCCTCCGTAACGCAATTGAAGGACCCAAGTATTGTGCTCAACTTAAGATCTCGGACCAACCATGAAGCCACATACCACTTAAGTTTCCCTTACGACTCAGGAGCTGCTTCTACTGGCTTGGACGGCGTTGGCGTGGCGTTAGCAACAAAGCCGAGGCAGCACTCCTTTATTACTTCCAGGTTAACAGTCGAATATATACAGTTCGCCTGCAAGGATCGTACAGGATTACCAGACATCCAGCTAAAAGGCAAACGGTTTGTAGTTTCTGCTTACGTGGCAACCGCTTGCAGCGCTGAAATGAACAAAGACCTTGTTTACTACCACCTTCATCATCTATTACGCAAAGCCGCCGAGTCGAACATTCTTGTCCTCGCCGGAGGTTTCAACGCAAGTTTCGATCGGCTGTTTCCGGGTGAATATCTACTAGGTGTTCATCATTTACTGAACGAGAAGCGTTCAGATAACGGAACCAGACTTCACCATTTGTGCGAAGACAACAGCTTATTTCTCGCAAGTAGTAACATCAGACACACGACATGATGCTCTGCTACTTGGTGTTCTCTTTCACCATCGCAGGCCTGGTCCGAAATAGACAACACTGCACTCAATTTCAGGTGGTGTGGTAGCATACAAGATTGTAGGTAATTTTGGTCTACCTACCTTGATTAAAACCACGCACTGCTCTGTGCCACATTTTCATGCTATTCGGAAGAAATCAGAAACGGAAGCTTTGTGAGCTTGGTACGAACACACTAGTTGGTCAGTCGGCTCAGCTAGATTATCAACTGTCACTAGCAAGCAAACTTTCCTGTGTGCGCCCAGTGACATTGAACACCACCGGAAGTTCTTGTAGCAAGAAATGCTAACTTCACGCCAATCAATTCCTGAGTTATCTGCTCACTCACTGAAGGGTTAGATATCTGTTCACTCCCTGGCACTTTTCGGATGCCGCCGAACTTTCTCAGTAAATCATGAGCAGAATGAAATTCGCAGCATTACCAGCAGACAACTCAAACGAAGCCTTCGCAAAGATCGGTAATCATACTGGTCCCAAAGCGCCTTGGGGATGGAGGCGCATGACCTCACTAGAAACACCCGCAAACTGTTTCAGCTCATTCGAACCAGTGAACACAATAAGTCTGATATTAACGAGGTCATTTGTGAGGCTGACGGATCAAAAATCATTAGTTTGCAGAGACACATAGACAGGTGAAGTGATCACTTCCAGTCTCCGTTCAGTTGTTCCTCCCCACCCACGTTTAATCTCAGTGATACCAGTCGCATGCCATTGTTAGTGCCAATCGAAATACCAACTGAAGCGGTTGTTTGTCTTGAGTTTCGCCACTCACAGCGCTTCAAAGCGGCTAGCTCAGATGAGCTTCCCCCAGAGTTGTTCAAATACGGCGGTTCATAAATTGTGCAGCAACTAACGTCCCCGTTTCTTAAGATCTGGCAGGATGAAAGGGGCCTCCCTCCAGGGAGGAGTATAGCATTGTTCCAATTTGCAAGAAAGCTTCTCACACCTCGTGTACCAGCTACAGGGGCAACAGTCTGATATGTGTGTCCTTCAAACTACTATCATACATCTTGCACCGCAGGATATCCTTTCACTCGTGAGTCACAATATCGAGAGAAGCAGGCTAGTGTTCGCCTCGGACGTGTGGATCAAGTTTCCACTCTTTGTCAACTCCTGAAGCATTGTCACCTGTACCGCAGACTAACCATGGTCACTATCCTAAATATTCGAGCTGCGCTCGACTCGGTAGATCGTTCTGCTTTGTAGCACTGTCTATTGAGAAATGGAGTTCCGAAAAAGTCCGTCGCTATATTTTGCGCGCTATGCCTTGATGTTTCAGTCCGAGTGAGAGCCTACTGCCTAGTTTTCCCATTCTTCACTGTGGCCAGTGGCGTTCAACAAGGATGCCCAATGTCACCTTTTCTGACCAACTGCGATCGACTATGTCCTTTTGGGAGCTGCAGAGTTTCGGCATCGAGCTTCTTCCAGCTAATCGCGAGACCGACTTAGCATTGCTGGGTGAGGACACTCGTGGGATGCAAACGATCATTACTCAGTTCGTGATTGAAGCTTTTATGTTTGACATGTGATTTGCCCCCATCAAGTGCAGACTTATTTTACATGGTTGGCAAGAACCCCTTTATCAACTTACTATTGAGGTCACACAGCGCGAATACGTAGATAGATTTGTCTACCTAGAGAGCTGCGTTTCTGCCGACGGCACTATCTGAGCAGAGGTATTTCTTCGTACCGCTAAAGCCAGGTTAACGTTTGCCAACTTACTAAATTTGTAGCGCCGTCGCGACATTTTACTCTCGTCAAAAGACAAGGTTTACAATGCCTGTGTACGGGCGACATTACTGTACAGATGTGGATCCTGGCCGATCCGTGTGGAATACGTGCGTAATCTTTCTGCCTTTGACAGTAGCAGTCGGTGTAGGATTTCTCGCGTGTCTTGGCCAGAGGGAATGCGAAATGATGACGTTAAGCACCGCGCGTTAGGCAAGACGGATGTCCGGCTTTGTGATAGAGTCCGGCTGCGTCAATTGGGATAGTTCGGCTTTGTCCTGCGTACGCCTAACGAGCATGTATCACGCTGCGCCCTATTTGCGTACGCAGTGATAGTTTGGAAATGGCCGCGTGGAGGTCAATCGTCCACCTGGCGACAATGCATAAAATCCCTGACATTTTGTCTGGCCATCGCTGGTCCCGTTCGACTCCCGGCTGGGGACCCAAAGAAGAAAAATGCCAATGACGCAACACTGGTAACAGTGGGTGTAATGTACACAAGTCTGCCTAAACTTAGGTTTACAAAACTGCTAACTTAAACACTGCGAAAAGTACAAAATGGTCTGCGTAAAATGACAAAAAATATTTATTGTACGCTTGTTCATTCATTATCAAACTCGTTTACTGATTATGTACAAGCCTTTATTCTTGATTCCAAATTCCATGATTTTAAATGGCTCGACGCCTCCTTTCTTGACGGATATATATATATATATATATATATATATATATATATAAGGATTTTTGACCGTTACGCTTCGTAGGGATCCCGGACAGTGTTCTTATCAGTTTGGACAAACGTCTGCTCGGGGTCCCAATATATCGTAAACCATAGATGCAAGTAAATTAATATGGGACATATGGATGGAACTTAACCGTTATTCTGCCTTAAAGCGGAGTCCTCTGAGCAAGAACACACAGGTAAGCGGCTGGGTAGGCTTTAGCAACTGTCATAGAAAGGCCTCTGTTCAGTTGCCCAAAATCCACAGGATCTAGGAAAGGGATTGAGTGAAAGACATCTTTCTTCAGTGCAGCCATAACAGTTTTTTTTGGAGCACACGAACCGTGGCGTGTCTTCTACTGTACTGACGGAGTAGGCCTTATCTCGAAGCGTTCGATAGATGCGGTCCTTCTCCTTTTCCAATCTTGCCGGCCTACAGAGTTTGATGTCACGATAATACTAGCAACTAGCCAAGTTTCACTTGTAATTCAAAGGCATAAAACTTAGAAAGTAGATGCACTGGCCTAACCATGTAGCCTTCCGGAATACGCTTCCTACAATTGATCCACCCTTCCGTTGCTTTAGCAATACCTACAGGAAAGCTAGCTTGTCCTCGGTTTTAATTTCACTGCTGAATTATAGCGTTTAACTGAGCCAACAAACAAGTACCATCGATGCTTGAGTCGCCGGCAAGAAAAGTATCACTCATTTACCCACAGTATGCATCGTGCGAAGAGATTACCGGCTGTGGAGTTTCACGTTCAAGCTTAGCTAAGAAAATATCCACAAGAAGCGGTCCGAGGGGAGAACCCCATCGCCACACCCCGTATCTACCTATAATATTCTCCAACAACTAAGAATTGTCTGTTGAAAGTTCACCCCAGAATTATTTCCTTTAGTTTTAGAGCTGAAATACCCACTTCTATTATCCTTTCGGTTATATAATAACCGCTGTTCGTCAAGGACTGTTTATTCTTCTCCCCTGAAAAGCAAAGGAAAGGTATTCGCTGTTACCTGCACAAGGAAGTCACTCCCCGTTCCGCACCTGTGATGAGCTTACAATCAAACATCTGCCCAAACTGATAGCAGAACGCTGTCCGGGATCAAAATAAGAGTAACGGTCAGAAATCTTAATAGTGTGACCATGGAGCACCCAGTACAAAGTGGCCATGAGCTACGGACAAAAGATTCATGCTGAGTCTTCTACGCCGTATCAAAGTACTATGCAAAAGGGATTAAAAGGTTCCACTTGAGGACGGCTGAAGCGATTGCGGTCGGAGTGACTCAGCCAGAATTGTGTAAGCAGAGGGCTCGTGTCCAAGCCCTCCTATGACCGGGTGACAATTCCTCAGCATCGAACGCTGACGGCAAATGAGGATGATCTACAAAACACTACTACTGCTACGAGACTTGTATTGAGTGCATCAAGGTTAGTATTGATTGAGGTGACCAGCTTTGCTTAAATCAGTTTCTTTTCTTTAGATATTGCGTCATGCTCGCTCTCAGTCAGCAGCCTTTGACATGTCTGGCACTACACCAGACACCGGAGCTTCGACATTCTGTGTCTCGTCAGTGGTGCACCTTCCAGCGGACCCATGCCCGGTTCCGCCCGCAGTACATCGGATGCCAGCAGCTAGAGCCACTCCGCCATGGGTGACAGCCGCGGACCTTCATGATTAACATTTGACTATGATATAGCCCAGCTCATCTTATACTCCCATGCTAGTTACGAACTGTACAGTGGACAACAGCTAGCCCCACGAGTTAGGACTTTCCATACATCGCATTGGCACGGCAATAACCTTAGTATTGCTTTCACTAACACAACCGCTTTACACCTGTGTTGCTTAAACAGTTATCAAACAGAGGTTCTCTTCACAAATATATATCCGCTCAGATGCACATCGCAATGAGGCTGGATCTTACCGTGGTGCGATGGTTTGTGTGCCTCAATGAACCATTGAGCTATGCTGGATGGGGCTTTTGCACCTTCAGAGTCACTCATACCATGGTTAGAGGCCAGACAAAATCAGCCTCTTGGTCATCAAGGTTGGGGGTTGGAATGAGGGTGTATCCATATTCCTTAAAACGGACTCCTTGTAGCCCAACGCCAAACTCGCTGCCTTGCGGTCAGGTTTTTGGACGAAAGGCTTTGGCTGAGAACCATAATCGTTCTCTTGTCTAGGCCTGGGCAACCTGACAGTATCCTGCTCACGCAATACAATGAATCTCTCTTTAAACAAATTTCTGTTGCCCTGGTCCCCGCAGATGATAATCAAAAGTGCCCTATCTGCGTCATCGAGCAGGGTGGACAGGGGTTTGAATGCTACTGCTCAAGCCTTCCCATCCTCTTATTCCCCCCATTTACGCTTCTTCACTCTTACCATCCCATTCCAACTTCACTTTTATCCCCCAGTTTTCAATCCCCGGATTCTTGGCCCTTCCCCAACATACTCTGCTAGGTGTTTATCTTCTAATTTCAACTCAAATGCTAACGCGGGGCGTCACTCCTCTCCTGTCGGCAAGCCCATGTCCAACCAAGCGGTCCATTCCAGTTCATCGGCTTCCATTTGGAGCCCTCGATCCTCCTTCAGATTGGCATGCCTCAATGTACACACATTACTGCGGATCGGTCAACAGGTAGCGCTTGCCCGAACGTTGGAGACACTCTCGATCGATATCTGTTGCTTATCAGAGACCCGGCTGCAAGACTCGAGCTCTGTGCTCACTCTGCGATCCCCTTCAGGTGACGCAAGCAGTATTTCCTCATTGAGTCTATCCGGTGACGATGCAGTCTCGAGCATCGGCCAAGCTGGTGTTGGCATTACCCTGAATCCCCGGGCTGAAACTGCTCTGGTTGATTGGATTCCAATCAGTAGCCGGATGTGTGCGGTCCGATTGGCTGGCTCGTTCAAAGCTTCGAAGTCGCGCGTGACTAATAGGTGTCTATTTGTTATCGCTGCCTACGCGCCCACAAACTGTAGCGATGATTCGGTAAAGAACGACTTCTACCGCCAACTGACCCAGCTCCTTCGCCACAGAAGAAGCACGGACACTGTTGTGCTGGCGGGGAATCTGAACGCACAAGTTGGAAAGTTGTTTACTGATGAAATGCATCTGACTGGTCAGCACGGTGTGGGCTTCCGTAATGATAACAGTGAGCGGTTACTTCATTTGTGTAAAGATGTTAGCTTGATTTTTGCAAGCATTAATTTCCGGCACAGCACTCGCCGGAGAGTAACTTGGCGACCACCAGTATCGAACCAGCTATGGACGCAATTCGATCACATTGCTATCAGTTACCGCTGGATAGTCTGCGTCCAAAACTGCCGTTCGATTTGGAGCACATGTCTGCACACCGATCATGCACAGGTGTGGACACCGATCATGCACTTGTAGTGCTGACATGCGGATGCGTTTTGGCGGACGCCCACGACGACGCTGTGAGCGCATTGACACCGGCCAATTGACAAAGCCAGCTGTTCTGAATGCCTATCAAAGTACGCTGATATGCTAGCTGAGTATGCGCACACTGGAGACATTTGAAGGTCACTGGTCACACGTTCATTAGCCCTTACTCGCAGCAGGAAAATCCTCATGTGGTAAGTCTAATAGCCAACATGATTATTGGGTCACTTCGTGATCTCTAGAACTTATCGAGGCTCGCCGGCATATCCCGGTTGGAAGCGAACACAATGAAACTCGCAAAGAGCTCCGGACAAGACTGCGTGCTAGCCTGAAGAGAGACCGCGAAACTTGGTTGTCTCTTCGTGCGTCAGAGATAGAAATGGCCGTTGCCCTTGGTAACCATGGTAAGTTATTCTGTCTGATACGGGAAACGGGCAGCAGGGAACCTGGCATTAGTGAAGCTATAAGTGATGAGAGTGGACAACCTATGCACAATTTGTCAAAACGTTTGGAGCGTTGGGCTGACCATTTTGAAAAGCAATTTAATCGATCAGAATTGTTTAACCAGTGATCGCCCTGCTCCGTGGGCTGTCCATTTGGATCCACCCTCTCGCTCATAAGTCAAACGTGAGATCGGACTGTTGAAGTTGAACAAAGCCGCGGGACCAGATGATCTTCCTCCAGTCCTCTTCAAATTGGGAGGCTTTGCTCTTGTTAATGCTTTAAATGAATTGCTATTGAAACTGAGGGGGCAGGATACTGTCCCAACCTACTGCAGCCGCTCCGCTATTGTTCCCATCTTCAAAGGATGGTCGCGTTCGGAATGCGGCAACCATAGAGGAATCAGTCTGATCTCCATCGCCTCCAAATTACTCGCCTCCATAATCATTCGCAGACTGACTGGCGCTCGTGAAAGCCACATTCGTGAGCAGCAGGCCGGGTTTCGTCAGGGTCGTGGCTGCATTGACCACATCTTCACCTTGCGTCAGATGTTGGAGCACCGTCACATATATTGGCGGCTCATCGTAGTCGTGTTCCTCGACATCAAAGTGCCTTCAGTTAGATTGATCTGTGTGCCCTTTGGAATTGTCTACTAAGGAAAGGTGTGCCCGAGAAATATGTAAATATTATTCGAGCATTAAACGCGCGTAGCATGGGCAGAGTGAGGGCTTACGGTAAGCTGTCGACACACTTCAATATTTCCAGCGGTGTGATACAAGTATGCCCGCTGTCACCTTTCCTCTTCAACTTCGCTATTGAGGAAGTCATTGAAATTGCATTTACAGGACATGATTTGGAAGGTGCGGAGCTACTCCCAGGAGAACGATTTCGTGACTTGGAGTATGCAGACGACTTTGCCCTCATCTGTGACAGCTCCCAGATGTGCCAAGACGCGCTGGACAGATTAGCACTGGCTGTCAGCCGCTTCGGGCTTTGCTTTTACACAATCGATTTGCAAAGCTTTCCTCCAAGATTGGCAGGGATCGTTTCCCGCGCGGACCCTAGTTGGTGATCAGCTAGAAGTCGTTCGAAAATTCAGCTGCCTGGGAAGTTGTACCAGTGCCCTTGGAATTGAAGAGGAGATTACGAACGGTAGATCAAAAGCTCGATGTGCTTTTGCTAACATTCGCCACATATGGCGGCGGCGCTACGTTACTCTCGCCCTGAAGGGTAGAGTGTAGCATGCAGCGGTACGTTCGACCTTACTGTACGGTTGCGAAACCTGGCTCTTAAGATCGACCACTGGTGCCTCCGCATTTTGGCTTACATCTGGTTGGAACACCGCGTGAGTAACGAGCGTGTGCGAGGCCTTGTTTACGGCACAGGAAAATGAACTACACCGCTCAGCATCGTTATTTTACGCACCAGCCTCCGATGGCTCGGCAACGTGTTGCGCGTGACAGCCCATCGACTTTCTACGTGCGACCGCATGTTGAATACGCTATCCAAGCTTGGCAACCTTAGTTGAAGCGCGACCTAGAAGCGATAGAGGTACCACAACGAAAAGCAACAAAAAATGTAAAGGGCCTGCGTTATCACTCTTAACACCGAAGGCTGAAGTTGCTGGGATTTTTCAGCGGGCGCTATCGAAGGCTGCGCGGCGATCTCATATTAGCGTATCAGATACTGAGTGACCCCAACCACGTATGCCGCCATTTGCTGAAACTTAGCCACAACACGCAGCTCAGGGGTAACTGCTTACAATTGAAGGAACAATACAGCCGTCTAGAGTGTCGACGGAATTACTTTTCCTTTCGGGTTTGCAAACCCTGGAACGCACTCCCAGACTCAGTTGTATCCTCTCATACCTTGGATGTTTTCAAAGAACAATTAGAAGTTGCTCTTAGCTCCCAACATTTTGTTACCTAAACTCCTCCATTGTGGATTACGCCAAGCATGCTTTTCAACAGAATTTATGCATCAAATGGACCAAAGTGAGCGACCATAGTTTACTTTCTTCACGCCTTATATCAAATATCACTGCACTCCAGTGCCCTTCTGAACGTTTACGCTCGATAATTTATTTTAATTTTACACTGATGTTAATTATCAAGCTATTCATCTCGGCAGACGTTCGATAGATGACCCAGACATATTTTGATTTCATCATATTCACCGCAACCATCCTACGGGACGTGTCAAGCACTTGCTGTTATCCCGTGGTAAATCATTGTTCATTGTTCATTTTTATGTGACGTGCGTTGTTTGTTCACCGGGGATGTGGATGGAAGAAGAGGAAGGGTGGGCAAACGATGACTTGGTGAAGAGGAATGAAGACCCTCACTTCGGAGCTGGCCTCGGTTGGAGCATCACGGCTCCCTGGTTGGGGTCCAGAAGATGGTGAACACGTTTGGCTAGATACACTTGCTGACATGGCAAGGAGCCCCGACCTCAGTGGCGTTCGTGCTGTGAGTTTCTTTGTCCCTCCCCTTTCTTTTTAGTCTCTCATTCCCCTCCACCTACGATCTCATTTCCTAGCGTAGAACATAATAATTTTTCTTTTTGCCTAGTAGCGGGCTGATAGCTTACCGGAACGATGCATATCCGTTGCTGGTAGCTCAGCTGGTATGCAACATTTGTATTTATTTTCCTTTTTCATTTATGTAATGTGGCACAGTATCTGAGGTGTTTCCCGCTTCTAGCTGACGTGTATACTGATGATGATGACACAGTTCAACAGAAGCCGTCAGAAATCCCACTGTCCTTTGTAAAAGGCCTTAGTTATAGTAACTTGTTACCCTAGTTTGCATGGCATTGTCTCACTTCATAAACAAAGCTTCCAACTTTTCACTATCCTGATGTTTCGTTTGGCGATATGCGCAATCTTCGCCTTCGCATTCCTCTTCCTGACCAACTTAAGGGAACATTTTGTAAATCCTTTGCTGTTCTTCATAAATCACTCTTATTGATTAGTATTATTTGTGAAATGGCACATTCGTGGGCCCAGCATAATAATATCCGTCTTTTTAATTATTCATCTTCCCTGCCTGCTGTTAGTAACCTAACAGTATAGTGATACAACCCTTGAAGCAGGTATGTTATAAGAACATCACTTAAAGTGAAAAACGTAGGCAGTTTATTTTACACACTAGTCCACAGATGCATACTGAGAGTAGAACTTCTCAAATCAACTGCAGCAGCCAGTTATTGTCAACTCACAGTTCTTTTCGACTTCACTGATAGTTGCCAAGTGGTCGACCTATGTGATATAAGTGAACTACAACCACACAATAATTTGATTCCAAATTTTAGTTCTTCTAAAAAGAATGCACAATGTGTTATACAGACACCTTCTCAGGTAACGCAGATGCAGTTTCAATCGCTGTCTATGTCCGCTTCCCGCCTAGTTGGTGGGTACAGCGCGTCTAATCGGCGTACTGTGGCTTCCACAAGGTCACCGTGCCCCAAAGTGAAAGGAATTAATTTGTCACTTCGCTCCAATTCATAATAGGTTTTATCCCAATTGGTCAGATGATGGGTAACATGACTGGTGTCAATTGCCCGTCGTGGTTTTATACGTCTTGCCGGCACCATCCAAGTGGCCGAATTCTGTGAAAACAGTGGACTAGATTCAATACTGCAGTAAAAGTTGGGATACATTTCACCACCTTGGTAGCGAATAGAAAATTGGTCCAGGCCTACCAGACCGAACAGTGGTTCAATATCAACACACTCCAAAGACAGTGAAATCCAACCTTCTTCCTTGGCCCGATGTAAAATTGTTTCTGATGCACTGATGAAGTTACTGGTCTGATTTGTCGTATTGTCCATGTTATCCACATCATCCTGGTGTACCGGTTCATCAAGCGACTCGCTTTTCATGTCATTTCGGGCCATTCTGGAGGAGCGCCACGTGCTGGTTGGCAGTGCGACTTGACTTGGATGCAGGTCAAAGCGTACTCCGACAGTACTTCCACAACCTGCGCATATCACAGTATCCATTAGATGAAGGTCATCCCCCGGAAACTTAAAACTGTATGGTAGATTGCATTCAGGACTGGAATATCTACTGGATTGCTTTCTATGGTTCTCGCGAACCTCATTACATCGTCTCTTTATGATAACATTGATGGCATCAGGTAGAAAAATTGCCAAAAATTTCCTGCTATCAACTGAATTAGGCTCTTCTACTCTTGTTATCCGTGTTGGGCTCAAAAATTGCTTGGGTGTTCTAACAACTTGATTGTGCGTTTCAGTGTTGATAAGATCATCTTTCATTTCTTTGACTGCCTGTTCTGCCTCATCATAAGAATTCACGTTGGTATCTGTCGAGCATTCCTGTTGCTTCTCTTGGAGCATCTTGTACAGAAACGTCAAATTAGCCTCTACTGGAATAGCAGAAAGCGGAACGTATCCAAAGGGTAAATTACAAAATCGACAGGTTACTCTACGTTTTTTATTCAACTTGGAATATGCTGGCATTGTTGTGGATAGAGGTAATGTCAGAATTTTTTGTCTATTTGACATCACAATTAATTCCTCTTTTGACCGCTGCCTGTTAGTGGCTGAAGTCTTTCAAACTGATAATAATCAATAAATCCAATCACGTGACAGGGTAACATTGGAGTTTCAACAAAGTATTTGCAACCATCGTTTAGGGAGATTGCCTGAATTCAGTTTATTTCGTGTATTCTAAGTCAGTCGCTTACAAACCTACAGTGGGAGGATTTAGTGGGTGCGTATGGCATGGAATCAATAAGGCGACTAGTTTGAACCTGGGGCTATCGAGGTCATCTCTTTCAGTGACTGTTCCTATACTTTGCCATGGCAAGGCTAAGCTAGGCACGAGGTCAGCTTGCTTACACAGGTCGGGCTTTAGCCACCGGATTGTGGATGCCTCACCAAACAGGTGCAGTGCTGGATTGTTCTGCCTACTGACAGGACAGGTTCCAGAAATGAAACAAGATTCCGCTTAACGAGCGTCCCGTTTCGTGTGCCAGTAAGCGAAAAGGGCCCACAGCACTGTGACTTTATATAAGCTTGCTTCTACAATACAGGAAAACAGAAAACTGAGATAAGTGGTAGTCAACAAATTTCAAGAAAGTTCTGGGAACAGCACCAGCCAATGTTTATTCAGACTACGTTCAAGTTCTTCGACAGTTTCGCTTCCCAGTAGAGCATAAGGAAGTTTATTACAACTGGACACAAACCAGTTTGCGAAAAACCTGGCTCTCGACTTCAGCCTAGAGCTATGCCGCTTCCATTTCATGCATTGGCCCCGAAAATTTTCGGTTGTCGCTGGTTCCAACAGATCGGTGGGCCTGAGACCCTACATACTTTAGGACGTCTCTATTAAATCACTTATCAACTTCTCATTGAAAACAAATCGGTTAGCTAACCAATCTTCATGGTTAGCCTGCCGAACAACCTCATCGTGGTGCCAGCTGGCTGATCCGGCATTATCTCGGTTCAGCGAATGATACGGCGGTAGTGCTCCAGGACGTTGTGCGTTTTCGCCTGGTAACAGCTCTCCCTATCGAAAGCTACATGTGTCGGTTTAACAACACTACGACGTGGCGGATGTGACTCGCCACTAAATAAAGTCACTGCCCCTTGTTTCACCTTGGTGAAGCATTGTATCCCAGCACATTGCTGCTGAAATTGTGGGGAAGATTGGGCCCTTGTTTGGCTGATCACCAACAGAAGGCGTATGAACTGAACATCGGCTCCCAATGGGTACGAATCCCTGACTTAGCTCCACCGCCTTGCGAGTAGGCTATTGAGCCAATGGCTCGGGCCGAGTCCCCAAAGACAACTCCCTGCTCGGAATGAGGCAACCGGATACTATCGTCCACTTTGAAAACCATGGATTTCGTAATTAATACTACGATGCTTACACCTGCCGCTACTTTCGCTGATACTGCTGCTTCTTCATCACTTGCCAACTTTTATTTGTTGACAATCAAAAACTGTTGAATATTCTTCAAATACCCGTCTTGCTGATATGCAAATCATCCGGCCATCAGCTATCCATTGACCCCGCACTATATTCGTTTGCAAGCGTACGATGTTCAGACCATTATACAAATTAGATAATAGGCTGCATGGTGAGTATTCCATAAATTCCTCGGCCAAGTTGTCGTCTTGGGCAACTAAATTAATCTGAGGGGGCATACAACATGAGTCTACTCAATTAATTTGAGCCGTGCGTACGCCACTTACTTGTGCAGGTGTGTAGGTGTGCGTGCATAGCACGTCGCCTCCAGCCAATCGGACCTCAGACGCACTAAGTCATAGGGACGCAGGTGGGACGCTTCAACTCCTACCAGGGACAGTGTCGCTGGCCCATGCACCAGGTTGGCCTTTGTTTCTCTGTCCTAGGAAACGATTCCCACCAATTAGAACAAGAGTAGGGATTTGAATGACGATTGGGTTGGTATAATGAGCCACAGCCACATAAGTTTGCCGTATGCTTTTGAATGTGCAGTTCACATAAACGCAATGGTTGGATCGTATGTTCGGCACTCGAGGGAGGTGAAGAACGTCATACTGAAAGCGTGCGAGGAAGGTGACGCTTGGAAGCAGGTCGCTTGCACACTGAAGGTGAACATGAAAACTTGCCGCAACTGGATACGAGCGTACGAATCGACGGAACCGGTGGGGCAACGCGGGGTAGTCCGTCGCAGAGCACTGGGAGAAAGCCACATCGACTCTCTGGTGGAGTGGGTTTCTTCAGAGCCTACTGTTACCCTTGAACTTCTTCGTGTGCGGTTGAAGGTGGAGTTCAAACTTACAGTAAGTACCAGCACTGTCTCACGATACTTGGATGGTAGACTGATAAAAATGGAGAAACTGCACACCATTCCGCAGTCCATGAACACGCTGGAGGACAAAAAACGACGCAGGTCATTCGTATGCAGCTCATGGATTACGAGGCGGAAGGAAGGCAACCGGTGTGGATTGACGAGACCAACTTCAAGTTATTTTGCTCCCGCACTCGTGGCCGCTCACGACGGGATAGTCGAGCGCAGTGTACAGTGGCGAACAGCCGGGGACCGAATGTTCATGTTGTCGGCGCCATGACAAACAACGGCTTGATAACGTGTTCGGTTCTGAGAGGAAGTTACAACAGTCACAGTTACAGTCACAGTTACAACAGTCACAGATGACTTTTCTGATTGTGTGGTTATTTGTGAAGTGTCCAGAAGATGCGATCTAAGCATTCATAAACTCGCCCAGCATTGCGACACTACCAGATATGCTGTCCATAGGGCTTTGAAAGAAAGGTAATTCCGGAAGTATAGCGCCGTCAATTGCAGATTATAAATCCATGTGATTCGGAGAAGCGGCTTCATTTTTGCCGCAGGTTCTTGGGTGTCATGGACATCCATTCAATTCATTTTACCGATGAGGCTGCTTTCCCTTTGCACGTTGCGGAGAACCAACGGTTTTTGGCAACGTGTAATCCACCTCGATGCAGCGTTTCACGTATACAACATGGCGCAAACCTCATGGTATGGGCTGGGTTAACTGGCCGAAGAGTCATGCGACCATTTTGCTTTTTCCGTAATATGAACGGTAGGTTATTGTTTCGCAGTACTAATGCCCTACGCTTTCTAGCATCCTCGTACAAGAAAATACTGGAAAGTTGTGTCATTCCGGAACTGGAAGCCACTGGGTTAGTAAGTACCGTTTGATTGCAGCAAGATGGTGCACCTGCATACTATGCACAAGCTGTGCGGGATTTTCTCAAGCAGACGTTCTCTTGCCGTTGGGTCGGGCGGGGAGGACGTAGCGAGTGGCCTGCTCGGACAACAGATTTAAACTCTTTGGATTTCGACCTATGGAGTTACTTGAAACAGCATATTTACAACACGAAGCCAAACTTTCTTGAGGAATTGAAGCGGAGCATTTTGCAAGAATGTCGCAGGATCCCGGTCGGTACTCTGGCGAAAGTGCCAGCAAACACCATCAGGCAAGTGCTGCGCTGTACGCAAAAAGCCGGCGGGCACTTCGAACATCAACGTCTTGTAAATCTGAGCATTACCCTGATAATCTGTTAATATTTTTATCATGTAATTATTTATCGACTGAATTCGTGCGCTGGCTAATGCTCTCTTTTTCTTAGGAACATCATTTGATGTTTTCCCCTGGCGTTTTGCGTGCGCACTTCGTGTTAGAAATAGCTCGGGATATTCGTTCTCCCGTAGGTCAACCCCAACTTGAAGCTTGTCCCTACGGTTCAGTTTATCTATTCCATCAAATCCATATGGTAGAATAGCAGTCGAGGCTCAGTTTGCACATTTGAACGAACATCTTCCCAGTTGAACAGAGACCAATGAGGAGACAAGCGGTTGCTTTACAACTACGAGTGTAGAACTTACCAAACAGTTATGCGCTAGTGACACGGAGAAGTGACGTACCATGACGAAGGATAATTGCGGGTCCTTAACGTAACAGCTACGCCATGAAGAGGTTGTAATACTGAGACAAGATTTGGGATTAGGTGTCGTCATAATGCAGAAACAGGGCTACATCCAGGAAATGCAAAAAGTTCTGGCAGACTAGTCGATTCGTTTTTGATGTGACAGATAACGATAAATCCGAACATGTTATGAAATCAAACGTTCATGAAATAAAGACCCTAACAACGGTGGGATGGAATCACTCAAAAACTTTGACACAGCCGGTCACTCGAGCATCGCGGCTTCCTTATTTGTAAGGACTGCTGAAAATCCACAACCAAGATACCCCCTTACCACCGATTATTTCAATGGTAGGCGCACCGTATCAGAAGTTGGTCAAATGCCTGACCAATATAATCCAAGCTATCCTAAGGGAACTAGCTGACTACAGCGTTAAAGACAGTGTTGTGCATAGAATACTTGCTACCGCAAGTACATTGGGCGTACTGACAATAGGCTGTCAGAGAGAATCGCAGAGCACATCCCTAACATGGTTGCAAAGGGTCCCAAGCTAACTGCCAGTTCGGTTGCCCCCACATACTCGATTGCTCCGCATGCCAAAACCTTATTGGATCGTTCAGCGTAATTAGCTAACGAAGGGACTCCATACCATTTCCCACCTATGTTCTTGAGTTGCTAAATTAAATTCGTTTGATCACGAAGCGTTGGCCCAATCAGCCATAGTCGGGTTGCCGGTTCAGAATGCTGACTCCCAATTCATAGTACAGATAAGTTCGATCACAGGATGTCAACCAATTGTAACACGATCCGCAATCTAACGATTGGAATTTGGTGAAATGGTTTACGCATATCGATATATATATTTACAACGCAATTGTCAGCATCAGCAGTCATTGTTGTGTGTTTATGAACGTACATTTGCAAACTCGCATCGAACCACGCCTGTACATAACCACGTTATGCCTAATTGAATAGATATTCCGAGAATAAGAAACCTATCATCTCATTTTAACTATTCGCTGTTGTTCCAGACAGTTAGATTTTGATATAACAAGAGGCAAACAGTATGTTAATCTCTTGTGAAGGGTACTCGACATTGTAGATTCCTCCATCTTCTCCCTGGTACTGAACGCCTACGTACATCCTATGTCGAATAAGCTACCCAGGATTGGCAACACTGGTTAAAGCGTGACCTAGCTGCATTCCAACGATGCCGGGAAACGAAGATTGCTAAGGGCTTGCGGCATCTCCCGCTTCCGAACAACTGCAGAGACTCTGATTGCTCATTGGACGCCACGAGGAGACCCCATAATGGTATACCAAATACTGCGTGATCGCAATCATTTACGCGGACACCTATAATGGGGAGCACAATGTAGGGTACCGTTACTTTACACAGTATCATGCTATTTCAACAATCATGTTGCATCTGGGTCAGGCGCTTACATGTGCTGCGGTCAGTATACATCTTGTAAAGGGAGAACTTGTCTTTCGCCCATGGGTTTGCAATATTGCCTGTTAGTGGCTCCAGCAGTTGTAACCTTGTCAGGTATCTGTGTTCCTCAATTGTTCCCCACGTGGATTTCCCGCTGACAATGGATTCTAACCCCCGGGTGTTTGGAAGCAGCGTTTCAACTGAATCCTTGACTACCTCATGCTTCATCCTGGCCTTGTACCACTTTATCGCACCCCGTAATGATATGGGTTTAGTTCACACTGACTATATGCACCGCAATCCTGTGCTTTGTTCTCATGCAGGTAGGGAATCACAAGTATCGCTTGCGCAGTGTTTTCATTCATATGATGAGAAACAGTTCCCGTACTTTAGGATCCTACCTGACCTTCCACATTCATTATAAGTGATGTTTGTTAAACAATGCACAATCGGCCGCGTCCAGTTGCCTGGCCAACGATCACCCCATGATTATCGCCAGCAGCCCTGCATATCCCAGTGGTCAGGCCAGGTGTCAACTCGTCCTATTGCTCTATCATCGCCTCATACTAAGTACGTCCATTCCGCCGTGCATGTGCTCCCCGGTCGCCACATGAAATTCTTAAGCGTTTGCGCGACATAACTGTCCACGACTAAATGGACGAGGCAACTTACGGACTTCGGTATCCGATCGTAACAACCTGCGTTAAGCACATCATCATCATCATCATCATACACGTCCGCTAGAAGTAGGAAACACCTCAGATACTGTGCCACATTACACAAACGAAAAAGGAAAATAAATACAAATGTTGTATTCCAGCTGAGCTACCAGCAACGGATAGGCATCGTTCCGGTAAGCTCTCAACCGGCTACTAAGCAGAAAGAAAATTTACTATGATGATAATGATGATGATTACGCTAAGGAATGAGATCGTAGGTGGAGGAGGAGTCTAAAAGGGATGGGGAGAGACAAAGAAACTCACAGCACGAACGCCACTGAGGTGGGCTCCTTGCGATGTCAGCAAGTGTATCTAGCCAAACGTGTTCACCGTCTTTTGGACCCCAACCAGGGAGCCGTGAAGCTCCAACGGAGGCCAGCTCCGAAGTGAGGGTCTTCATTCCGCTTGACCAAGTCATCGCTTGGCCACCCTTCCTCTTCTTCCATCCACACCCCCGGTGAGCAAACACCGCACGTCGTGGAAGTTGATGGGCTGTCATGCGCAATATGTGGCCCAGCCAACGGAGCCTGGTGCGTGAAATGACGGTGCTGAGCGGTTTAGTTCATTTTCCTGTGCCCTAAACAATGCGCCGAACACTCTCGTTACTCACGTGATGCTCCAACCAGATGTGCGCCAAGAAGCGAAAACACCGATTCTCGAACGTAACTAGCCTCTTCATGTCCTCCGATCTTATGGGCCAGGTTTCGCAACCGTACAGTATTGTCGAACGTACCGCTGCATGCTACACTCTACCCTTCAGGACGAGAGTCATGCAGCGCCGCCATATGTGGCGATGGTTAGCAAAAGCACATCGAGCTTTCGATATACGGTTCGTGATCACGTCTTCGATCCCAAGGACGCTGGCACAATTTCCTAGGTAGTTGAAGATTCGAACGACTTCTAGCTGATCCCCACCAAGGGTCCGCGCAGAAGGCGATCCCTGCCAATCTTGGAGGGATGTTTTACATTTCGATGGTGCAAAGCAAAGCCCGAAGCAGCTGACAGCAAGTGTTAATCTGTCCAGTGGCGTTTGGCACATCTGGGAGCTGTCACAGATGAGGACAACGTCGTGTGCATATTCCAAGTCGAGAAATCGTTCTCCTGGGAGTAGCTCCGCACCTTCCAAATCATGTCCTGTAAATGCAATTTCAATGACTTCCTCAATAGCGAAGTTGAAGAGGAAAGGTGACAGCGGGCATACTTGTATCACACCGCTGGAAATATTGAAGTGTGTCGACAGCTTACCGTAAGCCCTCACTCTGCCCATGCTACGCGCGTTTAATGCTCGGATAATATTTACATATTTCTCGGGCACACCTTTCCTTAGTAGACAATTCCAAAGGGCACACAGATCAATCTAACTGAAGGCACTTTGATGTCGAGGAACACGACTACGATGAGCCGCCAATATGTGTGACGGTGCTCCAACAACTGAGGCAAGTTGAAGATGTGGTCGATGCAGCCACGACCCTGACGAAACCCGGCTTGCTGCTCACGAATGTGGCTTTAACTGGCGCCGGTCAGTCTGTGAAGGATAATGGAGGCGAGTAATTTGGAGGCGATGGAGATCGGACTGAATCCTCTTAGGTTGCCGCATTCCGAACGCGACCATCCTTTGAAGATGGGAACAATAATGGAGCGGCTGCTGTCGGTAGAGACAGTCTCGTGTTCCCACGGGTTTAATAGTATGAACTACTAGTGCGTTATGCACAGGAGACAATGATAAGTGTAGAGAAATCCTGTGTTATGTTGCAACGGTAGTATGTGACTTACGAAACTCGGAAACAGAAATTACCTCATCAATGCTACCTGGGGATCGTGCTGCTGGGTCATCGCCTTGTAATGAGATGACGCAACCAAAAACGCAGGCATCTCCAAGTAGCATGTTCGAAGTGCCCGCCGGCTTTTTGCGTACAGCGCAGCACTTGCCTGATGGTGTTTGCTGGCACTTTCGCCAGAGTACCGACCGGGATCCTGCGACATTCTTGCAAAATGCTCCGCTTCAATTCCTCAAGAAAGTTTGGCTTCGTGTTGTAAATATGCTGTTTCAAGTAACTCCATAGGTCGAAATCCAAAGAGTTTAAATCTGTTGTCCGAGCAGGCCACTCGCTACGTCCTCCCCGCCCGATTCAACGGCAAGAGAACGTCTGCTTGAGAAAATCCCGCACAGCTTGTGCATAGTATGCAGGTGCACCATCTTGCTGCAATCAAACGGTACTTACTAACCCAGTGGCTTCCAGTTCCGGAATGACACAACTTTCCAGCATTTTCTTGTACGAGGATGCTAGAAAGCGTAGGGCATTAGTACTGCGAAACAATAACCTACCGTTCATATTACGGAAAAAGCAAAATGGTCGCATGACTCTTCGGCCAGTTAACCCAGCCCATACCATGAGGTTTGCGCCATGTTGTATACGTGAAACGCTGCATCAAGGTGGATTACACGTTGCCAAAAACCGTTGGTTCTCCGCAACGTGCAAAGGAAAAGCAGCCTCATCGGTAAAATGAATTGAATGGATGTCCATGACACCCAAGAACCTGCGGCAAAAATGAAGCCGCTTCTCCGAATCACATGGATTTATAACCTGTAATTGACGGCGCTATACTTCCGGAATTACCTTTCTTTCAAAGCCCTATGGACAGCATATCTGGTAGTGTCGCAATGCTGGGCGAGTTTATGAATGCTTAGATCGCATCTTCTGGACACCTCACAAATAACCACACAATCAGAAAAGTCATCTGTGACTGTTGTAACTGTGACTGTAACTGTGACTGTTGTAACTTCCTCTCAGAACCGAACACGTTATCAAGCCGTTGTTTGTCATGGCGCCGACAACATGAACATTCGGTCCCCGGCTGTTCGCCACTGTACACTGCGCTCGACTATCCCGTCGTGAGCGGCCACGAGTGCGGGAGCAAAATAACTTGAAGTTGGTCTCGTCAATCCACACCGGTTGCCTTCCTTCCGCCTCGTAATCCATGAGCTGCATACGAATGACCTGCGTCGTTTTTGTCCTCCAGCGTGTTCATGGACTGCGGAATGGTGTGCAGTTTCTCCATTTTTATCAGTCTACCATCCAAGTATCGTGAGACAGTGCTGGTACTTACTGTAAGTTTGAACTCCACCTTCAACCGCACACGAAGAAGTTCAAGGGTAACAGTAGGCTCTGAAGAAACCCACTCCACCAGAGAGTCGACGTGGCTTTCTCCCAGTGCTCTGCGACGGACTACCCCGCGTTGCTCCACCGGTTCCGTCGATTCGTACGCTCGTATCCAGTTGCGGCAAGTTTTCATGTTCACCTTCAGTGTGCAAGCGACCTGCTTCCAAGCGTCACCTTCCTCGCACGCTTTCAGTATGACGTCCTTCACCTCCCTCGAGTGCCGAACATACGATCCAACCATTGCGTTTATGTGAACTGCACATTCAAAAGCATACGGCAAACTTATGTGGCTGTGGCTCATTATACCAACCCAATCGTCATTCAAATCCCTACTCTTGTTCTAATTGGTGGGAATCGTTTCCTAGGACAGAGAAACAAAGGCCAACCTGGTGCATGGGCCAGCGACACTGTCCCTGGTAGGAGTTGAAGCGTCCCACCTGCGTCCCTATAACTTAGTGCGTCTGAGGTCCGATTGGCTGGAGGCGACGTGCTATGCACGCACACCTACACACCTGCACAAGTAAGTGGCGTACGCACGGCTCAAATTAATTGAGTAGACTCATGTTGTATGCCCCCTCAGATTAATTTAGTTGCCCAAACGACAACTTGGCTGGGACATTTTACAGAGTCCTTCTCCTTTTATGTTTGTTTCCTTTCAGAAACTCGTTCCTGGATCCCAGCTCCATGGTTAATTTTCGTTCCCTGCTACTTTTGTGCCACATATTACGTCTGTCTTGCGTAGATGTTCCCAAGCTGGAATGACAACCCCCAAATAGGGAAAATGTCTTTTGGCCGGGGTAAATATTTGTATGAGTATCGCGGCATCCATCGGTCCCTAAACTAGTTTTATAACAAAATCATGCGTATCAAAACATGTCGCTAACTGCCTGTTGTGTATTCTGTCAGCATTCTTGACCTAGTCTAAACAGACAGGTGCACACAACTCCAGACACACACACACATACACAAAGCGTCCAATTCTCTGCTCCCCTATTGGTTCATCATTCTCCTTGTGACACTTTTATGTACTCACCCAGTTAGACATTGATCAGATTACAGCAGTCCGTTTATCAGAATGACCTTTTAACTTGCTCGTGCGTTTTGACCTTACGTATACAACACTGGCGTCGCGCCTTACGAACCTACGCCATGGAATTACATCATCCTACAGTTTACTGGTCTGATCCGACCTTACGTCCTACCGAAAGTGCATGGGCCCAGTGGAAAACCTCGTTTACAAACTATCTTGACCTACTACCTGCGGCTGCCAACTACACTGAAGGCCAGAAACTGAAGCTACTCAGACACCTACTCGGTGATGAGGGACAACGTCAATTTGATGCTTTGGAGCTGCAGTCACAAGATACCTTAACGAAAGCGCTAGAGGTGCTGGACAAGTCATGGGGACAGCGTACAAATCTCTTCATAAAGCCAGAATCAGGAGATTGGACGCCAGTGACCATTGGGTGTTGGGTTGATCACATTCATCTACAGTTGTTTTTGACAAGAAACCATAGCAGGTGTGTGATTTGATTCAATGGTTTTGATATCGACAATGATGAGTTTATCTGCGAACGTTTACGATAATTTCATCTATATAAAATCACGAACTATTCATAAATATATATCATTTAGTTGCCTAAATTTTTGCAGGAACCATGTCTTCTGGTAAAGTGCTGTCCAACAAGAAAGCTTTTTTGAAATAGGCTTCACCTATTTTTTGATATAAATGTTGAGAAGCTGCAATATGTTTTGTGCAATAAATTTCTCACGGGGGAGAGCATGAAACCCAGCAAATTAAAAGACCACTTCGACCGAAGTCATTCTTAGTTTGTACGAAAAGATATTACATTCTTCAAACGGAAAGAAGCTGCGCTTAAAAGCTCGCGTCTGGATACATCGTGCTGTTTTTTCAGTCAACTGAAACTGGTCTTGAAGCGTCGTACTGTATCGCTCTCCGAATCGTCAAAAACAAGAAACCGCATACTATAGGAGAGGATCTCAAAAAAGCTTGCACGACAGATATCGTAAGCTCGTTTTTGGAGAGCAACGTGCAGAAAAGATAAACATGTTTCCAGAACTATTAATGGTGCTCGCTGGAAGAAATGAAACATACCCTTTCACAGATGATATAACTTGCCACTAGTCATCAGTGGTCCATTCCATCCGCAAATATATTTCTGATTTTGAAAATCGCTAAGTAAATGCCTGGGTGCTAAGATCCTTTTCAGTGGATGAGGAAATCTTTCAGGATACTGCCATCGAAGCAAAAGCACAATTCCTAGGTAAGCGCGAACATAACGTATTAATAATAGATTTCCAAAGCACACCACTGGTAGCATTTTGGATAAAGACAAGTGGTGAGTATCCGTTGCTATCGGAAAGAGTATTAAGAATATTGATCCCATTTGCAACACTTTATGGATGTGAAAGTGGATTTTTGGCAAGGGTTTTAATGAAAACAAGGGCAATGAGTCGAATGAACCTGAAGCACGACTTCCGATGTGCATTAGCAGAAACTAAACCAAATATACCAGAAATGGTTAACACTAAGCAATATCAACCATCCCATTGAGGTATATCGCCTCTTGATTACATACAATGTTGTACCAAACAACTGTTTTCTTGCTTTTATTGATCGAGAGTTATTCCAAATTACTATCAGTTCCCGTACTTAGAAGCAAACAGCGCGATAGTTATTCGTTAGTTGGCGTTTGACAAGGAAATTGGATGGGGTGATTATAGCAAGTCCCATTTGTGGGAGCCTTAAAAATGTTAAGAATCCCCGGTGTACAGCTACATGCGTTAAGGATAAGTGTGATATCGCTTTCTAAAAGTACAATCAAAGCCGCGCTCAGGACATCAGCAAGAATACTTTGAACGCGGTACTTACTGAAAGCAACTCATGGATTTTCCTCACACTACCATAGGGGTCTCGTTTATTTGCGTGAGCGAAAGTAGTTACATATGGTATTCATTTGCCGTAATTTAAACCAAAAATGCAGTAGTTGTTAGCTAATTGGCTTTAGAAAGTTTAGGGGTAACTGATTACAGTGAATCCGCTTTGGAGTTAACGGCCTCAAATGGTTGGGAACCCCTAGTCTGTTGACATGGAGGCAACGGCAGCCGGCTTAGCCGGTATTGTAATGAGTGACAAAGCGGTTTTATTACTCGACTGATTTCCAATCGGCAGACGGCTGGGTGCGGTCCAGCTTCAAGGCTAATGTAGAATCAACAAACATCGTGAAGAGAGGCGCAATTTGTTTGTAGTTTCTGCCTACGCTCCAACCGACTACAGCTGTGCATGGGTTAAGGATAACTTTTCTCGTGTTCTCCACAACCTTTTGACCAAGGCCGAAAAATCATATATTATCGTCCTTGCCCGAAGATCTCAATGCACGCGTAGGTCGCCTGCTTCTGCGCCAAGGTAATCTTGGTGGCAGTCACACGCTTGACGAGAACCATTCTAACAACGGTGATAGACTTCTTACGTTATGCGAAGAACACCGTCTATTTCTCCCTAGTACGAACTTTCGTCATACCGGAAGATGCGCAGACACCTGGCGTCCTCTCTCACTCACGCAAGCGTGTTCACAAATAGATCACATTCCAATCAGCTTTAAAAGGCGAAGCAGCGCCTGGGGTTTTGGATGGATTTGGTCTACACACCTCGATTCAGACCATGCTTTGGTCTGCACGGATTTCTGCTTGAGCTTCGGCGGCTCCCGAGAACGAAAGCTCCATACGCGCGACGCCAACAAGTTAGCTGACTTCTCCACACGATCAAATTATTAAGCTAACGTATCGCATGCATTCATTGGTGCTCCACCTCGAGGCATCGAAAATCATTGGCGTTTCCAGCGTGAAGCAATACTAACTTCTAGTAATTCCATCTAGGGAATAACAAAGCGCCATCTGACAGGCTGGATTTCCGCACACTCATTGGAATTGTTTGATCGTCGTGGAGCTACCCCGGCCGATTCAAATAGCTGTGCATTGCATCACATTCTCAGCCAACAACTTAAGCAAAGCCTGCGTGCGGATCGCGAAATTTGGTTGTCCCAGCGCGCAAATTAAAAATGGAAAAGGCAGCCTGATACATACTTTGAGCGCGTCAAGGTCATGCTACACTACCTAGCCTGTGGAGCTGCATTGTGCGCGCTAGTGTGTGAGCGTACATCTCCCGACTAACCAGCGATGCTTATTGATTGGTTCAAAAGCGAGTGCTTAGCTAAAACATGTGAACTGCGTAAAACTAAACAGTTGATCTTGCACCCAGTGTGGACTACCGATGTACTATTGCCATTGCTTCTACTAAACTTCCATTTGCAATACTGTTTTTCTGATTTCGGTTAAGTGTAACCATTTGGCGATGGACGTTATTCTGATTGCTCATGACAAATTAACTAACGGCACCCCAACCCTTATGGAAATCTTCTGCTGAGAGGCCTACTGCGCAACAATGGTTGCAGTGGAAAACTACATTTACTAACTACGTTGATTTGCTTTTGCTGCTTGGCGGAAATTGCATGACTGATGATGCAGCGAAAATTAAATTACTACGCCACCATCTCGGCATCGAGGGCCAGCGACATTTCGACAGTTTACAATTACATACGAAGCGAGACTTAAAAACTGTGTTCTATTACCTGGACCGAATATGGGGGGAAAAGCCCCATGTGTTTACTGCTCGGTATAAATTCAGCACCGTGCGACAACAGCCAAATGAGGCTGTAAATGACTTTATCTCTCGTCTCCTTACTGCCGTCCCTGACTGTGCCTATGCTCAGATCCTTCCAGCTCAGTTCGAAGAAGCGATGCTGTTACAGGCATTAATCGTGGGTGTTTTCGATGAGAAGGCACGAGAAAGTCTGCTCTCTGAAGATGAAACGCTACTGACGTGGGAAAAAGCATGTGATATAGTCCGACAGCGTGCCAACCTCGTCCAGGAACTAGCCACATTTCCCTCTTCAAATCAATCAATCTCACATGACGCAAACATGGTCTACCAGACTAACCGTGGACATGCCTTACCTCGCCCCGTACAGTGCAAGGAATTCCGTTGTTACCGTTGCGGGGAGAATCACTTGTCCGCGACTGACTGTCCGTACATTCATTCATTATGCAGATTTTGTGGAAAAATGGGTCATATTCAGAAAGTGTGCCTTTCCAAGCGGAAATCACTCGTCCAGGAACAATCTATGGCTACAAACTGCATTACCGATGCATGGCACCAGAATTGGATTAACACCACAACCGTTTTTAATCGCACCATTACAGCAGAAAAACCGTTGTCGTATCCGTCCAGGTAAACAAACAACCCGTAGAGATTGAAATTGATACCGGTTCCGCAGTCACTTTGATCCCACCAGACGCCTTATCCCAACTACCAAAGCTGTGTCTACCGAACATACAGTTGCGCTCTTACACGGGACAGATGGTGAATGTGCTTGGTACCTTCAATGCATGCATTTCTTACCTTTATTCAACAAGTCATATGTGTGCGTACGTTTCTGGAGGACCGGGTCCGAACATCCTGGGCCGCGATGGAATTAAGCACCTTCATGGTATAATATCGAAAGTCAACCTGCTGAAAGACAATCCGCAGTTATCCGAGATTTTGCAGAAGCATGCAGTCTTATTTGATCAGCCGAGATTAGGACTTTTAAAGAATTACAGTGCACATCTGGTATTGAAACCACAGACAAAATCGCGGTTCTGGAAAGTTCGCACTGTTCCCTATGCCCTCCGTGATAAGGTCGCAAGTGAACTGCGCCGACTCCAGTTGGAAGGTAACGTTGAACCCGTCCAGTATTCAGAATGGGCAGCCCCCATTGTGCCAGTATTAAAGAACGATGGTACGATAAAAATCTGCGGGGATTACAAGGTTACGATAAACCAAGCGTTAGAATTAGACCAATATCCGCTACCAAATATTGAAGACATTTACGCTTCCCTTTCCTATGGTGATCAATTTACAAAACTAGATTTGAGTCATGCCTACCAACAAATTGAACTGGATGAAAGATCACGCACGTACACCACCATTAGTATTCATCTCGGATTATTCCGCTATATACGCATGCCTTTTGGAATAAGCTCGGCTCCATCAATTTTTCAACGTATTATTGACTCACTGGTGAAAGTTATACCAAACACATGTGCGTAGTTAGATGACATTTTAATTACTGGACGAACTACCACCGAGCACTTGCATACATTGGACGTCGTCCTGAAGCGAGTATTGGATCCGGTTTGGTTCCAAAAAGAGAAAAGTCCAAGGTCCTTGTTCCGAGTGTACAGTGTCTTGGCTATCGGTTGTCACGTGAAGGATTGTGCCCACTGGAAGAAAAGACAAAGGCGCTACTTGAGGCGCCAGTACCCAAAACTGTTCATGAATTGCGGTCGTTCCTCGGTGTTGTCACTCAGTTCTCCAGGTTTATGCCACCGGCAGCAACTCATATGCATCCGCTTCACCATCTACTACGTAAAAATCAAAGCTTGAATTGGAACAACACTCATGAAAATGCATTCAAAGCGGTCAAGAAGCTCTTAGCATCTACAGATGTTCTTGTGCATTATGATCCGCAGAAGCCTGTTGTTCTTTCTTGTGACGCCTCACCTTACGGTCTCGGAGCTGTTTTAAAGCACAAATTACCGAATGGCTCTCAACGTCTCATTGCTTATGCTTCAAGAACCCTAACACCAACAGAACGGAACTACTCTCAACTTGATCGAGAGGCAACCGCTATCATCTTCGGCACCACTCGATTTCACCAATATTTACTCGGGCGATCTTTTGTGATCCATACGGATCATAAACCACTTGTTTTCCTCCTCGGCCACGATAAAGGTATTCAACAAATGGCTTCACGTTGGTCGCTTATTCTTTCTGCGGATACGTACGAAATTCAGTACGTTCCAGGCGAACAGAATACCACCGCTGATGTTCTTAGCTGGCTTCCCTTACGACAGACACCATCGAAAGAATTTATCCCACAAGAGCTCGTAAATCTGGTCCAGCATTTTAATGATTCCCCAGTCACATGTACAGACATACGTCAGGAAACTGACAGAGACTCTGTTCCATCGATGGTCAAACGCTATGTCCAAGTTGGGTGGCCGGACAACACCTCCAAAGAACTCATGCCCTTCCGTAACAGGATGTCTGAACTCAGCCTCTAGAATGGATGCTTGCTGTGAAAGAGCGTTTTGATACTTGTAGCAGAGAAAAGCATGTGACAGATTCAGATCCCATCTACATCCGCTTACCTGCAGACTCGGGGTGGGAGCCAGGCGTCGTTAAAACAACTAACAGACAGATACTAGAATCAGAGACTGAGGATGGCAGGATCGTTCAACGCCATTTAGATCATGTGCGGCCGAGATTGTCCGACAAAGAAACAGTTGCTGAGACAGAGCAGCCAGCTCAAGCATCGAACGACATGCGCGTGCGTGACGCCGAACCGGTAGCTGAGTCACAATTGCGGCGCTCTGAACGCCGACGCTGACCGGTCGATCGTTTTCAAGCTGGATAGCTCCAACGAAAGGTGGGAGAAGTGATACAGACGTTGAGCGCGTCAAGGTCATGCTACACTACCTAGCCTGTGGAGCTGTATTGTGCGCGCTAGTGCGTGAGCGTACATCTCCCGACTAACCAGCGATGCTTATTGATTGGTTCAAAAGCGAGTGCTTAGCTAAACCATGTGAACTGCGTAAAACTAAACAGTTGATCTTGCACCCAGTGTGGACTGCCGATGTACTATTGCCATTGCTTCTACTAAACTTCCATTTGCAATACTGTTGTTCTGATTTCGGTTGAGTGTGAAACAGCCCACTTTAAAAACTTCCGCAAGCACTTCTAGGTCATCCGGGCCACTGGTCACAAAAGACCTGGTGTCAGTGAGATCATTTCCGATGTTGATGGAACGTCGATAAGCAACTTACACAGGCGTATGGACTGTTGCTCTGAACACTTAGCACTCAATTCAGCTGACTTCCTCTGCCGACCAGCCTACTGATTATACTTAATTACGCGTCTTGAACGTCTCATCTGAACCACCCACTGAAACTGAGGTCTGCCTTAAGCTCAGACACTTGAAGCGATTCAGGTCTGCTGGCCCAGGCGGACTTCATGCAGAGCTGTTCAAGTTCGGGGGCAAAGTAATTGTCAACAAACTTACAGCTCTGTTCTCTAAGATCTGGTGTGAAGAAACAGTTCCATCCGCTTGGAACGAGTCAATTATCTTCCCAATCTTCAAGCAAGGTACTCATACCCTACGAGCTAATATATATATATATATATATATATATTTATAACCGAGCTTTATAGGATAGCCTACGCTGGTCTTTTATCAAGCGAGTGGTTAGTCTTTGCAAGTTCTCAATACAAGTAATATCTCTGCAGGTATGGCATCCTGGCCTGAACACAGTATTCCAAATGTCGTCGAACCACAGCTTTGAACAAGGGAAGAAAGCCCTCTGGCTTGTTATAACTCAGAACTCGTCTGAGACGAAACAACCCCTGTCGCGCTTTATTCGACGCATGCTTACACTGCGCCGAGGGATTAAAGTTACTCGTCATGATGACACCCAGATTGCGTGCCTCAATGAAATGCTGCATTGTTAGGGACCCGTTATATGTAGGTAAAGTAAACTCTGCATGACGCGGGGTTAGGATTTGACATTTGCTGGTGTTCAGTGGTAATTCCCACAAATAGAACTAATTATGAATGGTAGTAAAATCTCTAGACAACCAAGTCCACTTTCCCGTGCTGATAAGCTTCAAGTCGTCGGTAAACATGTCGGACGGGTATTCAAGTAGGGGGACCAAGTCATTCATAAACATGAGAACTAGCTACGGACTAAGTACCGATCTCTGGGGAACTCCACTATAAGCAGTGCCTATGCTCGAAGTAACGTCACCAACCCTAACACGAAACGTCCTACCATAAAGAAATGCAGATAGCCAAGAAAGCTGCTGATGAGGGATCTCAAACCAGGTCATTTTCTCTAACAAGAATCGGTGATTCATCGAATCAAAAGCTTTACTGTAGTCAAGGTAACAAACTTCTACTGGTATACTTTCATCAAGACGTGGAGTAATTTCATCGATGAAACGCAGCAAGTTGGTAAGGCATAACTTTTCTTGACGAAGCCATGCAGTTCTGCTCCAATCAAATAATTAGAAGCCAGATATTTACAGTTTCGATTCCTAGTGGTCTGCTCTAGACACTTGAGAAGAACGCTAGTCAGACTAACAGACCTTTAGTTGTTAAGTGAAGATTTAGAACCCCCTTTTGGATCGCCACTATAACTGCTTCCTTCCAACCCTCTGATATCCTGCCCACAGGAAGAGACATGTACTACACAAAAATAGGAAGTTGTAGTATGTCGGCAATCGGCTTGACAATAGCGTGATGCACATTATCGGGGTCAGATGATTCGTATGGGTTCAAATCCTTCAGTCAAGAGAAAACATCTGATGCAGTTATGGCGATTTCGTCCCTTTTGCGCTTACTTACGCGATGCGACGGCAATGGTATTGAATACTCATTGTCCGTTCGATGAACTTTCTGGAAAACACGCAGCAACGCCTGCGTCTTTTCAAGGTCTCCC
Source organism: Dicrocoelium dendriticum (assembly GCA_944474145.2). Lineage (NCBI taxonomy): Eukaryota > Metazoa > Platyhelminthes > Trematoda > Plagiorchiida > Dicrocoeliidae > Dicrocoelium > Dicrocoelium dendriticum. The sequence continues at coordinate 24,749,877 of OX104070.1, forward strand.
GTAGCCTGTTGCCCATCTTCTGTGATCAAATTTCCAACTACTTTTACTAGAGATGCTTTTGACTTGGCGTATCTATAATAATGATTCGGTATCCTTTTTACGTTTTGCGTTAGCCTAGGCTCATAGGAGTATTTGGCCTGCCTCTGCAGTAGGACCGCTAAAGTTCGACTCCTTGGTTATTAAGCCAACTACGGAAACCACCAGACCCATGAAACCTTTTCCGTTGACTATTCTGCCGGTTTCAACCTCCGATCAATACGTCGGCGGCAACAGCTTGGCTACTGCGATTGGCGCCTTCTGCACAGTGGAGCAAACTCCTTTAGCATCTGCGTGAGGACACTCTTTATCACCTGTCACCTCCGTTCCATAGTTGCCTCCTTCTGTTCAGATATCCACGTAATGCGTGCTGCTCTATCCCCAAAATACATGGTATTAATTCGACTTAGATTCCGCGTCAATCTGGGTCTAGCTGGTAGCTTCGGTACATAAGTGGAGAAGGAAAGAACGAACTGATCGCTCTTACCTATAAGAGGCTCAACATTAAGGGCTGACAAGCAATCCTACTTGGTGATCATAACATCTAAGGAGGAGGGGACATTCACGCCGCGATTTCTAGTAGGAAAATTGACGTGCTGCACAAGGGGTTTTTCCTGTACACACTGTAATAAGTTATCCTCCAAGCAGTCTGCCCTATTGAGAGCATGCTCCCAGTGTGTATGTGGTGGTTTCAAGTCATCTACGGTCATAAAACTTGGCGTTGTAGGAGTCAAGCTAAGGTCGGGTGATGAATACTTTATTCTTTGAAACATCAGGTTGTTTCAACCTTCGGGAATTTTCCTCCCTAAATGTTGCTATAAATTTCCTGGAGATTCTGCCACCGACTACGGCAATCCATAAAGAGGTGCCATTAGGCAGCTGAGCTAGTGTTACTGCCCCAAACCAAAAAGTTGCTGCACAAATCCAACCTAGATACAACTCTCGCTCAAGTCATCGCCTCCTGCGTGTACCAATATAACTGTACGTGCGGCAGCATGTACATTGTTCAGGTTGAGCGAAGCTTATCTACAAGGATTATGGAGCATGTTACGCGAGGGTTAGCAATGAGCGGCCCTAACTTACCGGCTTGCCCTATTGCTCGAAATCTACTCGAGTGTAATGCGTGTGAAGACCCCCGGACCTCGTTCAAGTCGTCGGTGAGCAGAACAATCCAGCACTGCTCCGGTTTGATGAGGCTTCCGCAATCCGGCGACTGAAGCCCAACCTGTGCAAGCAAGCTAACCTCTTGCTCAGCGTAGCCTTGTCATGGTAAGGTATGGGAACAGTCACTGAAAGAGATGACCTCGATAACCCCAGGTTCAAATTAGTCGACTTATTGATTCCATGTCATATGCTCTCACTAAATCCTCCCACTGCACGTTTATAAGCGACTGATTGAGAATACACGAAAGAAAATGAATTCAATCTATCTCGCGAAATGCGGGTTGTCATTGATTTGCAATATCTCAAGGAACTGGTTGCATGAACTTTTGGAGATCATTGCAGTGGTCGAGGATATATATATATATATATATATATATATATATATATATATATATATATATATATGGTTGGCGGCATCCGGTTTCGGATTTGCCTGTCACTGTGGCAAGCCACAGGACGCCTGCGCCTACAGAGGGACCATGGATGGCTTGCGCTGCACCACCCACAGCTCCAACCACATACCCCATATCCAGTGTAAACCCGAAGGAATAAGACCGGGAGGCATGCGGATGGGAACCACGTTTCATCAACGGAGCCGGCCCACACTCCTTCACAGGCAAACACAAGCACGCTGTATTTGGGGAATCAACCGCACACAAGGCGGTGGCTGGACCGTAGTCCGCTCCACACTGAGTGCATGGAACCGCTCTTTGAGCCTAGCACGGACACAAGAACCGTGCACTCCGTCCCCTCCAGCAACGACCAACTGTCTCCTGGAGCCAGTAGGAACGATGTAGTGGGTAATAGACAGGTAGGCACCTTGTCAACATACACATCAAGCGCAACCATACCAGGGATATCAAACAACAGCCATTCACTTTAAACGACAAGCTGAAATTAAATAAATCCAATAATGCATACAGCTACGGTGGCATAACTCTGCGCTAAATTACCATATGGAGTAAGTTGGTTAGCAACAAATCCGTGATAAGTAAGAAATGTCCACAAGTTACTCAAAATGCTACAAACGCAACAAAATTACCGAAAATAAGCGCAATTAGTGTAAGCAACGTGGCCAGTTAATAGAACATTATTCAGGGAGGCAGAACAAACCAAATAAAGCGGAATGAAATTTAACCAGCTTAAAAAGACCTAGTTTAAGTGTAAGTTGGTTTAGCCCAACTGCGGTGAAGAAGCATCAAGAATGCAACATCAGCCTCAGCACGTTTCATCAACGGAGCCGGCCCACACTCCTTCACAGGCAAACACAAGCACACTCTATTTGGGAATCAAGCGCACACAAGGCGGTGGCTGGACCGTAGTCCGCTCCATACTGAGTGCATGGAACCACTCTTCGAGCCTAACACGGCCACAAGAACCGCGCACCCCGTCCCCTCCAGCAACGACCAACTGTCTCCTGGAGCCAGTGTGGACGAGGTAGTGGGTACTAGACAGGTAGGCACCTTGTCAACATGCACATCAAGCGCAGCCACACCGGGGATATCAAACAACAGCCAAACACTTGAGAAGGGGAGAAAGAAAAAGGAGAGAAAAAGAGAAAGAAAAAAACTCGATTAATGCATAAGGAAACGGCGACATAAACCTTAATTAAATAGCATACGTAATAAGTTGTTTACAAACAAATCCTTGCTAAGTGCACGAGGTCAGGAAGTATAGTTCACGGAATGCCACGAACACAAAAATGTTATGGAAATCGAATACAATTGGCTGAAGCTATGTGTGCAAGTTAATGGAATAGAGTACAGGGAGATATTCATATGAGAAAGGAAAGCATTAGGCACAAACTGTAAACCCACCACCTGAAATAGAGAGACTTAGCATGCATGCACGCGGTTAGTAAATCGAATTCAGCGTGCCTACAAACGCTGCGCCGGTGCTGCCTACGTTCACTGCGGGACCCGTCGTCGCTTCGGCAGTGGTCCAGAGTGACCTCTCTCATGGCTCACTAGGCCTGCCTGACTAAGGCACTCGCGACCGCATGTTCTACAACACAATGCGCTCGATGCCGATGGAGTACAATTCATCGGTGCTTGCCGCTTCCGCACTTGCCGCTTCTTCTCTGCATGCATGAGGGCTTTCTCCCGCACCTCACCAACTGCCTTCGTGATTAGATCGCGCCATGCACCACGATCAGCCGCCTTCGATTCCCATGATCTGCAATCAAGATTAGAATGTGTGAGGCTCACTTTAATCATGTCCTGGTAACGTAACTTGGGTTTCCCAGCATGCCGCTTCCCTATACTCAGCTGACCGTATAAAAGTTGTTTCGGTATCCGCGTCGAATCCATACGGCTCACATGACCAAGCCATCTCAGGTGTCGCAGTAAAAGTATGCCGTCCACTGCATACATCCCACTTCGGCGCAACACTTCCGTGTCTGCAACTCTGGCGCCCCAGCCGATCCGCAAAATTCGTCGCACACACTGCTGATGGAACCGCTCGAGATATCGCACATCCCGACGGTACATCGTCCACGTTTCACTGCCGTATAGAAGAACGGACAGTACCATGGATTTGTACACCATCAGCTTCGTGCCAATGCTAAGCTGATGGTTGTTCCACACTCGGTACTCAAGCTTCCCGAATGCCGCTGCTGCCTTCGAAACGCGATTACGCAACTCAACGTGTAGCTGCTGATCAGTCGACATTACACTCCCAAGGTAGCAGAAGCGGGAGGTGGTTTCCAATACTTCAGCACCAATGCTGATTTGCGGCAATATTGAAGATTGCACCTCCGGTGAAGGCTGAAGGAGACAGACAGTTTTGCTTGTGTTGATGGTGAGCCCGAATTTGGCCGCTGTCGAAGCCAGAGCACTAGTCATGTGCTGCAACTCATCCGCGCTGTGTGAAAACAACGCACAGTCGTCAGCAAACAGCAACATACGGATAGTTGTCTCACAGACTAGAGTTCTCGCACCGAAACGACGGATGTTCAGCAACCCACCCTCAATACGGTGCTCCACACGAACACCGTAAGCACAAGCCACATCAAAAGCACAAGACAACATTGCATGAAGATAGATATTAAACAGGGCAGGAGCTAACACACAGCCTTGCTTCACACCAGAGACAACTGTAAAGTCATCAGAGGTCTCTCCACTCAGCTGCACCCTCGCTCGCATACCACTGTGCAGACATTCAATTAAACTTACAAACTTACGCGGGCAACCAAACTTACCCAACACCAGCCACAGTGCCTCGCGGTTCACCGTATCAAATGCCTTGGTGAAATCAACAAAAAGCGAGTGCAATGGCTGGTGTCGTTCTCGGCACTTCTCTTGCAACTGACGAGCCGCAAACACCATATCTATAGTGCTGCGACCCGAACGGAATCCACATTGCTCTTCCGCCACGTGAGGTTCCACAATCTGACTCACGAGGCGATGGAGCAGGATTCGGGCAATCACCTTGCCCACACAACTCAGCAAGTTGATGCCACGATAATTCGTGCAACATTGCTTGCTCCCTTTGCCCTTGTACAGTGGTAGCACAAGGGCATCCTTCAGCTCAGAAGGCACTTCCTTCTCAATCCACACGCGTTGCACCAAGTGGTGCAGCGCAGTCAACAACGCGGGTCCACCGTGTTTCAATACTTCAGGTGGGATCCAGTCACCTCCGGCACATTTGCCGTTTCGCAGCTGAGCAAGTGCTCTCTGCGTCTCATCCAGTCTCGGCGTATCCGCCAGATCCGCCTTGAAAGAAATACATGGTTGGCGGCATCCGGTTTCGGATTTGCCTGTCACTGTGGCAAGCCACAGGATGCCTGCGCCTACAGAGGGACCATGGATGGCTTGCGCTGCACCACCCACGGCTCCAACCACATACCCCATATCCAGTGTAAACCCGAAGGAATAAGACCGGGAGGCATGCGGATGGGAACCACGTTTCATCAACGGAGCCGGCCCACACTCCTTCACAGGCAAACACAAGCACGCTGTATTTGGGGAATCAACCGCACACAAGGCGGTGGCTGGACCGTAGTCCGCTCCACACTGAGTGCATGGAACCGCTCTTTGAGCCTAGCACGGACACAAGAACCGTGCACTCCGTCCCCTCCAGCAACGACCAACTGTCTCCTGGAGCCAGTAGGAACGATGTAGTGGGTAATAGACAGGTAGGCACCTTGTCAACATACACATCAAGCGCAACCATACCAGGGATATCAAACAACAGCCATTCACTTTAAACGACAAGCTGAAATAAAATAAATCCAATAATGCATACAGCTACGGTGGCATAACTCTTCGCTAAATTACCATATGAAGTAAGTTGGTTAGCAACAAATCCGTGATAAGTAAGAAATGTCCACAAGTTACTTAAAATGCTACAAACGCAACAAAATTACCGAAGATAAGCGCAATTAGTGTAAGCAACGTGGCCAGTTAATAGAACATTATTCAGGGAGGCAGAACAAACCAAATAAACCGGAATGCAATTTATCCAGCTTAAAAAGACCTAGTTTAAGTGTAAGTTGGTTTAGCCCAACTGCGGTGAAGCAGCATCAAGAATGCAACATCAGCCTCAGCATGGGGCAATATATATATATATATATATATATATATATATATATATATATATATATCACCTGTGCCCCATACTGAGGCTGATGTTGCATTCATGATGCTACTTCACCGCAGTTGGGCTATACCAACTTACACTTAAACTAGGTCTTTTTAATGTGGATAAAATCCATTCCGCTTTATTTGCTTTGTTCTGCCTACTTGATAATCTTCGCCCAACTTGCACACGTCGCTCATGCTAATTGTGGTAACTTTGCCTATCATGATCACGTGGTAGTTTTTAAATGACCTTCGGCCATTTTGTACTTCTCGCGGATTCGCTTATAACCAATTTACTCCGTATGCTACTTTAGCGAGTATTTCTGTCATCATATAGGTTCACTTTATTCGATATCTTTTGTGTCATATTGGCATTTCGAATGAATGGCTGTTGTTTGACATCTCAGGTGTGGCTGCACTTGATGTGCATGGTGATAAGGTGCCTACCTCTCTATTATTCACTACCTCGACCATCTGGTTTCAGGAGACAGTTAGTAGTTGCTGTAGGGGAAGGGGTGCACGGTCCCTGTGGCCCTGCTAGGCTCGAAGAGCGGTTCCATGCACTCAGTGTGGAGCGGACTACGGTCCAGCCACCGCCTTGTGTGCGCTTGATTCCCCAAATACAGCGTGCTTGTGTTTGTCTGTGAAGGAATGTGGGTCGGCTCCTTTGATGAAAAGTGGCTTCCATGCGCATGCCTCTCGGTCTTATTCCTTCGGGTTTACACTGGATATGGGTATGTGGTTAGAGCTGTGGGTGGTGCAGCGCAAGTCATCTATGGTCCCTCTGTAGGCGCAGGCGTCCTGTGGCTGGTCACAGTGACAGGCAATTCCGAAACCGGATGCCGCCAACCATATATATCACCATCTGTATACAGATATTGTAGCATCGGAACCATGGCGGAATAGGAAAACAGGGTTCGATTACATGAACAAAACAAATCAAAACAACTTTTTGCACATTTTTCCACTCGCACCTTTTGGGCGTTTTTAATGTTTTTTATTGGGGGAGGAAAGGGGATGATCCATCCAAGCTTCTTCAGGGCGTGAGGTACTACCCGGTTGCCCAGGCCGAAGTAGAGGTTTGTCTTTGGTTACTCCACCTGAGCCTTTGATCCAGAACCTAACCTACAAGGCAGCAGGGCGATATGTGGGTATCGCGACCCGTTAGGAGCCGGTGACCAAACTAGTGGTTCGTACGCCTTTAAAACTGCATAGGACCAGGGGCCCAACGCACCCTTGAATTACAATGCCACTCAGAGAGAGGCAAGGGGCTGTGACTGTATTTAGTGGCGAGTCACATCCGCCACGTCACAGTGTTATTAAACGGACATAAGCGGCTTGCCAGGCGAAATTCCACCGCGTCTTGGAATACTGCCGCCGAACTATTCACTGGAGCGAGATAATTCCGGACCACCCAGCTGGCACCACGAAGATGTTGTTCGGCAAGCCAGAGTAGAACGCTGTGATAGACTGGGAAAATGTATGCGAGCCATTCGTCAGCGCGCAGTGAGAAAACTTTCAAATGGCTGTTGGACTCCATTCTGCTGAGTAGGCAAGGATCGTATTGTTTCCGCTGCGATCTTGATTGTCCCCTACAGAATGACTTGTGGCAAGGATCCACGCTATCCTTGCTTTGAACGGAAGTTGATGGATTTGACGCAGGCCAAACGGAATGATAGAATAACATGTTCATGCTTCATTGAATATTGAGCTATGCTGATCTTCTCTAGTTCAGGATAGTTTGCCCAGGATAAAATGCGCATTACTGAAATAGCCAAGCAGCATGGAAAGAAGGGTTATGCTATCTTGGACGCCTTATTAACTTAGTGACTCTATTTGCACTGAGAAGCTCCAAAAACTGGTGACCACAATGATCGAAGGTCAGAATGAGAAGACATGAAGACCATTTCAGAAGCTTAGGGTTGTTTTCTATGGAAGGACGCAGATTGCGAAGTGACCTAATTGAAATGTTCAACATTTTGAAGGGCCTCAGTGGCATCTATTCTACGGATTTGTTTGAGCTGGCTACTTCCGACTACTTGCGTGGGCATCGATTTAAGCTCAAATAACGGAGGTCTCGGCTGGACATCAGAGGGAACCTTTTCACAAACCGTGTTTTAAGTAACTGGAATAGGCTTCCACCTTGTTCAATAGGATGTGAAAATGTAGAAGCCCTCAGAAATTTCATTTTTGTTCCTTTTTATTAGCCATCATATTAGAATAATCAATCCTCTGATTTTTACTCATAAGACACCAATCTACTACGAGAACGCTGAAATATGGCGCAAAATTTGAAAGTTCGGATAGAGGCACCCCACATTGTAAGTATTTCTGAGAAATGACATTCAAAAATGCAGCAAGACAACTCAAGGCGACTAAGCGTGCAACTAGTGATGTGCAACAATATATCGTAGAATAAATTGGTGACAACTAGGGATGCATAGAAGCTCTTGTCTTCCATTGGTTGAATAATATGAGCGCCTGTTGCAGTCCGATAAATTGTGCTTTTTCGAGTGACCAAGGAATTTGAGCTGAAGTTTAAAGCTGGCCGAGACTAGATGTGAAAAATTCTACGTATTCATGACTTTTGTTGGAAACTCCAATTACCAAAAAGCGCCCATGATAGAAGAATAAATGGGTAATCACACTGGCCATTGCGTATATTGGGAGAAGTCGAGATCCGGAGGAAGACCAAGGCGAGGAAGCATGTTACCAAGCTGATCTCCAGCGGACGCAAGGCGACTGTTCGGTGCCCCTAAACAAAATCTTTGGCCATATTTCGATTATTAAGACGAGAGCTTTGTGATTACCGCCACGGCATGGCCAAAGAAATTTAGGGGTCATATGTGAGACGTTCGTAGCTTATTAGTCAAGCAACCAGTATAATATTCCGTTAAATATGGACAAACTCGCAGGATATCCAACTATGCAAGGAGCAACATCCCGGCTCAAACCCTTGAGTCACGTAGGAAAAAATAAATTGAACGATATATATGGTCAAAATTGCACTCATTACAACCAGAATATTTGAAAAGTGCTCAAATATAATGGTGATGGATACATACGTGAGCTGATAGCAAACAGGAAGACGGAGGACGCAGTCAGTAAAATATGAATAAAAGAATAACTTTCAGGATGATGGAATTCGAGAAGATAAGTTTGACCCCCAAGCATCGCCCAAGAAAAAAATAGAATCAGTGTCTACCACGTCAAGTGCACAAAAATCAGCTAGAAAGTAATGCGCGATGAAATCTGTGAGGACGTAATAAAATAATCACAGTGAATTGTAAGTAAAACATCTCCACTACATGAGCTGAATTAGTGTGTGGTGCCATTTTTCACAGCGCTTTGGGCGAAAGTGGATTGGATGTTGGATAGTTTATCCGTAAATGAAATAGTAAAGAATTATTCGGATGGACAGTTTACTAAAAAAGATTAATATTTGGGGACAGGTACAACTTTGTACAAAGGGTAATCCACCTATTGTCGAAGTGCTTCGATCAAGTCAAAGATCATCCTTTACAGTCAAATCCATCGTGTATCGAATTGATGTTTTGTTGTAGCAGTCCATGAGAAAAGTGGTCATTTTACGATATAAATGCTCTCGATTAGCAGCTGTGGGGATAAAATGATTGTCGTCCGGATATATCTGGGAAGGGAAACGGGAACTTATTAACTGCAAGGAAGAAAAGTTTCTATATGACATAGACTAGCGAAATTTATTATTAGATAGTGCGCGCTTCAAGACGCTTCATCTGACGATTTTGTCATGCCGAAATCCACTAACTCTTTCTATTCGGAACGATGCTAACACAGTAGAGAAACCACTTGATGATTTCCATTTTTAGCATAGCCTCCAGTGGATGAATTCCTAATTTAAACATAGTTTCCTCAAACATACTGTTGGACAGAATAAAGTAGCTTATCAACTTTTCACTCACAGCCTGTGCCGCTTGGTCGATGCTTTATTGCAGGGGTGTCCAAAGTCCGGCCCCCAGGTCAAATGTTGCGCGCGTTAACATTTGAACATACCCACGGCCTCATAATGAAATAATAAATTCCGTTGGACCTTTGCGTACATGTGTACTTTCTGTTCTCATCGTAATGTCAAACGGAATACGGAGCGACATATTTTTACCTCAGAAAACCTGGCCCGCCTGACAAAAGGTTTAAACACCCGTACATTATTCGGTGCGTTTCTATTGCAGGGAATACCACATCAGAGAGTGGAGATTAAGTCTTTGGAAATTAAACAATGGGGAATATATTCCTACTAAAGCCAACAGTTTGTAGCAACGATTCCAAAATTTTCCAACCCTAAGCACACGTATCAATTTAACCGTTAGACTAGACCGTTGCAATCAAAGAGGGTTAAAAAGTCATTGCCCTTATGAAAAAGCATCCTGCGACCGTTTCGTCTAACAGAATACTTCTCACTCTGTAATTGCACAAGCTAGCTTATAGTGTCATGACTCGATGACAACTCAGTAAGGGAAGTTGATGCTCAGGGGCTAACTGTCACTATACCCTAGATGAGTACATGGCAGTTGAAGTCCTGTGTGGGCTACAGCAGAGCAACAAGTTGTATGATCACGGTGACTGCAGCTGATTCAATAGTCTTATTAACCTAATCGCTAGAATACGGCACTGGAAACAGATGGAGTGCACACTGCCTAGGACTCCCGGAATGATGTTATAACCATACGGTGTTTTATTAGATATACGTTGCTGTCTGAATGAGCACACCTGTGTCGAACTCCTACCAATACTACTCTTTACAACAAAGGGTAATCTGTTGGTTTTATGACTGATCGTAACTACGACATGTTTAGCTTGTTTTCGATGTTTTACCGCACACAGCATTCGTATAACCATGACTGTCGACTACAGGATGTTAGCATACAAGTCACTAACTCGTGATTAGTGGTGATCTAATTAGCGTTATGTTTCCGTCAGAAAAATCACTGATCAAATATGGGGTAGAACATAGATGAGTTTGTTGGCCGATGTAGATTGCTATCTACGGAAGCCGGCTTTGTTACTCTTACTTTCTAAATTTGTTACGCGCATCTCCAACACGGTTACTGCTTACCCATCCGAAGTATTTGTGGTCTCCTTAGGCCTCTCCAGCTAGTTACTGAACCGCGTTTACAGGTTATTTGTTCAGGTCGACTTGCATAAAAATCTGCGGTAATAGGTGTCTCAGGAAGATGGCTTGCCTGCGGTGGTAACATCCTATTTGCAGCGACGGTGTTATATCTTGGGAACACGAGTCGTCTATAGGACAAGCTTGTTCTACTGTGCCAGTTCAGGTAGCTCAATCACGTCTTACATCTCTCATGATAACCTATACTCCATCGCGATCTAATCACCAGTGAAGGATTTCGTTAGAGATGACTGCACCATAGTGATTTTTCTGCTGGGAACTATTACATGAGCACACTGACCCAGTGGCATTGTGATGGATCTCCCCGGAATGTTAATTAGAATTTCCAATTTTTGCAGTCACCAGTGTACAGATAAATTCCAATCAAATCCGATGCATATTGTTACATCAGTTACTTCTGACCATTAAGCTCAAAACATATCAAAGAATTACCGACATAATACACGAATTAAAGAAACGCAAGTAGCCCACGGTGTTCTCGAAGCTTAACAAATTATTGACGTTTAGCGACAACCTTACAAATATGAAGACAGAGCGAGAGATTCGCTTCTCAGCAGCTCCTCTTCTTCTTATATATATGCATAGGCATAATACACGAAATAACGATTTGTCTGATGTACTTACGTAAGTAAACACACCAGATGCAAACCACATCCACTGTAAGACATTAAAGTTGGCTATAATCATTTTATATTAACTGTTAGCCAAATTCATTCAGCGACCTCTTAATGAGATGCAGATTTCTCAGTGTGGAAGCACGTGTTCGTCACTACGATTGTCCGCCGAGAACCTTAGTTTCGTTATTATCCTAAGTCATTTCGTGTATCGTCGCTGGGACCCTCATGGGGTACTTGAAGAGCATCAACATCGTCTCTTCGAAGGTGCACAGAGATCTGTAGGATAGTTCATACACTACTAGTCTACTGCAAGCCCATGCCTGTTAGTCAAAGAATGTTGATGCTGGCGTAGTCACAGATACCGTCTATCTTGATTTCTCAAAGTTAATTGGCCTGCTTGAACATTACATATTGATTCCCCTGTTTCAAACTTATGGCATCGGCAATCTGGTTCCAGGATAGATAGCAAGTCTCATGTTAGACGTCATGTGAATGGGAGGGTCCATGCTAGCCTTCCTGACCCAATCGAATTTAACTGCAGCGCACCCGAATTATGGCACTCGGACCACATCCGTACCTTCTCATCGCAAACTATCTCGCTTTAACTATTCCGCTATTCGCCGATGACCTGAAAATATATCATGTTATCTTTGTAGTGGAAGATCACCCCTCATTGTAAAGTGATCCGGCTACAGATTACTTATACTCGGTTGGGAAATGATCCACCTTTACTTGGCCGGGCGTAAAGTTATCAGTATGCATTATTAAAGCAATCATGGAAACCGTTTATTTTTTCACAAATTCATGAGCGCTCTTTCATGAGAAGGACACAAGTGTGCTCCTGCATGGTGAACTTGGCTGTTTGGGGCAGACTAACAGGGGAATAAGGTAAACCAGCATAAATGCAGTATTTTCGGAAAAATACCGCTTTCTTTGTTCTGCGAAAGCCTTGTGCTTACTTGAGGCTGAAAGTCAACTATACAACGTTTAGTGCTCTGGTATAAGAAGGTTGTTGCTGTCCTCAAGAGTGCACAAGACAAAATTACAACGAACATTAAGGTGTTGTTCCACTATTATTTCGTCTTACCCTTTAACCTTCGAAACAAATGCTTGGGCAGCTAGCAACTGTCTTTTACTAGTAAGACAAAGCATGGGCTATGCTGTGCGTAAATGGGGCGCCACTTTTGGTTGAGACTGCTTAATATCGGTCACCTTTATTATTCGCTTATTCAGCAGCCTCTCTGTTTCATAGGTCCTTACACTCTAATCTTTCCAGTCTACGTTTTTTGTATGCTTAGTTTGCTTTGCTTCATGCATAGGTGTGTCAGTTTTCCTTTGTCTCTCTGGCCAGTGTTCACATTTTATCCGCTTGCAGCGGTTCCATGCAATCTGCTTCACCATTGTTCGTGACAATTTTGCGCCTTATCCCCTCTCGGCTGAGCCAATTGTAATTTCTAACTGTGGCTCTTTCATGTATCAGTCAACATCGCTCAGTCGATTACCTATTTCGACAGCTTTTCTTTCTTTGGGTCGTTGGCCGGTTGTTTGCATATGTTTTGTATAGTTTTCTACCGTGCATGAACACTAATTATTGTGCGGCAGTGTCAATCCTTCGGTCTCGTTGAAGCTCTTGGTGCTCTTGGTACAGATTGTGTGTGCAGTGTTCCGTTTGTTCTGCACTGGATTCTTACGATTAGTGATATCACTGTCTCTGAATTCATGAATTCTCTCTTCCTTACAGTCCTTACTGACTCTGCTCCTCTAATGCCTGCCAGCTTCAAGTCTTAATTGTACTCAAACGTTATCTCCCAAAGCTAATGATGGAAGGCGCCTCCATCCACGAGCACAGTAACCATTTTACCTTAGCATTCATATTCTTAGACAACCTTGTAAGATAGCGACAGACTACCTTGGATTGCAGCAGATACTTGGATGCCGGTATCAGTGTCATTGTTCTTCGACTGAACAAGTTGTGCATTGTGAGAAGTGAGCCCGCTAGTAGACAAATATCGTCCAGCTTTACTTGCTTTCAGTGAGACGACGTTGTCGGAAGAAAGCACACAAAGCAAAGTATTTCTGCCTGAATATGCATTCTCTCGCGGTTTCCGGTCCATTGTCCATCAAGGGCGTTGTGCATTTCCTTATGTCTTCCATTAAACGTACTGAGAACCCGCATTTTAAGGCCTTCGTAGTTGCACCTTGTACTTTTTCACTTAAGTTTATGGTTGCCTTAGTGTATATAAGCCATGTAAGTACCTAGAAGGAGTTCATTTTACGTATACGCAATTACTGTGAGAATAACTGTCTGGTGCCTGGTGATATCGATGTTCCAGAGTTTAACTGGACTGACCTACCTTATTACTCGGCGCTGATTTCGTACGCTGCGGACCCACTGGATTTGCCGACCGGATACAACTACACCTTTTCTTTGGCTTCCACTGTGGGTACATGAGCAACCAGCAGCCATCTAATGTGTTTCCATTTATTCAGTGGACACTGTCACTGACATTACTTACTGCTAGTGACCAGTTAGCTTATCCTTTCAGTGTACTCTTACGAGTTCGCTATGGATTGGCTTCCTAACATTTGGACCGCAAACTTTCAAGGGTTGCTAGACAGGGATTCGTCCTCGTCTTGTGTGATCTTGGGAAGGACAGTGTTCAGCTAGGCTGGGAAAGTTTTCAGTTATCTCGTTCATGTTTCTGCATCTTACCTCCCACTGGTTTTACTGGGGAGACGACAGCTCAGCCTACATGGATAGCTTACTTGAAGCAGAGCTAGCTTTAGAAGCGATCTTGATATTGCAAACATATCGATCAGCCCCGTCACAGCAAGCTTGACAGGCGTCAGGTGGTTCGGAATAAATATGACCTTGGCCTTAGGTTTCCCCTTCTTGATTATGAGAAGGGCTTAACTGACGTTGCCTCGGCCAAAGCTAAGTAGTTCTTTGTTTGCGTCAATCGACATGTGGGGCAAACTTGCCCATTCCAACGCTGACTGAAGCTGGTGGAACTCATGCCTATTTTAACTATGATAAGGCCTGCGCGCTTAGCGAGCAGTACTTAAGGTTCTTGTTCCGCGAAACAAACATGTTGTGCATAATACTAGTCTCAAAAATACTTGAAGCTATCTTTTAGGCGAACGTTGTGTGAGGAGTTCCAGTTTCCTAGGTTGTTGAGTAGAGTAAACCCAACCAAAGTATCCAGGCAAGATTCTGTATATCCTGTGTCGCTACACGAATTGGTAAGTGGACTGAGTAGGGCGATGACATGTGTATTCCTGAACTCAGTCAGAAGCTGCATCTTTCGTGCTGAACGAAAGGAATCTGTGAGTTGCCTTAATCTCAAGTGCCGTAGCAAGGACCTATCGGTTAACTATAGGCTTGTCATCTTGAGTAGCTTGCTGGCTAAAGTACTACAAAATGGTAACTTATTCGGTGAAGGAGCAGATGAATAAGTTCAGGCTGTTTGTTGCTGTGCAACACGAATTTCGCGAAGGATTTACGTGTCTAACTAACTTACAGCTACCACATGAGAGCTAAGCTGAAGCCGTTGACAGTGGACACGGTTGAACCTGCTGTTTGTTGACTTTGCCAAGACTTCTTACACTATCCCCTATTCGATGCTCTCGCCGATCTTGCGATTCTATGAATCAACTGGTCGCGCTTTTCCGTGGGTGGCGCCTTCACTGGCTAGACGGAAACAGTGTGTAGACGTTGGATATAGTCCATTTTTGCGATAAGTTGTTCTTAGCGGCGTCCCGCAGAGCTCTGTCGTACGGTCGCGGCGATTCGCTATCTACATAAACCACTTGTTTAAGGAGTTTGAGCTGCCATTGATCTTATCTGCTGATGGCTTAATCTTTTGAAACGTTATAGACGTCCATGGACTCCTGGGTCTCATGATCGAGCTCTAGACGATTCTCGGGATTGACTAATTTGCGGTTCTTGCCTGCAAATCGGCCAAATGGTTCAGTGCTCCGTATCGACGCGGTTGATATCTCAAAGTTATATGAGTGTGATTCATCAGGTTGAGCAAAGCGCCATCTACATTTCCACTATTCACTTTGAAAACAACTGGAAGTAGGTGGCTCCTAAAGGGTTCAGTAAATGGTTGCTTATACAACCTACTTTCAGAACGGTAACCATGGATTTGTCTGTTAAATTCTTCCCGGCTTTCGTTCGGTCCCATCTAGAATACTGCGTCCAGTCTTGTCTACCCTGCCTGTTGCGAGACAAGATGTGGTTGGATGGAGTTTTTCTAGTAGATGCGAGGTTGTTTGAGGGCTACGAGGTCAGACGTACCCCGAGCACCCACTCAGTTTGGGGATATGTTCGATGCACTAATTAAATGATCGATAAAGGCCTGGTCATCACTTATCGGATCTTAACTTGGTTGGTTGGAATGGATTTGTCTTGCGTGTTTAGCCTGGCCAGGCCGTCTGGTCCGTACGGTCATCCCATGCAGTTAAACATGCCACGTTCTGACGGGAAAAGTGCGGAAACTCGGTTATCGCGTCGCTAAGGAAAGCTGGAACTCGCTTCCAGAAACTGTGGCCAAGGAAGCTACATTTGAAGTATTGGGCGTTATCTGGACGCTCTTGGGGGCAAGACAGAATATTTCCCTTCTGTTGACTATATCTATCTCCGTACCTCGTTTATATTTTCTGTGCTACAGTTTATTTATTGATATACTGCTTTATTTTTACGACATTTTTCGTACTTTCCATTTGCATCCTTTATTTTGCTTTATTTATGCAAGAAATGAGAATAGTTCTTGGTTGACCAGGGTGTGGTTGGGTTGTTCCGGTTTAGATCCATCAAAAACTTGCAGAACCTTATCATTACTGGTTCCAGGATCCACTGACGAATGCACATTCACGGGATTATCTTGTTGTTCCAGGCCCCTTTGAACTTGTTTTTGACTTGTCCTGATGTTGACAAAAGTGTAGTTCCTCGTTCCCGTAATATAAACTAAGGATCCGCATGGGTCGTTTTAGGATGGTTAAACAGATTTTTTACCAGTTACTTCGGACAGATTTTCCATTCCAACGGTGAGCCGATGAAGGAAGACTTAGTTCATACAGATGGTGTAGAATTCCGCACTTTTAAACTGTGGCGATTTATCCCGGACCACCTCCTCAGGTATTGCGAGTCTAACATATCGGTCGTAGTACGGGGGTCAATCTTAAATTAGGCACTAAAATGATCTACACAATCAACTAATTCTTTCTATCATAGATAAATATAGGCAAAGTGATTTTTGTATAGATACTTCCGGAATTCCATAAAACTTCATCGTTACCCTCAACTGAAACGCATCATATGATCGGCAAGCTGAGCCGTTGGATAAATTTTGTATATTTTACTATCCATCCCTGGTCAGAACATCAGTTTTCATGCTCTTCCCACAGTGTTGTTGATTCTTACATGCATACAGTGGATGAATTCCGGCATGGAACACTACTTTACTTTCGGAACAAAGATGCAGTTTTATTTTAACATCCAATCCTATTGGACGGTGATTTAGTCGCAGAAAGGAACAGTGCGATTATTCCTTGGGTAGGCTCTTTTTACCTTTAGTTGTTCCGTTTAATAACTTGTGCTCCAAAATATGCGTAGCACATTTTATGCTGTGCAAATTCACAGTTGCTGCAGACGGTTTTCAGTGACGGTAATCAGTTGCGTTGAATGAACCATGTCTAGTAAAATTCGCACACTTCAATTTGATGTCTTTGATGCAACTTGTCAGATATTGTTGGGGAATACGATCGTGTTCCTCTCAAGTAGTGTCAAAACTAACATATCATCCGCCACGTACAACAGTTCCAGTAGACCGTCAAATACTTACATCAGCAGGATCTTGAGCTATGCCACTAGATACTTTCAAATCGGACGTCAAGGCTGACCATCCAAAGCTTCCATATGGCTTTCTAGATGTAGTCAGATCAATCCCCTCTTCGTGAAGTGCTAGTAAGCTGAGGAGACGTTGAACTTCGTGAACATCTTAGCCTTAAATAACACTGGTAGCCTATCGTCTAATGTCAGTAATGTGTAATACTTTCATCTAAGCGCTACGTTAAGCCGTTTGGTGTCGATTCAAGCATGCAAATCCCCCGATTTCATTGGGACGATCGCCACTTGGCTAACCTAAACTGGCTAGGCACCCAAACGGGACGAACGTTGCAAGATATCTGACAACCTGTCGCATAAAGCGAAATAGGAGGATAGGGCAATAAGTTTCCGGATGCAGACCATATTTTTAAAACAAAATAAACATTACCTTTTCTTGAAGTACTCTCCACCAGCGTTCATGCACATTTCAGTGCGCTCAAATTATTTGGTGAAGCAGTTAGCCCATACTGAAACAGGTAACCCTACAAACTGCTCAATAAACCCTCTACTGCAGCTTCTGGAGATTCGTAGCCGATTCCATGCATCATGCGCTTGAGATTTGGGAAATCAAAATAGTCATGTGGAGCCAGGCCTGGACTGTATGATGGGTGACCAACCTCTTACATGCGTTTTCTAACCAGAGAATCTACGACGACAAGGGACCTGCGTGTAGATGCTTTGTCAGGGTGCAGCAGGGTCCTTCGTGCTCGTGTCCTCGGGCGACGCCTGGCTACAGCACTTGTGGTATACAGAAGGTGACATACTGCACTCCAATGAATGTGCGTTGCCGTAGGAGCGGTGAAGTAGCTATAGGATAGGTCGTGGCCGTGAACATAGTCACAATCTGTTTGTCCACAGTGCACTCACGTCAGAATTTCTGAGGCGGCGCCCCACCCAAAGGGCCGTCCACTGAGCCCATTGCGCTTACTCACTGGGTGGAAACTGTATACCCAGGTCTCATTACCACTGAAGATCTCCCAAATAGCATTGGAACATCCACCATCAAGTCTGGCAAGCATTGTGCGGCACCAATTTAGCCGAGCTGCTTTCTGCTCCTCACTGAGCTGATGGGGTACCCAACGTGCATAAAACTTTTCTGAAGCCGGGGTTTTATGTAGAATAGTGCGAACTGTTCCCGATGAGATCCCAATGGCTTTCTCTAGCTGTACCACAGTAATCCGCGCACCCTTCTCCAACGTTGCTTGCACAACGGCAAAAGTGTCCGCGGTGGTGACCTCAACAGGTCACTCACGCCGCTTGCCACCCTTGAATCCCGCAAAACCCTCAAGCAGGGTGGTTATGAAGGTACATCATTACCAAACGTCGCACGGAATCGCTCAACACTCTAGTGCTGCTTTAAAGCAAATTTGTATTTATAGAAATTTATCGCTCCCCAGTGACATCGACTATGCTCCATACCTATAGTCAGATTATAGCGACCCATTTGACTTGCGAGCTGTGCTTGACTGCTGATACAGGGTTCTGTGAGTCGGAATCACCAAGCAATATTCAGAATTTATTACAGTCCACATTTTTTGCCAGGTCATCTGCAGCTATTCTGTGTACTGCGGATCCAGAAACTTATTTCCCTGCACTCGCATTTCTGCGGTGGTTGAACTTCCATGCTGTTCCCTGGAATGCGCCGGGAGTTGGTGAGATTGTCTGCCATGCAACCAAAAAGAATAGCATTGTTGGTTCACTTAGGGAATAATATTTACTCCAAACTTCTGCATCAGGTTGTTTCGGTAGACTAGTGCATTTATCCACTTTTAAATAAGTTTAGTTTCACGAAGTGGATAGAAGATAGCTCAGCACGTTTAAACTCTCTAGTCATGTACATGGAACGCTTTTGAGCCTTCAAGGGCCTTGCTACTGTGGTTATATTTCATCGGCAGGAAAACAGCTGTACTTTACGACTTTTGGGTGTAGGTGTAGAAAAAGTGTAACTTTTGCGTGTTTGGACTACGCCCACCTACTGTTGACCACTCACCATGACATCGATATCCACATTGGCTGCAATCAAAGCCTTCGTGAGCGAAACCGTGTTGATCAGATGCACGTTGTCTGAAATAACAAAACGGAACACGCATATTTCATGATTTCATGATATAAAGCACGCTGAAAGGTCACAATGGAATGTGAATGCGAACGTCAATTCCGAATCCACTAGGGAAAACTTTGACAAAACGTCGGAAGGCGATTCGTTAGAAAATGAACATCTGTTTTGTACTTTTCAACGAGCAAGTCATCGCAAAATTCTATTGGTGTAAGAGTCAACCTTCCTGTATCGTATTAACCACGGTTCCGGTGAGGTGCGAATATTCGCTTTGGTGATGCCGGGATTGTTAAATTGATAAAGTTCTGTATTTCGTCGATCAACAAGCCAACACCTACCGCAGAAGAAGAAATATTTTAGGTTGCCATGCTATTGTACTAGCAACTTTGTTCGTTGCACACAAGCACCAAGGGTCTGCCAAGCTGACAATCGTGGCCGAGCTATTTTTCCATAAATGAGGTCAACGCCCAAGTAAAAGAAAGAAAATAAACTTACCCATTGACACGTTACATTATTTGCTCGTTTAAAATCGCCCTATTCAGACGATTTTTACATGCTCTTGTAGCACAGTTTACTAAATGTCGATGCGTGTGCTGTTAAGTGGAATATCAACGTGGTGTGATTGTGCTCTAATTTCTTATCACGGATGGTGGCCGCCAATGCGGTATGTGCAGTGGCGTGGCAAACGGGACGGGGTGCGGTCCGACCCGGGCGGCAAGTGATAATGGGGCGGAAAATCTAGAACTGTTGATTTCTTGGTACCAAATATAAATAGCAAAATTTCCATATAAGCTGAAGGTTGAAAATGTTAGTTTTAGTTTATACGATCAACAACACCTTTGCAACATTTATCACTCCTGTGCAAAGATTCTTTCCAGCAAACCCCTTCTTGTCCCATTGTGGTCACTTTCACCACATTTACATCATTATCCCGAACAATCATCCATTTCATCGTAACTTAGTATGCGCTTTACCCTAAGCCGATTGTGTGGACTCCGCGAGTCAGTTCTTCAATCCGTCAGCGCGAAAATTTTGTCAAGGGCCGGGCGGCAAATTTAGTTGCTACGCCGTTGCGCGTGTGACTACCTGAAAAATCTAAGGCGGTCTGAAGATGTCGTGGAGGAGCGACTGGAGTCAAGCAACTGATAAAACCAGGTTCACGCCCCCCCTCACTGAGCAACACGTAGTCTCGTCAAGCACCCACAAGATGGATAATGGTTACACCCCATATATAGTTTAGCCGGGAGCATAGTAAAACCATTGGGCTTGCTTCACTATAGTAATGGGCATTTCGTTCCTTAGCCGATTTTAACTTGTGTCCTTAAGCCCAGCTTTACAAACTAATATTTGAACTGCAATCACCGACACGGTTGCGTCCTATAACAAATTTACAAGGCAACTTCTGGACTTAAGCAAACGTGAAATAACTGTACGGCCGTCGTACTCTTTCTGGACTCCACAACAATGAGCATTTTCTCTGATTCCAGTGGGAATCTCTGGTATTAGGAGACCAGCTATTAGACATTCATTTTTAGTGAACGAGCTTAATAGCTATTCTTACTCTTCCTATTTTCTCCTTTGGACTGTTGTTTAAACTCTCTACTGAGTTAGTCCGATTGGTACACCCACGTCATTGTTAGTGGACGCTCATCGTCATGTCCTTTACGGCAGTGCCATTTGCAAGAACATATTCCATTGTATTTTTCTTCTCATCACTGTTCTACTAGGTTATGTTAAAAGAATATTTAGTTGTCACACGATTATTGTGCTAATTTTTAATTTTTGGGTCTGCATTTCTTATTCACGCTTGTTTCGTGACATTTGTTTAAACGCTTCCTTTCGTTATTCTGATTGACCAGTGCCCGTCACTGTAAATGGATGTTCACTTTACGCTTGGGGTCCGATGATGCTATTTTTAAGGATATATGCGATTCGCTCTTGAGTACACGGTTACTTATTCGCCCGTTGCATTTGACGTTTTTTCTTCTGCTGGTTGGCTCAAGTGTAATTTAGTAGCTTCCCTTTATTTTGCCTTCAAAACTATATAAGCAACTGTCATTCCATGTATGCATGTCTCTTCCTGGCTCGTTTTTGAGCTTCTTCTTGCGGTCTTGGGGTGAAGACTTCAGCGGCGACACCACACCTGGTTCAGAACACTACGCCACAAGAGATGATGACGATCGACATGACTATGTCACTTGGTGAGTTACAGCGTGATGTATTCTGCATTGATCCACAGGTGACTGTCACGCAGCAGTACCGAATTCCCAGACTTCAGCCGCGGATCGACCAAAAGATTATCCGAAGTCTAGGCTGTGTACCTATTGTAAGAGAATTTAAATGATGGAACCGAGCTAGATTACACATAACGAATATGGATACAGTACATTGACCTATCCGCTGTCGTGGCACTGTGCACGGATTCCTAATAGTAGCTTACTGGTCCTAGCCGCAGAGGTGTCAAATGGGATGCGCGCTATTGACCATTCATGAATGTACGACCCTCCTGTCGTAATGGCCCACAGCTCAGGAAAAACCAAGTCTAGGGTTCGAACAACTCTATTGTTCAAACAAACACAAGCTCATTTTATACGCGTATCAATCACAACCACTTATAAATCGGAGAACTCCATCTGATCATTCTACTATTCACATTAAGTTGATCTCTGTTCTCGGCATTTCAGATCAATTATCTACCCGGCACCATCGATTTGGGGCGAGTAAGCAAGAGGTCGCCCTAGAGTCAATACTGTTTGCTTACCAGCTGTCACAGCATCTTCTGTTTTTCTTTCACTTCTTTGTCTTGGTGTCACAGGTTCCGCATTGTCATCCACTGGGATGGAGCTTTCGTACCTGGGCTGGGATCTTAGTTGGCTTGCTCTGCTGAGGAGGGTACTGATCAGGGTGCAGAGACTGTCCGTCGTATCGCCCTTTAAGCCGCATTCAATAGCTTCTCTTTATTTTATGATTTTCAGCTGCTCTACTTCCATCTTTCAGCTCTACGTATTGGTTTAAAATATACTTCCTCTATAGGTGCTAAAAATTGATGATGTCTTTGTCCGCGGTTGTAATGCGTCTTGCTCTGCTGCGATCGCTTTCAGAGGGGTCTAGCTAACCGCTAAGCAAATGTTTCTCGGGTTTCTAATTTACGGTTGCTCCAGTATCAGTTTGTGGTGGCACTGTTTGTCCTTTGATTGCCAATGTCATAATAACGCATCCCTGCTCTTCGCGATCTCTCCGATTTTTTACTGAAAGCACGCGTTATTTGATATCTTTCAATATCAAGTAAGTTATCGTTGGCCGATCGGCAACAACGTGCGAAAAAGTGTGATCACCATTCACAGTAATCACCAAAGCTCTCGACTGTTTCAGTAAGATCTACTTTTGGTCATAAACATAGAAGTTCCAAGCTTCTAACTGAAATGTTCGTCCCTCGCCTGAATTGTCGGTTGATTCTCAAACGAAACTCGAGGTCGCTGGCCCCCGCCGGACAGCGAGAAGACCGAAGCGGAGGAGCAGAAGAACAGAGATGATATTAACCAACCACACTGTTCATCATAAAGGTTAAATCAAAAGTTTATGAAAGGTATTTAAAGCTCAGGTGGAAATCTCTGGAAGGGTCAGCTTAAGTCCAAGCAAGTAATGCTACCCTCGTGTTAATTGGTCACTTCATCCGGTTAGCTGTCTGTTGGCCCCATCAGTGTGGGTGAGTTTGGCTGGCCTGCCATACCTCGGCTACGTAGCGGCGATAGGCGCCTCGGTTGTTAGGTTAACGTCTTCCCTCTTAACACCAATATCTGCCTCGCATCTTCGCCGATGCAATATCTGAACATGGCTGATTAATGTATTCTCAGATATTCATCTAACTCCATCAGCGTCGTGAAATCCATCCACTTCACATCCCACACTCTCCTGTCATTTGTGCAGAATATGGCACTTGGGTCAACGATTGTTCACCAAAGGTGAGTGCGGTTTGTTACGTCAGTACCTTTGACACCATGTCGTGTTGCTCTCCGAGAATCAATAAGAAACGTCGGCTACGATCACAAATCACTATTAAGAAGACTCATGGTTATTTATATATTACCAAAAGTATTTTGGTATTGTCTGTTTAATGGCTGAGCTTTGTCAACTGGCCTGTAACCTCAGCCACATCTTATTAGTTTGCACTCGTTCTGCATAAGTCCCACGCTTATAGAACTCAAGGTTGGTTCCGCGGGATCAGTTCTCCTGAATAGCAGCTGATCAATCATTCATCTTTTCGGTTGCTGCTTTCTCAGTTGACCATCTGCGACGGCTGCTACAGTGGTCTCAGACATATGTCATCCAATCGCTGTACGGCCAACGATTCTGCTTTTCCGCTTTCTGCAGGACTTGACCAGCCCTGCGCTCTTGGCTTTTGTCTGATTGGTCCCGAGTCCATCGGCAACACATCGATTCCATCCGCCTCTGGTCACAGCCACCATCACACCCTATGCAGCGAGTTTCTGGACGTAGCATTTGTGCATGGGAATATTTACAAACCTTACTAATGCCTTGTAGCTCAGCTTCCTTAAGCTTCTGTGTACCTGCACTCACGTTTCTCCGTTCGTGTCCACAGGGGTTACAACCACGACTAAGTACCCAAACTGATTAGTCTCATGTTCGGTGTATGTGCTGGTTTTTCGAATTTGGTTTTGTTTTTATCTTCAGCACTGGTATTATCAAGCACAGTGACCAAGATGATAGCCACTTGTTCCACGGTAACAAGCTAACTCAGCTTGGCGATTATGCACTAAATTTCATTTAGATTATCACAGGTTTGCTTATCACAACCTGAGTGACAGGCAGGTTAACCCCAGTTTTATTTTGGTGACCGGGAGAGTGGGTGCAGAACAGAGGCCAGTTGCTAATTATGCTTGAAGTACTCTTCCGATGAAGGTCGTATTTTTGTTTTGTATTGCATAAACAATAATGAAGCCTACCTAATTTTACTAATTGCCACGGGCCTGACTAAACCGTTAGCTCGGTTTTCCCAGCGCTCCCTCGATAACATGTAAGTTCCCAGTGTGGGGAAGAATGGAATAGTAACTTCACTTTTCAAGGGGCAATGATGCTGAACTACCTGATACAGGGTTTTCCCGTGTTTTCTTAACTCCTGGGTTGCGTCACTACAGAAGCTAGCATGAGATATTTTGAATGGCGCAATACCATCTTGCAGTAGGGGTTGCCGCCAAAACAGCACATGCACCATGAATCTTTTGTCAACTTGCATCAGCTAGATAATATCCCTCGATTCTGGGGAAGAAGAGCACCGTTGATCCCTTGATTTCTAGAAGGCATTGCTTGTTTAGATCAGCCATTATCAACGGGGACCGTGGAAGATTCCAGGGGGGCCATGGGATGAAAAGTATTTTCGGGGGGCCAGGGAGACCACGATGTGAAAAGTGAGTGTTGAGTACACAAGTAACAGAAATCTATTATAAGCACACACACACACACTAATCCCCTTGGTAACTACCGATCAGTGAAGTAACTTGCGTGCGCGCAAGTGGCTATTTACGAAGGTATGAAAGCGAGTTCGGGCAGATTTACTGTTGCGGAGCTGACGTACTTCCACCGACTTTGCGCAAAATTCGCTGGCCGCACCTCATGTAAATTCATCATTCGACGACTCAGACTGCGCAAATAACAAGTGATTCATCCTAAGGATTTTGATGCTTATCTCCAGTGAATCAACTGGGCTCTACTCAGGACACCGATGCATCTACCGTGCAAGCTGTAATGAACCTAGAGAACTCTCGTCAGAACACTGCAGCAGTTACGACACAAAGCCCCTATGACACTAATTTAGTTTTCCCCAGGACACTACTAGTGTGTGACAACTCATATGCCTGTCAGTCTTTCTCTTTCGGGTCTCATTGCGGTAGGGCTAGGTAATGCAATTTTCGTAGCCAGTGTCAGCTCGCGTGTACATTGAGCAATTAAGTCACATTAGCCTGAAACATTCTGAATTCGAGTGGGGGTACAATCTCTGAAGAAGGTTCGTTTGTTGCAAGAAAGTGCGGAGACAGCTAGGACACTTTAGCAGGATTTCTTCATATTCAGCTGAGCTGAAATTTTCAAAGGCGTGTGGATATCCGGTTTTTTGACAAGTATATATAGCACACCGTGTATCTGAGGCTGGTTCTCCAAATACACATACTAATCAGATGCCTTGTCAGCACACACTGGGTGTCATGTTTGGCAATAGCTGATGTTTCGTTGTTGACTCTCCCATGTCCGTTTCTGGAACTCTCTGGTCTCTTCTGTCCTTCATTTTACCTCTTCCCTGTTTGATACAGCATTCCGGTGATGCACGTGTGTCCAGAGATCATTGCCGTTTTCTGATTTCAAGTTCCTTCCTTCAATGACTTTTGAGCAAGCAATTTTCCTCATTCATTTTAGCTATCCACGGTATTTTCAAAGCAGTCCTGAGAAACCACCTTTGTTGTACCTCAACAACGTTGCCACATTTTTAACTTTTAACACTGTAGCCACCAACAGATGCTACACGTGCGCTTACCAAATGTCTCGTATAATCTCATGTTCAGTTAAGAATAAATTTAGTGCCAGCTGTCATTCATACTACATGGGTATTTCGCATTGTTGAATGATGTTATTTAATGGGCATGAGACAACCGTAAGAATATTAAAAGGAAAACAGTCTTTGGATTATATAATAATTTATAATGAGACATTTCATAACTGATCTACTCGGGACTGAATGAATTTCAGCAGTGTTCCGTGCAACACCTGTCACTTGGACTTATCGTAGCGCCTCAAAACCCCCCTCAACCAATGTGGTTACTTCGCCATAACATTCTTTCAAAGTATCTAGGCTACCATGTAAACGGAAAATTATTCGGATATTGCCCATAAGGACGTAAGCGGACAGTATGTGGGTTTTTTTTAAAAAGCTGCGTGATAGCTTCTAAGAAAGACCAACTTTCAGCAAGTTTTGAAAACAACCGAGTGGTGTAATTGGAGGGTCAATTTTGAAATACACGTTGTGTGATTGGATTGCGACGCGCAATCTCAAAGTGGACGGCGGCTCACATTGAAGTGAACTTAGTCACTGCGATCACTAGGACCGTACTCAATGCAGATGGAAACTGAGTGTTGCCCACCCGAAAACACTGCACTACCACGACGCGTTTCGATGTCATTTCATCCCATCAGGTGGAGATAGCAGGCCTCGGGCGGGCAGCACCCAATTTCCATCTGCTTTGACTACGGCCCCAGTGATCGCAATGACTAAGGTTCACTTCAATGTGAGCCGCCGTCCACTTTGAGATTGCGCGTCGCAATCCAATCACACAACGTGTATTCCAAAATTGACCCTCCACTTAGTCATTTACCGTTGTGCGAAGCGTTGACCGCCGTGATCCGGTAGCCAAAGAGGTAGAGGTTTCGGCTACTATTCCAATGGTCGCAGGTTCGAGGCCTACTATCTCCACCTGATGAGATGAAATTACATCGAAACGCGTCGTGGTTGTGCAGTGTTTTCGGGTGGGCAACACCCAATTCCTAACCGAGTGGTGTAGTGTGTGGGCTAAGTTTCGCTTTTTACACAAAAGCTTAATCAAAGCGAGTGGACCGTTCTAGTATTGGTATGGCACTTATAGAGAACTGCGGTGCTAATCGCCGCGAATGGGTCGTAGATAGAAGGTCACTCGCGTTACATGTCAATGCATCACTGCAAACAGTGCATGGAACGCGTAAGCCCTGTCAACGATGGGTGTGTTCCTTCTCTGCCCAGGAATCATCCACCGGCTCTCCTCAGACTTGTCGGGTTGAGACAGTTCGCCACAAGTTCGAAAGCTCTGCCCCGAGCTTTCTGTGCACGCAGCTGCTCACCTTGCTAATCTCAACCGCCTTTGGGGCGTTGATGGTAGTCCCTTTCTAGCGGTTTCGACGTCATCCAAGTCGATCACATGACCTGTATCCGTCACGTGCGTCACTACTGCCTAACCCCTAAGTACAGCCCTATATTCAAGCTAGTTTCTCGGTGGCAGTGTTATGCTTCTTTTATGTTCAGCTGTGTGTGTAGCACCCTCGCGTTTTTAACGATGTACACGTATGCGCAGTCTTTGCAACTAATTTTGTAGACGTATTTCGTTGTTCCATCTGCAATAAGTGGTTCTTTTAAGTATACCGGAGTTGATCGAAGCGATTGGCCTTTTTGGAAAAGTATCCTTATGTTTTCTTTGTTTAGCACCCTTCTTATGGCCTCGGAAGTTCCATCTTGATAAAGAATACCTACCGTCCCAATCCACTCTGTAGTACGTCGTGGGTGAGTATTTAAAATTTGCTGCAACTGACGTTGCACTAATCGCCTCGTGTATCCGCTGACAAACAATTGGTTCATTGCTTCTTTCCGCTCGGCTTCCTCTGCTCTTCCTCTGTACACAGGGCCTGGTGTTTGTGAAACAGTGATGAGGCGATTCCAACATACACATGCTTTGGATGACCTGAACTATACTGGAGTACACTATCTATGTCCGTCGGCTTACAACATATCGTTGATTTTAGACTACTGCCATTCCTGTGAACCAAGCAGTCATGTAATGGCAATGTGCCACTGCAAGATTCCAATTCCATAGTGAAACACATATTCTCCTCAAGAGTCTTCTAGCGGTTTAGAAACTTCTCTTCCTTATCCCGTTTTATGATAACAAATGTGTCACCTACGTAACACTAATAAATTTTCAGTGAGCCATAAGAGTCAGTCAGCGCCCTCCTTTCAAAGTCTTCCATATACAAATTGGCGATCTCATGATAAATCACGTTTCCTGAGTGTATAATCTAGATTGGAACATGAACTAAGACATGTTTAGGTACAATGTCATTCCTTACGTTATTTGATCTACCGAAAGCTATGTCCTCTTTCCCAGGTTACTCTCCCCAATTAGACTATGTTTCGCTATCTCCAAAACGTCGCATATTGGCACGTTGGTAAAGACTGACACAACCTCGAAACTGATCATCATTTAATCCGACTCAATCTCAAGACCCGACACCTTTCTCGCAAAGTCAAAAAAGCTCTTTACGAACGTATTCGTCTACCCTGTCAAGGGTTGCAATATGCTAAACAAATATCTAGTTAGTTCATGCGTCGGTGAACCTATCCCATCTACCATAGGTCGAATGGGTACACCGGGCTTACATATGATCGGCAAGCCACACTGGAAAAGATTTCTGACAGGTCGTCAAATGGAGAACAGACTTACGTTGCCGTAGAAAATCAGCAAGTTGAGTGCCAAAATTGACAAAACTTATTAGCTTGCCTACAGAACTAATAATACTGTCTGACCTGATTAATCTGAATCCACAAGATGCAGTTCAAGCCATTCCGCTCATAATTCCGACTGTATCTAAGTGAATAGATGAGATGACTCAGGACAAAGAAAGTACCTTAGTAACTTTAACACAATCCAGGAACTTTCCGTTACATCTAGCTAAATCACATTTATCTAGTAACCACGCTCTTCTGGTGACGTATGTTCGATTCACCATTGATAATTAATTAGTGGAAGAGATCCTGTTTGCCAAGAGAGTTAAAACTCATGAAAATGGCCAGTCTAAATTTGAGGCAGTCAATAGCTATCTGACTGCAAACCCCATTCAAACCCAGAAGATAAATGCATGTGCGACAGATGGTGCTGCCGCAATGGTCGGAAGACATAAAGGATTTATTGCCCAACTAGAACATGTTTTCCCTTCTGCTTATGCAATTCACTGAGTGATTCATTGAGCGCACCTAGTGGCTAAGAACTTGGGAGGGCGTTTAAAGGATCCACTGTAATAGCCAACAATACCAAATCGCACCCTCCTCAAGATTGTATTTTCCAGCAGCTGTGTGAGGAGAACCGTGGAAGATTTCTAGGTTCTACTGTTGCATATAGATGTTAGATGGCTCTCTAAGAGCAACCGTTTCCACCCTTCTTTTGCCCTCTGGGACACCATCATCATATTATTTTCTGGAACTGGCCGTGAAAGAAAACTGTGTACAACTTAACCTTATGTATTTTAACTGGCTGATGTTTTTGAAAACTCAACTTAATAAATAAAACTCTTGAAGGCAAGTTGAGTAATCTCATCTCGAGGAAAGGTGCTTTTATCACTGTTCTTAAAAAGCTGGAAGTGTATGCTCAAAACATTGGACGTCAGGAAATTCACAGTTCCAAATTCTCGCTACAGTCACAGAGGAGCTAAAGAAAATAGACACTCGTTTGTGATAAACAACTACCACAAGCAATTAAAGACAGGTTTTCTGACGTGATTGACACGGAAATCCAGATTTCGATTTTGCATTCATTTGATGTACAGCTATTCAATATTAGTGTGAAAATCCAGGAATGTCCCATACAGTTTCAAACAGACCTACTAGCAGCATCCTAATTCGCGTGATATAAAATGGATATTTCGGATAAACATTGATCTCCCTAAGCGATATTCCAGACAGTGAGAAATAGCTAAAATATATTTCCCAGCTTTTTCATGCACAAACTTGGCTGAGGGTGCGTTCAGCAAAGTGGTTGCTGTAACCACAATTATAAACAGATCCGACATCACAGCATGAGCAGAACATCGATTCACTTGTTAATTCTGGGGCCCCACATAAGAAAGCTTGCTCAAGGACATCAGTTTAAGGCTCGCCTCATTATCTCGACAAGCACATTGTTACGAAATTACTAGACCTAATTCCTGGCATGCTTTAGAGTCAAAAGCCAACACTAACAAAATACGGCATTGAAGACGTATGTCAACTACTCTCCAGCCTTGACGGCACTAAAGCTGCTGGAACTGATGGGCTTCACCCACTGATCCTCAAGTCACTTTCGGCCGTCATCTCTCTTGTTGTGACTGAGCATTCCAACAGGTCGCTGTCCGGAGGTTCGTTGCCAACTAACTGGAAGTCTTTGCAAGTGAAGCCTATTCCGAAAGGCGGCGACCATATCAAAATAGACAACTACGGACGAATAGGTTTGCCATATATTTTGGTAAAGTTTGCTGAGAAAATGATAAAAAGGGATTATTGTAGTTGCTACAGTCAAAAGAGGTCCTGACGCCCGCACAGCACGGATTTATACAAGGCCACTCATGTATTACAAAGTTGCTTGTGACTAGGTATGTGTGGTTGAAGGCAAAAAGCAAACGGAAGTCTGTCGATTTGAAAATCATGGATTTCAGTAAAGCCTTCGACAAGTTCAGCCATGAAGTTCTCCTTCACAAACTCAGGATGTGCGATGTCGGGGGCTCACTGCATCGGTGGACCTGCGACTTTCTTGTTGGACGAAAGTGAAAGGTACAGGTCAACGACCATCTAACTTACTGGTCTCCTTTTACAAGTGGCACGCCTCAAGACATTATGCTGAGGCCCATTCTGTTCCTGATCCACATCAACGGTCTTCCTCAGCTTCTCCGGTCGCCCTGTGCCTTGTTTGGGGACGACATACAGATTTGGAGAGAAATTGACTCTCCCGACGACTGTGGCGTATTTCAGCAAGATCTCAACCGTCTATCCACTTGGTCTGCAGAACTTAATCTCCCGGTCAACCCAGCCAAATCTGTATTTATGAGCCTGGAGCAAGATGCTGACGGTCGAACTTTGACGGCCAACCGCCATAACCCACACCTTACGTGAAGGACGTCGGTGTACTCTCGCGCTACGATTTGAAGTCGTTGGACAAAACGAATTGGTTATATCGTAACGGACTGCGCATATTTTGGGCGCCCAAACGTAGTTTCCGAACATGGTCTGAAGTGCTTCACACTCGTCTCTTCTCTTGCATCATTAGACCACTGTTAGAGTACGGTTCGCCCGCGTACTTTCCGAGTACCTGAGGCGAGGCACAAAAGATCGAAGGGGTCCAACACGTTGCTAGTAGGGTCACTCCGAGTTTCCGTTGCTTGGGGTATGAAAATCGGTCTGAGAAAGTAGGACTCTACACCTTGTCCTACGGTCGGGTGCGAGTCGAACTCATTATGACCTACCGTATTCTACATCTCGGTGACTTCCCCATGCTGAGGCCAATGCTGCACTTACGAGGACCATGCAGCACAGATACAAACCTATCGTGCCGGATGTGAAGAGAGTTCCCCACCCACTGTCTTACGAACGGAGAATGGTAAATATTTGGAACTTTTGCGCAGCAGTTCAAAACGTTGTTAAATGTACACTTTACAACTACTCGATTTAGAGAACGATGGCACACTAGCAATGACGTGTAACATTTGTGAGTCCTGCAATACCGTGAGTCAGATTTTTTCAATGTTAAATGAAAATCATAACGGTATTTACGGTTGACAATTTTTACAACGCTTTTTACCCTATATCGAAAGTGTTGCACAGAATTCATTTCTACATATTCAATAAGAAAATATTCATTATTATATCTTTAATCTTAATGATGACTACTGTGTAATTACAAACAAGTGGCCGCACAATGAATGTTATATTAGTCTATGCAATTAAATTCGTTTTATATAGATTAGAGCGGTGATGGCAAAATTAATAATTTTGCGATCATCAAAAGATGCCAATATGTGCACCGGAAACCCCGGGTATACGTCTGTCAGACTTTGTGGATTGCTGAAATTATGGTGATCATGGGTGGTGTCATGAGAAAATGAAAGGTTCAAAAGGGGTCACAGCGGAATAAAAGTGGAGAATGACTGGTTTCGATATCACCATTTTACTTAGAGAGTTCAGAGATAAAGCGATCAGTGTCAATGTTCTGGTCTGTCTGAAATCCTTCCCATTCGCATACCGTTGGATGGGGCAATCCGTAACGTAGGCTCCAACCGAATAGAAGTCCAAATTTGCAAAACGAAAGTCTACATGCTAAGACCACATATAATCCTAGTGTTCAGAAAGATATCATCTACAAAATTGACTACTTACGGATGAATACCTGACTGAAAAACACGAAACAAAATTGCACTGTGCTTTCAACAGATTTTATAACTTGCCAGCTCAGATTATACCCGAATTTAATTTAGGAAGATGGTCCAACAATTTCTTGGTCAAGTTGTCCCCTTGGCAACAGAAGCAACCTAAACGGCCAAAGAGTTGCGCTGAAGGGAAGCCAACTGCGTTGTTACTATAATAATTTAAACCTTAGGTATGCCGCTCACTTGCGCAGGTGTGTAGGTGGGGGTGTATAGCCAGGCACCTTCAGCCAATAGGGCCTCGGACGCACTAAGTCATAGGGGTGTAGGTGGGACGCTTCAGCTCCTACCTGCTTAACTGTCGGTCGCCGATGCACCATGCAGGCCTGTATTTCTCTGTACAAGGAAGCGATTCCAACCAATTAGAACGAGAGAAGGGAATTGAACGACAATTAAGTTGGTATAACGAGCCACAACCAAATAAGTTTGCTGTGTGCTTTTCAACGTGCAGTTCACCTAACCGCAATGGTTTGTTTGCATGTTCGGCACTTGATGAAGGTGAAGAACCTCATACTGAAAGCGTAAGAGGAAGGAGACGATTGGAAGCAAGTCGCTTGCACACGAAAGCTGAACGTGAAAACTAGCCGCAACTGGATACGGGCGTATGAATCGAAGGAACTGGAGGGGCAGCACGGGGGAGTCCGTCGTAGAGCACTGGGAGAAAGCCACGTCGACTCTCTAATAGAGTGGGTTCCTGCGGTTTGAGGTGGAGTTCTTAATTTCGGTAAATACCAGCACCGTCTCACGATACCTGGATAGTAGACTGATAATAATGGAGAAACTACACAACATTCCGGATTCCATGAACACGCTAGAGAACAAAAAGCAACGCAGATCACTCTTTTAGCAGCTCATGGATTACGAGGTGGAAGGAAGGCAACCGGTGTGGATTAATGAGATCAACTTCAACTTATTTTGCTACCGCATTCGTGGCCACCCACCACCCGGAAGTCAAACGCAGTGTATGGTCGTGGTGAACAGCCGGGGACCGAATGTTCATGTTGTCGGCGCCATGACAAACAACGGCTTGATAGCGCATTCGGTTCTGAGAGGAAATTACAACAAGCATAGGTGCGCCCAGTGGCTGTGACAAGTGCTTGATACCAACGGAATAGGATTTGTGCAAAGGGGTATTTTGATTTGCGACAGCGCGCCCTGTCACACGCACTTGGAGCACGTTTCCCTGGATCAACCGTACCGTTCTAGGAGGCTTTTACGCCTTTCACCATACTCCCTAGCACTCAATCCCATGGAGGGAATCTGGAGCACAATAAATGCTCAAGGAAAACAGGCAATGAGCGGACGGTATTCCCAGATGCTCATGGGGGATCCTGAAGGCATTATGAATAAAAGCGAGTGGCGGGTTCGCTTTTTGGAGTACTCGGTGTGGGAAGCATGGGCGTTAGTGACACAGCAGAACTGTGAACAAATAGTTTGGCATGTCAGTAAGAAGTATGGACGTGTTGTGCATTTAGCTGATCAGTAAATCGTTCAAATGGCAGTAAACTACTTGTTTAAAACGAGTGTAGTCCTCAGTTTATTATGATGACCGATCCGAGTGCACTTTGTACGCTGCTAGAAACAGCCAGTTCTTTATTCGGGCAAACATCGTGGATTTCCAGTAAGTTGGTGCGTGTGGTCGCGTCGTATACCCGTTTTAGTTGCTGCGTTGTAGAGCAATCACATGAGAACTTGACAAATCGATGTCACCCTAACACGGTTGCGTGGCAAGCAATTATGATGTACCGCCTGTCGTTGTTTGTTTTTGGAGAGCCAGTGGATAAGAACTTCGATAATGGCATAATTAATAAGCCAGTTGAACTATATAGACTTGACGGACATGGGTAGTGTATTTGTCCGTTTGCCGGATTGCTTAACCCGTTATACCAACGCAGGCGGCTGGACGCTGCTCGCTGCTCGTGCAAGGATGATCAATGCAGAAACGCAGAGCATGTAAGGAAAGTACAATTAAACTTTATCACACTGTTTATGGAAATATTTCCAGATGGATATTTGTCAGTTGCGGTCTGTATTCGAACACACCAAAGGGTTGCAGTGAGAAGGTACTTTGAAGTCGCAAATAAAATGCACTCGCCTAGGCGAATCACATTTACTCTTTAGGTTGTAGCGTCTGCACAGGGATGAGTGGCTCCGCATGATGCAAACCGGTTTGTGCCTTCATATGCCATTTGCAAGTGCAATTTGCTATTTCGATCCATCCCAATTCTATGTGTGTAAATAATGCGGTCATAGCCGGACATCTGTTACAATCATATCTCGTGCGTCTTATCGTCATCCATCTACACAGCTCAGGCTCCGTCCTCCATCGCCAACTGTGGCTAAATTGTGTAGCTAACTACGAGATATAAATCAGGCGCACTGTCCACTCATCTCCGACTCTTATTAGGTGCTTGATATGAAACTGTCCAGCCGCCTACCAGGTACTTCTTTCACCTTTCAACCCCTCGGTCTTTGACGACCCAATATATGCCCGGATACGGAAGTCCTGGGCACTCTTTACATGACGCATATTACACTAGGCAAGCGATTCATCGAAACCTAATTCTAATTTCGTTGGCGCGACATTGAGCAGTTACTTTACGGCTTTAATTACAAACGGCGAAAATTGCGTATGTTTTACTGGCACGCATGCCACCAGGCACGTTCATCAGGAACCTCATGTACATCGTCGTTAACTCGATGATGCAGCTCCAGTGTAAACCGTTTGCTTTTCAGTGCACTCGGTTTGAGTTTAGATGAGCGACTATCGATGATTTAGTTACGGTATAATTCCTGGACTCACAACACAGGATTTACATTCTGTAGACGAAGTGATGACTGTTGTATACGTAAGGTCAAAACGCACGAGCAAGTTAAAAGGTCATTCTGATACACGGACTGCTGTAATCTGATCAATGTCTAACTGGGTGAGTACATAAAAGTGTCACAAGGAGAATGATGAACCAATAGGGAAGCAGAGAATTGGACGCTTTGTGTATGTGTGTGTGTGTGTGTGTCTGGAGTTGTGTGCACCTGTCTGTTTAGACTAGGTCAAGAATGCTGACAGAATACACAACATCACCTCTCCGCCTAATCGTTTGATACGTCAAATCCATATCGATTCGGTCGTGTTTGTTCTCGGCCTGTCCTGCGGAGCTGCGGGCCTTGCGTGGTTGCGTGCGTGAAGGTTGGTGGCATATGCTCCGTTCGTCTGATACTTGTGAATAATCTCCGGGCGTTGACTGTGCGGCCATCCTCCAACCGGTAAGTTCCTGGCCCACATGCACGCGTTATTCTTATCGGATCTGATAACGTGGGCTGTCCTTTTGATGCAGTGTTGACCTTCACGCGCACGTATGTTCCGGGCTGGAGCGGAGTAGTGTGCTGCCGGTAAGTGGTCTGATATCGATGGCGACGATCTAACTCGTCGGAATTATTGGTTGCAGGAATAGAAAGTGCGGCATTCAACTTTGTCCGAAGCTCACGCCCAAGCATGAGTTTAGCTGGCGTTTTGTCTGTAGCTCGGTGGTGTGCGGTTCGGTAAGAAAATAGTGCTTGTAGTACTGCATCCTCCCAACCTGTACCAGATAAGCGAATAGTTTGAATACTCTCTTTCAAGGATCGATTGAACCGCTCTACCATGCCGTTTGCCGCTGGATTATACGGCGTTGTACGTGAGTGTCGGATAGCGTGAAGTTGAAGGAACGAATGAAACTCATGGCTTGTAAACTGCGGCCCGTTGTCCGTCACTATCTCCTCTGGTAATCCGAAGCGGGAGAACATATATTTCAGCCATCGAATAATGCTGGCAGTAGTCACCTCTCCACACAAATGGACTTCCGGCCACTTACTGTAGAAGCAGGTCGCTACCAAACAGTTCCTTTGATGCTGAGGCGCTGAGCTAAATGGACCCATGATGTCAACAGCTATCTTAGCCCACGGTCGCATAGGATAGTCAATGGGTTGTATAGGGGATGAAACCGGCCTTGAACTCTTGTCTGCCCTTTGACATGAAGAGCAGT
Organism: Dicrocoelium dendriticum; assembly: GCA_944474145.2. NCBI lineage: Eukaryota > Metazoa > Platyhelminthes > Trematoda > Plagiorchiida > Dicrocoeliidae > Dicrocoelium > Dicrocoelium dendriticum. The sequence goes on from OX104070.1 coordinate 24,786,387, forward strand.
CATGAACAAGGTTTTCTATTTCGTGTGACATTTTGGGCCACCAGAAACATGCGTCAACCTTGCGTTTCGTACGAACGATACCAGGGTGGCCTTCGTGAGCACATAGCATGATCTTTTGTATCAAGCTCCGAGGAGCCACAAACTTTTCGCCACGCATTAAACATCCATCTATAACTGAAAGTTCGTGACGCAACACGTAGTACGGACGAAACTCGCCTGTGATCTTATTGTTTTGTGGCCAACCGTTTAGCAGATACTCCTGAACGTGGCAGAGTGTCTCATCTTCCTGAGTGGCCTTCTGGAGTTCTTCCCTAGTCAGGGCTGAGATTGGTTCATTACTCAGCGAAGACACCAGTAATCTCTCATTATCATCCTCATTATTTTCAGTTTCGTTGAGGGGTAGTCGAGAGAGCCCATCCGCTACCTGGTTTTCGCGTCCGGGACGGAATTTAATTTGAAAATCGTACGTTAACAATCGTGCATACCAGCGGTGTATCCGAAGTGGCCTGATGCCATTTGTTCCTCGAGTAAGTAAACTAGTTAGCGCTGCGTGGTCTGTACGAAGAGTGAAGGGTCTTCCGAACAAGAACAGATTCCACTTCTCACAGGCCCAAACACAGGCAAGGGCTTCTTTTTCCCCGGCAGAGTAAGAAAGCTCCGCCGCCGACAATTTTCTGGAAGCGTAAGCAATAACTCTTTCATGCCCATTTTGAATTTGGGATAGTATAGCACCCAACCCAATGTTTGATGCATCAGTAGAGACAATCGTTGGGCACGTCTCGTCGAAAATCGCCATAACTGGTGTGGAAGCAATGCGGCGTTTTATCTCATCAAATGCCTTTTGTTGGGGTGGACCCCAAACAAATACACTTTTCTCCTTTGTCAGTTCACGCAGTGGCTCAGCAATATTTGTGAAATCCTGCAGATAACGTAGGTTGTAAGAACACATACCTAGAAAATGCTTTATTTCACTGGAGTTCTGTGGGCAAGGAGCCTCAGTGATGGCACGCGCGTTGTCAAAACTCGGCTTCATACCGTCATTTGTTATAATGTGGCCCAGGAACTCGATCTCACTAGCATTAAATTTGCACTTCTCGAGGTTTAATCTGAGGTTAAGATCGTGTAGTCGACGTAACACAGCGTGCAGTCGTGAATCATGTTCTTCTGGTGTCCTACCGAATACACAGATGTCGTCCATGTATACTATTTGACCAGGTAAATTGGCAAATGAGTGAACCATAAACTTTTGCCAGGCTGCTGGAGCTGAACTCAAGCCCATTGGCAAGACTTTGTACTGAAAGAGTCCGTCCATAGTGAGAAATGCGGTCAGCGGTCTTGACTCCTTAATTAGAGGCATGTGAAAGAAAGCCTTCCTAAGGTCCAATTTTGAAAAGTATCGGGCGCCAGCTAGTTTAACTATTAGTTCATCCGCGGTTGGAAGCACAAACTTTTCTACCACGATTTGCCGATTTAGGGCCTGCAGATCATTGCATATTCTTACTGTACCGTCCTTCTTGAGGACTGTAACCAAAGGGTGGACCCATTCAGAACAGTTAATGGGTTCAATGAGATCATCTGCAATCATCTGCCGTAATGCTGACGAAACAGCCTCTCTTCTGGCCAAAGGAATTGGACGTGGATGAGCAATAGCTACCGGTTTAGCATCCTGCTTCAGACATATGCGGTGAACGGAAGACGGAGCGCGCCCTATTGTTTGTTCGAATAATTTCGGGTATTGTATCTGTAGGTCTGATAGGTTAATTGCCATGATACGCATACGAGCTAGGGACGGCGTGACTCCCAGTGCAACCATAGCGTTGCGTCCGAGTAAGGGACGGTTATTTCCGCGGGCAATGTACACAGCAACTGATGATTTCACGGCCCCAAGTTGCAACACAATCACCACAAATCCTCGTATTTCTACCGGGGCCTTTGTATAACTGTCAAATCGATAGGCTGAAGGATGTATAGGCATGTCATGTAGGTGAATGTCATAAAAACTACTCGGTACTATAGTGATAGGAGAGGCTGAATCAAGTTCCATGTCAACATGTGTTATTCTATCGTGTGCAATAACTGTAACAGTACGAATGTCAGGCATAGGTAGTTTAGGCTCTGGGCAATTGGAACGATAGTTAGACACAGTACTTGTGTTATCAATGGAAAATACATTTTCAGAGGACTGTAATTGTTGATTAGAAACTGAATCTGTAGGATTCAACTGAGAAATGCGTGCTGAACGACAACAACGAGCAAAATGTCCACGCTTACCGCACTTTTTACAATCCATTTCTAAGGCAGGGCACTTGGTAAAATTGGCTTTATGCTGTAGGCTGCCGCAGCGGAAGCATTTCTGTGGGGATTGGAATTCGGTTGGCGAGCGATGTATCTTGGCAACCTCCTGTATGTCTGCGTGGGTGGCGAAACATCGCAACTGTTCGGCCGTACATGTTTTGAGGCGAGCTAATTCCACAGCCTTATCCCAAGTCAATTTGGAAGCGTCTTCGGAAAGTAGGCATTCCCGAATCCGGTTGTTGGTGATACCACTAATCAACTGCTGCACTAGCATTACGCCCTCGATTCTATTTTTCGGTATGGTTGAATACTCGCAGGGTCGCACACCGCGAATTAGGCGATCAACGAAACCGTCTAGAGTTTCCGATGGTTCCTGTGTAAGTCGGCCGAATTTGAGGCGAGCCATGAAGAGATTTGTACGCTGTCCCCATGACTTGTCCAGCACCTCTAGCGCTTTCGTTAAGGTATCTTGTGACTGCAGCTCCAAAGCATCAAATTGACGTTGTCCCTCATCACCGAGTAGGTGTCTGAGTAGCTTCAGTTTCTGGCATTCAGTGTAGTTGGCAGCCGCAGGTAGTAGGTCAAGATAGTTTGTAAACGAGGTTTTCCACTGGGCCCATGCACTTTCGGTAGGACGTAAGGT
>OX104070.1:24789823-24824224 GCA_944474145.2 Dicrocoelium dendriticum
GCTGGGTCTCTTATGATGTTCTCAGTCGTTCGCTATAAGACCGGAGCCATGTGGTTACCAAACGGGAGTCTGTTATATCTGAACAGACCGCGATGGGCAATGATCATCGTTAGTGTGTTGACCTCTTCGTGTAGTCAGAGCTGCTATTAGGCGTGCAAGAGGTCTAAGGTTAAGAACTATCTGCTAGTACCAAGCTTTAGAGTAGACCTCCTCACTTTTGGTATTGGGTACTGTTCAACCGGAATACGGCAATTGGAGATAATTTTATATCTTCACAGATAATAATTCGTCCAGTAGGCCTGAGTATTGGAAACATTAGTGCAGTCCAACCTGAATACTGTACTGACTCTATGGCGCCTCTCTTATTCATATGATAGTTCTTCATCTATCTTCCATCGCATCGTATACGGCAGCAACCGAGTCTTGATGAATGGTGGTTTGGTGCCAGGTGGAATACAGATATTCACTTATCCACCAGTGAACTTCCGATGTCTAAACTACTGGTGCATATTGCTGAAGCAGCGTTAGTAACTCGGATGATAAATAGGATGTTTTACCTGTACAACAGGAAGCTGATTGATCCAGTCGCAGATCATTAGGTTTGGACCATCTGTGTATACAATGTAAATCTTTCTTCGGGTCATCCATACTTAATGTCACAACGTTCTTCACTCCATCAGTTTCAATTTACCCTCAGTGTAGATACACAATCGTAGGGGCTCCGACACATTTTGGTGTAGCTTGTCGTGGCCCGTCTTTGCAATCAATTTTGTTTGTTCCACAACGTTACTGCACCACCCGTGACAATTTCGAAATGAACCGGAACCTGGTTAACGCGAAGCTGTATGCGACCTTTAGTGTGTGCGTTGGGGTAGATGTGTGTACCATATATTCTTGCGTTTGGATGGTAAAAGTTGGTTTGCATTAGTCGGGCATATTCGGGCAAAAGGCCTACGGCTTTGCTATTTGTTACAACTGGTCAGAGCACGGTTAAACTCACTGGGACTACTGTGCCGCAGGCCAAAGCGATGGCTGTGGAGGGAACGTTGGGTGTTTTAATCAACGACACTGACTTCGGAATGCAAACCATCAGCACATGGCTTTAAATTAAGCTGAAAATTCGTTAAACACGGGGCGTTATTTTCAGTCGCATCCATGTTCTTCGCATTGTGGTATGTTCTTTTCAACATAAATGCGTTATCATCCAACAGGGAACGATGAATGTGAAAGCTTTTCACTCCGACCGCCAGATGATCCCAATTCATGTCGTATAGGCCATTAAAAAAATCCCAATATTCTGTCAATGAACAATGAACAATGAATTTATATGGGTTAAGAAGCGTTGCTTCACAATCTTGTTGGATAGTTAGTGGGGATATCAACATAACAATAGTGATAATAAGGATAGTAAAATAGTTAATAATTTAAATATGAAAATAAGGACTTATCGTTTGCTTCACTGTAGTCCTGCGATCCTCTTAGATTCACAGCATCCACAGTTAACAATAAATAATTCCATGGTAAACTCCAGGTGTAGGAGGAAGACGTAGTGTTAAGTGACAAAGTGTAAGTGGATGAGTGCTTCGTCCAACCGTCTTGTAAATGTTGCTAATGTCGGTGCAGAGATGACCGATTCTGGGAGAGCATTCCACGGGTGACAAACAAAGGAAACCACTGACTCCTTCACACTCTGAATGCGGACATTGAAAATAAGCCTCTGCTCAATCAGGTTGCTGCGATTGGACCCCCATTGTAATCATTTCCTCAAATTTCTGGATGCGTGATGAATGCAGAATCACTAGGCTGCGATTTAGTTCGTATATTTGTGAGTCACAACTGTCAGCAAAAGGACCACTTTGACCGGGAAAACCAGTTCAGCCGCTCTATGTAATCGTTCCACGAACCAAAATCCTCAATGATTTCTTCCACTTTTCCGACGGAAGCAATGGGTGCTTTGAGTAATCCGTCGCCAGCATTGTAAGTACAAAAGCGACGCGTACATGACACGGCTGTGATGTCTACTCCTGACCAAGTCACAGTTTCACGTGATTAGGCGTAAGTCTACTCACACAAGTGTCACATACATTGCGAAACAGGCAGTATCCCGTGGTAAACAATCCAAACATTTGCATATGTAATTTTTAGACGTAGATAATAATTCCCAGAGATGGATGACCAAATCCCAGCGATGCTACTTACCAATTGATCTAAGGTGCGAATGTTAAAGAAGTCAACATGAGGTGATTTTATATGTTTTGGAAAAGTACCAAATACTTTGCTAGTGTCAGTTACGAAAATCGGTTGCCTCTAACTCGCAACCTTAGGAATAACATTAATGAAACAGAAACAGCAAAAGATAAAAAAGTCTTTCAGTGAGACCATGTACCTAGGATTACTCCTAGGTTGCACATTCTAAGAGAGTGAGGTTCTGACCTTCTACTCACCAGCCGAACACACAAAGCAGTGCAACGAATAGGGCTTACTCTCAGGACTCCACGAAAAGCCTTCGGAGTCAACAGGTCTTTCCAAACGGTAGTGGGGAGTAAGTCTAGCACGGGATTGTGAATGTACCATCCCAGTAGAGATTGAAAGATATTTACCAACTGCAAACTTGGGAGAAGTAGAACAAGTCATGCATATTACGACCGTGGTAGACTACGCACTTGCAACCACGGTCATTGGCATCTCGTTATTAGTGGGTTCGTATCATTTTTCTTGTGATCATTTTGGATTGTGGCGGGCATCGTTAAGCTATAAAAGAATGGCGGTGCTCACCCAGCATCAAAGACAACCCAAGGTTCTCATGATATGCGCCAGTAGATCTCTAATTCCAACACGTGCACTGTTGCCTCACGTGTCGCAGTTAATGGGATATATTCTCTCACTGTGTTCAAATAATGAGGACGCTGACCTGCTTTGGCTTATCTCGAACCACTGACTGCCTGATTTGAGTAACTCCCTGAGGAGTGCTACGCTGGGAAGTCCTACTCGAGAATTAAGAATGAATTACAAAGTTAACGTGGCATCACGCAGCGTTAACCTTCAGTGTCTTTAAGAATATATCTGTACGCAAGAACCGAGCATACAAAACAGTAGTCCACGTCAATTAAAGGAGTTATTATGGTGTCTAACCAATGCTACTATCTCAACTTTCTACACAATGACGTCCACTTAACGCGAGATAAAGCAATGAAGCAGTCTTACGAAGGAATTTTTTCAAGATCAAAATGGTCTATGAGTGTGGAATTATGTTTTGACCATCCGGAGAAACTTACGCAATATATTAACTTTGAAACAAACAAATATAGACTATGAAGTAAAAGACAAATGAGGACGAACTCAAGCGATTCGAAGCATTTATTCCACGTGTAGTCACAAAGCAAGTTGACGGACGGCTAATCTCAATGCGTCAGCAGATTGGCACGACTCAGGCTAAAGCGCCTTTCCCATCTGACCCGGAAAGGTATGTCCACAATTTTGCCTCTTTACATCTGGATAAGACACTACTTGAGGCACTTTCACTCGGTCCGAAATTTTGTTGTCCTTGCAATAATATCAGTCAGCTAGAACTAGAAGTCCAGTTTGAAAATGCACATTCCCAAGTAGCTATGCTTACACCCTCATCAGCATTAGCTGCTGAGCATTTTAAATCCACCGTGGTCAATACATGCTACCAGTACCTGAAGCACAAACCTATGGTCAGGTATTTACTGACGAACGCACGCAATAGATGCTCACAAAGCGCTTAAACGGAATGACAGTGTGCTGCTTTCTAGGCCGGATAAAGGAGCAGGGATTGTCCTTATGGATAAATCTGAGTATATCGCTAAGATGAATGCCATCCTCAACGATCATTCAAAATTCCGGATGATGGAGAAAGAGAAAGACAAAACGGCCTCGATAGAAAAGACAGTCACAAAGCTACTACGCTGCCTGAAGCAAGAGAATGCGATTAACTCTGTGGTTTTCGAGTACACGCGTCCCTCTGGGACAGTGAATCCACGTCTTTATGGCTTAACGAAATTGCATAAAGAAGGACTTCCATTGAGGTCAATATTAGACATGTGTTATTTGCCATATCACTCAACAGCGAAATGGCTTGCTAAGCTTTTTAGAACCGATCATAAAGTCCTAGCCAAACACAGCCTCAGAGATGCATTCAGCTTCGTAGACTCCATAAGCCATATGCATTTAACCGGAAGGAAAATGTTTCCTCTAGATGTAGTGTCGCTTTCCACTAATGTTCCGTTGGAGGAGACAATAGACTACCTTTGCGACGCTGTTCGATTGCACCATGTGGATGTCGGCCTCTCGAACGAGCGATTGAAACAGTTGCTTCTGATGTGTACCAGGAACGTACAATTCCTGTTCGAAGGGAAGATCTACAGACAGAAGGACGGAGTCGTAATGGACTATCCGTTAGGACCATTGGTAGCAGACGTATTTATGAGTGAATTAGAGAACAACTATCTAAACGGAGTTATCGACAAATTAGTCTACTACGGACGGTATGTGGACGATATATTCTGCATTTCAGATAGTCAATCATGCACGGATGTATTAGTGAGACGATTTAACTCAGCCCACGCAAACATAAAATGCACCCTTGAATCTGAGTGTAACAACTCAATGTCGTACTTAGATGTTCAGATTAGCCGAAGATCTGATGGATCGGTCCAGCACAGTGTCCATAGAAAGACAACGTGTAATGGGCAATATACTCACTTTGCCAGCTTCGTCCCGCTCAGCCAGAAACGGAAACTTGTTCGGTGACTAACCGAGCCAGCAAGAAGGATATGTAATGATGACATGCTTTCGGACGAGCTAAACTTTGTACGAAGCCTATTCGATAGAAATGGCTATCCTGAGAGGTTCGTTCGGCGAAATATGGAGGTACGAGAAGCGAAGGCAAAAGTGGATTCAGTAGGAAAGAAATCGATCTACTTATCCTTACTGTTCAAGGGGGACGTGATAGCTGAATCAAAGTCTAGAAGGCTTTCTGCAGCATTCCCCCAAACGTACTATACAGCAAGCCTACGACTAAGCTTCTACTCAGTGCGGACCCTGAATCAACAACTTAAGGACAGAATTCCAAGGTCGAGTATTTCATTCTGTGTATACTCTTTCTCTTGCTTGTGTTGAGCAAGATATATCGGAAAAACTACCAGAAGACTGTCCGAGAGAGCCAGGGAACACTGTCCAGCTTGGCTGTATAGCGGCGTGACTAGATCAGTGGCAAGCGCAGTGTCTACACACCTGATCGACTCGAGCCATCAAGTCAGAGCGCATGAGGCGTTCCAGCTCACTTATCGCGTACCCAGGTGTCAAACAAGAGCGGTTAGATGTCGTCTACTGGCAGCGGCCGAGGTGATAGCCATCAGGCTTCATGACCCTGACCTACGTGCACACAAGAAATTTGTCCAGGCACTAACTCTACCCTGGTCCCCTGTAACACGGACAAATAGTGTGGACAAGGCCACACACACACAAACAAACTGTTGATCGCCGTGTGACCAATCGTCTAGTTTGGTCACTCAGACCAGCTGGGTTTTTGAACATGTACTCTGAACTTTTGTTTACGTTCATGTCATTAATTGGTGATGAGGAACCACTGAAAACGAGCTTGTTCGCTAACATTTGTTCAAATGTTAAGTACCATAATAACTCCTGATTACGGCTTACCTTCCTTCTATTAATCCCAGACACAGCATACACTGAGCGCTATCTCGGTCGGATTACTGATCATCCGGATGCATATATGGTAAGTTACAAAAGGTCGCGATAATCCTTGAACGAACTTGACGGAATTTGATATGCTATTGGCACCCCTAACTTGCGAGCGCTTTTAGAATAATTTTTACTACTTTTAACTACTGAGTAGCAACTAAAAACGGGACACCGCAGGCGAACTTTTGGCAAGACATCACCGATATACATGTATGTGAGCCAACGAGCAGTAGAACCATCCCCTTGGCCACGGCAAAAGACATCTATCTGCATGACTGTAAACAGTTGCGTGCCTAGCGGTGCGCTGTAAGCTGCGCTACACTGCCATTCTTCATAGTGCGCTAACTCACCATGGAACACTGGCTCCTTGTATGTTCGTATAGGTTTGGAACCAGTATCAAGCATCTAACTGGCTACAAGAACGCGATTCATTCGTTATTTTTAATATGAGCAAAAACACAATCGCTTCTTTCCGTCTGTCATGGCTTTTTATTAGGCCTAACTGTAACCGACAGCTTCCATTTATATCAAAGAATATTATTCGCAATTAAACCATCGTATAATGCGGCAGAGAGTTGGACTTCATGGTTTGCTGGCATACATTTGAAGTTTACCGTACCACCGCTTTTAGTAAGCTTATATAAAAAGGAAGATAGTGCATTCTCACCCTACCTAATATATTAGCAAATTTGAGCCTTAGAATGCAATATAATTTTCAAGTATGCCTACAGCAGCCAATAAACATGTAATTCCAGATGTTCGAATCAATGTTGACTGGTAGAAATGAGCTTAATTCGCTTGTCGGACCTAATAGCCTATCACTTCAATGGATTTTGATCAACCTCACTCAGCTTACGACTACCCAATTAAAGCTGTTTTATTATTCAGCCGAGTGGAAGTCGGTATGGCTACGGTCTCACCATAATGATTCAGCTTCAAACGGTGGCACTTCTTGCCGATATCGTAGTGCAGGTAACTAGGAAACGACCTTGATGGTTCAGAATACTAAAAATTATATGAAATTGGTTAGCGGTATTACATATATCGTCTGTAGAATCCGCTTCTGTACAAGTAAAATGAGGGTATTTATTTATCTGACACCAAAAACGGCTTGCTGGCTTTCTGTTTGGCACGGAAAATAAAGATGAAATCTGATCCGAATTCAGGCACAAGATGAATGATTCGTTTGACTAATAAACGTTAAATCTTATCTGCAACGGAAAACGCCACCATGCGGAAGATCTTGTGCCCACTTGTGTCTTCGCTCAGCTGCCTCTTGTCTGAGCACACTGACTGCTGCGATGGAGCATAGAAATCGCAGTCTAAAGCTAGGTTATTTTCGCAAGCAACTTGACAACAGTCATTAGCCGCTATGAGAACCAACTCTGAAGATGCCGATGGCACTGAAGTATGTAAGTTTGGCAGCACATTTTACATTCAAGATTCAAACTCCACATCGACTTCCTTCCTTTAAAGAGGGGAAACGAGCACGAAGCTTTCACTTGCTTCTAGAGTTGTGGAAACCAACATTGAACATGTATCTGCCTCAGACAACTATCAAGTAGCAAAATATATTGAGGCCCATTTGCAAGTGAATCACCTGTTACATCGAGATTGCTTGCAACAATTCCTCCACAAAATGATTACTTCGAAACAATCCAACAATAGTCTTATGGTGCAGACAATGTCTAAATGAACAAGGTTGGTTCATGGAAATTTAATTCCTTGTATGAAAGGACCCGTTCAATGCAGCATGCTTATGAATGTTCCTAGACATAAACAGTTAAGTTTCAGCTAGTTTAAACAAAAACTGGTATAATATTTAATAATTTAGCAAGGTCATGTCAGCATGTCATAAGGATCGCCACGCGTGCCAACCAACCTTACCATGCTGACATCCGTATGAGAGTTCAGAAACACAACAACGGAAGGTAGGTGCTTGAATTGAGCTTCATCTCATTCAAAGTTATTCAGGGAGCCGTCACGCATTTCATGCTTCAATAGATACCAACTTTGTGTTTTCGGGAGTCATCAACACAAAGGAAAATCCTTTAAGCTTAGCAAGCAGCCCGTGTAAATTATTACAACAGAGAACTCCAAAGCTATTTCTTAAGCGTTTGACGGCCCGCTGAGGAAAGTGGTGTCACTAGAGCCCAACTCTGAGTTTGGTGTATTTGAAACAAACACAGTCATGTAGATGACGATCACCTCAAGAAGCCTGTTCTCGGTCACCTAGGTTACAGTGATCTCTAACATGTTTACTCAGTGTTACCCTCTGTCACGTAAGAGGAGGGATTGGGCTTCTCGCCCATCGTTAGTAGGAGGAGTTCTCACCACTTTATCTTCGTGGCTAACAACCTCCACGTAGTACCAGCTGGGTGGTTCAGGTTAATCCCCTTCCAGCGAAGAGTTCGGCGGCAGTGTTCCAGGACGTGGTGGGTTTTCGCCTGGTAAGTCTTCTCCCTATAAAAAGCCATATATGTCCTTTTAACAACACTGTGAAGTGGCTGATATGACTCGCCACTAAATAAACTCACTGCCTCTTCCCAATCCGGAGGATACTTACTTCACAAACGTCATCCAAATCGAAGAGTTCCACTGATCCTTTCATACGATGGCAAACACAACAAACAAACCCAGGAATTCAGTCACACTTCACTCACCATGCCCACTGACACAGAGATTTACATATATACAGACACACAAATCCAGTATGTAACTGGTTAACATGCTATATTATTCTACAATTATCGAACGTACCTGTTTGTATTATCATGATCATGCTTTCGCAGGCGTGCCCACACTGCCAGGAATAACACATTTATTTATTTATTTAACTGCCTGACTGACTGCTGCCTTAATAAACCACACTGATAGTTGATGCAAACCTGTTACTAATGAGTTAACCTCGCGGAGGCTGTTTGAAATTCTTCAAGCCGAAAATGCGGCCTCAAAACAATGTTGTACCCGAAATAACAAACACCAGGAAAAAGCGCAACTGCAATATAACCACGTTGAGAGATTGTCATGGTAACTTACATGTGGGATTTTAACCATGCCACCATACTGGGCCTACCGCGCAAGCGTTTGTCTAGGTACCGGATTGGAACTCAGAGGTTAGAAGGGAAAAAGCATCACTGTTAACTGACAAAGGGTTGAAATTATCCTCCAACGCTGTTTTGCATGCGAGATATCAGTGTGATGCAGTCATGATGCAGCGAAGATACATAAACGAGAGATAAGATAGGGATACGTCTGTCCTCCTACCGGTAATCGTCAAACAAATATCGATTGTCCTTGCGTTATCAAAAGTTTGGAGCCGATTTTACTGATATCTTTCCAGAGTGGTTCCTCTATCTTTCATTTAGTCTTGTACCGTAAATTGGCTCAATTAACAACAGTTATAACACATCTGTTACGAATTTGCTTGTTTAGGTACCTTTCCTATTGAAGTAACATGCAACATACTTTTTACATGAAACATTTCCAATGTGTCTTGCAAACTCGATTGAAGTTTGTTCTCGCGTGGATTAAAGGTGCCGGTAATTCACTATCCAGGGCAATTATTCGAATTTCTGGCGACGTTCTGAATCCAAAAGATTCATTGTGCATCGGATTTGCAATGCATTGGGGTGTTCTCATTTGGCTACTTCCGTCAGAGAATGGCATTTAGCTAGGGACCAATTAGGTGTCGGGTATAATCAATTTTTAATTATTTCATTCTATTCGCATGCTTTCCACAAAGACCGGGACACCATCATCCCTTGTGTTAACGCTAACCCACACCACGACTTCTGGTCGCTTAATCTATCCTACACTTTTTTCTTTATTTGCAAATCACAACAGGACGAGAAATCAGACAAATTTCGTTCAAACATGAAAATGGTGTTTGTTTCATTTTTGCATGAGACTACTTCAAACTTTTGTTGGAATATCTTATCTTACCCATAAAATCCCACCGTCAGAAAGCTGAAGTAGGAATTCTCAGGTTTAGGGTTGCTTAAGTTACCAGGTATAGTACTGTCTAGGTTACTTTTTAATGTTACTCCTTGATACTAAACGTCTACATGCATCAGCAAGCATATTATGTAAAGTTAATCTGTACTCATTCGGGAGCGCAGCTTTATGTTGTATCGAGAGATAAAATATTCCTATTTTTCATAACGTATATTTTAAACACACAAAACCGATACATTTTTATCCAAATGTGGGTTGATACTTGCCGTCAACTTAAGGCTGCATCATCATTCCATTCGTGATAGCAAACGTCCATCGCCAAACGTGCTCGTAACATGCGGTCGAAGAGCCTTTTGATCGCACATGGTTCTGCCGATGGTAAGTAAACTGGTACTTACTGCTTCCTCACAAATATTATTATACTGTTTTTTTAAATCTCTTGAGGATCATACGATTGTGTTGTTTTTGCCGTATCAACGACCGGAAGTTTAAAACCAAGTATCTTGTGACAAATATTTTAGCTAATTTCGTAGAGAATTAATAACACGAATAATAATATTAGTAATAATGTTTCAGTTGTACGCTGTAACTGCGCTTTGCTGCCACGCCAGTGTCACGAGTAGCGCGCAGGATGAGTACACTGTGAGGATGCCCGCTCCTATGCGGATTCGACCCAGTGACCTAATGGCTGCAAGCCAGGCGTGCAAACCCCTCGGCCACCGGCAGACTTCGTAGGGAATTAAGTAGGTATGGAGTGCGGCGTGGTTTATTGCCGATATTGAATGACTCGTTGAGCCCTCTTGTCTGAAACATGCTAAGCAGTCGAAATACTTTTACCATTTAAATCAAGCGGATCTGAAATTATGTTGAATTGTGATTTATAAATAAGTCAGTTATGCAAAACAATGCGCCTGCTTGAGACACTCTCCTAAAATAATGTTCGTTGTTTTATTGGCTTCATTTATAGTAAGCAGCAGTAACATGGGTTTCACGACGCTACCTGTTCCATTACAAGAACCGGAAAAAGAAAGAAAATATGGAACCGAGAATTCATCAAGTACAACAGGGCAAAAGCTTAGCGATTTCCGTAGATAAAAAGTGAAAGCAAATGTTAAGTGTATCAAGAAAGGTAACGCGTATCGGTGGATTCAGCAAATGTTGCAAATGTGCACACAGTCTGGTTAGGTTATGCCTCCTCAGAAACATTGGGGTTAAATCAAGTCATACATGTGGTGCAAAGTAGTAGCATGGCGAATGTAACATGAAGGTAACTTAACGGCAGAGATGATAGCATGTGCAAGTAAGTTCCACAGCTGGGATACACGGCGAATGTGTAACAAGTTCCGCTGACATCCAAACCGGCTATACTGTGGGACAACATTCACGTAATGTCCTGCCAATGAGTTGACGTGCCTGAGTATTTGCAAGAGAACAGAATATGAAAGGCGGAAAAAAAAAATCGTATATCTACAGTCTCCATAATCTTTAAATTATTTTGGTAAAAGAGAGCAAAACCATACCAATTTAATCGCTCGCAAATGTGCAGCCCCAAGGTGAGCAATAGTACGTGTATTTTCAAACAATTCACGCGAAAATAGCGCATCCGACGTGTATTCTCACGAAAAAGATGATAACTTGAGAAGAGTAAAATGGATCAAACGGAAAAACATAAAGGATCCAATGAGTATCTAAGATTATGTCCATCATGATCAAAATATATATTTCAATTACAAAAACCCAAGAATATTTCCATTAAAAATAAGCTGAGAAACGTAAAGCTAAAAACCATTTCTCGGCAAAGTTGTCCCCTTGGCAACAGAAGCAACCTAAACGGCCAAAGAGTTGCGCTGAAGGGAAGCAAATTGCGTTGTTACTCTAAGACTTTGAGCGTTGGGTGTGCCGCTCACTTGCGCAGGTGTGTAGGTGGGGGTGTATAGCCAGGCGCCTTCAGCCAATAGGGCCTCACACGCACTAAGTTATGGGGGTGTAGGTGGGACGATTCAGCTCCTACCTGCTTAACTGTCGGTCGCTGATGCACCATGTAGGCCTGTATTTCTCTGTACAAGGAAGCGATTCCAACCAATTAGAACGAGAGAAGAGAATTGAACGACAATTAAGTTGGTATAACGAGCCACAACCAAATAAGTTTGCTGTGTGCTTTTCAACGTGCAGTTTACCTAACCGCAATGGTTTGTTTGCATATTCGGCACTTGATGAAGGCGAAGAACCTCGTACTGAAAGCGTAAGAGGAAGGAGACGATTGGAAGCAAGTCGTTTGCACACGAAAGCTGAACGTGAAAACTAGCCGCAACTGGATACGGGCGTATGAATCGAAGGAACTGGAGGGGCAGCACGGGGGAGTCCGTCGTAGAGCACTGGGAGAAAGCCACGTCGACTCTCTAATAGAGTGGGTTCCTGCGGTTTGAGGTGGAGTTCTTAATTTCGGTAAATACCAGCACCGTCTCACGATACCTGGATAGTAGACTGATAATAATGGAGAAACTACACAACATTCCGGATTCTATGAACACGCTAGAGAACAAAAAGCAACGCAGATCATTCGTTTAGCAGCTCATGGATTACGAGATGGAAGGAAGGCAACCGGTGTGGATTAATGAGATCAACTTCAACTTATTTTGCTACCGCATTCGTGGCCACCCACCACGCGGAAGTCGAGCACAGTGTATGGTGGTGGTGAACAGCCGGGGACCGAATGTTCATGTTGTCGGCGCCATGACAAACAACGGCTTGATAGCGCATTCGGTTCTGAGAGGAAATTACAACAAGCATAGGTGCGCCCAGTGGCTGTGACAAGTGCTTGATACCAACGGAACATGGTTTGTGCAAAGGGGTATTTTGATTTGCGACAGCGCGCCCTGTCACACGCACTTGGAGCACGTTTCCCTAGGGGAACCGTACCGTTCTAGGAGGCTTTTACGCCTTTCACCATACTCCCTAGCACTCAATCCCATGGAGGGAATCTGGAGCACAATAAATGCTCAAGGAAAACAGGCAATGAGCGGACGGTATTCCCAGATGCTCATGGGGGATCCTGGAGGTGTTCCGAATAAAAACGAGTGGCGGGTTCGCTTTTTGGAGTACTCGGTGTGGGAAGCATGGGCGTTAGTGACACAGCAGAACTGTGAACAAATGGTTCGGCATGTCAGTAAGAATTATGGACGTGTTGTGCATTTAGCTGATCAGTAAATCGTTCAAATGGCAGTAAACTACTTGTTTAAAACGAGTGTAGTCCTCGCTTTATTATGATGACCGATCGGAGTGCACTTTGTACGCTGCTAGAAATAGCCAGTTCTTTATTCGGGCGAACGTCGTGGATTTCCAGTAAGTTGTTGCGTGTGGTCGCGTCGTATAGCCGTTTTAGTTGCTGCGTTGTAGAGCCATCGTAGCAGAACTTGACAAATCGATGTCACCCTAACACGGTTGTGTGGCAATCAGTTATGCTGTGCCACCTGTCGTTGTTTTGTTTTCGGAGAGCCAGTGGATAAGGACTTCGATAATGGCATACTTAAGAAGACAATTGAACTCTATAGACTTGGCGGACATGGGCAGTGTATTTGTCCGTTTGCCGGATTGCTCAACCCGTTAGACCAACGCAGGCGGCTGGACGCTGCTTGCTGCTCGTGCAATGATGATCAATACAGAAACGCAGAGCATGTAAGGAAAGTGCAATTAAACTTTATCACACTGTTTATGGAAATATTTCCAGATGGATATTTGTCAGTTGCGGTCTGTATTCGAACATACCAAATGGTTGCGGTGAGAAGGTACTTTGAAGTCGCAAATAAAATGCACTCGCCTAGGCGAATCACATTTACTCGTCAGGTTGTAACGTCTGCACAGGGATGAGTGGCTCCGCATGATGCAAACCGGTCTGTGCCTTCATATGCTATTTGCAAGTACGGTTTGCTATTTCGCTCCATCCCAATTCTACGTGTGTAAATAATGCGGTCATAGCCGGACATCTGTTACAATCATATCTCGTGCGTCTTATCGTCATCCATCTACACAGCTCAGGCTCCGTCCTCCATCGCCAACTGTGACTAAATTGTGTAGCTAACTACGAGATATAAATCAGGCGCACTGTCCACTCATCTCCGACTCTTATTAGGTGCTTGATATGAAACTGTCCAGCCGCCTACCAGGTACTTCTTTCACCTTTCAACCCCTCGGTCTTTGACGACCCAATATATGCCCGGATACGGAAGTCCTGGGCACTCTTTACATGACGCATATTACACTAGGCAAGCGATTCATCGAAACCTAATTCTAATTTCGTTGGCGCGACATTGAGCAGTTACTTTACGGCTTTAATTACAAACGGCGAAAATTGCGTATGTTTTACTGGCACGCATGCCACCAGGCACGTTCATCAGGAACCTCATGTACATCGTCGTTAACTCGATGATGCAGCTCCAGTGTAAACCGTTTGGTTTTCAGTGCACTCGGTTTGAGTTTAGATGAGCGACTATCGATGATTTAGTTACGGTATAATTCCTGGACTCACAACACAGGATTTACATTCTGTAGACGAAGTGATGACTGATCCGCTTTGAATACATTTAGTTGTTTCCTTTGCAGAGGCGCAGTATTGGGGCGGGGATGCAGTCCGCCCCGGGCGGCATGTGAAACGGGGCTGCATTTTTATGGCCGTTGTACATCGGATACTAAATATAACGGACAAATTGTCCGAATAAGCTGTGGGTTGAATAGTTTAATACGCTGTATGATCAACAACACATTTGCGTCATGCGTTGTACCTGTGGAAATGTTCATCCCTGTGATCCTCCTTTTGTCCCATAGTAGCACTTTCACCACATATATGTATGTAAGTATATGGGTGTATATACGTATGTAATTGTGTAGTAATGTGGCTTGTGTTTTTGAATGTGCCGCAGAAGTTTCGACTGTTTGATATCGTCAGGAAGGTGAGAATAAGCGATTGATTTTCGTGGGTTGGATAGCATTTTCCGAATATCCACGGGCTGGGTTTCTCGATACCTCAAAAAATAAACCTTATTAATATTATTTGTATTAATTTCGTTATTATTCACCTCACGGTCCTAATCGCATATTAGTTTTCATCGAAATTTATTGTGCACGTTACCGATCTTTTGGTCTACACGCGCCTTTGCTGCCCGCAGTGATAGTGATTTATTTACCACGCCCACGAACGATAATGTAGTTTCCGCACCACTGATCATATGGAGTGTTGTATGTAAACACAGATGAACAGCTATGCGTCTGGGACCCATTGCGAATGGTGTCAAGTTGCAGCAAATCCCTGTTAGAGTGTAAGACTTCGTTTGGATGCGCCCCACAGATATCAGTGGATCCGTCTGGGATATTGAAGGTGATCCGATTTTTGCGATCTGTGTACACTATGGAACATTTCAGCGACTATACTATTGCCTTAACGATATGTTATATTTACGGCGGATAGCGATCAGGAAACGCCTTTATCTTAGATCGTGTCAGCTGCTGGAAAAGGAGACATGTTGCTTTAAGCATGCTCAGCTCAGTCTGTACCTCCGATAGTTTACCATTCATCTCGGAAACCATGTAGGCTGTTTCGACACTACATTGCTTCAAACAGCTCGGTGAATTCATCTTCTGGGATATTACTTGCTTCGACATGGTGTGTTTGGGTGACGAATTCCTAGTAGTATGGGAATTCTTGGGAACCTTTAGTGCATAATTCATTTCAGTTGTGATAAATTTGCTAAGGTAAATGACACCCGCAATGTTTTCGGTCAGTAAAAGATAGCGGCAATGATAGTCGGGGGATTGGACTTATTCCCGGAATTTGCATTATAGAACTTTGGATAAACTTCATATACGGTGAAGGTTGCAATGGTAACTCATGTAAAGGAACACTACATCAAATGCGAAACGAAACATGGGTTAGAGGCAGTTTTCATTCACAGTACGCAATTGCAGTAGGTGGTCAATAAGTTTATTTGTGGCTTGCATGAGGCGGACTGATTCAGACCCTACTCAAGGACGGTTCATATCCGATTCCGTACACAGTAACTATGTAAGCACGCTGTACTCGTTGAACGGAATTTCGCAAAAATTGCGACTGCGCAGTTTAACGGTGGCTTCTAATTTCTACAAAAATTATATTCCCACATAAAACCAATAATCTAAACTGTCAGATGTGTTTGATCCTAAGTGGTAGTTAACCACTGCTCTTCATGGAATGGATCATCATTCTTCACCGCCCCCTACTTCTGGTGAGATAGTTCGTCAGGGAAGCTAAACTTCATGTCAAATGCACTGCGTTATCTGTATTGCATTAGTTCTTGCCTAGGGTAATTGCGTGTGAAGTTCAATGATCACGCTCCATGGACAACGCACAATTCGAATAAAGCCATAAGAAGAGGAACACTGGCAAATGTCAACATTTGGTATTGTCTTTTCAGTGCCAACACAATAACATGAAAATATGTATGACGACAGGTAGGGTGAGACCGGAACAAGTTAGAACAGGGTAGAGGTGCAGGCGTGACTCCGCTACGCCCAGGGCAGCCGTAGGCATACGAACAACTGTTTCTACACACAGAGTGCGGGTTTGGTACGGCTGATCGCGACTGCCCCTGCGAAACGTAGGAACCGGGCGTTGACATGTCTTAACACGATTGTAAACATTTCGGCCGGATCAAACTGATGACTGGTGGCTAGTAAATGCCTACATATGGATGAAGCAGGTGGCTTGCGTGAACAGATGGTATGAGCGGCTGACGACTGGGTGATTTGACACTGCAACCATTTAGGTACATGTTCCCTTATTCTGGAGTTCAACGATCTATTGGTAAGGCCTATGTAGTGTATACCACAACCACAAGTAAATTGGTAAATACAATGTGAGTTGGCGCCAAAAGATTGTCTTTCCGTCATTGGGGTAACAGGTATGCTCTTAGTCCGATTGATAATAACAGTTTCCGCAGCATAATAAGTCCTCTGGACTGCGGAAATTATACGCTTTGTTGTCCTCATTTTTGCAAAATCTCCCTTTAATGGTAGCTCGATGTTGATCTTCTTTTTAGACACTGTCGCAACCTACTGTCCCGGCACCCTCGCCTGACTATGTTTGTCGATGAATCTACTTGGATAGCCATCTTTCAACAGCGTATCCTTGGGCGATTTTATCATCTAAACTGTCGGTAGTGCATATATTCCTTGCACGAGTGAATAGCGTTTTGACTAAAAAGCTGGTAAAGTGCAGGTACTGCCCTGACCAAGTCGCTTTTTTTAGTAAACCTCTCTTTTGATGGACCCATCGGCTCTTCGGCAAATCAACACGTCCAGACATGGGAGACAGTTGCTTTTCTCTGTTTCGCTGGTTACTTTCACATTCGTATGCAAGTTATTCAGGCGATCGACCAGACGCGCAATTTGCTCCCCTGGTGAGCTAAACACTAAAATATCATCCACATACCGCTTACAATAGGAAAGAAGCGATATCTCTACACTCAACTTTGTTTCAATCATCGACATGAAAAAATCTGCTAGCACTGGGCCCAACGGACTACCCATTGCCACCCCATCTATCTGGCGATAGGGAATGTTTTGGAATTGGAAGCCGAGTTTCTCAGTGCATAGTGGTAAACTGTCCTTCAATAATTCGACTGGCATTGGAAGAGTAAGATCGGAGCACCCTGCCATTTCACCCACGTAATCAACTGTTTCATGTAGTGGAACATTGATGAAAAGCGATTGTACATCCAATGAGGACATGACTTAATCGAATAGATTAAACTCATCTAAGGCCTCTGTAATTTCGAAATAGTGTTGCAGGATTGTGTTTGCTAACTTCTGCAAACGTACTCTTGATCATACAAAGGAGAAATGTAAATTCCGGTGACAGAATTCGCTAGTTGACAGCTGGGAGGAGCCTGCTAATCGTGACCCCAATATGTACGTTTAGAACCTGTCAAATGTTCCCCTTGACGCCTTACAACTGGAAGCATTATCGCTCGGAATGGATTACAAAGTCCCACCTGGTAAGCTAAACCGCTTGTTCATAGAGGCACAGTTTGAAAACTTTTATGATCAGTTAGCAGGATTACAGGCGTCTAGTCCAGATATGTCAAACTCGTTTAGAAACACACTAACTGATATTGCTCATGAGGTCACAAGGTCGCCAGTGCGTGAGATGCGTTTTGTAACAAGCCGTCACCTTTGTGTCCCAAGAGAGCTGTGGACGAAGGGGGTGATTGTACGTAAGCCAGACAATGGTTCAGGAGCCGTCATTATGTGCAAGAGAGAATACACGCAGAAAATGCAAAATTTACTGAGTGATGCTGGCAAATGTAAACTTCTTACAAGAACTGAGGATGTTACTGAAGTGGAAAGACGCATCACGGAACACCCAAAGGTGCTTCTGTTACACCGTGTAATTGATGATGAGGTATATAACAGCCTAAAACCGGGAGCGTCCAACATACCTCAGCTATACGGTTTGCCAAAGACCCATAAATGTGGTATACCTCTTAGACCAATCTCATCAATGGCAAACTTGGCACAACATAAGTTGGCTCGTTGGTTGATGGAAATTATTGCGCCGTTAAAGCAGCAGACTATCCCACACCGCCTGAAGGACTATTTCGAACTTACAGAAAGAGGCTTCAGATGAGTTTAATCTATTCGATTAAGTCATGTCCTCATTGGATGTACAATCGCTTTTCATCAATGTTCCACTACATGAAACAGTTGATTACGTGGGTGAAATGGCAGGGTGCTCCGATCTTACTCTTCCAATGCCAGTCGAATTATTGAAGGACAGTTTACCACTATGCACTGAGAAACTCGGCTTCCAATTCCAAAACATTCCCTATCGCCAGATAGATGGGGTGGCAATGGGTAGTCCGTTGGGCCCAGTGCTAGCAGATTTTTTCATGTCGATGATTGAAACAAAGTTGAGTGTAGAGATATCGCTTCTGTCCTATTGTAAGCGGTATGTGGATGATATTTTAGTGTTTAGCTCACCAGGGGAGCAAATTGCGCGTCTGGTCGATCGCCTGAATAACTTGCATACGAATGTGAAAGTAACCAGCGAAACAGAGAAAAGCAACTGCCTCCCATATCTGGACGTGTTGATTTGCTGAAGAGCAGATGGGTCCATCAAAAGAGAGGTTTACCGAAAAGCGACTTGGTCAGGACAGTACCTGCACTTTACCAGCTTTTTAGTCAAAACGCTATTCACTCGTGCAAGGAAAATATGCACTACCGACAGTTTAGATGATGAGATAAAATCGCTCAAGGATACGCTGTTGAAAGATGGCTATCCAAGTAGATTCATCGACAAACATAGTCAGGCGAGGGTGTCGGGACAGTAGGTTGCGACAGTGTCTAAAAAGAAGATCAACATCGAGCTACCATTAAAGGGAGATTTTGCAAAAATGAGGACAACAAAGCGTATAATTTCCGCAGTCCAGAGGACTTATTATGCTGCAGAAAATGTTATTATCAACCGGACTAAGAGCATACCTGTTACCCCAATGACGGAAAGACAATCTTTTGGCGCCAACTCACATTGTATTTACCAATTTACTTGTAGTTGTGGTATACACTACATAGGCCTTACCAATAGATCGTTGAACTCCAGGATAAGGGAACATGTACCTAAATGGTTGCAGTGTCAAATCACCCAGTCGTCAGCCGCTCATACCATCTGTTCACGCAAGCCACCTGCTTCATCCATAGGTAGGCATTTACTAGCCACCAGTCATCAGTTTGATCCGGCCGAAATGTTTACAATCGTGTTAAGACATGTCAACGCCCGGTTCCTACGTTTCGCAGGGGCAGTCGCGATCAGCCGTACCAAACCCGCACTCTGTGTGTAGAAACAGTTGTTCGTATGCCTACGGCTGCCCTGGGCGTAGCGGAGTCACGCCTGCACCTCTACCCTTTTCTAACTTGTTCCGGTCTCAACCAACCTGTCGTCATATATATTTTCATGTTATTGTGTTGGCACTGAAAAGACAATACCAAATGTTGACATTTGCCAGTGTTCCTCTTCTTATGGCTTTATTCGAATTGTGCGTTGTCCATGGAGCGTGATCATTGAACTTCACACGCAATTACCCTAGGCAAGAACTAATGCCATACAGATAACGCAGTGCATTTGACATGAAGTTTAGCTTCCCTGACGAACTATCTCACCAGAAGTAGGGGGCGGTGAAGAATGATGATCCATTTCATGAAGAGCAGTGGTTAACTACTACTTAGGATCAAACACATCTGACAGTTTAGATTATTGGTTTTGTGTGGGAATATAATTTTTGTAGAAATTAGAAACCACCGTTCAACTGCACAGTCGCAATTTTTGCGAAATTCCGTTCAACGAGTACAGCGTGCTTACATAGTTGCTGTGTACGGAATCGGATATGAACCGTCCTTGAGTAGGGTCTGAATCAGTCCGCCTCATGCAAGCCACAAATAAACTTATTGACCACCTACTGTAATTGCGTACTGTGACTGAAAACTGCCTCTAACCCATGTTTCGTTTCGCATTTGATGTAGTGCTCCTTTACATGAGTTACCATTGCAACCTTCACCGTATATGAAGTTTACTTTATCCAAAGTTCTATAATGCAAATTCCGGGAATAAGTCCAATCCCCCGACTATCATTGCCGCTATCTTTTACTGACCGAAAACATTGCGGATATCATTTACCTTAGCAAATTTATCCCAACTGAAATGAATTATGCACTAAAGGTTCCCAAGAATTCCCATACTACTAGGAATTCGTCACCCAAACACACCATGTCGAAGCAAGTAATATCCCAGAAGATGAATTCACCGAGGTGTTCGAAGCAATGTAGTGTCGAAACAGCCTACATGGTTTCCGAGATGAATGGTAAACTATCGGAGGTACAGACTGAGCTGAGCATGCTTAAAGCAACATGTCTCCTTTTCCAGCAGCTGACACGATCTAAGATAAAGGCGTTTCCTGATCGCTATCCGCCGTAAATATAACATATCGTTAAGGCAATAGTATAGTCGCTGAAATGTTCCATAGTGTACACAGATCGCAAAAATCGGATCACCTTCAATATCCCAGACGGATCCACTGATATCTGTGGGGCGCATCCAAACGAAGTCTTACACTCTAACAGGGATTCGCTGCAGCTTGACACCATTCGCAATGGGTCCCAGTCGCATAGCTGTTCATCTGTGTTTACATACAACACTCCATATGATCAGTGGTGCGGAAACTACATTGTCGTTCGTGGGCGTGGTAAATAGATCACTATCACTGCGGGCAGAAAAGGCGCGTGTAGACCAAAAGATCGGTAACGTGCACAATAAATTTCGATGAAAACTAATATGCGCTTAAGACCGTGAGGTGAATAATAACGATATTAATACTACTAATATTAATAAGGTTTATTTTTCGAGGTATCGAGAAACCCAGCCCAGAACAAGAGGGATCATATATGTGGTGAAAGTGCTACTATGGGACAAAAGGAGGATCACAGGGATGAACATTTCCACAGGTACGACGCATGACGCAAATGTGTTGTTGATCATACAGCGTATTAAACTATTCAACCCACAGCTTATTCGGACAATTTGTCCGTTATATTTAGTATCCGATGTACAACGGCCATAAAAATGCAGCCCCGTGTCACATGCCGCCCGGGGCGGACTGCATCCCCGCCCCAATACTGCGCCTCTGCAAAGGAAACAACTAAATGTATTCAAAGCGGATCAGTCATCACTTCGTCTACAGAATGTAAATCCTGTGTTGTGAGTCCAGGAATTATACCGTAACTAAATCATCGATATTCGCTCATCTAAACTCAAACCGAGTGCACTGAAAACCAAACGGTTTACACTGGAGCTGCATCATCGAGTTAACGACGATGTACATGAGGTTCCTGATGAACGTGCCTGGTGGCATGCGTGCCAGTAAAACATACGCAATTTTAGCAGTTTGTAAGTAAAGCCGTAAATTAACTGCCCAATGTCGCGCCAACGAAATTAGACTTAGGTTTCGATGAATCGCTTGCCTAGTGTAATATGCGTCATGTAAAGAGTGCCCAGGACTTCCGTATCCGGGCATATATTGGGTCGTCAAAGACCGAGGGGTTGAAAGGTGAAAGAAGTACCTGGTAGGCGGCTGGACAGTTTCATATCAAGCACCTAATAAGAGTCGGAGATGAGTGGACAGTGCGCCTGATTTATATCTCGGAGTTAGCTACACAATTTAGTCACAGTTGGCGATGGAGGACGGAGCCTGAGCTGTGTAGATGGATGACGATAAGACGCACGAGATATGATTGTAACAGATGTCCGGCTATGACCGCATTATTTACACACGTAGAATTGGGATGAAGCGAAATAGCAAACGGTACTTGCAAATAGCATATGAAGGCACAGACCGGTTTGCATCATGCGGAGCCACTCATCCCTGTGCAGACGTTACAACCTGACGAGTAAATGTGATTCGCCTAGGCGAGTGCATTTTATTTGCGACTTCAAAGTACCTTCTCACCGCAACCCTTTGGTGTGTTCGAATACAGACCGCAACTGACAAATATCCATCTGGAAATATTTCCATAAACAGTGTGATAAAGTTTAATTGTACTTTCCTTACATGCTCTGCGTTTCTGTATTGATCATCGTTGCACGAGCAGCAAGCAGCGTCCAGCCGCCTGCGTTGGTCTAACGGGTTGAGCAATCCGGCAAACGGACAAATACACCGCCCATGTCCGCCAAGTCTATAGAGTTCAATTGTCTTCTTAAGTATGCCATTATCGAAGTCCTTATCCACTGGCTCTCCGAAAACAAAACAACGACAGGTGGCACAGCATGATTGCTTGCCACACAACCGTGTTAGGGTGACATGGATTTGGCAAATTCTCATGTGAGTGCTCTACAACGCAGCAACTAAAACGGCTATACGACGCGACCACACGCAACAACTTACTGGAAATCCACGACGTTCGCCCGAATAAAGAACTGGCTATTTCTAGCAGCGTACAAAGTGCACTCCGATCGGTCATCATAATAAAGTGAGGACTACACTCGTTTTAAACAAGTAGTTTACTGCCATTTGAACGATTTACTGATCAGCTAAATGCACAACACATCCATAATTGTTACTGGCATGCCGAACCATTTGTTCACAGTTCTGCTGTGTCACTAACGCCCATCCTTCCCACACCGAGTACTCCAAAAAGCGAACCCGCCACTCGTTTTTATTCGGAACGCCTCCAGGATCCCCCATGAGCATCTGGGAATACCGTCCGCTCATTGCCTGTTTTCCTTGAGCATTTATTGTGCTCCAGATTCCCTCCATGGGATTGAGTGCTAGGGAGTATGGTGAAAGGCGTAAAAGCCTCCTAGAGCGGTACGGTTCCTCCAGGAAAACGTGCTCCAGGTGAGTGTGACAGGGCGCGCTGTCGCAAATCAAAATATCCCTTTGCACAAACCATGTTCCGTTGGTATTTAGCACTTGTCACAGCCACTGGGCGCACCTATACTTGTTGTAATTTCCTCTCAGAACCGAATGCGCTATCAAGCTGTTGTTTGTCATGGCGCCGACAACATGAACATTCGGTCCCCGGCTGTTCACCACGACCATACACTGCGCTCGACTTCCGGGTGGTGAGTGGCCACGAATGTGGTAGCAAAATAAGTTGAAGTTGATCTCATTAATCCACACCGGTTGCCTGCCTTCCATGAGGTGCTTAAGGAATGATCTGTTCTCTAGCGTGTTCATGGACTCCGGAATGTTGTGTAGTTTCTCCATTATTATCAGTCTACTATCCAGGTATCGTGAGACGGTGCTGGTATTTACCGAAATTAAGACCTCCACCTGAAACCGCAGGAACCCACTCTATTAGAGAGTCGACGTGGCTTTCTCCCAGTGCTCTGCGACGGACTCCCCCGTGCTGCCCCTCCGGTTCCTTCGATTCATACGCCCGTATCCAGTTGCGGCTAGTTTTCACTTTCAGCTTTCATGTGCAAGCGACTTGCTTCCAATCGTCTCCTTCCTCTTACGCTTTCAGTATGAGATTCTTCATCTTCATCAAGTGCCGAACATGCAAACAAACCATTACGGTTAGGTAAACTGCACGTTGAAAAGCACACAGCAAACTTATTTGGTTGTGGCTCGTTATACCAACTTAATTGTCGTTCAATTCCCTTCTCTCGTTCTAATTGGTTGGAATCGCTTCCTTGTAGAGAGAAATACAGACTTGCATGGTGCATCGGCGACCGACAGTTAAGCAGGTAGGAGCTGAAGCGTCCCACCTACACCCCTATGACTTAGTGCGTCTGAGGCCCTATTGGCTGAAGGCGCCTGGCTATACACCCCCACCTACACACCTGCGCAAGTGAGCGTCACACCCAACTCTCAAAGTCTTAGAGTAACAACGCAATTTGCTTCCCTTCAGCGCAACTCTTTGGCCGTTTAGGTTGATTCTGTTGCCCAAGAGGACAACTTGGCCGAGAAATGGTTTTTGAGCTTTACGTTTCTCAGCATATTTTTAATGGAAATGTTCTTGGGTTTTTGAAATTGAAATATTTATTTTGATCATGATGGACATAATCCTAGATACTCAATGGATCCTTTATGTTTGCCGTTTGATCCATTTTACTCTTCTCAAATTCTCATCTTTTTCGTGAGAATACACGTCGGATGCGCTATTTTCGCGTGAATTGTTTGAAAATACACGTACTATTGCTCACCTTGGGGCTGCACATTTGCGAGCGATTTAATTGGTATGGTTTTGCTCTCTTTTACCAAAATAATTTAAAGATTATGGAGACTGTCGATATACGATTTTTTTCCGCCTTTTATATTCTGTTCTCTTGCAAACGCTCAGGCACGTCAACTCATTGGCAGGACATTACGTGAATGTTGTCCCACAGTACAGCCGTTTTGTATGTCAACGGAACTTGTTACACATTCGCCGTGTATCCCAGCTGTGGAACTTACTTGCACATGCTATCATCTCTGCCGTTAAGTTAATTTCATGTTACATTCGCCATACTACTACTTTGCACCACATGTATGACTTGATTTAACCCCAATGGTTCTGAGGAGGCATAACCTAACCAGACTGTGTGCACATTTGAAACATTTGGTGAATCCACCGATACGCGTTACCTTTCTTGATACACTTAAAATTTGCTTACACTTTTTATCTACGGAAATCGCTAAGCTTTTGCCCTGTTGTACTTAATGAATTGTCGGTTCGGTATTTTCTTTCTTTTTTCGGTTCTTGTAAAGGAACAGGTGGCGTCGTGAAACTCATATTACTACTGCATACTATAAGTGAAGCCAAGAAAATGATGAACATTATTTTAGGCGAGTGTGTCTCAAGGAGGCGCATTGTTTTGCACAACTGATTTATAAATCACAATTCAACATAATTTCAGAACCACTTGATTTTAATGGTAAGAGTATTTCGACTGCTTAGCATGTTTCAGACAAGAGGGCGCAACGAGTCATTCAATCTCAGCAATAAACCACGCCGCTCTCCATCCCTACTTAATACCCTACGAAGTTTGCCGATGGCCGAGAGGTTTGCACGCCTGGTTTGCAACCATTAGCTCACTGGGTCGAATCCGCATAGGAGCTGGCGTTCTCGCGGTATACTCATCCTGCGACTCGTGGCACTGGTGTGGCAGCAAAGCGCAGTTACGGCGTACAACTGAAACACTATTACAGTGATGTTATTATTAGTATTATTAATTCTCTACGAAATTAGCTAAAATATTTGTCACAAGATACTTGGTTTTAAACTTCCGGTCGTTGATACGGCAAGAACAACACAATCGTGTGATCCTCAAGAGATTTAAAAAACAGTATAATATTATTTGTGAGGAAGCAGTAAGTACCAGTTTACTTACCATCGGCAGAACCATGTGCGATCAAAAGGCTCTTCGACCGCATGTTACGAGCACGTTTGGCGATGGACGTTTGCTATCACGAATGAAATAATGATGCAGCCTTAAGTTGACGGCAAGTATCAACCCATATTTGGATAAAAAGGAATCGGTTTTATGTGCTTAAGATATACGTTATAAAAATAGGGATATTTTATTTCTCGATACAACATAAAGCTGCGCTCCCGAATGAGTACAGATTAACTTTACATAATATGCTTACTGATGCATGTAGACGTTTAGTATCAAGGAGGAACATTAAAAAGTAACCCAAACAGTACTTTACCTAGTAACTTAAGCAACACTAAACGTGAGAATTCCTACTCCATCTTTCTGACGGTGAGATTTTATGGGTAAGATGAGATATTCCAACAAAAGTTTGAAGTAGTCCCATGCAAAAATGAAGCAAACACCATTTTAATACGTTTGAACGAAATCTGTCTACTTTCTCGTCCTGTTGTGATTCGCAAATAATCAAGTGTGGGATAGAATAAGCAACCAGAAGTCGTGGTGTGGGTTAGCGTTAACACAAGGGATGATTGTGTCCCGTTCGTTGTGGAAAGCATGCGAATAGAATGGAAGAATTAAAAATTGATTATACCCGACACCTAATTGGTCTTTAGCTAAATGCCATTCTCTGACGGAAGTAGCCAAATGAGAACACCTCAATGCATTGCAAACCCCATACACAAGGAATCTTTTGGATTCAGAGCGTCGCCAGAAATTCGAATAATTGCCCTGGGTGGTGACTTATTTGCACCTTTAATCCACACGAGAACAAACTTCAATCGAGTTTGCAAGACACATTGGAAATGTCTCATGTAAAAAGTATGTTGCATGTTACTTCAATAGGAAAGGTACCTAAACAAGCAAATTCGTAACAGACGTGTTATAACTGTTGTTAATTGAACAAGTTTACTGGACAAGACTAAATGAAAGAAAGAGGAAACACGCTGGAAAGATATCAATAAAACCGGCTCCAACCTTTTAATAACGTACGGACGATCGATATTTGTTTGACGATTACCAGTAGGAGGACAGACGTAGCAATACCTCTCGTTTATGTATCTTCGCTGCATCATGACTGCATCAGACTGACATCTCGCATGCAAAACAGCGTTGGGGGATAATTACAACCATTTGTCAGTTAACAGTGATGCGTATTAACTTCTAACCGCTGAGTTCCAATCCGGTACCTAGACAAACGCTTGCGCCGTAGCCCACGTAAGTTAACGTGACAATCTCTCAACGTGGTTATCTTGCAGTTGCACTTTTTCCTGGTGTCCGTTAGCTCGGGTACAACATTGTTTTGAGGCCGCATTTGCGGCTTGAAGAATTTCAAACAGCCACCGCGAGGTTAAATCATTAGTAGCAGGTTTGCATCAACTATCAGTGTGGTTTATTAAGGCAGCAGTCAGTCAAACAGTTAAATAAATAAATAAATGTGTTATTCCTAGCAGTGCGGGCACGTTTGCGAAAGCATGATCATGCTAATACAAACAGGTACGTTTGGTAATTGCATAATAATATAGCATGTTACCCAGTTACATACTGGATTTGTGTGCATGTATATATGTAAATCTCTGTGTCGGTGGGCATGGTGAGTGAAGGGTGACTGAATTCCTGGGTCTGTTTGTTGTGTTCGACATCGTATGAAAGGATCAGTGGAACTCGTCAAATTGGATGACGTCTGTGAAGTATCCTCCGGATTGGGAAGAGGCAGAGAGTTTATTTAGTGGCAAATCACATCAGCCACTTCACAGTGTTGTTAAACGGACATATGTGGCTTTTTATAGGGAGAAGGTTTACCAGGCGAAAACCCACCACGTCCTGGAACACTGCCGCCGAACTATTCGCTGGAAGGGGATTAACCTGAACCACCCAGCTGGCACCACGTGGAGGTTGTTAGCCACGAAGATAAAGTGGTGAGAACTCCTCTTACTAATGATGGGCGAGAAGCCCTATCCCTCCTCTTACGTGACAGTGGGTAGCACTGAGTAAACATGTTAGAGATCATTGTAACCTCGGTGACCGAGAACAGGCTTCTTGAGGTGATCGTCATCTACATGACTGTGTGTGTTTCAAATACACCAAGCTCAGAATTGGGCTATAGTGACACCACTTTCCTCAGCGGGCCGTCAAACGCTTAAGAAATAGCTTTGGAGTTCCCTGTTGTACTAATTTACACGGCATGCTTGCTAACCTTAACCGATTTTCCTTTGTGTTGATGACTCCCGAAAACACAAAGTTGGTATCTATTGAAGCATGGAATGCATGACGGTTTTTGTTTAAACTAGCTGAAACTTAACTGTTTATGTCTAGGAACATTCAGAAGCATGCTGCATTGAACGGGTCCTTTTATACAAGAAGTTAAATTTCCATGAAACAACCTTGTTCATTTAGACATTGTCGGCATCATAAGACTATTGTTGGATTATTTCGAAGTAATCATTTTGTGGAGGAATCGTTGCAAGCAATCGCGATGTAACAGGCGATTCACTTGCAAATGGGCCTCTATATATTTGGCTACTTGATAGTTGTTTGAGGCAGATACATGTTCACTGTTGGTTTCCACAACTCTAGAAGCAAGTGAAAGCTTCGTGCTCTTTTCCCCTCTTTAAAGGAAGGAAATCGATGTGGAATTTGAATCTTGAATGTAAAATGTGCTGCCAGACTTACATACTTCAGTACCATCTGGATCTTCAGAGTTGGTTCTCACAGCGCCTAATGACTGTTGTCAAGTTGCTTGCGAAAATAACCTAGCTTTAGACTGCGATTTCTATGCTCGATCGCAGCAGTCAGTGTGCTCAGACAGGAGACAGCTGAGCGAAGACACAAGTTGGCAAAAGATCTTCCGCATGGTGGCGTTTCCCGTTGCAGATAACATTTAACGTTTATTAGTCAAACGAATCATTCATCTTGTGCCTGAATTCGGATCAGATTTCATTTTTATTTTCCGTGCCAAACAGAAAGCCAGCAAGCAGTTTTTGGTGTCAGATAAATAAATAAATACCCACATTCTACTTGTACAGAAGCGGATTCTACAGACGATATATGTAATACCGCTAACCAATTTCATATATTTTTTATTATTCTGAACCATAAGGTTCGTTTTATAGTTACCTGCACTACGATATCGGCAAGAAGCGCCACCGTTTGAAGTTGAATCACCATAGTGAGACCGTAGCCATACCGAATTCCACTCGGCTGAACAATAAAACAGCTTTAATTGGGTAGTCGTAAGCTGAGTGAGGTTGATCAAAATCCATTGAAGTGATAGGCCATTACGTCCGACAAGCGAATTAAGCTCATTTCTACCAGTCAACATTGATTCGAAACATCTGGAATTACATGTTTATTGGCTGCTGTAGGCATACGTGAAAATTATACTGAATTCTAATACTCAAATTTGCTAATAAATTAGGTAGGGTGAGAATGCACTATCTTCCTTTTTATATGAGCTTACTAAGAGCGGTGGTACGGTAAACTTCAAATGTATGCCAGCAAATCATGAAGTCCAACTCTCTGCCGCATTATACGATGGTTTACTTGCGAATAATATCCTTTGATATAAATGGAAGCTGTCGGTTACAGTTAGGTCTAATAAAAAGCCATGACAGACGGAAAGAAGCGATTGTGTTTTTGCTCATATTAAAAATAACGAATGAATCGCGTTCTTTTAGCCAGTTAGATGCTTGAACCTGCTTCCAAACCTATACGAACACACAAGGAGCCAGTGCTCCATGGTGAGTTAGCGCACTATGAAGAATGGCAGTGTAGCGCAGCTTACAGCGCACTGCTAGGCACGCAACTGGTTACAGTCATGCAGATAGATGTTTTTTGCCGTGGCCAAGAGGATGGTTCTACTGCTCGTGGGCTCACATACCATGTGTTGTTGTTATGATGTTGTGATGTTACCTTGCCAAAAGTTCGCCTGCGGTGTTCCGTTTTTAGTCGCTACTCAGTAGTTAAAAGTAGTAAAAATTACTCTAAAAGCGCTCTCAAGTTAGGGGTGCCAATAGCATGGCAAATTCCGTCAAGTTTGTTCAAGGATTATGACGACCTTTTGTAACTTACCATATATGCATCCGGATGATCAGTAATCCGACCGAGATAGCGCTCAGTGTATGCTGTGTCTGGGATTAATAGAAGGAAGGTAAGCCATAATCAGGAGTTAGTATGGTACTTAACATTTGAACAAATGTTAGCGAACAAGCTCGTTTTCAGTGGTTCCTCATCAGGCTAATACACCACCAATTAATGACACGAACTTAAACATCAGTTAAGAGTACATGTTCAAAAACCCAGCTGGTCTGAGTGACCAAGCTAGACGATTGGTCACACGGCGATCATCAGTTTGTGTGTGTGTGTGTGTGTGTGTGTGTGTGTGGCGTTGTCCACACCATTTGTCCGTGTTACAGGGGACCAGGGTAGAGTTAGTGCCTGGACAAATTTCTTGTGTGCACGTAGGTCAGGGTCATGAAGCCTGATGGCTATCGCCTCGGCTGCTGCCAGTAGACGATATCTAACCCCTCTCGTGTAACATTTGGGTAGCGGTAGATGGCTGGAACGCCTCTTGCTCTCTGACTTGATGGTTTGAGTTGATCAGGTGTATAGACAGTGCGTTGCCACTGATCTAGTCACAGGGCGACTGGACGGCGGCCTATTCAGCCATGCTGGACCGTTGTTCCCCTGCTCTTCTCTTCGGACAGTCTTCTGGTACTTCTTCCGATATATCACGATCGACACGAGCAAGAGAAAGAGTATACACAGAATGAAGTACTAGACCTTGGAATTCTGTCCTTAAGTTGTTGATTCAGGGTCGGCACTGAGTAGAAGCTTAGCCGTAGGCTTGCTGTATAGTACGTTTGGGCGATTGCGGCAGAAAGCCTTCTAGACTTTGATTCAGCTATCACGTCCCCCTTGAACGGTAAGGATAAGTAGATCGGTTCTTTCCTACTGAATCCACTTTTGCCTTCGCTTCTCGTACCTCCATGTTTCGCCGAACGAACCTCTCAGGATAGCCATTTCTATCGAATAGGCTTCGTACAAAGTTTAGCTCGTCCGAAAGCATGTCCTCACTACATATCCTTCTTGCTCGCTCGGTTAGTCACCGAACAAGTTTCCGTTTCTGGCTAAGCGGAACGCAGCTGACAACGTGAGTATATTGCCCTTTCCACGTTGTCTTTCTATGGACACTGCGCTGGACCGACCCGTCAGATCTTCGGCTAATCTGAACATCTAAGTACGACATTGAGTTGTTGCACTCAGATTCAAGGGTGAATTTTATGTTTGCGTGGGCTGAGTTAAATCGTCTCACTAATACATCCGTGCATGAATGACTATCTGAGATGCAGAATATATCGTCCACATACCGTCCGTAGTAGACTACTTTGTCGATAACTCCGTTTAGATAGTTGTTCTCTACTTTACTCATAAATATGTCTGCTACCAATGGTCCTAACGGAGAGTCCATTACGACTCCGTCCTTCTGTCTGTAGATCTTCCCTTCGAACAGGAATTGTACGTTCCTGGTACACATCAGAATCAACTGTTTCAAGTCGCTCGTTCGAGAGGCCGACATCCACATGGTGCAATCGAACAGCGTCGCAAAGGTAGTCTATTGTCTCCTCCAACGGAACATTAGTGGAAAGCGACACTACATCTAGAGAAAACATTTTCCTTCCGGTTAACTGCATATGGCTTATGGAGTCTACGAAGTTGAATGCATCTCTGAGGCTGTGTTTGGCTAGGGCTTTTATGATCGGTTCTAAAAGCTTAGCAAGCCATTTCGCTGTTGAGTGATATGGCAAATCACACATGTCTAATATTGGCCTCAATGGAAGTCCTTCTTTATGCAATTTCGGTAAGCCATAAAGACGTGGATTCACTGTCCCAGAGGGACGCGTGTACTCGAAAACCACAGATGTCAATCGCATACCATCTTGCTTCACGGCAGAGTAGAGTAGCTTTAGTGACTTGTCTTTTCTAATCGAGGCCCGTTTTGTTTTTTCTCTGTCTCCATCATCCGGTATTTGAAATGATCGTTGAGGATGGCATTCATCTTAGCGATATAGTCCAGATTTTATCCAATAAGGGGGGACTAATCTCTGCTCCTTATCCGGCCTAGAAAGCTTGCACACTGTCATTCCGCTTGCAAGCGCTTTATGGGCACCTATGCGCGCGTTCGTCAATAAATTACCGACTGCCCATAGTTTGTGCTTCAGGTACTGATAGCATGTATTGACCATGGTGGATTTAAAATGCTCAGCAGCTAATGCTGATGACGTTGTAAGCATAGCTGCTTGAGAAGGTACATTTTTAAACTGAACTTCGTTCTAGCTGACTGGTATTATTACGAATGCAACAGAATTTCGGACCGAGCGAAAGTGCCTCAAGTTATGTTTTCTCCAGATGTAAAGAGGCAAAATTGTGGACGTATCTTTCCGGGTCAGTTGGGAACAGGGTGTTCGCCTTAGTCGTGCCAATCTGCTGACGCATTGAGATTAGTCGTCCGTCAACTTGCTTTGTGACTACACGTTGAACAAATGCTTCGAATCGCGTGAGTTCGTCCTCATTCTTAACATTTATCTTTTACTTCATAGTCTATATTTGCTTGTTTCAAAGTTAATATATGGCGTAAGTTTACCCGGATGGTTAAAACATAATTCCACACTCACAGACCTTTTTGATCTTGAAAAAATTCCTTCATAAGACTGCTTCATTGCTTTATCTCGCGTTAAGTGGACGTCATTGTGTAGAAAGTTGAGATAGTAGCATTGGTTAGACACCATAATAACTCCTTTAATTTGACGTGGACTACTGTTTTGTATGCTCGGTTCTTGCGTACAGATATATTCTTAAAGACACTGAAGGTTAACGCTGCGTGATGCCACGTTAACTTTGTAATTCATTCTTAATTCTCGAGTAGGACTTCCCAGCGTAGCACTCCTCAGGAGTTACTCAAATCAGGCAGTCAGTGGTTCGAGATAAGCCAAAGCAGGTCAGCGTCCTCATTATTTGAACACAGTGAGAGAATATATCCCATTAACTGCGACACGTGAGGCAACAGTGCACGTGTTGGAATTAGAGATCTACTGGCGCATATCATGAGAACCTTGGGTTGTCTTTGATGCTGGGTGAGCACCGCCATTCTTTTATAGCTTAACGATGCCCGCCACAATCCAAAATGATCACAAGAAAAATGATACGAACCCACTAATAACGAGATGCCAATGACCGTGGTTGCAAGTGCGTAGTCTACCACGGTCGTAATATGCATGACTTGTTCTACTTCTCCCAAGTTTGCAGTTGGTAAATATCTTTCAATCTCTACTGGGATGGTACATTCACAATCCCGTGCTAGACTTACTCCCCACTACCGTTTGGAAAGACCTGTTGACTCGAAGGCTTTTCGTGGAGTCCTGAGAGTAAGCCCTATTCGTTGCACTGCTTTGTGTGTTCGGCTGGTGAGTAGAAGGTCAGAACCTCACTCTCTTAGAATGTGCAACCTAGGAGTAATCCTAGGTACATGGTCTCACTGAAAGACTTTTTTATCTTTTGCTGTTTCTGTTTCATTAATGTTATTCCTAAGGTTGCGAGTTAGAGGCAACCGATTTTCGTAACTGACACTAGCAAAGTATTCGGTACTTTTCCAAAACATTTAAAATCACCTCTTGTTGACTTCTTTAACATTCGCACCTTAGATCAGTTGGTAAGTAGCATTGCTGGGATTTGGTCGTCCATCTCTGGGAATTATTATCTAAGTCTAAAAATTACATATGCAAATGTTTGGATTGTTTACCACGGGATACTGCCTGTTTCGCAATGTATGTGACACTTGTGTGAGTAGACTTACGCCTAATCACGTGAAACTGTGACTTGGTCAGGAGTAGACATCACAGCCGTGTCATGTACGCGTCGCTTTTGTACTTACAATGCTGGCGACGGATTACTCAAAGCACCCATTGCTTCCGTCGGAAAAGTGGAAGAAAACATTGAGGATTTTGGTTCGTGGAACGATTACATAGAGCGTCTGAACTGGTTTTCCCGGTCAAAGTGATCCTTTTGCTGACAGTTGACTCACAAGTATACGAACTAAATCGCAGCCTAGTGATTCTGCATTCATCACGCATTCAGAAATTTGAGGAAATGGTTACAATGGAGGTCCAATCGCGACAAACTGATTGAGCAGAGGCTTATTTTCAATGTCCGCATTCAGAGTGTGAAGGAGTCAGTGGTTTCCTTTGTTTGTCACCCGTGGAATGCTCTCCCAGAATCGGTCATCTCTGCACCGACATTAGCAACATTTACAAGACGGTTGGACGAAGCACTCATCCACTTACACTTTGTCACTTAACACTACGTCTTCCTCCTACACCTGGAGTTTACCATGGAATTATTTATTGTTAACTGTGGATGCTGTGAATCTAAGAGGATCGCAGGACTACAGTGAAGCAAACGATAAGTCCTTATTTTCATATTTAAAATATTAACTATTTTACTATCCTTATTATCACTATTGTTATGTTGATATCCCCACTAACTATCCAACAAGATTGTGAAGCAACGCTTCTTAACCCATATAAATTCATTGTTCATTGTTCATTGACAGAATATTGGGATTTTTTTAATGGCCTATACGACATGAATTGGGATCATCTGGCGGTCGGAGTGAAAAGCTTTCACATTCATCGTTCCCTGTTGGATGATAACGCATTTATGTTGAAAAGAACATACCACAATGCGAAGAACATGGATGCGACTGAAAATAACGCCCCGTGTTTAAC
>OX104070.1:24824722-24843448 GCA_944474145.2 Dicrocoelium dendriticum
GACGTTTGTGAAGTAAGTATCCTCCGGATTGAGAAGAGGCAGAGAGTTTATTTAGTGGCGAATCATATCAGCCACTTCACAGTGTTGTTAAAAGGACATATATGGCTTTTTATAGGGAGAAGACTTACCAGGCGAAAACCCACCACGTCCTGGAAACCACTGCCGCCGAACTCTTCGCTGGAAGGGGATTAACCTGAACCACCCAGCTGGTACTACGTGGAGGTTGTTAGCCACGAAGATAAAGTGGTGAGAACTCCTCCTACTAACGATGGGCGAGAAGACCCAATCCCTCCTCTTACGTGACAGAGGGTAACACTGAGTAACATGTTAGAGATCACTGTAACCTAGGTGACCGAGAACAGGCTTCTTGAGGTGATCGTCATCTACATGACTGTGTGTGTTTCAAATACACCAAGCTCAGAATTGGGCTATAGTGACACCACTTTCCTCAGCGGGCCGTCAGACGCTTAAGAAATAGCTTTGGAGTTCCCTGTTGTAATAATTTACACGGGCTACTTGCTAAGCTTAAACGATTTTCCTTTGTGTTGTTGACTCCCGAAAACACAAAGTTGGTATCTATTGAAGCATGAAATGCGTGACGGCTCCCTGAATAACTTTTGAATGAGATGAAGCTCAATTCAAGCACCTACCTTCCGTTGTTGTGTTTCTGAACTCTCATACGGATGTCAGCATGGTAAGGTTGGTTGGCACGCGTGACGATCCTTGTGAAATGCTGACATGACCTTGTTAAATTATTAAATTTATACCAGTTTTTGTTTAAACTAGCTGAAACTTAACTGTTTATGCCTAGGACATTCATAAGCATGCTGCATTGAACGGGTCCTTTTATACAAAAGGTTAAATTTCCATGAACCAACCTTGTTCATTTAGACATTGTCTGCACATAAGACTATTGTTGGATTGTTTCGAAGTAATCATTTTGTGGAGGAATTGTTGCAAGCAATCTCGATGTAACAGGTGATTCACTTGCAAATGGGCCTCAATATATTTTGCTACTTGATAGTTGTCTGAGGCCGATACATGTTCAATGTTGGTTTCCACAACTCTAGAAGCAAGTGAAAGCTTCGTGCTCGTTTCCCCTCTTTAAAGGAAGGAAATCGATGTGGAGTTTGAATCTTGAATGTAAAATGTGCTGCCAAACTTACATACTTCAGTGCCATCGGCATCTTCAGAGTTAGTTCTCATAGCGGCTAATGACTGTTGTCAAGTTGTTTGCGAAAATAACCTAGCTTTAGACTGCGATTTCTATGCTCCATCGCAGCAGTCAGTGTGCTCAGACTGGAGGCAGCTGAGCGAAGACACAAGTGGGCACAAGATCTTCCGCATGGTGGCGTTTCCCGTTGCAGATAAGATTTAACGTTTATTAGTCAAACGAATCATTCATCTTATGCTTGAATTCGGATCAGATTTCATTTTTATTTTCCGTGCCAAACAAAAAGCCAGCAAGCCGTTTTTGGTGTCAGATAAATAGATAAATACCCTCATTTTACTTGTACGGAAGCGAATTCTACAGAATATATATGTAATACCGCTAACCAATTTCATATAATTTTTAGTATTCTGAACCATCAAGGTCGTTTCCTAGTTACCTGCACTACGATATCGGCAAGAAGTGCCACCGTTTGAAGCTGAATCATTATGGTGAGACCGTAGCCATACCGACTTCCACTCGGCTGAATAATAAAACAGCTTTAATTGGGTAGTCGTAAGCTGAGTGAGGTTGATCAAAATCCATTGAAGTGATAGGCTATTAGGTCCGACAAGCGAATTAAGCTCATTTCTACCAGTCAACGTTGATTCGAAAATATCTGGAATTACATGTTTATTGGCTGCTGTAGGCATACGTGAAAATTATATTGAATTCTAAGGCTCAAATTTGCTAATATATTAGGTAGGGTGAGAATGCACTATCTTCCTTTTTATATAAGCTTACTAAAAGCGGTGGTACGGTAAACTTCAAATGTATGCCAGCAAACCATGAAGTCCAACTCTCTGCCGCATTATACGATGGTTTAATTGCGAATAATATCCTTTGATATAAATGGAAGCTGTCGGTTACAGTTAGGCCTAATAAAAAGCCATGACAGACGGAGAGAAGCGATTGTGTTTTTGCTCATATTAAAAATAACGAATGAATCGCGTTCTTGTAGCCAGTTAGATGCTTGATACTGGTTCCAAACGTATACGAACACACAAGGAGCCAGTGTTCCATGGTGAGTTAGCGCACTATGAAGAATGGCAGTGTAGCACAGCTTACAGCGCACTGCTAGGCACGCAACTGTTTACAGTCATGCAGATAGATGTCTTTTGCCGTGGCCAAGGGGATGGTTCTACTGCTCGTGGGCTCACATTCATGTGTTGTTATGTTATGATGTTATCTTGTGATGTTATCTTGCCAAAAGTTCGCCTGCGGTGTTCCGTTTTTAGTCACTACTCAGTGGTTCAAAGTAGTAAACATTACTCTAAAAGCGCTCTCAAGTTAGGAGTGCCAATAGCATAGCAAATTCCGTCAAGTTCGTTCAAGGATTATGGCGACCTTTTGTAACTTACCATATATGCATCCGGATGATCAGTAATCCGACCGAGATAGCGCTCAGTGTATGCTGTGTCTGGGATTAATAGAAGGAAGGTAAGCCGTAATCAGGAGTTATTATGGTACTTAACATTTGAACAAATGTTAGCGAACAAGCTCGTTTTCAGTGGTTCCTCATCACCAATGAATGACATGAACGTAAACAAAAGTTCAGAGTACATGTTCAAAAACCCAGCTGGTCTGAGTGACCAAACTAGACCATTGGTCACACGGCGATCATCAGTTTGTTTGTGTGTGTGTGGCCTTGTCCACACTATTTGTCCGTGTTACAGGGGACCAGGGTAGAGTTAGTGCCTGGACAAATTTCTTGTGTGCACGTAGGTCAGGGTCATGAAGCCTGATGGCTATCGCCTCGGTCGCTGCCAGTAGACGACATCTAACCGCTCTTGTGTGACACCTGGGTACGCGATA
The DNA here is from genome assembly GCA_944474145.2 of Dicrocoelium dendriticum. Lineage (NCBI taxonomy): Eukaryota > Metazoa > Platyhelminthes > Trematoda > Plagiorchiida > Dicrocoeliidae > Dicrocoelium > Dicrocoelium dendriticum. The sequence goes on from OX104070.1 coordinate 24,827,748, forward strand.
GATGGGCTGGAGCGGCTCATGCGCTCTGACTTGATGGCTCGAGTCGATCAGGTGTGTAGACACTGCGCTTGCCACTGATCTAGTCACGCCGCTATACAGCCAAGCTGGACAGTGTTCCCTGGCTCTCTCGGACAGTCTTCTGGTATTTCTTCCGATATATCTCGCTCGACACGAGCAAGAGAAAGAGTATACACAGAATGAAGTGCTAGACCTTGGAATTCTGTCCTTAAGTTGTTGATTCAGGGTCCGCACTGAGTAGAAGCTTAGTCGTAGGCTTGCTGTATAGTACGTTTGGGGGAATGCTGCAGAAAGCCTTCTAGACTTTGATTCAGCTATCACGTCCCCCTTGAACAGTAAGGATAAGTAGATCGATTTCTTTCCTACTGAATCCACTTTTGCCTTCGCTTCTCGTACCTCCATATTTCGCCGAACGAACCTCTCAGGATAGCCATTTCTATCGAATAGGCTTCGTACAAAGTTTAGCTCGTCCGAAAGCATGTCATCATTACATATCCTTCTTGCTGGCTCGGTTAGTCACCGAACAAGTTTCCGTTTCTGGCTGAGCGGGACGAAGCTGGCAAAGTGAGTATATTGCCCATTACACGTTGTCTTTCTATGGACACTGTGCTGGACCGATCCATCAGATCTTCGGCTAATCTGAACATCTAAGTACGACATTGAGTTGTTACACTCAGATTCAAGGGTGCATTTTATGTTTGCGTGGGCTGAGTTAAATCGTCTCACTAATACATCCGTGCATGATTGACTATCTGAAATGCAGAATATATCGTCCACATACCGTCCGTAGTAGACTAATTTGTCGATAACTCCGTTTAGATAGTTGTTCTCTAATTCACTCATAAATACGTCTGCTACCAATGGTCCTAACGGATAGTCCATTACGACTCCGTCCTTCTGTCTGTAGATCTTCCCGTCGAACAGGAATTGTAGGTCCCTGATACACATCAGAAGCAACTGTTTCACTCACTCGTTCGAGAGGCCGACAACCACATGGTGCAATCGAACAGCGTCGCAAAGGTAGTCTATTGTCTCCTCCAACGGAACATTAGTGGAAAGCGACACTACATCTAGAGGAAACATTTTCCTTCCGGTTAAATGCATATGGCTTATGGAGTCTACGAAGCTGAATGCATCTCTGAGGCTGTGTTTGGCTAGGACTTTATGATCGGTTCTAAAAAGCTTAGCAAGCCATTTCGCTGTTGAGTGATATGGCAAATAACACATGTCTAATATTGACCTCAATGGAAGTCCTTCTTTATGCAATTTCGTTAAGCCATAAAGACGTGGATTCACTGTCCCAGAGGGACGCGTGTACTCGAAAACCACAGAGTTAATCGCATTCTCTTGCTTCAGGCAGCGTAGTAGCTTTGTGACTGTCTTTTCTATCGAGGCCATTTTGTCTTTCTCTGTCTCCATCATCCGGAATTTTGAATGATCGTTGAGGATGGCATTCATCTTAGCGATATGGTCAGATTTATCCATAAGGACAATCCCTGCTCCTTTATCCGGCCTAGAAAGCAGCATACTGTCATTTCGTGTAAACGCTTTGTGAGCATCTATTGCGTGCGTTCGTCAGTAAATACCTGACCATAGGTTTGTGCTTCAGATACTGGTAGCATGTATTGACCACGGTGGATTTAAAATGCTCAGCAGCTAATGCTGATGAGGGTGTAAGCATAGCTACTTGGGAATGTGCATTTTCAAACTGGACTTCTAGTTCTAGCTGACTGATATTATTGCAAGGACAACAAAATTTCGGACCGAGTGAAAGTGCCTCAAGTAGTGTCTTATCCAGATGTAAAGAGGCAAAATTGTGGACATACCTTTCCGGGTCAGATGGGAAAGGCGCTTTAGCCTGAGTCGTGCCAATCTGCTGACGCATTGAGATTAGCCGTCCGTCAACTTGCTTTGTGACTACACGTGGAATAAATGCTTCGAATCGCTTGAGTTCGTCCTCATTTGTCTTTTACTTCATAGTCTATATTTGTTTGTTTCAAAGTTAATATATTGCGTAAGTTTCTCCGGATGGTCAAAACATAATTCCACACTCATAGACCATTTTGATCTTGAAAAAATTCCTTCGTAAGTTGCTTCATTGCTTTATCTCGCGTTAAGTGGACGTCATTGTGTAGAAAGTTGAGATAGTAGCATTGGTTAGACACCATAATAACTCCTTTAATTTGACGTGGACTACTGTTTTGTATGCTCGGTTCTTGCGTATAGATATATTCTTAAAGACACTGATGGTTAACGCTGTGTGATGCCACGCTAACTTTGTAATTCATTCTTAATTCTCGGGTAGAACTTCCCAGCGTAGCACTTCTCAGGAGTTACTCAAATCAGGCAGTCAGTGGTTCGAGGTAAGCCAAAGCAGGTCAGCGTCCTCATTATTTGAACACAGTGAGAGAATATTTCCCATTAACTGCGACACGTGAGGCTACAGTGCACGTGTTGGAATTAGAAATCTACTGGCGCATATCATGAGAACCTTGGGTTGTCTTTGATGCTGGGTGAGCACTGCCATTCTTTTATAGCTTAACGATGCCCGCCACAACCCAAAATGATCACAAGAAAAATGATACGAACCCACTAATAACGAGATGCAAATGACCGTGGTTGCAAGTACGTAGTCTACCACGGTCGTAATATGCATGACTTGTTCTACTTCTCCCAAGTTTGCAGTTGGCAGGTATCTTTTCATCTCTACTGGGATAGTACATTCACAATCCCATGCTAGACTTACTCCCCACTACCGTTTGGAAAGACCTGTTGACTCGAAGCCTTTTCGTGGAGTCCTGAGAGTAAGCCCCATTCGTTGCACTGCTTTGTGTGTTCGGCTGGTGAGTAGAAGGTCAGAAACTCACTCTCTTAGAACGAGCAACCTAGGAGTAATCCTAGGTACATGGTCTCACTGAAAGACTTTTTTTTATCTCCTTACTGTTTCAGTTTCATTAATGTTATTCCTAAGGTTGCGAGCTAGAGGCAACCGATTTTCGTAACTGACACTAGCAAAGTATTCGGTACTTTTCCAAAACATATAAAATCGCCTCTTGTTGACTTCTTCAACATTCGCACCTTTGGTCAATTGGTAAGTAGCATCGCTGGGATTTGGTCATCCATCCCTTGGAATTATTACCTTTTACATCTAAAAATTACATGTGTAAATGTCTGGATTGGTTACCACGAGATACTGTCTGTTTCGCAATGCATGTGACACTTGTATGAGTAGACTTACGCCTAGTCACGTAAAACCGTGACTTGGTCAGGTGTAGACATCACAGCCGTGTCATTTACGCGTCGCTTTTGTACTTACAATGCTGGTGACGGATTACTCAAAGCACCCATTGCTTCCGTCGGAAAAGTGGAAGAAAACATTGAGGATTTTGGTTCGTGGAACGATTACATAGAGCGTCTGAACTGGTTTTCCCGGTCAAAGTGATCCATTTGCTGACAGTTGTGACTCACAAGTATACGAACTAAATCGCAGCCTAGTGATTCTGCATTCATCACGCATTCAGAAATTTGAGGAAATGGTTACAGTGGGGGTCCAATCGCGGCAAAATGATTGAGCAGAGGCTTATTTTCAATGTCCGCATTCAGAGTGTGAAGGAGTCGGTGGTTTCCTTTGTTTGTCACCCGTGGAATGCTCTCCCAGAATCGGTCGTCTCTGCACCGACACTAGCAGTATTTACAAGACGGTTGGACGAAGCACTCATCCACTTACACTTTGTCACTTAACACTACGTCTTCCTCCTACACCTGGAGTTTACCATGGAATTATTTGTTGTTAACTGTGGATGCTGTGAATCTAAGAGGATCACAGGACTACTGCGAAGCAAACGATAAGTCCTTATTTTCATATTTAAAATATTAACTATTTTACTATCCTTATTATCATTATTGTTATGTTGATATCCCCACCAACTATCCAACAAGACTTGTAAAGCAATGCTTCTTAACCCGTATAAATTCATTGTTCATTGTTCATTGACAGAATATTGGGATTTCGTTAATGACCGATACGACATGAATTGGGATCATCTGGCGGTCGGAGTGAAAAGCGTTCACATTCAACGTTCCCTGTTGGATGATAACGCATTTATGTTGAAAAGAACATACCACATTGCGAAGAACATGGATGCGACTGAAAATAACGCCCCGTGTTTAACGAATTTTCAGTTTAATTTAAAGCCATGTGCTGATGGTTTTCATTCCGAAGTCAGTGTCGTTGATTAAAACACCCAACGTTCGCTCCACAGCCATCGCTGTGGCCTGCGGCACAGTAGTCCCAGTGAGTTTAATCGTGCTCTGACCAGTTGTAACAAATAGCAAAGCCGTAGGCCTTTTGCTCGAATGTGCCCGACTAATGCAAACCAACTTTTACCATGGAAATGCAAGAATATATGGTACACGCATCTACCCCAAGCGCACACACGAAAGGTCGCATACAGCTTCGCGTTAACCAGGTTCCGGTTCATTTCGAAATTGTCACGGGTGGTGCAGTAATGTTGTGGAACAAACAAAGTTGATTGCAAAGACGGGTCACGACGAGCTACACCAAAATGTGTCGGAGCCCCTACGATTGTGTACCTACACTGAGGGTAAATTGAAACTGATGGAGTGAAGGACGTTGTGGCATGAAGTATGGATGACCCGAAGAAAGATTTACATTGTATACACAGATGGTCCAAACCTATGATCTACGACTGGATCAATCAGCTTCCTGTTGTACAGGTAAAACATCCTATTTATCATCCGAGTTACCAACGCTGCTCCAGCAATATGCACCAGTAGTTTAGACATCGGAACTTCACTGGTGGATAAGTGAATATCTGTATTCCACCTGGCACCAAACCACCATTCATCAAGACTCGGTTGCTGCCGTATACGATGCGATGGAAGATGGATGAAGTACTATCATATGAATAAGAGAGGCGTCATAGAGTCAGTACAGTATTCAGGTTGGGCTGCACCAATGTTTCCAATACTCAAGCCTGCTGGACGGATTATTATTGTGAAGATATAAAATTACCGCCAATTGCCGTATTCCGGCCGAACAGTACCCGATACCAAAAGTGAGGAGGTCTACTCTAAAGTTTGGTACTAGCAGATAATTCTTAACCTTAGACCTCTTGCACACCTAATAGCAGCTCTGACTACACGAAGAGGTCAACACAATAACGATGATCATTGCCCATCGCAGTCTGTTCAGATATAACAGACTCCCATTTGGTAACCACATGGCTCCGGTCTTATAGCGAACGACGGAGAACAGCATAAGAGACCCAGCTAAAGTTTTGTTTGTCTAGATGAAATTATGGTTACCGGGTGTCTATGTCACTGGTTAGACTTAACACGTTGGGCAAACTAGCAGGTTAGATGACATCCTAGATACGGTTTACACCATGGATATTCCATCTGTGTATGTATATAGTGATGACCCACTAATAGGTTGTGACACAATACGGTGCTCTGCAGCAGGCATATCGGGCTATGTGCCAAGTCAAGAACATAAAGAAAGCTAGTACCCCAACTACACCTCGTTGAATAAAACAAATTTGACAAGCTGCTTAGGAGCATGTGTTGGAATTGTAGCTTCACTTCAGCGGAATCGGCTTTAGCCGCAGGCGAATTCTCGTATCCTATCAACAGTTTTACGGAGATTCCAGCACTTAGGTTGAATGTAAACACAGTACCCTTCAAAGGTTGTTACAAATCCTCTTCCAAGGCTAATGTTAAGCAAAGGAAGTTGAGATCACTACACTGGAACAACAAAGACATTGCCAAAGCAATTCAACTGCACGAAACGTTACTAAAGAGTAAACACCGTATTCAACAGTCTAGAATTTCCGAGGAAACCTAAGACATCAGGAATTCAGAGAAGTTTACAGACTAATGCTGTTACACAGTAACAGAAATCCAGAACGACGCCATGATATTCCAGGTCTGCTTTTGAATGACGGTACCGCAACGGATGATATAGTCCAAATATGTAAATCATTGAATCAGTACTTTGTTGCCTCATTCAATACTGCAGCAACTGCATCCTCTCCTCTGCTTCCAAGCAAAACGGGAGATAGCCTGTACCACGCGTCTGAGTTTAAGGGACATACAAGTTACTATTACATCCATCATATCGACATTCCAACCCGGTTCTGATGGTGTTCCCCATGCACCTCTAAGGTTAAGTGGCGAAGACATATCCCACCTCATATTGAACCCTTTTACACTGTCACTAAACGCTAGCTGCTTCCCGCCTCAGAGGGGAACATTCCAAAATGATGCCGAAACACAAAAGCCCTCCACGATTTTGCGCGTCAAACTATCGGCCCGTAAAGAAGGATTCCGCATCCGCTATGGCTTAGGAAAAATCGTCAAGAATCGGGTATCTCAACTTCCGACAAGACAAACTCCACTCAGCAGTCCTCAAAACGGTTCCCTACTAAACATTTCTGTGTCACACGCCACCTACCATTTCTTGCTCATGTTTTGGCAATAACTGATGGTGGCATGACCATCGGCATTATAATTTTGCATACGTAAAAGTGTCTGACTACATACAGCACAAACCATTTTCGTCCGCTCTTCAGTCCTGTAGAGTCAGCAATCCTCAATTGTCTGGCTCAACTAGTACCCGAACGATCGGTTACAAATAATACAAATTGGTCAACACTGTTCCACTGCCAGAAATTACACCAGTGGTAGCGTTCATGGCAATGCATTCAGTCCCTTGCTTTTCCTTATTTACCTAAGGGACATGTGTGATTAAATTTGACACCGGAGCTCATTTCTATTATATAAACCATATCAGATTGCACGAGGTCATTGGAAGAAAGTAGCTGTAGGTGGGGTCGGGGTCGAGGTCATCTATCTGGACTTTTCCCATTTTTCGATCGTCTGGATCACTACATTCTACTTCACAGGCTACAGTGCAATGGAATCAGCGATCCTGTTCTTGGTTGGATTGGTAACTGCCTTCATTAACGGAGGCTTCAAGTGCGTGTTAGGAGATTGTTCTCGAAGCCGACTGAGGTGGAATGTGGTAGTATACAGGGTTCATTACTGATACCGTGTTTATTCCTGAGGGTTTATCAACAATTTGTAGGATTTAACTTCAATTGCTTGATTCTTGTCAACGACTTTAAGATATAGCGAGCAATTTGTAACAAGGGAGCTCACGATTCCCTCCAACATGACCTGGATTGCGTTCATGAATGCTCAGCGAAGAATCTACTGCAGTTTAACACAGCTAAGCGCAAGATGATCCACCTGTAAGCTTGAAGACCACACGTTGTAGAAAGCTCCTTAGGAGTGTGATTTGGATATACTGCTGCCGGAGGTTTTCGGATGCTAGAAACAAGTATAGAATGTGTCCAGAACCAGCAAAATGCACCTTGCTTTTCTTCGCAAAGCGTTCGGTCGATTTGAGCACTCAGTCTTCCCACAAATGTTTAGCGCCTGTGTGCGACTGTACGTGGTATACGCCATCCAAGTGTGGCAGCCGTGGTAGAAACGGGATTTCTTTTTCTGCGAGACTCTTCAGCAGAGGCAGCAAAGAACCTTAAGGGTTCTTTTCCATCTACCCTAGCAGTTAATATTGAAGCCCATAGGAATGTACGGCAGTGGATATCCACATTTTCTAGGGGACCTCATAATGATTTACTGGTTTCTGAAGAACCCAAAGCACATATGTCGCCCGCTGCTGAAACTGTACCACAACTCTAACCTAAGGGGTCCTCCTCTAAAACTGATAATGAAGTATAGCCGGCTTGAATGCCGTAGAAATCTCTTCACCCTGTGAGTGTGACAGCCGTGGAACGCTTTTCAAAATTTTGTCCCCTCTGTCTCCATTCTAACGATATTTAAACAATCAATTAACGATCCGTTGTCCCATTTGCATGGCATTTTATGACGTGTTAGCCAAGGAGCTACGAAACGCAACCAACCGATGTTTGCAAAATCCAAACCGTTCAGTTTATGAATTTAAATCAGGCCAACCTCTCAGCTCAACTACATTTGTCCATTGTGAGTTAACCAAAATCTTTTTCTTTTATCATGTATATTGTTCTTCTCCACGATTTCCATCCCACGGAGGTGGTTAAGCACAGTATTTTACCCGCAATGCACCATAATCCCATTGTACTCATTGCTGCCTGACCACCTGGAACTATGCATAAAAACATACACGAGCTTTCCTCGCTAAACCAATGAAGCGAAAGCAAGTCTGTGAGGTTGTGGGTCGATAAATCTCAGATACCCTGCTACAGATGCGGTATTTTGGATGGAGTCATCGACAGTGCTGGTACTCCCATCTTAAATGCTTGTTTCGTCCGAGACCAGGGAATTCCATATTAATACAGCTTATATTTCTCCGAACACATCTTACATCAAGTAGAGCAAGCGAAGGAACTCACAAGTTACAACACTAGGTCATTTGCGTTATCCCAAAGGCGGTTTGCATCATTCAAACCCATAGTACAACCCACATTAGATTATTGCATTGCCACACACGCACACCGACGCAGAACATGTAAATTTGTAAGGAAAAAGCCGAGTGTTCATTTACCAAAAGGGGTGTCCATTGCATACCTCTCAGATGCCGAATTGTTGCATTAGCGAAGGCGGTCATCATTTCTTTCATTCGTGTGAATTCGTGTGTGTATAAATGGATCCCCATGGCTTTGGATTACTTTGATCGCTGTCGTCCAAGCAGCTTCAACGTGAACAAATCACACCCACAGCGGACATTCTGACACCGCAATGTTAAAGCTACTTATCCAACGTTTATTATCCTAACTATGTCAATGTACTGCATCTGACCTGATGATGAAGCACGGTAAATGAGCTTGTTAGCTAGACTGTATTTGCATGTCTCCCCATTTGCGGATGAATCTTTCGCCTTTTACTAAAGATTTCTGTGGGGAGGCACAACACAATGAATCTTGACTCGTTTTTGCAACCTCGCCTGCGGGCGAGGCAAAAATTTGAGTACGGCTCTCCCGCATATTGTCCCATCACCCTGAGCGAGGTAGAAAAGCTTGAGCGGGTGCAGCGTATAGCCACCAGGCTGATTCCCAACTTACGAGGTATGCCATATGAAGACCGATGTAAGAAACTAGGGCTGTACACCCTAGCTTGTCGTCGACTGAGGGTTGATCTCATCATGACACACCGGATATTACATCTGAGTGATTACCCCATGTTGAGACAACTGCTCCATCTGCGCACACCAAGCTGCACGCGAGGACACCGGTATAAACTTATCGTAACGAAGTTGAAGAGGGTCGCTCACCAACTCTGTTTCGAACGCAGAGTGGTGAATGTCTGGAACGACCTGCTGCAACTTGCAGTAGAGGCGAACTCAGTGTCGGAATTTATGAAGCTCCTGGTCAAACATTTTGCAGAGGCAAAATATAGAGAGCGGAACGATAAATGAGGCGTATATGTCCAAGAGCGACGAATGATGCTGCTACACTGAGAAAGCTCTACTAGCTGCTTCGAACCAGTATTCAGTATCCAGTATTCAGCATTTAACACAGATTATTGATCAGACTAGTAAACGCTATATCGTTGTCAGAAGTCTCGGAAGCAACCAGAATAATGCTGTAGTCTAACTGTTGTAGACCAAATCCGTTGGATATTCAAAATATTGTGGTTAGCAATGAATAAAGGCGAAAATAAACTTAGAAGGTTAACAAGTCACCCGGGTCTAGTGGGACCAGATAAGGGTTTGTTCTATAGTATCCTCACGTAACTTTTAATTAAAGACTCACCGTAGAACCTAAAGTCAGTGACTGGAGCCACAGCTATACCACAACGAACCAGATTGTTCTCAGGGTGCGCCAATAGGTGGCCAACCGTGAATCCTCCGTATGACTACAGAAAAGTGAACAGAAACCAGGGGAACGAAGTTCGTGCTTGATTAAGAGGGATTCATGGAACGAAAGCAAGAGGGTATTGAGCTCGGGACCGTCAAAAGAAATTAATTATTTTTTACATGCTTAACTTGTTTTTTGTCTGTTACTCATATCTATCATAGCAAAATCAGGGCACAGGTGCATAGTAAATATAGTTCATGAAAATGAAGGCAATCAACGGACGTTCTAAAGCCCTAAAAACTAAAATGTATTAGGCGTTGTCTAGTGAGAACTGAACTGAGAGGTAATGAGTACTTATGTGGAATTAGGATAAATCAACAGCCGACTTTCTATCACCTAACGATACGGCAACACATCAACACATCTGAAGGTAAACTGACAGTAGGAACTTGAGCAGGAAGTTTTCGTATTAAGATCTCCGGAACTTGATATCGTTTTTCAGCAGTTGTTAACCACTTTTTCTGCCATACAATGTATTCATTGGTAGTGTTAACGAACACCGTAAGTTGTGATTAGAGATAATCGGTCCTCGAATGTACAGCTGTCAGCGTGTCCATCATCCAGGATTCTTGCGGTATCGTGGCATCTTGCGTAAAAGTCTAGCCTTAATTGACGTTTACAGAAAGCAAGCGTTCACTCTTATTTGATGGTCATAGGCAACCACCGGGTTGTTACTAGCTCTCAGACAATCCATTTGAAATTTGATTATCTTGGGCATTGATTTCTTACCACCGCTTTTGGGAAGAGAAACACATGCAATTCTCCGCTTAGGCTCTCCGAGCAACAATTATTCTCAATAGTTGTTTGTAGTAAGTCATGAAATCACTAAATGAATCATCAGCAACGAATAGACACCGTCATTTGTTAGTTACCCGGTTTTTATACTCTCCGGTATTGGTCTTATTTTGTACTTTATAAGTTCTTTATCAGTACTAGCAGTCTGCTTCTATCGAACTATGCAGTGAATAATTGCACACATTTGTTGAAAATAAGAAACAGCTGCTCCGAGGTTATGGACGACAGCGCGTATAACTGCATGACGGTGGTGCCTGCTTGTCAGTTGCTTTAACTACTGAGCACTTTAATCACTGAGCCCATTAAGGTCAGACATTTAGTCGTGCAGGGAAACCAGTTCAGGCTTTTACATTTGGCGAACTGGTATGGTATAGAATTCCTACACATGGAGGTAGAAACGACAGCGTACCATGTTAAAAGGTAATTAAATGCAGTTTGGATAGTCCCTCTTGTCCAACACGGAAATATTTAGTCAACAAATGACATTGACCTCGCATCAATAAGCCCACTGGAGCAGCAGGACTTATGGAATATATGCCCTGTTTTTATAATAAACGATTAAGACTGACAAGTTGGTCGGTTTTCCGTCTACTGTCTTTTCCTCAAAGTTCATGGTTATGCTTAGCAGCAGATGGAAGCAATTTTGTTTTGCAAGAACTAACCAGCGCCATTGGACGAATATGTCAGCAAGCTACTTATATATACTTCCCGAATGAAAAGTAAGTCGAACTCGTTTCCGGCGTTTGCTACGAATGTACATTTGCCACAAATGTAAGCATTAACGTGCATGTGAAATTTCGGCATGTTGTGATTTCTGACACTCCTAGCCTCCTGTGCAAATACTTGGGTTAGTTCCAATCACGTGTTTGGTAACTAAGCAACGAAAAAGTGATCGGATAATCGTTGGATCTCCCTCGTTTGGTGAAAGGAAAGGAGATTCCATTCACGTGGTCTAGGCGGAGTGGCGGGGTTCGGGAGACGCGCTGTCAAAACGGTGAACTGATCTATCACCGACTCAAACATGCTATCATGTGACCCTTTCACCATGACGCCATTTTGTCCTTCTACACTGTAAAAGTAAAAGAAACCACTTATACCGCTAGTTTTTCCAGCCCGTATCCGATATTTCACGTAAACCACTCAGGACTGTCAAGATGTGATGCAAAAGATTGGTTTGTGCATCATTTAACGGGATGCTTGGAATCCCAGACAAACGCTGACAGACAGTTCTGAAAAGTTCAGACGCTCACGTGGAGCAGTGTGGCTGAAATAAGAAAGCGCACTATAACGGTTCGTTGAACAAAATTGTTTCGAATCATTTACGCATATAGCGATGATGGGTACTCACCCAACCGTAAGCACCGATTTGGGTCTCATTAATAAACCGAAAAGTTTTGACCATTGCCCTGAAAAATAAAATGTATTGTAAGTATTGGAGGGTGCGAGTTGAAAAAACTAACACAATTATTTAATGTTGCCTCTTTCTAGCATGCTACCTAATCGACAGTAAATAGTAGCGTGGGCTCCTCAATATCCGTATCATGGGGATCTAAAACCTGGTTGCTACGATGATTATCTGGGTGATTATATACAAAGCTGATCACACGATTGTATTCGTAGAAGCTCCAGGGCATATCAGAACAGATCGGTCATATACATGACTTTCTGAGTGCTTATTTCGCTTCAACAGGACAATGGTTGGATTGATGAAACAAAGGTTGTTTATTTGTACACAGTATCATTAGCGTAAATCCACTTTTCTCCACGGCAGATGAATTTCTGTTATCAAATCACTTGAACTAGGAGGGGATTTCACAGTTTATCATGGAAGCATATGAACGTTTCAGTTCCAGCAAAACAAACAAGTTAACATCCATATCTATAAGTCTGTGTCCTAACCGCGAAATTCTAAGAAGTAGAGCAATAGAAGTCTTGCATAAGAAATCGAGTTTACTGTTTGTGCCTCCAACAGCGGTAGAGCTTTAATCAACCCAAGAATTCAGTGGCCACGTTATGTTTAAAAATACTGTTGTGAGCTCACTGTGAACTTGAAAGTATTTCTGGCTTTAGCTGACTCGCGATTTGATAATTTGATATTGGCCAATAAATGAATTCGAACAGAACAATACGTCTCACATTTGAATGACATTTGATTTTAAATTACATGTACGTGCTATCTACCAATTTATGACAAGAATAGCGCTTTGAGATAAGTGCACTAAATATAGACAAATATTTCAGCGGCCTCTGTTAATGTAAATTTACTACCGCCGCAGGGTCATATGAATTCTACTCAAGCTATATTGCGGAAGATGCTTTTTGCTGTTGATTTGTTACACACATAACGTAGTATTTTCGTGTCTCACAGTATTCAAGATACAACAGACCGTACGACAAATGAGGCTAATTTTGCTGGGGTTCTTTGTATAAAACCCATATTAAACAAGTTGTTCTACAGAGTTGGAATCATTGTACATTGTATACATATCAACAGCAAAATTTTGGAGGCGGTGGTATCAACAGGATAATAGTTAGTGCATATTGCTAACGTACCAGAAATATATCGGCAAAAGGTAAATAATTTTGCACAGCTTTATCAGTTTTAGTCACCACAGCTGTTATTTGGAAATTAAAGATGTGCTGATGACTGCTTCAACAATACTTGTTTGGAATCCATAGGAAATTTCTTAGATGTGTCATAATTCAAACACCCTCTTTTGATGGTACAAACAATTCTACACTAGAAGGTTATTTTTTACCAAAGAGCAATTGTACGAATTGATCTTTAACGATCGCCCACCAGGCTAGAACATAGTCATGGTGAATTAACTGCTTAGCGTGTTTCCCAATTTGGCTCCACCTACATGTGTTGCAGCATACAATTCTACAATTCTACAATTGCAATAACGAGCAACTGGAGAACAGTTCGTATAAACGATGTTATGAATTACAGTATTTGTGGATTCTAAAGGCTGCTACAGCGTGCCTAATCAAAGACGAATTCCGGCATCTTCTAAAACTTATGGCGAATTTCGCGTAAAAATTCAGCGTTGCCTTTCTGAGATGTAAATCCTACGGACGGAGATAGCTCTGTTATTTGCTAATCACCCCTTAACTTATATTTCACTCTTCTTTTCTATCTATGCGAAAATACCGTGTATCAACACTGCAGTTGCAAAGGGTCCATAAATCTGAGCTGGATGAGGTACTCTTCTTTCATACTCGCAGATATCACTACATGCTTATGGGCAGTGACACAACTTTGAAACAGAAACCTATATTATTTTAAGTTCTCCATTTGGCAGTCACTTAGACAAACTGACATTTAAATGTAGCATGCGTAGCTTCATCGAGACGTACTTCAGTTGAGCATGGGTTTAGACCGCATCATTAACATTCAAGACACACATTGATAAAAAGTTTATATTCACATATCCAGATATTTGTGTGGTCGCTTTCGCAAGCAAGTGATTTAATGGCCCAGCTGGTGTTCCAATGAGATTTTAGTGAACAGAAACTAGGAAATTTCCAAAATTTGTTATAATCGTACTACACACCATTGATACACAGCTTAATTCTCGTTGGTATTAATAACGTGTTTTGCTTCCTGGATGCAAAAGTAAACCTTGCGTAGCTAAATTTACTGTGAACGCAGCCACTCGTAGTCAGGCAAAATGAGAATTATGTATAGGATCCGATAACGGCTGAGCGGATAAAAGCTTTGAGAAAAAATTCATTGCTGCTTGGGGCTGACAGATCACAACAATTTCCTTACCTCCTCCTTCGTCCGCAAGTATAGTTGAAGTACTCTTATAGTAGCTCTGTTCACTCAAAACTAATAAGTGACGTAGTGTCCACGTTCTATCTAAACATATTTTCAGACGGAGATTGTTGCATAGATTAGCTTTCTCCCCAATACACTGCGTACAATGTGTAGCCATTGGTTTTCCTGTTTTACTTACCTAACAGGTTAAAACAGTTTCATAACCTGAAAATTAAGCTGGTTTTGATCTCAGTAATCTATTAAAAATATAACTCTACAAAGACGTTCCTAAATTAATTTATTTAAACCTTCCCCCAGAGATTGGCCTTAATTGTCCTTATCCATACCAAATAAATATCTTTATTTTGGTGGGGATTAGCGAAACTTGCCTCCCTTCTGCATTCGACTTCAAGCACTTAAGCTCGCGAAGTACATTCTTATATTTTCAGTCAATCATGAGCAGTCGGATTGCTTCCACAACCTGCTAAAATACGTAACTCACTTGATAGCATGAAGCTGATCTTCAACCTCGACAACGCCAAGTTTTCTGTAGATTGCGTGTTCGAAACGGATCCCACGCCCTCCGGTTCCTCTACCATCCACCACTGCGACGATAACCTTTGCTGTGGCAGCCAGAAACACACTCCAGTCGAGTAGAAACTTCGTAGTAACCAGTTGTTTTGAGGGTCCTCCGTAACTTAGAAAGTGGGAAGCGCATTTGAGAAAAGCTATGGTACGTGCATTAGACTTTAAGCGAGATATGCTTTCAGTTGTTCTGTTTTAGAGAAAATGGCTCAACTTTGTTCAGATCGATTTGAGATAATGTCTCTTATGCCATTAAAAACGTGTTATCTGCCAGCAAACCGATGAATTTCTTAAAACTTTATATTCTATTAGACTGTCATGTTAGGAAATGCATTTCTTAGTTATGAAAAATACTGACTGAGCTACGGTAAGCTGCTTAATATCTCAACTTGATGCCTGAAGTGCGACCAAGTAGTTACATGGACCATTCTGTTACAGGGCTTGGTAAAATCAGCCTGGTGAGGGCGATTAGCGCAAACGCGTTCGTGATAGCCATAATCTGTTTACTAACGGCTCCGCTATTGGTTGCACGTTTACAGTTTATTCTATGTTGGCAAGAAAACAATAACGCATGACACATACTGCTGCTCGTTCACTAGTGATCCAAAGTTTGACATCAAATATGTTAGGCCATTTGTAGTCACTAATTTTATAGGTAT
>OX104070.1:24843872-24946769 GCA_944474145.2 Dicrocoelium dendriticum
CAGTTGCATGTCGTTTTATGACGTGTTAGCCAATGGGCTACGGAATGCCATCACAAGGTGTGTTTCCAAAATCCCAACCGATCGAGTTATGAATTTAAATCAGACCAACCTCTCAGCTCAGCTACACTTGTCTATTGTGAGTTAACCAAAACGCTTTTTCTTTTACCATGTATGTTCTTCTTTTCCACGATTTCCATCTCACGGAGGTGGTTAAGCACAGTATTTTACCCGCAATGCACCATAATTCCATTGTACTCATTGCTAACGGATCACCTGGAACTATGTATAAAAAACATGCGCGATCTTTCCTTGCTAAACCAATGAAGCGAAAGCAAGTCTGTGAGGTTATGGGTCGATAAATCTCAGATATCCTGCTACAGATGCGGTATATTGGATGGAGCCATCGACAGTGCTGGTACTCCCATCTTAAATGCTTATTTCGTCCGAAACCAGGGAATTCCATATTAATACAGCTTATATTTCTCCGAACACATCTTACATCAAGTAGAGCAAGCGAAGGAACTCACATATTACAACACCAGGTCATTTGCGTTATCCCAAAGACGGTTTGAATCATTCAAACGCATAGTACAACCCACACTAGATTATTGCACTACCACACACGCACACCTACGCAGAACATGTAAATTTGTAAAGAAAAAGTCCAGTGTTCAATTACCAAAAGGGGTGTCCATTGCACACTTCTCAGATGCCGAATTGTTGCATTAGCGAAGGTGGTCCTCATTTCTTTCATTCGTGTGAATTCGTGTGTGTATAAACGGATCCTCATGGCTTTGGATTACTTTGATCGCTGTCTTCCAAGCAGCTTCAACGTGAACAAATCACACCCACAGCGGACATTCTGACACCGCAATGTTAAAGCTACTTATCCAACGTTTATTATCCTAACTATTTCAATGTATTGCATCTGACCTGATGATGAAGCACCTTAAATGAGCTTGTTAGCTAGACTGTATTTGTATGTCTGCCCATTTGCGGATGAATCTTGCGCCTTTTACTAAACATTTCCGTGGGGAGGCACAACACAGTGAGTCATGACTCGTTTTTGCAACCTCGCCTCCGGGCGAGGCAACAATTTGAGTACGGCTCTCCCGCGTATTGTCCCATCACCCTGGGCGAGGTAGAAAAGCTTGAGCGAGTGCAGCATATAGCCACCAGGCTGATTCCCAACTTACGAGGTATGCCATATGAAGACCATGTAAGAAACTAGGGCTGTAAACCCTAGCTTATCATCAGCTGAGGGGTGATCTCATCATGACGCACCGAATATTACATCATACTGATTACCCCATCTTGATACAACTGCTCCATCTGCGCACACCAAGCTGCACGCGAGGACACCGGTATAAACTTATCTTAACGAAGTTGAAGCGGGTCGCTCACCAGCTCGGTTTCGAACGCAGAGTGGTGAATGTCTGGAACGACCTGCCGGAACATGCAGTAGAGGCGAACGCAATGTCGGAATTTAAGAAGCTCCTAGTCAAACAATTTGCAGAGGCAAAATATAGAGAGCGGAACGATAAGTAAGGCGTATATGTCCAAGAGCGACAAATGATGCAGCTACACAGAGAAAGCTCTACTCGCTGCTTCGAACCAGTATTCAGTATCCCGTATGCAGTATTTAACACAGATTATTGATCAGACTGGTAAACGCTATATCGATTGCCAGAAGTCTCGGAATCAACCAGTTTAGGGCTGGGAAACTGAGTAGAAATGGATCGAACAAGTTGTAAACAACCTGCTGCATTCGTTCTTCTGTAAGAACTGCAGGTAACTCTTTGATTTCAGGAATTAGAGTTACCTTCTCTGTTCGTGTTTACCCTTTGCCGTTCTAGCTTGTGTTGTGTCTCATTTTCCTCGGAATCGTAAAGTATTATTTGTAATGCAGAAAACCGCAACAAATGAACTGGGTCCAAAACATCTGTAGTCTAACTGTTGTAGACCAAACATAATTCACAAACCCCCCCACAATATTAACTTCCACTTCCACACCTTCCCCTCCCCACCCCAACTCATTAACCCCCCTACCCTTTAACTATTTCCCCTCACATTTAAATAACACAATACACCACCTACCCAAAACCAACCCCTCCACCCCCTACTCCCCCACCCCCTACAAACCCATTCCTCCCCCCCCCACCCCCCCACACCCCCCCACCCCCCACAAAAACACCCAACAAATCACCCACTTAATCCCCCCCAAACCACCCCCCCCACCCAACAACACCCCACCCAAACCCCCCTCCCACAATCCCCCAAAAATCCAATCAACCTCATACAAATTTCCCATCCTCCCCCTCTTTACATCTCACTTTCCTACCCCCCTCCCAACCCCACCAAAAAACCCCCATCAACCCAATAAAAAATAAAACACCCCCCCCCCCCCCACCCCACACACCCCCACTCCCCACCCCCTTTCTCCCTTATCACTACCCACACTAACAATCACCCCATCCCCCCCACCCCTTCCAAAACCTCCCACCCCCCCCACCCCATAACACTTCTAAATACACTATCTAACATCCCATCTCACCCAATATATACCAACTCTAACCAACCCCCCCCCTCCTCCCCAACACAATCACCCTCCCCCCTCTACGTCAACCATTAACCACATTCTCTCACTATAAACGACCGACCTTCGAACTATCCCCCCCCCCCCCCACTCCCCACCCTGCAACTTCCCCCCCCCCCCGAATACCGTTAATCCCGTGCCCCCCCTCCCCGACTCACATTTCCATTCCCGCCCCCCGTTATGTTGGCCCCTCCCCCCCCCCCATTATTGCCACATACATGGATTCAGTGGTAATGTTGATGAACACCGTGAATTGTGATTAGAGATAATGGGTCCTCGAATGTACAGCGGCCAGCGTGTGTTCATCATGCAGGATTCGCGCGGTATCGTAGCATGTTGCGTGAAAGTCTAGCCTTAATTGATGTTTACAGAAAGCAAGCGTTGACTCTTATTTGATAGTCATAGGCAACCACCGGGTTGTTCTTAGCGCACAGGCCATCCATTTAAATTTGATTATCGGGGGCATTGATTTCTTACCATCGCTCTTCGGAAGAGAAACACATGCAATTCTCCGCTTAGGCTCTCCGAGCAACAATTATTCTTAATAGTTGTTTGCAGTAAGTCATGAAACCACTAAATGAATCATCAGCAACGAATAGACACTGTCATTTGTTAGTTACCCGGTTTTTATACTCTCCGGTATTGGTCTTATTTTGTACTTTATAAGTTCTTTATCGGTACTAGCAGCCTGCTTCTATCGAACTATACAGTGAATAACTGCACACATTTGTTGAAAATAAGAAACAGCTGCTCCGAGGTTATGGACGACAGCGCGTATAACTGCATGACGGTGGTGCCTGCTTGTCAGTTGCTTTAACTATTGAGCACTTTAATCACTGAGCCCGTTAAGGTCAGACATTTAGTCTTGCAGGGAAACCAGTACAGGCTTTTACACTTGGCGAACAGGTATGGTATAGAATTTCTACACATGGAGGTAGAAACGACAGACTACCATGTTAAAAGGTAATTAAATGCAGTTTGGATTGTCCCTCTTGTCCAACACGGAAATATTTAGTCAACAAATGACATTGACCTCGCATCAATAAGCCCACTGGAGCAGCAGTACTTATGGAATATATGCCCTGTTTTATAATAAACGATTAATACTGACAAGTTGGTCGGTGTTCCGTCTACTGTATTTTCCTCAAAGTTCATGGTTATGCTTAGCAGCCTATGCAAGTAGTTCTGTTTTGCAAGAACTAACCAGCGCCATTGGACGAATATGGCAGAAAGCTATTTATATATACTTCCCGAGTGAAAAATAAGTCGAACTCGTTTCCGGCGTTTATTACGAATGTACATCTGGAGCATATGCCACAACTTTAAGCATTAATGTGCATATGAAGTTTCGGCATGTTGTGATTTCTGACACTCCTAGCCTCCTGTGCAAATACTTGGTGTAGTTCCAATCACGTGTTTGCTAACTAAGCAACGAATAAGTGACCGGATAATCGTTGGATCTCCCTCGTTTGGTGAAAGGCAAGGAGATTCAATTCACGTGGTCTAGGCGGAGTGGCGGGGTTCGGGAGACGCGTTGTCAAAACGGTGAACCGATCCATCACCGACTCAAACATGCTACCATGTGACCCTTTCACCATTTTGTCCTTCTACACTGTTTAAGTAAAACAAACCACTTGTACCGCTAAGTTTTCTAGCGCGTATCCGATATTTCACGTAAACCACTCAGGGCTGTCAAAATGTGATGCAAAAGATTGGTTTGTGCATCATTTAACGGGATGCTTGGAATCCCAGACAAACGCTGACAGACAGTTCTGAAAAGTTCAGACGCTCACGTGGAGCAGTGTGGCTAAAACAAGAACGTGCACTATAAAGGTTCGTTGAACAAAATTGTTTCGAATCATTTACGCATATAGCGATGATGGGTACTCACCCAACCGTAAGCACCGATTTGGGTCTCATTAATAAACCGAAAAGTTTTGACCATTTCCCTGAAAAATAAAAGGCAATGAAAGTATTGGAGCGTGCGAGTCGAAAAAACTAACACAATTATTTAATGTAGCTGCTTTCTAGCATGCTACCTAATCGACAGTACATAGTAGGGTGGGCTCCTCAGTATCCGTATCTTGAGTATCTAAAAGCTGGTTGCTACGACGATTATCTGGGTGATTATGTACAAAGCTCATCACACGACTGTATTCGTAGAAGCTCCAGGGCATTTCAGAACAGATCGGTCATGTACATGACTTTCTGAGTGCTTATTTCGCTTCACTAGGAAGATGGTTGGATTGATGAAACAAACGTTGCTTATTTGTACACAGTATCATTAGCGTAAATCCACTTTTCTCCACGGCGGATGATTTTCTGTTATTACATCTCTTGGACTAGGAGGGGATTTCACAGTTTATCATGGAAGCATATGAACGCTTCAGTTCCAGCAAAACAAATAAATTAACATCCATATCTGTAAATCTTTATCCTAGCCGCCAAGTTCTAAGAAGTTGGGCAATAGCAGTCTTGTATAGGGAATTGAGTTTACTCTCTGTGCATCCAAGAGCGGCAGGGCTTTCATCAACCCAAGAATTCAGTGGCCACGTTATGTTTAAAAATACTATTATGCGCTCGCTGTGAACTTGAAAGGATTTCTGGCTTTAGCTGAGTTGCGGTTCGATAAATTGATATTGGCCAATAAATAAATTCGAACAGAACAATACGTCTTAAATTTGAATTACACTTGATTTTAAATTACATGTACGTCCTATCTACCAATTTATGACAAGAGTAGCGCTTTGAGATAAGTTAACTAAATATAGACAAATATTTCAGCGGCTTCTGTTAATGTAACTGTACTACCGCCGAAGTACCATATGAATTCTACTCAAGCTATGTTGCGGAAGATGCTTATGCTGTTGAATTGTTACACACATAACGTAGTATTTTCGTGCTTCGCAGCATTCAAGATACAACAGACCGTACGACAAATGAGGCTACTTTTGCTGGGGTTCTTTGTATAAAACCCATATTAAACAAGTTGGTTTACATAGTTGGAATCATTATACGTCGTGTACTTATCAACAGCACAAGTTGGAGGCGGTGGTATCAACAGGATAATAGTTGGTACATATTGATAGAGTGCCATAAATATATCGGAGAAAGGTAAATAATTTTGCACAGCTTTATCAGTTTTAGCCACCACAGCTGTTATATGGAAATTAAAGATGTGCTGATGGTTACTTCAACAATATTTGTTCGGAATCCATTGGAAATTTCGTAGGTGTGTCATAATTCAAAAGCCCCTCTTGGTGGTACAGACAATTCTACACTAGAAGGTTTATTTTTACCAAAGTGCAATTGTACGAATTGATCTTTAACGAGCGCCCACCAGGCTAGAAGCTAGTCTTGGTGAATTAACTGCTTAGAGTGTTTCCCAATTTGGGTCCACCTACATGTGTTGTAGCCTAAAATTTTCACGGCCTTATTATGGATTGCCCTTTGTAATTTGCGTTGCTAAAGTATTTCTGTGTCTGCCGTCGGCCCAAGTTAACTTCCGTAACATAAAATTGGTGGAGCTGATTCTCAAACACAGAAAGGTGTTTTGTTCCATCGATCATTTTGCGGAGTTTCTGGAAGGCTCGTTTGTAATCTGCCACCTCTGTTTTATTAGGAAGTAGCAGAAAAGTAAACATGGAGACACTCACAACACTTGGGATAGCGGCGTTGGCCACCTATGTGATGTTCAAAAGCAGCTCATTATCGTTAGTCTATGCATGACTCACAGCTTCGTCATGGGAACGCCGTAAGCTTATAGGTAGCTTAAAATTTTACAAACATTCTTTTTGGTCACCGTGTCCTGTAGGTGGTATTCACTTTTAAGTTGTTTGAAGAAAGCTGCTTACACCGGCTGCATATATCCCTGGCTCAGTTTGCAATAACGTGCAACTGGAGAACAGTCCATAGAAGCGATGTTATGAATTACAGTATTTGTGGATTCTAAAGGCTGTTACAGTGTCTTATCAAAAGGAATTCCACCATCTCCTAACACTTAAAGCGACTTCCGCGCAAAAATTCAGCGTTGCCTTTCTGAGATGTAAATCCTACGGACGGAGATAGCACTGTTATTTGCTAATCACCCATTAACTTAACTTTTATTTCACTCTTCTTTTCTATCCATGCGAAAATACCGTGTATCAACTCTGCAGTTGCAAAGGGTCCATAGATCTGAGCTGGATTAGGTACTCTTCTCTCATGCTCGCAGATATCACTACATGCTTATGGGCAGCGACACAACTTTTGAAACATAAAAATCTATATTAAGTTCTCCATTTGGCGGTCACTTAGACAAACAGACATTTACATATAGCCTGCGTAACTTCATCCAGACGTACTTCAGTTAAGCATGGTTTAGACCGCATCATTAACATTCAAGACACACATTGATAAAAATTTTATGTTCACATATCCAGATATTTGTGGGGTTGCTTTCGCAAGCAAGAAATTTAATGGCCCAACTGGTGTTCCAGTAAGATTTTAGTGAACAAAATATAGGAAATTTCCCAAATTTGTTATAATCGTACTACAAACTATTGATACACAGCTTAATTCTCTTTGGTTATGATAACGTGTTTTGCTTCCTGGATGCAAAGGTAAACCTTGAGTAGCTAAATTTACTGAGAACGCGGCCACTCGTAGTCAGGCAACCTCGGAATTATCTATAGGATCCGCTAACGGCTGAGCGGATAAAAGCTTTGAGAAAACATTCATTGCTGCTTGGGGCTGACAAATCACAACAATTTCCTTACATCCTCCTTCGTCCGCAAGTATAGTTGAAGTACTCTTATAGTAGCTCTTTGTTCACTCAAAACTAATAAGTGACATAGTATCCACGTTCTATCTAAACATATTTCCAGACGGAGAATGTTGCGTATATTATCTTTCTCCCCAATACACTGCTTACAATGTGTAGCCATTGGTTTTCCCGCTTTACTTACCTGACAGGTTAAAACAGTCTCATAACC
Organism: Dicrocoelium dendriticum; assembly: GCA_944474145.2. Classification (NCBI taxonomy): domain Eukaryota; kingdom Metazoa; phylum Platyhelminthes; class Trematoda; order Plagiorchiida; family Dicrocoeliidae; genus Dicrocoelium; species Dicrocoelium dendriticum. The sequence goes on from OX104070.1 coordinate 24,851,442, forward strand.
TGAAAATTAAGCTGATTTTGATCTCAAAAATCCATTAAAAATATATCTCTACAAAGACGTTGCTAAATCATTTTATTTAAACCTTCCCCCAGAGATTGGCCTTAATTGTCCTTATCCATACCAAATAAATATCTCTATTTTGGTGGGGATTAGCGTCACTTACCTCCCTTCTGCATTCGATTTAAAGCACTTAAGCTTGCGAAGTACATTCTTATATTTTCAGTCAATTATGAGCAGTCGGATTGCTTCCATAACCTGCTAAAGTACGTAACTCACTTGATAGCATGAAGCTGATCTTCAATCTCGACAACGCCAAGTTTTCTGTAGATTGCATGCTCGAAACGGATCCCACGTCCTCCGGTTCCTCTACCATCAACCACTGCAACGATAACCTTTGCTGTGGCAGCCAGAAACGTACTCCAGTCGAGTAGAAACTTCGTAGTAACCAGTTGTTTTGAGGGTCCTCCGTAACTTAGAAAGTGAGAAGCACATTTGAGAAAAGCTATGGTACGTGCATTAGACTTTAAACAAGATATGCTTTCAGTTGTTCTGTTTGAAAGAAAATGGCTCACCTTAACATTTGTTTAGATCGACTGGAGATGATGTATCTTATGCCATTAAAAGCGTTCTATCTGCCAGCAAACCGATAAATTTCTCAAAACTTTATATTCTAGTAGACTGCCATGTTAGGAAATGCATTTCTTAGTTATGAAAATTACTGACTGAGCTACGGTAAGCTGCTTAATATCTCAACTTGATACCTGAAGTACGACCAAGTAGTTACATCGACCACTTTGTTACAGGGATTGGTAAAATCAACCTAATGAGGGCGATTAGCGCAAACGCGTTTGTGATAGCTATAATCTGTTTACTAGCGGCTCCGCTGTTGGTTGCACGTTTACAGTTCATTCTATGTTGGCAAGAAAACAATAGCGCCTGACACAAACTGCTGCTCGTTCACTAGTGATACAAAGTTTGACATCAAATAAGTTAGAGCACTTGTAGTCACTAATTTTATATCGTTAAGGCAGAGAGAAGACAGAGGTTGCGATATGTCAACATTTCGATTGTTCTCCTCAGTCGCAAACACAATACGATCAGAAACATACAGGGGATTATATACAAGGGAAAAAAGGCACCACCAATCAAAATGTCACAGTCAAGACCATGGCAACCGAATGGATTGCCTCAAGAGTTTCTGTGCACATAGCACAGGTTGATAAGCCTTAATTAACAACGCCGCACTAATTGCTAGCATTATCGGGTTTTTGTTACGTAATAACACTTTGAACGCTGTCTCGGGGTTTACGTGATGACGGGTTGTCATGAGGTGCTTGGTGATAGACGATGCCGGGCTCCGATTGATTCTCAGATTCGTCCCATGTTGTTGCGTAATCACTTGTCCCAACCACTTTGGCAAGTGTTCAGCTACCCTCTGAGCTAACTGACGGTTTGTTCTGCCTATGTAAATGTCACCGCAACCGCAGGTGAACTGATAAACAACGTGAGAGGCCGAACTACCCGACGAGATGCTCTGACGGTTATGAAGAACAAGTGCTCGCGTGGTATGCCTGAGTCGCAACTGGGCTGTCGTGTAGGTTCGCGTTAGGGCGGACCGGAGCTTGCGTCCGATGTCATTTGCCACATGGTCCCCCTTGAACGGCAAGAACAAATAAACATTCTTTTTCTCAGCCGTAAGCAAAGGTGTTTTCCAGCTGGGAGGTCTGCTGTGTACCTGAATAAACTTCTCAGGATATCCATTAGAAATTAATGTCTTGCGTAGAAATTCTTCTTCGGCTTGTAACGTTTCGGGGCTACAAATACGCCTAGCCCAGTAGAAGAGAGTTCTCACTAACCCGCCCCGATCGCATACAAACGCGGGTTAGTGAGAACTCTCTTCTACCGCGCTAGGCGTATTTGTAGCCCCGAAACGTTACAAGCCGAAGAAGAATTTCCATGCAAGACATTAATTTCTAATTGATATCCTGAGAAGTTTATTCAGGTACACAGCAGACCTCACAGCGTGAAAACACCGGTGTTGACGGCTGAGAAAAAGAATGTTTATTTGTTCTTGCCGTTCAAGGGGGACCATGTGGCAAATAACATCGGACGCAAGCTCCGGTCCGCCCTAACGCGAACCTACACGACAGCCCAGTTGCGACTCAGGCATACCACGCGAGCACTTGTTCTTTATAACGGTCAGAGCATCTCGTCGGGTAGTTCGGCCTCTCACGTTGTTTATCAGTTCAACTGCGGTTGCGGTGACATTTACATAGGCAGAACAAACCGTCAGTTAGCTCAGAGGGTAGCTGAACACTTGCCAAAGTGGTTGGGACAAGTGATTACGCAACAACATGGGACGAATCTGATAATCAATCGGAGCCCAAGATCGTCTATCACCAAGCACCTCTTGACAACCCGTCATCACGTAAACCCCGAGACAGCGTTCAAAGTGTTATTACGTAACAAAAACCCCGATAATGCTAGCAATTAGTGAGGCGTTGTTAATTAAGGCTTATCAACCTGTGCTATGTGCACAGAAACTCTTGAGGCAATCCATTCGGTTGCCATGGTCTTGACTGTGACATTTTGATTGGTGGTGCCTTTTTTCCCATGTATATAATCCCTTGTATGTTTCTGATCGTATTGTGTTTGCGACTGAGGAGAACAATCGAAATGTTGACATATCGCAACCTCTGTCTTCTCTCTGCCTTAACGAAATGGTTTATGGTGACCCACTCTTTTACTATTTTTATAGGTATTTAGCGCTTTGCAGTTTGCTGCAAAGCCGAATGCAGAGAAATTGGATAAGGAAAAGAAGATGCGTGGCCGGCTATGGTGCTGTATATGGCACAGTCGTGCTTTCATAAGTAATGGTGTGCTTTCAAGTTTTATTATTACCGCTAATAATTATTGGTATGCTTTACTCTAGGTCGACGCAATTCCCTACAAACTAAAATATTGAACGGATAGCTAGCATGCGCACGATTCGTGAACGGTTTTTATTTCCTTAAGAAATAGAATAGCATAATCTGAAGCGGCTTCACCGTGGTTCCGAGCTGTCATCTGTCATATATGCTGGCATCCGCAGTGCACTGAAACCAAAAACATATCAACGGTACACTTTGGTGGAGGAACTTTTCTTATCAGAGAAATAACATGCTTGAATTTGGCGCCACGGACGGACTGTTCATCTGAAGGTGCTTTCATGTATATTTCCTAGATTTTACGACTGCCTGCCTTCTCCAACTCAAGCTGGTGGACTAATGTTGATAAAGCCGGATGTATCGAAATGCGCAAAACTTTGTTGCGAATACATTGTGGTTGAAAATTTTTAGCATCGATTATAATACCCATGAAGTACTAAAGTTTGTTAGCTTTTTCCAACGCTAGGAAGTATTAAGTAACTTGTTTAATGAATCTGTTTGAATAACTTAGTGGATGAGGCTACAAATTAATTGAGAAAACTCAGTGTTAGTTGTTTGTGCTTAGTGCCATCCGAGCCCCATACTGCTCCAACAAACGGATAGTCCTTTGCACTTAACTGCTGTCACTGCTACAACAACTTTCTTTAGGCTGTAAGTAGTTCTTCCGCAACTGTAAATAAATATAGAAAATCGATTTTGGAACAGTCTGATAAGTATCATAGTTTTAGAAAATATTGTAGGACGCACAGACCAGTAATACAGCTTGTAAAGGTTGCACTTAAGCCTGTTGTGGGGACGAAAACCTCGTTTCAGACTTTGAGTTACGCTATTGGAACCCCATTTATGATGTACCTGGCAACTCACGTAAAAAGCAGCAGCGGATATTTGGTTATATGCTGTTTGTTAAGCGCTGGAGGAAGCATTAGTTTTGCATCCACCTTGAGCTGATCTCGCGTTCCTTCACGCAGCGTTAGATTGACAAATTCAATTTTGGCCATCGCACGAGAGTTTATCCTTTGTCTAAACATCATGTTATCCAACAGGGTGAACCTGTGGTAGGCGGAGACAAAGTGACCTGCAACGCAGAAACACCTCACGCTATTTATAAGAAAGAAGGTATTTTGTCTTCGTAGAAAAAGCATGCGGTCTATTAAGGGGAGTGTACAGAAGGTTTGATTATTCTTCTTTGGCAAAATCAATGAATTCCAAGTTAATTTTCAAGGCTGACATAAATAAGAATTAACATGTATCCAAGAAGCAATCGAAAGGTTTAGGGTAAAATAAGTACTCATAGAATCTTACGGAATGTGAGCAAAAACGATTTCTAGTGCTAGGCCTTTGGTGACAGGTGGACGGATTGACACATACTGATGATGATGTGGTGCGGCTTCTCTTTCGTGCCGAGTACTTTATCATAGCGCATAGAACATGAATGGATATCACAAGCCAGATTCCTCCCACTTAAGCGTAAACTTTCATGCATCATTAAGTAAAACTAATCAAGCATTATTTGCAAAAAGCATAGACGCAAGCCCAAGCAAGAATTGAAAACACACAGTTTCCTTCCGTTAACATAAAGGTATACGTCAATATACAAATAAGTATACAATCGAATCTGTACTGTACTGATGAATTACACTTACGCAAATTAAGCAACCATGTATGCACTCAATTAAAACACACCATTTCAAATGAACTCAAAAGCTTTTATGCAATGACGTCAAAGTAAGTTTCATTAATCAGCTTATTGTTAACATGAAACAAGTTGGACGTTTCAACGTGGTTTGTTCTACGTGTACCACAGCTACAACCAAGCCTATAGTGCACATAGCTTGACCGACAATAAAATTTGAGGATGCGTTATACAAGCCGGTGCGGCCGGCTATATCGACCATTATCCAAAACAGGGCCTTTGACTCGGCCATTGCCTTCGCACTGGAACATCGCTATTACATTATCGGCCGCAGATTTATCAGTTTCCACCAAACTTTTTGACGTTTCTTCGGTTAGACTAGTTAGATGGTCACTAACGTCGCTCTTCGCCGATTTTTCAGAGTGGAATTTGTAATACTGCACATATTGCGCGGTTATCATAAAAAGTTTTGTAGCTTAAGTAGTGCTCGTCCGGATCTATAAACTGGTTTTCGACACATTATTATCAACATGATGCTTACTCGGGATGGGTTATTTGAATGACTACTGCACCCCTAATACCAATTTTTCCAGCCTAACACTTTTGCTTTTTATTGTAGCTGCTTGCAAACACCCGCAATGAATATTGTAAAGATTAAAATGCACTCTCTCGGATATACAAAGTTTAGATTTGCATGAGTTGATGTACACTGGTGTATCTATGGAGACCTCTAATGGTAAGGACATTATGTGTCAACGAGAATTGTGTAGAAGAAGCTTAGCGTAAATTCTGTTTGCACAGCACTACGCTCCTATTCGACTGGAGACAATAGGTTCCTCCGTAGCTGAGATGTTTGTTTAAAGTCCACGTTAAAGCCTAACAGTATTTAGCCTTTCAGTAAAACTGCCACTAAATAAATATCGTTATCATGTAAATATTTCCAGCAGTATAAGGTTTAGAATAGCTACTGTAAGATAACTGGATCCGAATTTATAAGGCAAAATCAAGCGAGACATGATACTTGCTGGACCTTGGCCACCTAAACATGGTCCAAAAAATAAGCGTCTCAAAGCTATTCAGAGACATTTATGCAGCCAAAAATGACCGTAATGCTTCGTATAATGAACAAGATTACTACCGGTACTTACCGAAATCTCATATTGCCATTATAGTACCAGTCATACTTCACTCCTAATGACTTAATGAAATTATGTAAATGAATTCTAGGGATTTTATTGTGGATTTTCAGTTAATGTGTATAGATAGTGGCTTAGTATGCTCAGTACAATTAATCTATTTAAAGTTGCGGAGTAAAATGAGAAAGCATAGTGACTTTCGGAGTTGCTGAGTATCATACACCATTCAAAGCACCTTGCTGCCATGCAGATGACGTGGTAGCCCCCAACCAAGCTACCCAATTCGCTGTACAGCAGTAACCTACAAGCCAGCGGATGGTGAGCGACGCTACATTCCATCTAGTAACAAAGTCATGATGGCCATTGCCATCACCCGTAGTTAAAGGGTCTTAACCACAGACCTACTAAGGTCGAGTTGGGATCAGCACTGCTAATAAATCCGAACAGGGTGAAACTGCCGTACGGTGCATTTTCGGACATGAATTAGCTGTCTGCCTGAGTTTGTATATGATGAAATTTTATTCACACTATTTGAGTTCCTACTCCATCGCTTGCTGATACTTACATCTAACCGAACGGAAGTGGATTAGACGGGAGATTAAAGTATCGCATCATCGATGAATCTTTTCATTTATTTACTTGAGACCAAGTACTGATTAGCGCAAAATGAATTTATAAGCATCCATACTAGCTTGCAAATTAGGCCGGTTTTCCGTCTCTAAATGCTGCTAGAAAATAGGCGAAAGCACTACATGGTAGTATTGTCATATTGTGTTATGTCGGACCAAAGGTAGACATTATTGCGGCAGTTTCAGCCGCATAGAAGTTCCAGCAAAGCAAACAGCGACGGGTCAACTGTGGGCCATAAGAACCCGGAAAAAAGAGGAACACTTTGGAACCGCCGATATGCAAAGGTAAAGCACGCCACATAGCAAATAGACACAGAAGCAGTGCGCGCCACGCAACCTCCAACGTTTACTTCTCATGTGTCAATTGTTTCTTTGTCTTAGTTTACTGTCATGAATATTCAAGCTTTCTAAAATAATTAGTTAAGTTCGACACATGGGTGAGACTACCGATTAAAACTATTAGGGTAAATTCTCTCTGCATTTATCAGCTAGTGAATGCTAACGGTTTTTGGCTCCATACAGCGAGTATACTTTGTAATATATGTGGGGTAAATAGATGTCCAGTAACCAGCTCATTTAATCTATGGAGTTCCGAGTTTTATTACATGTAGAAATGGAAATCATAAGCGAAGCATCCATCAATAAAAGAAATACAACAGTAATACCCGAATTTCAGATAAGCTTGAACGTACCACCGGAGATGTCCGTTGTTCGGTTAATGGTTTTCAGAAAGTAAGAAGGCACATCTGGTCCACGACACTCTTGAACAAAATGCCATCCATCTGAGGAAACTTTTGCTCGATTGTAGGTACAATTTCCATTATCACATGTCAAGCAGTATATATCACCACCTGCTGAGCCCCTGAAATTAGCAAACAGTACGGTTGACATGGTAGTAATATTTAGCTTGACGAATGGGAGAGGTCTGCTGTGGAAACAGTAGCAGTAGAACTTCGAGAACATTGTAATTGTCATTTCGCTGGCGTTGAAAACTGAAAGAAGGAAACGCTAGATTAAGTATCCAAACAGACCTCGGTTTTCCACGTGGTTTCATAAATTACGAAAAATTCAGATGGATGTACTAGTTTGTCGCTGATTCTCGTTTATTTGCATCGGATATTAGCGAAATTTAAATTCAGCAGTTTTTAACTATTGCAAAGATTTGGCATCTACTACATTAATGGCAGACTGATCAAGACCCATACCGCTCTCACCTCCTTGGATAGTGGGACGCCCGCTTGAAATCCGTCATTACAAGCATGTACGTGTGCTCTTGTGTGATGAAGAGTGTTCGCAAGTTGAGCAGAGTTTTCAACACGTGGAAAGCAACTAGTTGTACGTCGCGATGGATCACGACGACATGGACTCCCAGCCCAAGATATGACAAGGTGTAGAGTCCTAGTTTCACCCACCAATCTTCATACCGCAAGCCCCGTAAACTGTGGAGGAGACTGGTAGCGATATAGGTAGCTCGTTAAACCTTCCGTGTTTTGATTAAGGTGGACAAAACAGTAGATAGGCGCAGTGTACTCTTGTCTTGGAAGGTACGAGGCTAGCAGAGAGCTCTTCAGGCCAAGCAAAGAAGCTGCGTTTGAGTACCGCAAGCACGAGCAACATTTTATGAAATTTGACTGCTCCTGTCATGCCGCGGTATGACTTAGTGGGCCTGCTTGAAATGGTGAGTAACCTGATTATTGCAATTCGTGGACTATTAAAAGCCACCTAAAGATTTAAGGAGGATTCTTTTCCGATCAGCATTATGTATCTTCAACTTAATGATAGCAGACATAGACAGTTCTCATCCTACTGGATTCAGATTTGGAAGAACATGAATGTTCGAGCGTTCAGTTTAGTCAAGCTCGGCAACATCAACTTCCGACTAGATTTTCCCACAAAGCTCCTTTACACTGGCTGAATTTCCACAAAATTATGCCAATACACGTATGAACTGGTACCAAAAGCCATCTGTCACGTGCAGAACACCGGTTGCACCAGGGCGGGAATACTGTGACTTAATCCGCACCTATTCAAGTCCTAGCTGATGTCTAGGAGTGCAGGCTCATTACCTGCGAAGCTCTACCACCGATAGTTTCAACAACCCAACAGAAAAGTATCAGGCGCTAACATCTATCGTCAGTTGTATACTCATCTAAAATTTACGGATAATCTTAACGCCTTCAAAACTGGCGTTACCTAGAAGTTTTTTACGGCACGGTTACCAAGTGTTTACAATTAGATGTTTGATACTGACCTGACACAAGTAACGTGAATGGTTCAGAAAAACCATATATGCTAGCCGAGCTAAAGGGGAAAAGTAATTCAAATTCTACCCGCACATGAGGCTGTCCAGTTACAGTAAATTATACTGTGCAACTTAAATAGTAACAAGCAACCCAGCACTTTTGATACAGAAGCGTTGTCAGACTAAACGAACTCTCGGGGGATTTGTGTAGCTCTTGTAGGGCACAATAGGACAACGGTTTTAAGCTGGTGAGGCGCTGTTTAATCGAGGATACTAATATTAAACAGAGAGAAGAAAACAAATTACTACATGGAATCATTGTAACTGAGGTCGCTGATAATGCTTAGCCGCCCGCGGAAAATGTGATGATGATGATGACACATTTACGATCAACAAACTGGATATAATTCGTGAGTATTTAATTGGTTGGACCTTCTTAGCAAGACTATTACAATTCTCTAAGAAGTTGGAAAGTTGCAGTTGTACTTTATTCTTCCTTGACTGCTCGGATCACAGGAATGAAAGCAGTCTAAACCGATAGTGTTTTTAAACGACGGACACACATTTGGTATTTCGTCACAGTTCAGCTCGTCCAAAGCATGGGTATTTGGAGTTTGTCTTATTTTTGTTCATCAAAACCCTGACTATCTGCACAGAAGAAGAAATGGGTTGCCACTCAAATGAGGCGTTGAACGGAGTGTTCCACAGCGGATACTCAGTGCTGTCAGCAAAATATCAATTGCCAAAGTTCGGCTCCTAAAGTATGGCTCACCTCGCTGTTGAATGGGGACAATAGAAACTCCTTATAAAGACGGAGAAGTAAAGGCCGTTCTGGTGACAAGAAACAGAGAAAAAGTTGATCCTTTCGAATCACTGCACGCTCCGTTTGGTGCTGTTGCATTTCTAGTAGACACTTTCTACAGAAATGAGGAATAACTGCGTTGGTAAAATTAGCTTCAAGGTCTGTGGACAGAGGTACATAGGCCAAACATCGTGAGGTTTCCTAGCAGTTTAACGTAACACAATAAGCGTATGTACTGGTCGCGGAGGAACGAGTCAGAATGCAGTGCTCTGCTGAGAGATTCAGCGGTACCGGTGCGCGCACAATGTACGCAATATGGGATAATCGTGACTAGTGTCAAGATAATTAGGAAGTGGTTGTGCTTAGCACATAAATTTGGGTGATGTGAATGCATAAACTCCCCAAGATAACAGCTGCGTAAACAGAACGAGTGTGTGAGTTTGACAAGTGTTATCGTGATGTCTTAACCCCGGAAAGTTCGAGTAGCGGAGCTGGATGCGTCCGGCATAAAGAAAGAAAACTCTCATACTCTCCTTATTAACAGGATCTAAGGTGTGATGACATAATATCATGAGTCACTTGCAGTGTGCTACTAAATATGACAAGTTGGCTTGTAACACGGTAACCCATTCTTCTCTCTGTCCGTGAAGATCCTATCAGTTGGCTAAAAACCCTCCACCATTCACACGCTGATTCACTTGGCCTGTAGAGGCTTTTGTGTCGAAAATGAAACCGTAACTGTCAAGCAGCACAACCTGTTGTTTAAAAGCCATGCAGATGTCATGAGCTCTCAATAAGTTACAAGCATACTTCAAGTTGAAAAAATATTTTTATTCCTTTGCGAGCATTATTGATTAGGATATATCTTATGCTTACAGTATCACGTGAAACTTCCGAGAAACTTTGATTTTAATATAAAGTGACTCGGTGCAGCCTCATTTTTTCAGGAGTCCGGATATATTATGCCAAATCAATTAAATGGGGCAGACAATGTGATCCTTTTCAAACGTTATGCCTCAGAAGGTGTTACAAAGAATCGCTAATACAAGGCCCCATCCAACATGCTTTCTCCACCTTTTGTGCTGCCTTGAAATAATTAAACATTTTTCTTTCACAAGTGTTTGACTTAAGGAAACAAGGAAAATTAATGCGCGGAAACACAAATCTAAGGGCGATTTTTATTTTATCGGTTTGATGCTGAGTACAGGAAAGTATGAGTTGGCTGAGTAGAAAAATGACAGTACCATTTGCTGAAACTTACTAACTCCCGATGAGCCTGTTGTTACTCATGGTTAAGGGAAATGAATTAGCGCTTATCTGACAGTAAATAGCGTTAAAGTCCCAAACAACAACGAGCTCCCTGAGTGCACGAGCCTGATGCTTAAAAAGTCGTGCGCAATCAATTCACCCTAATGATACGCTATTATAGGAGAACAGGATAGTAAAATCTCGTTTACGACTATACATTCTTTGGTCGATCAGTAACGTACTTTTGTAAAGTAGGCTTTAAGTGGCTGTTAGATGATCAATCTCTAACCTGGCTGAGTTTGAATGCAGTGTTCCAGAGGGCTTAGTGCCAGGACTGCACTTTAGCCCGGTGTTTATCGAAGACTTGGATAAAGTTTTGCCTTTGGTTTAATGTTTTGCTCCGAGGAGGTTATGATAGTGTAGGCGATTACTAGCACCGGAGCTCATGTTTTCATACTGCGTGACCAAAGTCGTGTCCTTGGGGATCGACGAAGAACCTACCCCAGTTCAACAAAACGAGTGCAAGGCGATTCACATGCGCTATCAGCCAATGGCAGTTTACAAAGTACAGGTTACTTCATGGGAGGGTGAACGGGGTGTACAGGTGCAGTTCGATCTCAGATGCCCTCTTCACAGAGCATTCGGCCGGTTTGACCCATCAATCATCCCGCAAATGCTTAATACTTACTTGCAACTGTACGTGAAATATGGCATCCAGACACGGAACCGTGGCAAAAGCAAGACCTTGCTGCTCTTGAGATTCCTCAGAAAAAAGAGTCCAAAAATCTTAGGGGACTCTTCCAATTATCCTACTAGGTTAGTTTGAGGTTTATTGAAAAATACGGAGGTTGATATCGGTGCGGACTTATCTTCGTTTACCAAATGATGAGTAACCCAAACCGTCCACTGCTGGAACAGAACCACAACATCAGCTTAACAGTTTATATAGCTGACAAGAAGGTATAGCCACCTGGAATGCTCTCGAAATTGTTCATCCCTTCGAGCATGCCAGCTCTAGAACACTACCAACATATGTTGTCTCCGCACCCAACGTGACGAAATATAAATGCTACCTGAAGAAGCATTGGCTTACCAGCGTTTCATTTCATAAGTTGTTTCAACGAGAGCCTAAAAACACAACCAAACGGTAGGTGTTCAAAGGTCAACTAGCTTTAGTTTTATATATCACCATGCGAAGCGCTCGGCTGTTTTATGTATGTCTCAATGCGGACAATATAGTGATTCCAAGAAAAATCTTATCATTTTACATTCATATTGTTTTTATAATTACTTTCCAAATCACGGGGACTTGTTAAGCGTTACTTTTCACCCGTACTACACCATTGTTGCGTTGTTCTTAATTGCAGGCTAATGATGTTTTTAACCTCGTTACAACAAAGTAATCTAAACCAGCGTTATTTTTATAATTTAAGCACAGAATGACACTTTTTGCATTGCATTTTAATAAATAGCTGTGCTAACCTCTACTTGGAATAATTTGTCTGATGCAGTGCTTTCATATGCCAGCTGACTACGCTCAAAGGTTCCCTAATCCTAATCTGACGCATGACGTATTTTTTCCCATATTATTTATTCACTGAATTTTTCCCGTCCGCAGTGCATTAGTAGTCCGGAAAATGGCCTACCTCTTTGAAAGTAAGGAGCCGAAAGAATAGGTTGTCCGTACGTAACCGGTTTATTGAAAATTTCCAGGGTCTTTGTAAAAACTGATTAGACCTACACCAACAAATTGCGGGTTGGACCTCCTGTAGAGAACATTAGGACGTCTCGATCACAATTCCCTTCCACATGCCCTTCTCCTACCAAACTTGTCTACTATACCTCACCATTTCTTCGTGAAGCTCAACCTTTAACTCGTTCCGTCCTACGTTCCCTAAAATCGTTAGTATCGCATTCCCACGATCCAAAATTGCCTCTCCACCTTTGTATAATATTTTTTACGATTTTTAGCACCAGGCTCTATACTGATTAGGTGACCTTCACTCCTCACCGGTCACGACTGTCTGTTGACCATTTGTCCCCACCGATTATGCATGTCTGACCACTCCTTCCTTTCCGTATGAGCATTTGTGACTCATTTGGTGGACGATCCAAACAGGTCAAATTCACACTCCCTTGAGGCTTACACAATCCAAATCCCTTTTGCGTGACCAACCAATCCCACCGCTTTACCCGTCATTTAAACACACCGTGTGTAAATTAGTACCGTGACTTCGTACAGCGGACGCTCTGAAGCTGGACTTGTTGACTCGGATCAAACGATTGTCATTGTAACTGTTCTGAGTTTGAAAGCATAATCGTTGAGGTATTTATTATATTTGGTCATTTATTCATTTATAAATACTACCTTTATCCAGTTCCGGATTTGATGTTTCTTTGATCCCGGTGGAAAGTGTCGCTAGAATCTTCCAATCGAATTTTATTGCTTACAACTCCTATTGAGGTGTTATTTATTATATGACCCCAACTATGGCTATGGATTTATGCAGAGAAAAACGTACTTTAGATTGTTTTGGCTTATATTCAAACAAACAAACGTAATCAGGCGAGTTGGCTCAGACTACAGTTTTGTTGTGTGAACACCGTCAGTAGTGCAGCATGCAGAAGATCACATCGATGCGGCCACAGAAAGATTCAGCATCACAGATGTCAGGCAATTAAAAGAAAATACTCACCAGTATACGTGAAGATTCTTTGGATCAGGACCGGGAGATAGAAATAGAAATTCGTCTATTCCGTTGAAATATAAAATATCCGTCACATCGAAAGAAGGTGCTATCATCCACCTCACTTGTTGTTTTATCTCCGTGCCACTTAGGTCCTACAGAAATATAAAAAACAAATGGATATTTAAAGCAGCTACTTTCTTTCAACCATCGGAAAAATTTGGAAAAAGACAAAGGCTGGTAGATGTCTGAATTTCGTATTGTTCCCACAGTACCACTAACCATAACTGGTGTGCGCGGATATCGTTAACAGTGGGTTCAACCAGACAAACTTAGGGCTAAGAATAAATAACGGACGTTCACCCATAAGTCCAGGGCAGCCTTAGGATGAGGATGACGCTACAAGCCGCAGGAAGCTAGCTTTAAGCGTTTAGAACCAAATATTCGTCAGCCGAAGTCTGCCTTGGACTTATGCGTGAACATCCATTATTCGTTCTGCGTCTCAAGCTTGTCTGGTTGCACCCAATGTTAACTATATCCGCGCATATCGGTTATGGTTAACCGTGCTAAGGAGGTGTTTATATACTATAGATGTAATGCAGTTCTAATGCCTTGGGGCACCATCAACAGTAAGTATAATTTAACCTACGTTTAGAGTAGCAAATTTGAAGACATATTTCTGTTCTGCTCACAAGACGGCATTTGTAAATGCTTTAGTAGCAGTTAGATTCTGAAGGATGTCAGCCTCAGGTTGCTCATTCAGCATAGACCTAGATGACATTACAGCTTAATTAAATAACAAAGGGTAAAACAGTGAAAATTTATTGCACTGTCTCCAGTTGAACTAAGTAAGACTACACTTACCACACTCAACCTAGCAATCCCTCGATAACCGGCTTCAGTGTACTCCCTAGGCAGAATGATGAATAGGCTTTGAGATTCCGGATGTACCAACGGTTCGTTTGACATTTGCTTGAACTATGGGCAACAGAAAGACATTTTGAACCATCAGCCATAAAAGTAAACAAGCAAGATGAAAACTTCAGCGGCTAAATATAAAGCGTACTTTAGTTGTACTACTTATGATTACCTATGAGAAAACTAACCATATCGACCCATCCGTCGGTAGCGGACGTTTTGAAGATCTGTAGAGAAAATATAAACGAAAAAGTGTAGACTGCAATTTAGAGTCAAAAAATTTTGCAGGTTTAAATATATCATCATACAAGATTCCTTGCCATGAACTTAAAAGTTTACAAGGACGCAGCTTAACACCTCTAACAGACCATGCTATTTGTTGGCTATTCTTGCAATGGATCATACCACGCAAGGCAATAATGTTATTCATTTGTATAATTTAGCAATTCTTAACTGTGGGCTTGCCACCGATTGTAGTTGAAAGGCTAACCACTATTACTTCTGTTGGCTGTCAGTTGTCGATATCGATAATATTCGGCAGTATTTCATTTAACCTGCGTGCTGCTTTCCCCAAAAGCATTGCCATCTATGTTACTTTGCTGCGTGTTACCGCTGAGTGAGGAAGAAGAGTAATGGAAACTAACCGTTTGTAACTTTTTAGGGTTTATGTTCTTATTTTTGACTTTCTGGTCACGGAAGTTCAGGCTCATTTCCTCCCTCCATGATTACTTTAAAGCGCGCGCACAGCAAAATTTCTTTTGCGAACTATATTCCTCTGTTTTAATATATTAATCCAAATATTTTACCCCGCAAATCCTAGGTGAATACGGTGAGAACTGCTTAAGTGAAATTTGTCGATCATGATCTTTTCAATTTATCCTATCCCAGCGAAAATGCGTCAAGCCATCACCATGAAAACGTGAAAATCTGCACGGCCATTCTTCCACAATGGAAAACGAAAAATAGCATAGTATCCTCAATCCTTCAATAAATAACCCTGATATACCATCTGAAGCCAGAATTTAGTATCCCAAGCTTTGTATTGACAATGGTTCACAGAACGTTCGTTGGGCAAAAATTCATCTTAAACAGATACCAAGAAATATGAAACTCCTTACTGTAGATGTAAGCGTTTGTGCATAGAAAGTAGCGTTTATATTCCGATTCACAATGGCTAAATTTGCGACAAGTAAAAGCAGCTTAGCAGGTAAACTGTTGTGAAAAATGTCTAGTTGAGAAAGCACCTAATACATAGAAACACTGGTTTAAATTCCTTATAAAATATCGTATGTACAGCGTTCCCACTGGTCCAGGTAGTCCTAAAGAGGTTCATTCAATATGTGGGATTAAATGTTGCAAGGACCTCATTACCCTTCATTATCTGGTCCTCTACAATTTTTACTCAGCCAAACATGCCTACAAGTTACCCCAAAGTGTGAACCGCAAAGTAGTTGCGATCCGAGACTGACCTGTTCATTTTTATTGGTTCTGCATATTCTGTCTACTCAAACATTGCCATCCTACAGTCACGCAAAAAATTGTGAACTGGAGAAGCAATGCGGACTAAATCTGATTTATCTACCCTCGTTTGAATTTCCCATCGTTTTTGTTTATTTGGTCACGCTTTCCTTGTTGCTTTCAGGCAAAAGCAGCGTCTGATATGCTAACCAAGTTTGCCCCAAACAGCATCCTTATTCTCCACATTCTTTGGTGTCGAAATTGACTAGGTCTGCCGAAAGGTTATACCAATATGACTTAGATGGCTGAGCCCTGTAAACCAGATGTACATCATCTGTCCATATAAATGTCACATTCTCTTGTCTCTTTTGTTGTGCAGATGTAAGCCAATGAGTGAACACCAGCTTCATTTATATCTTTGTCCTTGTATACTTTTTTCGAAATTTGTCAAAATATGGGAAAGCATGCTGTTTAAATCAGCTATTGTACTCCAGGCGCTTGGCAGTATTTTTCTAATATTCCTCGAAAACCACACATATCCTCCTCATGTCAAAATCAGAGATGAATAGAACTTGCTTAGGTCTGTACACTGAGCCTAGTTTTATGATTCTACGGAGTAGACCATATCTTTTGTATTTTGGAATGTTGAGCAACACCTAAGTCAACGGAAAAATCAAATGATTTTTAACAGCAAACCACGCCACTTCTCCACACCATACGACAGACGCAGTTACGCAGACTCGTGGCCTTAAGGATCACAAGCCTGTCTTTTCTTCCGAGGGCGCGAGTTCGAGCCTGCGTATGAGACAAGGTGATCTGCACAACAAATTAGCCCACGTGCAAATTGTGGTAATCGCGCTACTGCGAAGCTTCGGTACTGTGTACAAGCGATTTGGTGATACCTTTCTTCTTGCAAATACAGAGCGCACCTAAAATGTTTTATTCTGTGAATTATAATTATGAGATGATTTTCCTTTTTAACGTTCATTTACTAATGCATCTTACTTAGAATGACTTGAGCAGATCTTAGAAGTTATACTTATAAAGACGACGATTATTCCAAATAGTTTTGTTTAAAGTACCTGCTGTATAAATAGTCCATCGCGTTCACCGGCGTTGTGCACTTTACTGGATAGGACTCTCTATAAAGTGGCAACACTGTGAACTAATCTAACAAAATTGATGTCTTATAAGTAATTCTTTCATTTGAAGTGCGGAGAGGAACTAAATGACAGCTGGGCTGTTGTTGTTTTCGGTTACCACAAACTAGACGCAATACACTGTTATGTGTGCTTTGGTCGAATAACTGAGTCTACCTGTGACAGACCTGACTAGAAAGCAGATTACTTTTGCGTGTTGTTCTACCATTAAAGAAACCCATATTTTTACAGGAAGTTTCAGTTACATCTGGTCATAAAGGGCAAGTATACTAAATGTTGTTAGATCACTAAACTACACTCTTTAATGTAACTTAAACAGAGGATCAGTTAAATCAAAAGCTTAAGCAAAAAATAAGGTCAGATATTGGTGCAATTTTTGCAGTCACAAACTTGCACACATGAAAGAAAAGCGGTGTCCCATAAGTGGGAGGAGATAAGATGCTTACCCCGCACAGGTACGCTAAGAGCCACGGCGTGTTGGTTCGACGTGTGTGATATAAAACGATAGCCTCCAGTATCTAAAGCATATTGGGACGTTGGTCACGCATTATCAAGGTTAACTACCCCTCAGAGTGGACTCGGTAGCCTGTGGTCAACAAGTGTCCTGTAAACAACGAGAGAGCGCGGTTTCCCGATTCAACACATTTCCTTGTTACAGTCAGCATCCGGCTGTGTAACCAATAGATGATTTCGTTGCTTCGGACACTTGAATCTCGGATAGCAAACACAAATCATTCGATGACCTCTCGTCACCGAATGCATCTTGAAGAGTCGTTCATCGTGCTAATGCGCGATTAAAGGCTGCACATCCTTAAGTTACTGGAAGTCATATTTATTCACCGTGAATGACCACCATGGTGCGTTCGAGAATATTTGACTGTGGCTATAAAAGTGCACAAGTAGCACAAGCTCCTGGTCATGCGATGAAGATAAAGGTACAAGAAAAGGTTGGTTATCTTACAGATTTCTTCCACCCATTTCTCTTTTGGTAATTATAAGGAGAAATTATTACTTCGAATTTCATAAACAATTTGTTGTATTATTGAAGTGTAGACGCGCAAATGTTCTATTCGGTTAATTTTTGTCCATCAGTGGTTTACGCGTAAATGGGTAGTAGCATTCGTGTTTCGTCTCTACTCCTGGAATTTCATGCTTTACATTGGCGTATGAATGCATTTTTAGGACAGCCGATTTGCGTGCAGTTGTATTTGTACTCCTCGCAAACGCTCAGCTTATTTTCCGAAACGTGCCTCTATCAATGGCAGTGCATATTGCAGAGTTGAAACTCATTAAACCTTCTGCACTGAAAGCCTAACTCGGTCTTAAATGTGATTGCACATGCTTAACGTGTGGTCAAAGCGCAATGCTTTAGTTTAGTGTAGTGTGGACGAAAGCAATGATACTGACTATTTGAACAATATTTCTTGGGCCGAACAAATGACAAAATTTATTTCCATTAATTGTTAGGCAGGACCTATTTTAGAACACAAGTGACCTAAGGTTTTGGCATGTTAACCCAACAAATTAATCATGCTGTGCATCACTGAGCCACTGCACACAAGCCATGGGTTTACTTTCGCGGATAACGAAATATCCATGTGCTTGATATATATACATATATGTATATACAAACATATACTTATCAATGGGTTTATTTTCGTTCTGCAGTTTAGCTAGCGGAATTAATATTCACGGTTAAGGAGGCGCGTTTGTTTACTAGTTGTAGTAACCTGCTGTTGCGCCTCTGTCTCGTTCTGACAAATTAGCATAGTATTAATGGGTTAAAAATTGTTGACACAGCAAGAACTGTTGGCGGTATAAGTTTGGTACAGTTGACCAATGGCTATTTGCTCCACCGTTACTGATGAATCTAAGTAGATACGGCCTGCCCGCGAAATTTCCTAGTAAACTGTTTCCAATGTACGGATATATGATTAGTAAGGCTCCGTAATGAACAATAAGTTGCTTTACATTCACCGGGTTTCTGCTTAATATCTATGAGGATGACGCTGGTGTATATAGCAGGGTTAGCTTGTAGAGTTCTCTAACAAAATTTTTCAGATAATTTGTAAGACGGCCATGGTAATTTGATAAGTGGTACCCCCAAAAAATTTAAAGACAACGAAAACAGTTCATTAAGTATTTTAATCTTGCTTGTTAATTCATTTCTAGATCACAGAAACATGAGCATTTTTGGAGGCCGCAACAAGCGCTTAGTAGTTTCAAGCATTCTTGAAGTAATTTAATATGGATCTATTTAATGACAGTTGTGGGTGTTGTGAATCCAAGCGAATTGCAGGAGAACAACCGAGCAAACGAAAGTTTTTATATATGTGATACTAACTACTTTACTACTCTTCTTCTTCTTCTTTTTATTATTATTATTTCGATATCATCACCAACTATCCAACGCAACACTTCTTAAACCGCAGAAATTCATTGTGCATTGTTTATTGTTCACTTACTCAATCACAAACAGCCAACTTTTAGCTACTGGAGTGCTTCACTTATTGAAATCACATTAGTGAAATTTTAACTATTTTACAACACCACACGCATAAGATTTTGTGAAAGTATCCTAACTGACTGCAGCCTCTAAGCAGTTTTGATTACAAATGTGGGAATTTTTGAATCAATATCCATGTTCATCAGCGTATGCGTTTGAATAATTGTTTATGTCATGTAGCTAAAATGTTTCGGCTAAGTTCTCACATTGAGGGAGAATAATACTTATGACCCACAAATTGGTATGTTCCCATTGAAAGGCAAGTGGCAATGCCACAGACTGGATCAGTAACCACTCCGTGTCTCATTTCACGGGGAGTTGTTCCAATTTATAAGTTTCGAACAAAGAAGTGCCACTGTCAGTACAGAAAGTATTTGCGTTTCAATCTGACACACAATGAACCAAATAAAAATCACCGATCAAAAGAGACAAGGATAAAATTCCGTTTTTATGATAGATTTTGCGCTTGCATCGTCAAGGTAGTTTACCATTATGAAGTAAATATTTTTCAGGTATGACAGACGGTAAAATAATTGTGAAGTATTCCGCTTACTGGCTGTTATTTTTCTGATATAAATCTGAATGATCTGTTCAGCGCTGTCTATTTCAGACAAAAATATAATACCATCAAATTATGTAATTTGTTATGTCTGCATGCAAAGTATAATTGTTCATGGTCGAACAGCTTTAGCTAAAGATTAATTTCACTAGCTGCTGCACGGCTACAAAAGAATTTGATCGATGTTCTATGTATAACTTTAGTTTTGAAGGAGGATTGTTTAGAATAAGATGAAAGTTATGCAAATTTAATCTACTCACGATCCAGGATGAACCGGTTGACCAGCTGACAACGGTGATCCAAGCCTGTGATTGTATCCGGTCTGTCCAGCAGACCAGCAAAATATCATCGTTATACCATTTGGTGAAGACAAGATGACCATCCCTGCAGTAAAATATAAAAAGGATCATTAGCTTGCCCCGATTTGTAACCCATTCCATGGCAAACTTAAAGCATGATATTGAAAATTGAAAGAATTTGTCACTGGAAACCAATTGATTTGCGAAGCAATCTATATAGAGCACCAAATCCCAAAACGTACTATATATAACTAAAAATTAACCATTTTGAAGGATTCTCAAGTTAAACTATAATAACATACTGACCAAACTTATCTAATTAGATAAAACGGATTGCATTACACTCAAGTTCCGTCTGGAGGATAACTGGTATTGCCTGCGTAGGTTGCCTGCACTTAAAACCCCTGAATGTTATTGAGCCACGTTTATTTTTCATTTTATAGAGGCATGGGAACAATCATTCTCTGTGTTCACTTGGTCAACTTTCGTTTGTTACATACATACTTTTATAGTCAGGTGAGTCAGTACGAGCAGCACATTGATTTCCTTGGACTACCAAACTCGTAGGTCAAAGATGAAACCTAACCAGACAAGTACACCAACCAAGTATTCCCAAACTTTCACGAAATAATGACTCCATGATCAATAACAATAACAATGTATATTCTCGATGGGGCTTGAGGAACACTGTACTAAAGATCTTTCATGACGTGTAGATTCCCTCGAATAACTGTTCACTGGTGAGTCATCTGCTGAAGTGCTTCCATAGAACTTATTTATTAGTCTTGCGCTATGTAATCAAGTTGGTGACGAATGGGCGGCGTATAAAAGTGAGGATAAGATATTGTCACGGTTGATCATATGCTTGACATGAAACACATAATTCATGAATTTGAAGGATGTTTGTGAGTAACGTAAGTTTCGTAGAGAGTAGAAGTCACGATTAAACTCCACACGAAAATCTGCCTCTGAATTGCTGTGAACAGCAGATTTCCCAAAGCAAGTGCATCCTATGCTTGACATTTCGAATAAGTGACTATGTTTACTGACTTCTTAATTGGTAACCCTATGAAGCTAAATCATTTTTTCTGGTCAAATATCGCAACTTATTCTTTAGGATTACGCACTTAAAGAGTTTGCCGGCTAAGACAGAAACCAAAGTTAATTAACTACTACGGTTAGACATCCGGACTACTAAAGATCAATGGGAATCGGCTAACCAATTTTGCTACACACTGACCTAACAGCTTGCTATACTAGACCACATCATTTGGAAGTGGAATATAAATACCGCTTACATTTAGTCCAAATCATAGAAACTTGGTGAATACAAAAAAATGTTCCGGTGATTCAACATCTGACTAAGTACAGCGTATTTATGTAGTTAAAAGAAAACGTGAACTATGTGGCTGGAGGCCTAAAGCGGTAAAATTATTGAATGGTTGTGCTCTATCCACGGGGAAACTGCATGGTCGACAGCTGGCTACAGTAGAGCCAATGTCCTTGTAAATAAGTTGTGTAAACATAGCGAGGATTAATAAGACTTTGGCTATAGAACTGAAGACTGGTAGCTCAGTTTGTTAAGATGGCTGTTGAACTGGTTGCTGAGCTTGGCAATTTTGTAGCAAACGTTTCGTCACCACTCGAGGTGACATCATCAGTGCGTCAGACACCCTCACCGAGGCTCCTCTACGCTACCCTACGCTATCGCACGTCACTCAACCACGCACTGATGATGTCACCTCGATTAGTGACGAAACGTTTGCAACAAAGTTGCCAAGCTCAGCGAACAGTTCAACAGCCATCTAATAAGACTTTCTCTATCATATCCGTTAGTGCATTGATCTAGCACCTGAAAAGTTTGGAGGATAGACCCCTAACATATTAGAGCGAATAAGCGAGTTTAGGAATATTTCCGGCAGGATTTATCTGGAGCATAGGTGTGATTGCAATTTTTAATGTTTCTTGTGGCAGCACATAGACTTTAAGATTTCAGTCCGCTAGTTTCAATGTCTATAACGCAAGCTAGCCTTCATTTTAATTGTTCGCTAACGCTTTGGAAATTGCGACACTTTTATTTTTATGAGCAGCCGGCGAAAACAAGGGATGTGGCGGTTAATAAGTTTTGCACAGTAACGAATTCCTGCTACCTAGACGTGTGCGGGATAACTATTTATTATCTCGGCTGCAAAGGAATAAACAAGTTGGTGCATGTTGTTGGCATTTTGCTTGACGTAAAACGGTGGATTTTCATTAAGTGATCACTTTAACCAAGATAAACATAGCATATATCACGTTAGGAAAAGAAAAGCTGCTGATTAGAATGAGGAAACTAGCCTTCCGTAACGTGGTACATCCCCATGGAATACATATCTTAGCTTGCACGTGGCAGCCACTGTACACACTAAAGTTTAGATTTGGCTGCAGATGTTTAGCTTCGTAGGGTCCTATATAATACCACAGTAAATGTGTGTTACCACCTTCTCTCCAACTTGGCCGCATGATACAAAAAGATTACTTTTGTCAGTAAATGATTTCGTCGATAAAAAGCCCAAGATCATTAAAAGAGGTAAATCGACAAACGGTTAATGCAGCTAAGCTAAACCTAAGATGGATATCTTTTTAGAGAGATCGCACGCATCATGCACTTATACCTTTCGTAGATGACTCCACTCCGAGTTACTGTGCAAAATTACGCTAACCTTCCTTCGTCTCGGGTTTATCAGTACTATGAGGTGCGCATTTCTATTTTGCATATTACTATCACCTAAATGTATGATTAACGTCCGCGTCTGTCACGGATATTGTTGCTAAAATTCATGCGTGTAATCTTTTTGAATTTAAAGCCATTGGCAGTTATTTTTCACCAGCTTAAAAAAGTTTTTGTAATGAACAGGTAAACTGAACATCATTCTTTACACCATTTTCGACAGTCTCTTTATATTTTTTAGCACCTTGCTGCCTGTATAGCATTCATTCGGGATTGATGGCTAACCTGAAGCCAGTTGTCAATACTTGTGATGTGGTAAACCGGTGAGCCTGAGTAAACAAATTCTCCGACCAGCGCAGGCACATAACTTAATAATCCGCGCGCAGGTGACATTTCTAAACGCAGCTCGCCTCTGACGGTTGTGCGTACCCGACGTTCGTCGGTAAGTTAAAGAAAATCAGCCTGCTCACTAACTCAGGTAACGACACAATGCTGAGAGATGACAAGCAAGTAGATGAGAATCCAGCTGTGCTTTAGTCGATAGGTACCTCTAAGTCTGAAGAATGTAATCGATTAGACAAATTAGGGTTAACCAGTTCACACTGTCTTTAATGGTTCTATGCAAAGTGCACCAATTTATCTCGGCGTGAGGTATGCGAAAGAAACAATTCTCTCATTAACCCATCGGCTTTGCACTATGTGTATGACAATTCCATTTGTCAAGATGCAGCGCCCCCTAGTTGATAAGCGTGAGCAAGTAGCGGTAAACGCTGTGTGTAGGAAGAACATTAGGAGTCCCTCATCGGAACTGCGTTTGTTTATGAAAATGTCATAGTCTTTAGGAAAAGGAGTGGTACCCGATTTAAATGCTCAGAATCATGATCGGTTATGTCCAATTGAACGCTGTATCCTTTGAATTGATAAGAACCTATGGTGAAAATAGACCAGAGCTAATAAACAAGCGGTACTAACGAGAGCGAAAAAGGTACCATACCCAAAACTATCATCGATCGAAAGCCGGCTTAAATACCGTATACACTTATTTTCCATTGGTTGTGCTAGACTTGGTATAACCCCCCTAATTAGGTCGTCTCTGCTCCCAAGCTTGCGATAATTTAAAAACGAGTTGACCAGGCGTTGTTTTACTTACATTCCCTTTTTTAAGTTTTTAGCCAGGTGGCTACAAAACGAAATCAAACGGTGTCATACAAAACTCACCACCAGTGGTATTATACATTTAATAAGCGAATGTCCCCGCTATTACACATAAGTCTATGTTGGGTCCACCAACACATTTTCACATTACAGTGCATTTCTATTTTCGCAATACTTCCTATCCCACGGGACTTGTTACGCATTGTATTTTTATTTGTTATTCACCAGTGTTCCATTGTTCCATTGATCCCACGACTTTTAACATTGCCGGATCAGACGTGAAAAACTTTTCGTAGATAACGTTGTTACACCATTGCTCAAGTGGATGCTTTCATCGAATTATAAAACTCATTGTCAAATTAGTTTATAACTGATCGTTAACTTAACCCAAACCAACCGAGTTTTCAGGAAGTTGCTGGAAAAGTTAGCAAAGTTTTCAGTCTGAAATTCGCTCGAAAGTAAAAGTAAATCTATCGGTGACAAGATAATAGCTTCACTAGACCACACATTCACTCTATTCTGACAGGTGTAGACAAAGAATGGGGCGTGTCCTGGCCGAACCAAGTTGCAGGCGATTTGTTAGCACCCCATCAATAAAACGAATTACAACCGACTTTACATCGGTCAGCGTCCTCCAATACCTGACTTCTTTAATCTTCCTGAGGATTCCTAGAGACCGAATGCCAATGTTTAAGGTTATTTTAATAAGATTATCATACTGCAAGGTCGCTAAGGTTCTAAGCCATGCGATACCAACCGTTTTATTGGGACGTGGGTACATGCTGGAATGATAATTGCAGGGCTTATCGCTCGTCTGAAATCAGCTACTCACTGTGCAACAATAGGCCTCCCGGTAGTTGGTGTCATGCGCTCAGAAGCACTGGGAGCAGCGGAACGACCAGCGGATAAAACATTTGGCTCGACTCTTTCAGCGCTACTGCGACCAGTACCAGGTTCCTGCCATGTCAAAGGGTAGGATATTAATCCCGATTTAGAAGGGAGGAAGCAGGACAGAGTCCTCAAATTACCTTTTGGTGGCTCTTATCCCCATACCATCCACATTCATGGAATCTGTCATTGCCGGTAAGCTAGTGTGTAAAATGGGAAGCTGCAACATTATAACTCTCGAGAAGCGCGGCCAGCACCGACAGCCATCGTGCACAACGAATGAAATAATAGCATGGAGTAGTTGGACAGCGTCAGCTGACGCAGAAGCCAGTTAAATAATCTCCTTGGCTATTTTGAAAGCGTTTTTGGACTACATCATTAAATCTCCCTCTCCCAACCACTATTGCGGCCTGGTTTGCACTCTCTATTGAGCTGGATCAAGGAATTTATTCTTTAATGTCATTTATTGTGCTAAGTTGGGAGCTCCTTATCTGGCTCCATGCAAGTTGGGTGTGGAGTGCCTAAAAGGCTCAGCTCTAGGGCTAGGATTGTTTTTAATAATAATAATGACCTCACACAAGAAATCACCCTAACTTTCTTGTTGTTGGTCAATGACATCAATGGGTGGTGCAGGATTCAGTTGACTGCCGACAAGCATCTGTTTCAGTATGACAATAAATGGTACATCCTTAGTAAACACAGTAGGTGCTGCATTTCAAAGTACGTACATGCAAGCTACTTTCCATACGACACCGGACTTGGGAGCCTAAAAACTTCAGCTATTTTCCGTCGAGTGTGGTTTATGTGTCCTGTTTCATAATGACTTGGGTGGTTCCAGGTAGTCCGATAAGGCCACGAAAGCTGGTTACCGGTACGTAAGTATGTTGCGACGGATGTTCGAACGTACAGAAAACTTTACTTCACAACAGATGTTTGGTGGGTATCGATTCTATGTCAAATTCACAGCACAAACCTGGTAGCCACAGCAGAAGCACGACCCCATTGCACTAGAGCGAATTTAATGTCGTGCTTCCAAGCACGTCATTGGAATACTCAAGCCCTCCTACCATCAAAGGCTCAATTATTTGGATTAATCGGTGAACAGTACTGCCGATTACAAGAAGACCTGATGATGGCCTAATTGATTCTAGACAATACACCTCACTTGTGACGCTACTCACAGCAACTAAGAACTAATACGATTTTGAGAGCTCGCTACTTGAATGTGGCTGAACAGTACATTTTACTGCAGTTCCGCAGACATTTCTTGTATACTCGCCTATCTAACCCAAGAAATGTTCTCCAGCAATCAGCAGTTTCTGCGCTGACATTAACCATATTTAAAAGACTATTGGAGGATGCATTGAGTATCCTTGGTTAGTTTATACTATCCACTGTAAGCTAAGAAATAATTTGGCTTTATTATTTATCTATATCACGTAATGAAACTGTTACGAAGTGAAACAAGTTCGGCAGATGCATGCAAAAGTGCCGACTGTTGTATAGTAACAGCTTAAGTCAGACCCACCAGACTATTCGGTGAGACTTGTAAGTCAATACTTATTAATCAGTGTACAGTTATCGTTTATTACTCTTCTACTAATCCACGGAACATATATATAGAATTACACAAATCCAACACATTGTACAAGCGTATTCACTTGGAAATTCCTAACCTTTTCTTTACATACATCTCAACTGATACTGGCTGCATTCTAATGATAATACAAGTGCTTCACTAACGATTCGTTTATCACCTTTATTAGATTATCAATGTGGACGATTAGGCACTAACAAAGCATTTATTATGTTTGTCGCTTTGTACTGACCTGATTCAAGTTTCTTTGATAAGCACCAAGTGACCCAATTATAGTAAACGCGTTACTCATGATTTTAGGTCTTTTCAGGTAGAATACGTTCGTATTTGACACGAAAGTTTGGTTTCAGACTCAAAGTGTTTATCGATAAATTTTCGATAGCTAGAGTTTACAGTTATTTGTTTGGAGCATGCTGAGTTATGTGTTTATTGCAGATTAATGCACGCATTGCGCCCTTACTACAAAGAATAGGTTAGTAATATGTTAAAGTATTATCCATCTGCCAGCATTAATAAAAGCATCAATATACTACTTGTCTTGTAAGATAGGTTTAGCAAATGATTTATGACTAAGCACTTAGTTAACTTTGTAGACAACTATTGTGCACATATTTAATTTTCACAGGTTTACTGTTAGTCGTATTTTGTCAACTGTCTGCTTAGTATGCCAATAAGGCTTTAGTTACCTTTTACCCGAAAAAACGAACCAAATTTACTGGACTTACCAGGGAATCGATGATGGCCTTGGGAATTCCATCAGCTTTCCGGTCCCCAAATCGTACATATGTAGGCCGATTTTTGGGTTATTGTATGCAGATGGGTCACCGGCCTGAAACAAGAAGTAAAGCATTTTTATTTGACTAGTGAATAAATTAACATACCCCATTAATTAGATTCGGTTGTTTGCATGTCAAACTAAATACCCAAGACTATCAGGCAGCAAAGTTAGGGTAAAAAGTATCTGTATAGCTGTACGCGTTAAAATTTCCGCTTTATTAGTAAAATATAGCTCTACATTCAGGAACGCTAATTGCCCAAAACGAGTGGTGTTAAGCTTATACTGCCTACTTAAAGGAATGCAACAATTATCATTAGGTACCATGAGTACTTGATGGTTTCTTTTATCTAGTAGTTACTTATTTTGGTAAAGCGGTTACACTTCATATGATAGCCCAATGCTTTTCACCCGAAGTAGTAGGTAAGTCCCTCACGTTGGTTCCGGGATGTGCCGAGTGCACTTTGTTGCGACGGGTGAAAGTTCAACCGGCAACTCGAGACAACCTTCTTCTCTTCTTGATTTTGCAACAATTTGCTCTTTAAAGTGTCAAGTAGCCTGCGTCCGATGGCAGATGCGCAGGGTTACGGCATATGAATAATTGCTCCGACCTATTATTTACTCCGGCAGACAAAGCTTGGACTCCAAGAAACTTACCTATTATTTCTGCTAACCAGTACGTAATAAAAATGAAACTTATAAGTGCTCTTATGTGTATCGTCTGTAAGCCACGAGTTTCCACAAGACAGCATGTGTGGTCAAAAGCCACCAGTAGTTATTTCACGTAGTGTGGCGCTTTGCAAACTCATGGTTTTCGTTCCGTATAAAGGAAGAAACACAGTTATTACGTTTGGACAGGCCAATATTCCCCATGTACTAAATCAGGCAGCGACTATGCTGGTTTTTATGTACTCTTAAAATCATGATTTTCTAATGGGTTACACGCACAATTTGAAAGATGTTAGTGGATCTGAATAGTGTATATAAAGTTCCAACACATCTGCAATCACTTAAGCACCCATTACCAGGCCGGAAAACCATTGTACAGTCATTTAATCTATTCGGGCATCTTCAGCAGTCCTGGGCTTTTAATCGATAGTGGTCGGTGTTTGAAGAGTTTTATGATGTAGCTACTGAAAGCATGCTCAGTGCAACGGTTCAAAGCATCCTTGCGTAAACAAATCTCCGGCGTTTGATTCTGAGAATTTTTACCCACTAAGAATGACAATTTATGTTTGTGAGTTTCAGGTTACTATAGTAGCGCTCCGTTAGTTTGCATTTTTGGTTAACATACGGAGGGACCTTTAATAAAATCACTGATGTGAAAAATTTAAACCGATATGTAGATTAAGAATAACAGCTATTTGCACCTAGGCGACTTTGAATTAGTAAGAGCAGTATATTTTGGTTTTTATGTACGATTTCTAAAACTAGGAAAATAAGGCGAAGATTTTTGAGTTCGGCCTTAATTTTTAACTGTAAGCTGTAGCAACACAGCATGCATGTACGTCTAATGTTATGTAGCCATATGCACGCACATTTTACAACTTATTAACGTTTTATTCATCAGAGAGCGCCTTGTTAAATATTTTCATCTATTTAGAGCACAGCAATTATTTGCCTCAAAACTAAATTAAGTTCTTTCCTTTAAAACACTGTCTCATTTTAGATGCAGAAATTCTGTAAAAAATAAAAGTAAATCGTTTGTTCCGATAAACGAACATAAAACGCTTTTATAAGGAAATTCATTCTATTCTGGTCACAATTTCATATTCGAATTTTTACGCCGAAGACTTACGAAACCCTACAGCTTACAATGAATTATATATTTCTACATCACAATGGTGCTTATAAAGCATGTGTTGAAACGTAGCAGTCAGTTTTGATGATATAATTAGCGGTCAGTGCGGAATTATGTTTTCACTTATGTTTATAATACAGTATATCCTATTTAGTTTCTGCATCAGTTTAACTCCGTTACCAAGATTACAAGCTTCACGATGAAGTTGGAAGAGCGCACTTGTACATAAGCATACAATAAAGACTTAACTAACAGGAATGGGGGTAGTCCAAAAGGCACAAGATTTCAGAAATAAACAGACACACGTGTGTCACTCTAGCAAAGTGCAGAGCCTTCCAAGGAAGTTTGCAACGATTGCATCAGTTTTGATTAGATGAGCTCTGATTCACTGTAATGATGAGTGTTTCAGAGGATCTCAAGTATAGGTAACGACATTTACCGGAGTAGATTAGGATGACTGGAATTACTTATAACAAATGAATTTTGAAGCTAGCCAGAGGGTAAATAACTGAATAAAGTAATCAGTGTTTTCTAAAATGGTAAAATTTGTCTCACATTGATGCCTTTTAGTACCCCACTTGAAGAGAATTGCTTTCCTGATTGCCTAAGCAACTTATTGGCAATGACTGCAGCAACACCCATATAAACCAGCTAAAGATGCGCACCAGGTAAGTCGAACACAAGTTGAGCTGGTTCCAGCTGTCCGGAAACGGTCTTGGATACTAAGGTCAACAGCGAAATTGATGCCGATTTAACAGCGTCCTACTCTGAAGTTAGTTCAAAAGCTAACGACGAACATAACCATGAAATATGTATTGATAGTTGTTTTAAATATATTCCATATAATGGTCCTTCATTGTTTCACAGCGTAGATTTAGTTAGCGGGACTGTAGTAATATCCTAAATAGGTGTAGTATGATGTATTATTGCATCAGCTTGCATAAAACCATCCCAAGCAACCCATACAGGAAATAACACATTCGTTCCTGATAAAATGCGGAACTGGTACAAGACTACTGGTGAAGTCCTCTAGGATCATCAGTACAACTCTATAAAGCTCAGCGGGCAAATTGGAACATTTATTATATTTTAAATTTAGGCAGCTGCTGTTTGTGCTACTATTACATAATAATTCTCATAAGGTTATTTATTTACTGCAGTAGTTCTAAAACGGCGCGCTAATATCTCAAAATTGCGTTTTCACCATGGTCGGTTTTTCCTATATTCGTTTCGAATTGAAATATATCACTACTCCAGTGAACTGGGCACACTTTCCTAACGTTTGGTTCAAGAATGGTAAGTAGGACAAGCATTAAGGTCCATATTAACACTTGCATGCAAAGCCCAGCTTTCACAGTGGTTAAATGCTAAAAGTCCATCACTGCTGTTTGCAGTTCCCAAAGTGCAGAGAGGGCCGACCAACTTATTCTTTGTAGTTTACGCTTTTCCTCGCAGGATAACGAAGTAACAAAAGCTAAGTATAGCACTAAGACCAGTGTCACACAGCGCTTTTCTACTTATTCTAGGACATTTAACAAGATATTAGCAATGGTCCATCATTAACCACACACAATAACGTAAGACAAATTAAAGAACCTTATTCGTGATTTAGAAGTATCCAATAACAACGCAGCATTGCTATGCCCAAGACTTCACCAATGACATCTTACAAAGGACCTCAGAATTATTTTATATCTTAAATGTCACCAACTAAGGCAGCCTTACATCAGAAAGAAAAGTAATCTGACGTTCCATTTTGTTAATAAGATTTTATGCATAATTTAGAAATACCTCATGACACGTAAGACTAAATGTATTTGTATAGTTTTCCAAACTTACACTTAACTCGGTGCTACCGCATAATGACAACTAGCTTTCATCTACTCTAATTAAATATGAGATCTACATGAAAGATACGTGTGATAAGATGAATTATTTGTTGAATTCTATTGAGTAAAGATGCGCACCTGACATCTCCATGGCGCTTCGAAGTTGGTTGCGCATTAAGTGAGACTGCACAGGGTTACAAATAATACTGTGGCTTTCTTTGCATGAAAGACGGCTAAACAAGTGAATTGCACCATGTGCGGATGCAATGGATCCGCAAAAGACTTTTCCAGTGAAGAAAAAATGTTTATCACTTAGCTGTGGTAGAGGCGCACGAAATCCCGACGCCACTGTTACACATTAAAATACATTTGATGAAGAACTTCATGAAAGTCATCAAGCAGAGTTCATCAACTAAACAGTATCTGCATGAAAAATTTTGTAACTGCAGAAAAGCTAAGCCTAACATGGAAGAATACTGGGTCTTCAGATCTGACAGCCATTCAAAGACTAACTCTTCAACTATTTGATGTAAGGTGATGTTGAAAACCTTTAAATCCTTTGTGCCTAATTTCTATTAACTTACTCGAGAACGTTGGGGAACAAAACTATAAAGAATTGATAGAAGATATGCATAAGCAGTATGGTATATTTTCCGCAATTTGCCAACAATGTCCATTTTCTTCATTTATATCTGGGTCTTCTCGATGGTAGCCGCGATATAGTTAATCATAAACATATGTATATGGTTGGCGGCATCCGGTTTCGTATTTGCCTGTCACTGTGGCAAGCCACTGGACGCCTGCTCCTACAGAGGGACCATGGATGGCTTGCGCTGCACCACCCACAGATCCAACCACACACCCCATATCCAGTATAAACCCGAAGAAATAAGACCGGGAGGCATGCGGATGGAAACCACGTTTCATCAACGGAGCCGGCCCACACTCCTTCACAGGCAAACACAAGCACACTGTATTTGGGAATCAAGCGCACACAAGGCGGTGGCTGGACCGTAGTCCGCTCCACACTGACTACATGGAACCACTCTTTGATCCTAACACGGCCATATGGACCGTGCACCCCGTCCCCTCCAGCAACGACCAACTGTCTCCTGGAGCCAGTATGGACGAGGTAGTGGGTAATAGACAGGTAGACACCTTGTCAACATGCACATCAAGTGCAGCCACATCGGGGATATCAAACAACAGCCAAACACTTGTGAGAGAGAGAGAAAGAAAATAACTCGATTGCTGCATAAGGAAACGGAGACATAAACCTTAAGTTAATGAGCATATGAAATAAGTTGTTTACAAACGAATCCTAGATAAGTTCACGAGGTGAGAAAGTATACTCTACGGAAATGCCGCGAACACAAAAATGTTATGGAAATCGAATACAATTGGATGAAGCGATGTGTGCAAGTTAATGGAATAGAGTACAGGTAGACATTTGTATGAGAAAGAAAAGCATTAAGGCAAAATTGAAAACCCACCACCTGAAATAAATAGACTTAGCATTCAAGCACGCAGTTAATAAATCGAATGCAACGTACCTACAAACGCTGCGCCGGTTCTGCCTATGTTCTCTGCAGAACCCGTCGTAGCTTCGGTAGTAGTCCCGAGTGGCCCCGCTCATGGCTCACTAAGCCTGCCTGACTAAGGCACTAGCGACAGCATATTCTACAGCACCATGCGCTTGATGTCGATGGAGTACAATTCATCGGTGTTTGCCGCTTCTTCTCTGCATGCATGAGGGCTTTCTCCCGCACCTCAGCAACTGCCTTCTTGATTAGATCGCGCCATGCACGCCGATCGACCGCCTTCGATTCCCATGACCATGGCAATCATAAACATAACAAACTTCTTTATCAAACCTATTCCAAAAACGGATCAAAGCCACCAGAGGAAATAGCCCACTATCATGAAGGCTGACTACCGCTAGACCCTGGTCACATATGTTCTCAACCATCTGAACATGAGACAAGAGCGAAAGTCCAACAAGTAGGAAAAATTGCTATGTTAAAGCTACTAACAGTACAGGAAAACGATCTCCATGCATTGAGTGACATGATCAATTTTAACGGAATCCAAATAACGAGCTACCTTAAACTCTCATATTTATTTTCAGAATATACACAATGATAAGATTTGATTAACTTAATTTTAGTAACACGACTTTTGCAAATATTTATTATTCACTGATGCCAAGCGCAATTGAGAGACTCGGCAGTAGTGGTGCATCTACTGGTTAATGTCAAGTCCATTCAAAGGATTTGCAACCAACATCAAAAAGTGGATTATTGTGATGGCAAAACTCGCCAGTTAACATCTTTGTTAACAGACAGGCTTTAACCATCAGGATTTACATGGCTTGACCTTGTGAGGAGAAATACTTTTGATTCTCCCATTATGAATGCACAAAATACAGTAACACTTGGCCCCGTAAAGCGATCAGCTGCCCGGTTTTAATTAAATCTTGCACCAATCATCAGCTTTGCCAGTTAACCTGACGAAATCCTGCATATGAGCTCAATCAACGGTTTTTATGCACGCCATTCTGAACTAAAGCTTTTCTGATTGGTTTCAAGCATATCGCGACTGTACTCATCTTTACCTGACCACATGGAACTGTCTTAAACCTATACGCAAAGACGTATCGCCCCTCATAAAAATGAACCGTATCAGGTCAATTAGGTTTTTGGCAGAGAGACCTCAGATACTCTGCTACAGATGCAGTATACCAGATGGATTGATCAATATTACTGGTACCCTCATCCAAACTGCGTCTTCCTTAAGAGCCTTGGGAACTCGATGATGCAACAGTTTAATGTTCTCCAAACACATCCAAATCACGTAGCGAAAGCAACGAGAGTGAAAGGTTTCATCACCACGTCCTTTTAACTATCTGAACCACGGCTTGCATCATTCAAACTAATATTGAAACGAACCCTACAGTTCCAAACCATCCTATATGGACAAATACACAAAATAGCAACTATTGCTTAAGAAATCTACTGCTCACCTATATCAAGATTTTCATGCGGAGAACATCAACGCTTACTTACGTGGAATAACATTTTTAACCAGCTTGATTTCTTTTTGCTTCGTAGGCTAAAAAGCGATCTGCTCTGCAGTTTAATTATATTAGTCAGTCTTCTCAACAAGTAATGCTATCTTTACATCATGGCACGACCTAAGGGAAATGTCTTCTATTCATAAAGAACAAGCAGGATATTCTCATACGTTTATGCTCGGTGAGAGATGCAGATCTGTGGAATATACCCTTGAAATTGAGAACCAGTGATTATTTGTCTATAGTTAGGTCACATTTAACACTTTTCTTTCCTTGTCAAGTGTGGTCCAAAATCTCAACTTAAGCAATCCGGGAGGTTAATCATGGAAACCGGAAGGAAAAGTATATGAAAATAGTAGACTTCAGATACTGATTCTATTTACATTTGTCAAAAAACTTTTCATCACTAATCTTTATTAAATGGAAATTTATAAATATATGCTTATAAAACTCCCTGTACAAATAATCGTTGCACAAGAATTTACCCATCCCACCGATCGGAAAATATGCCCATTAATTTTATTTAACCATTGTACAAGATAAATTAAAGAATACAAATGCACTTGTGGTAGCAAGTCGTTACTTCATTCGAAGTTCATTGCACATATTATTTTTAAGGTTACACCATACATGATTTTCAAAGCACAGCCAGTAAAAAGCGGAGCCATGCTCCCTGAATTTAATTTTGGTGTTGCAACTTCAAACCAGCGAAAACCATCAGAACATTTCAAGTACATTTTTAATAAGCTTCGTGTTTAAGTAGAATTGGCAATTGATAAAAGCTGACTTTTGGGTTTATCATTACAGGCCGGACACCTGCATTGCGGTATGCTGAATTTGTGTGTGTCTAGGCAAGTCTAAACGTGGGCTTAATTTGAAACAACCAAAAATCACTGCTTCTTTATGCATCGCGTTCTCCTTGACTATGAGCTGTATCGACAGATCAGAATTTGACGGCTTCTGGACATAAAGCATGGATTTGCAGTTAAAATTTTATCGCGTTACCTTGAGCACGGCTTTCGTCATTCCACAAGGCTTAAACGGCAAGCTAGACTGTTTTGGGGCGTTAGAATCGCAGTGCTTATAAGAAGAATAAGGTTTGATCATATCCTGTTACCAAAACATTCGCTATTTATAAACACGATTAAGGAGTTTGTAACATATTATTGTTTCCCTTATATAAAAGTTTGGATGTTGCTTATCTGAAATCGTTTCGTTCATAAATAAATGCTTAACCTTTTCATACTTTATTATGTATTAATTATTAAAATATGGTATTTGTAAACATGGTTCTCAGGAATGCGTTATGTTTAGTAGCAAGCATACGAACCCATTTGTTTTTCAGCCGACAACGTAGGGCTGCATATTTTGCCAAGCATAATCAGCTTAAAGACACCGTATTTATTTCTGAAATGACTTGTTCTGATAGTCAGACTTTAAACGTTTTGAAATAGGTGCCTGCATTTTATGCGCTATAATTGATAATAAACTATTGTCTTTACAAATTATTAGCTCCAAATCAGCAAAGCTTGCATTAGTTTCTTTGAATTTCACTGCTTTAAATTTGCTGAAATCGAGGAGTATTAGTTATCAACAACAGGAGTTGGAAGATGTGAACGTACGCTGAAGTGAAGCGCCTTTGCACATGTCAGAATTATTTTCTTTAAACAATTATCTCCTACACAATCGTATACTCTTCTCTCAACGTAAGCGTTATTTCGCTTTATCACGTGATTTATACACAAATATCAAAAACTTAATATCCTCTCAAAATACGGTTCTTCTTGGATCATTGCTTTCTAGGTTAGTGCCTTCAAAAATACTAAACAAATAAATGCGATAAAGATGCAGTGTAATTAAACTTTTTGTATACTAAATTTGTTATTTCTCTTCCTTTGGAACTAGAAAATATTTATCAGGCAATCGTTTAAACAAAACTTTGAGTTGACCGTCGCTTCAGTGCAAAATTGTTGGTAAGAACTCATGAAAATCCATTGCAGTATACTTCACAAGGAAACCGCGAATTTTATGAGCAATTGTAAACCCAACCGTCTCAACAGAAGTAAAGTAAAGGTTACTCAAAGATAGTGTAGGAGCGTCCTTTTGGATACACGTATCACCAGATAAGTAGCATTAGGTCTTCTTTTATCTACCACTGGGCGGTGTACCGAGACATATCTGAAAACAACTATTGTTATCAAAAACATAAAGGTTAAACAGTTGTTTGCGGCTCGAAATGCGTATAACCATAAAAAAGGCGAAGCCATAAAATATTGAAGCACACTGAAAACAAAAATTATAAAGTGCTCTTTTCAACGAAACAAATTTACTCTCCCGTAGTCACCAATTGTTTGCTATGCAATGTAAGCCTGATAACACCTGCATCGCAGCTGGTCTGCGTACTTGTAAAGGCTTCAAAATTATTCTACGGTGCAGCGGCAAATTTGTAAGAGTGTTCATTAGCAGTTATGTTTGTATACGTAATGTAGCTAGCAAGGTTGGTATAGGAAATACGGCACTAGGTGTATGTTTGACGTGGTGATCAGGTTTTAAGAATAAACTACTATTTTGATGCAAACCTGCAGAATGTAAACTATGATGTTTTTATTGGACTTATAACTTACTAACTACGAATAAGCCTAGCTTCGGTATCAAAAATGCATTGCTTCTGTTATATGGACATGTTCTAGAAAACCAATAATTTGAATCTCTTAACTCTTTGCACAAAAATTATCAGAATACTGTACCCGTCAAGACCCTTAAAACCTCGAACATTTCTGGGTTTGTTTTTGAAAACTAGCAGCCAGGTGGCTTGCTTTCACCTGAAGCAGTCAAACATTTCTAAGTGTACATTTGGACCCATCATGTTTATACAATTGCATGGGCGGTGGTTGTAAATGAATTACTCGGCCTCACCTTAGGATAATTCTGACGTATTGAAGTTCCATATAATCCGCCCTCAGTGTCAAAACGAAATATCTCATACACGCTGACATTGCGTTCATCGAAAGATAAGAAAGCAAGCTTTGTCCCAGATGGATTCCACCAAAGTGCCACGTTTGTTTGCAGCACTTCCTCTAAAAAGAGAAACATCCTAATTTATTTACATGGTAAGTGTTAAATTTATGTCAAAACAATATAATACAGCTGCCGTCAAATTTAACCACATGGAGGATGAGCAATGTATTATCGGGTACCCTGACAACATAATATTACAACAGACCATACGATTACAGAAACAAAGGTAGGATGTTTGTATATTTGCAAGAATCTGGAAGGGAAGCACATAGTACGATTGTATTTATCTGAGTACCAAACTACCCTACTGTTTAGAGTAATTTAGTAGTAGATTAGTAATGAAGCTTATAATCGTTATTATGCACCATGCTTCAGCCAGATGAGGAGAGTACTACACGTTACACAAATAAGTGAAAAGCGAAGCCTAGTAACTACAAATTAGTAAAACTATCATCCACCGCACCACATGCTTTAGAACACGAAATATATCAACAAGGAACATTTGGAACTGTGTTTGTTTCGCCGAAGGATTATGTGGACGTTACTGTGTTTCAAATTATCCTATTCGTCAGTCAGGATGAAGTCAATTTTTAGCTATTGTACGAACTTATTTGGTCCGAATAAGTCGATTTTCGAACGAACCTTGACGATCGACACAACTGGAACTTATTAAGGTAAAGCAAACAACGCAATGAGAAAGTTAAAAGCTCCTTGGACTGCGAATACTACTAGGCCAACAAGCAAGGTAACGTTATCAGAATATTTTGCAGCACTATACCACATGCTATAACCCGAAGCGGTTATATTGCACATATTCACTGTACTGATAACAGCCTTATGTAGTAGATAACGACAATTTTTAAACCAAGTGCAAGGGAAGTAAAACAAGCACCAAAAGACCACAGGATGATATGATATTTTATCCAGAGGAGCGAATTACTACTCCATGCTAGTCAGAGCTCGCCAACACTTCGGTCACTTTCGCAGTTCGTTTAGTCAACCAAAATTCGACAAATGTTTGCATCGTTTCTTTCAAACGCACTTGCTCAGGAAATCTAAATTTGCAGTTGAGATAAGTCCTTGTTAATCTTTATATAAACGAATGAACGCAACACTGTTTACATGCAACAAATGTTGCTTGTATTTCTAAAACAAATTAGATGTCAGAACAGCAAAGTAATCGATATACAAAAGTTTTCGGAAACTGAGCACAAACCCATACTTTCAAGGGTGACCTAAAATTACATCAAAATATTTATAAAGCTTAAACAGCACATATTGATTATAAAGCAAGTGCCACTGCCTTGTCTGAACTATGTGTTCACTTGGAAATTGTGTAGATGGCACTATTGAATTTTGCTGTTTGCAGTATGTAACTATTTTAACACATATATGAAGGTAAACATAAAGCTCATATAGACACACTAAGGTCAAAGTAAATGTTGTTTGACTAAAATTGTATGTCCACTATTCATTCCTTATTTTCGTCCTATCTCCACATGCTATTATAACTTGGCTATTTAATACTTAAGTTTAGCAAAAGCATGATGAGTTGAATAGTTGTAATTAGCTGCTAGCAATAATTGGTTCGGTTCCCTGTAAGAGGCCAAGGAAATACGCAATACTGATGAGTTCTACTTGTTCTAAACGGTGATCTGTTGTTTTTCTCGATTGAAGGTTGTACTATCTGATTCGTGAGCAGCTTTGGTAAACCAGCAAGCTGTTATTATCTGTTGCATGCATATTTGAAACCATGCATTTGATAGTAAATTCAAACCTACTGAATTGTAAGAACGTCTTGGAATTAGTAGATACCGTTTTTCAGTAAAACCAAAACCTTGTCCGTTGTTTTACTATTGATATTTCATATTGACAATACCACCGTGAGCTAACTGAATCCAGAAATGGCTGCAAATTAAGTTTGCTGTTTACACGAAGTGACCAGTGAAAGACGCCTATTGCAATGTATGTGCTTTTAATTCCTAACTCTTGAAATAACACCATCAAACAATTTGGAGCTTAGAGCCTATCCGAGGATGTTATACATTTATTGCGATAAGAAATTTCCAGCCTTTTAATTATTTGGCTAAGCAAGCAAAATATATACCGCAGAAGAATTAATTTTATCAACTGCAACCATGCAACACACAATGTGCGTTGAGCTTTTACATATCGAGGCGAATAAATTTAATGCGCCAGCTCACAGTTTAGACATATGTATAATTGGAGGCATAAAATCTGTTCCTGGTATGTACTTACATCCATTCGTGTACACGACAGTCGAAAACTATTCGCTGGAGGACGAAACAACCTGCCGAATGTTATGAGCGTTAGACATCCAAACGCTTGCTGAAGATGGATGATACTCATGCTCCATCGATCAAGCCAAACATGGAGAAGCACTTTACTTGGTGCAGAGTTAGTGTTGTGCATCAATCGTAGACGAAAACTGGTGTTGGTTTCTTTCATGTATTTTGCATCTCTAAGTCAACCCGATTTTTATAAAATACTAGACAACTTGACGAGCACTGATCACCTTGACAACTTTAGTCAACTGATCTAATCTGGTTGCGTGGACACAGTATACTGGACAAGGCAATGCTAGTTACAACAGTGCAATTTATCACTGGTTCGCTGCTCCATTTGTGCTTGAGACTCACGCTAAATTAAGCGTCGTAGACTGTTTGGAGTGCACTAAAGTTCTGTAGTTCTTTTATCTAAAGTGTTACAGAATCACTTGAACGCGGCATAGTGCAGATCTGCGACCCAATATATCGTTGTTTTATTCGGCAGTGAGAATAATACTCGAACTACTCCAAAAGTTTAATTGGGTTTGGGAATGAAATTCAACTCAAGAGTCTTAACCGATAGTTAAGTGGCTCTATTATTGTTAGAATTAGTGTTATACAGGGAAACATATGGGTAAGTACATACGCAAATGAAACGATTTGATTAATAATCCAACAATGTTTCATCATTGTAATCCTTTGGTGCAAGCATTTTGTGCGTACAAGCATTTCCGAGTAGTCATATAGCTTGCCACGGATGAGCAAGCAAGCTGATGGAGAGGATTAAAATCTTTGCTAATGATTTGCAAAAAAAGCAAGACAGAGTGAAGTGTCTGTCGCTATTTTTTGTACAAAACTATCCAGAAGTTAAGAAATATTTCACAGAATGATGATACACGATGATAGTATATCACAATGAGGCTGTTTACATTCCCTCCTAAGAGGTCGCTACGTGTAACAAAATTGTCCAATTTGTCGGTGGATAGCAGATGACAAAGTGCAAAATCACTTGGGCATTCAGGATAAAGGTACTCGGGATGTTTGCAATTATGGGGGTATTATGACATGTAGACACAGAAGGAATAAAACATCAATACACATGGCGAGGAACCAAGTTGAAGATGAACACGAAGATACGTAGTTAGTTATTCTACAACGTGAGCAACAGAAATAGCACAGATTTAAATAGAAAAATTATGGTACCACAAAAGCAACAGCAGAGAAAGAGCAGGAAAATAATTACGAAAAGAGAGGTACAACACGTTGTAGGAAAAATGTTGGTAAACCAATTAGAATCAACAAGAAAATCTAGCCGTTAAGGAAAATGGCTTTCAGTGATTCGTACTCAGGCTAATTTATAAAAAGGACAGCCACGCACAATTATTCGGAACAAGTAAAAAACATGTGCCCGGCAAGTTCGTGAAACAACAGTCAGTTTAGACTAGGGCACTTGCAGTCTCCCTCCAGCGCAACTGCATACGGCATCTTCCACTTTCGCTGGCCAAAGCAACTGCATAGTGAATTAGTTCATCTGGGAAACATAAGCGAGGTTGATGCAACCGAGTACCGACTACCTCGCCTGTTGCAAGCATACGGAGCAGTAAGCGTCTCAATTGCGACGGCAAGATCCTGTAGATTACCTGAAATACAAGGTCTATTTGATGACCAGTGTCGATAAAATGAGCCAAAAGGGTTATAGTTAGCCCCCTTACCATCTTGACGTAACCAATATGGGTGATGATCATTGACGTGCTTTGACAGGTGCCGCGTCGTTCGACCGACATAAATTGCGCCACGGGCTCACTTGAACTGATAGATAACCATTGAAGCGGTGAGAGTCGGCAGGAAATAACTGCCCTGGAATGTTACTACCGGTAAATCGATAACATTTTTGTCGTGGCTAATACATGCACCCATCTAGATTACGTCGCCTACTACTTTAACTTGGTGCACGCAAAGGTGCATTATACATGTGAAAGAAAAACAAGTAATCGGTTGCCATCGATTGACGAGCTGCTAGGGAGAACAACAGACGTCTCCGTCCAACGTCTTGTCTACCGGAAAAATACGCGGTGTGGATAATCTAGAAACTTCCACATCTTTGTTCCTCTACGACGTAAGCGAAACATGATTCACCGTCTTACATCAATATCACATAAAATGAATTTGCATTCCTTCAGAATATGCTGCGTGAGAAAGTGTACCCGGACCGATTCATTTCTAAGAATATTCAAGAGTAACCCAATCCAGTGTCAATGTTACGGTCGAGAAGATGGCATTATTCATAAGAGTGCTTTGCAAAGTTGATGCGGCAGTAGAACGCATTTCTAGAAGCCGGTTGTCTACAATGGTATCTACGTTCTCAGTGGCGATCCGAAAATACACGTTCTCTACAAGACTGCTCATCCATGCACAAAACACCGACATGCTGCGGACCCTCACTGCTTCAATGGTTATCTATCAGTTCAAGTGAGCCCGTGGCGCAATTTATGTCGGTCGAACGACGCGGCACCTGTCAAAGCACGTCAATGATCATCACCCATATTGGTTACGTCAAGATGGTATGGGGGCTAACTATAACCCTTTTGGCTCATTTTATCGACACTGGTCATCAAATAGACCTTGTATTTCAGCTAATCTACAGGATCTTGCCGTCGCAATTGAGACGCTTACTGCTCCGTATGCTTGCAACAGGCGAGGTAGTCGGTACTCGGTTGCATCAACCTCGCTTATGTTTCCCAGATGAACTAATTCACTATGCAGTTGCTTTGGCCAGCGAAAGTGGAAGATGCCGTATGCAGGTGTGCTGGAGGGAGACTACAAGTGCCCTAGTCTAAACTGACTGTTGTTTCACTTGTTCCGAATAATTGTACCATTTGTAATTTTGCTTGTTTTTCTTCGAAACTTTTATTATCTTTTGACCTGTTCCACGAAATCGATTCCAACATTTTGCAAACTGCTGCCTCTGACACCTGCGAGACACTTTTGTTTCAATCGGTTATATTTTCGTTTTTGTCACAGTAAATTAACGAGAAATGCGACAGCGTATCTAAGGCATACTAGGAATGTTTCCTTTTAGTTCCTTTATTTTGAAATTTTTGAAATATATTTATTTTGCACATTTTGATTCACGCAGGTATACCAGATTTAATCTTTTCAAATTTTTATTTGTTTTGCTTCCTGTACATTCTTATTTAGTGTCCTTTTTATAATGTTTTTTAACTGACGACCAAGTTTAGGGTTTCTTGCATAAATGCGAGTCGTATGAAACCAAGTGAACTTTCGTTTTGACGTCGATGGTTGTGCTATACCTTGTTTGTATTTAGTGACTGCCTCCTATAGCAGTCAATCCTTATTTTGCTTG
This sequence comes from Dicrocoelium dendriticum, assembly GCA_944474145.2. Taxonomy (NCBI): domain Eukaryota; kingdom Metazoa; phylum Platyhelminthes; class Trematoda; order Plagiorchiida; family Dicrocoeliidae; genus Dicrocoelium; species Dicrocoelium dendriticum. Next base: position 24,894,144 of record OX104070.1, read on the forward strand.
TATAACGTGCTTAAATCTAACGTCATGTTTTCTTTACTGAATACGATAGACCGCTTTCCCGTTGTGTTCGTAGCTGTGTTTGCAGCCCGTGCACCCAATCTGCCAGGCAGCGTGTAATATCGTATTTTACAGAACGTTAATCCTCCCTATTTTTCCTGTTACTTGTAGCTATTGTTGCTCATATTCAAATAGTGTGGTCGTTAAAATCTGGACTATATTCAACATATTTTTAATATCGTTTTTGGTATTTTACTTTCTTCAACGAAGACCGTGTAGAATTTTTATGTTTACGGTTCAAATCAAACCTTGTCTCCACATATATATACATATAAACTTGGTTTCATTCATTTATATATACAAATATCTAATAACCGTAGTGGTAAAATAGCTAAATGACTTCGCACCTTCATACATCCAGTCGCATTGCCCGTACTGGATTTTGTCATCAGGTAGCTCTCGAGTGATATTTAAAACAGCGGATCGCGATTCGTCGAATGGATAGATATGAATGTAAACGTGGCGGTCGTAGGCAAATGCCTAGGTAGAGAAAAGAAGAATTATCCTTCAGCTGTACAAAATACATAATGCAAATTCTCACATTATCTGTTACGATGTTAGAACTATTGATCGATGTTAATCATATAGTCACATTGGTCGACTAAAAAACTTACCAGACCACGTACCAACAGAAGATATATAAACTTAGTTTATAAAGTATGTTTATATTCTTTAATGAGCTAATGCAATGTTTAAGAACTGGTACTAATGATGGAATACTAATCCAGTTTTACAAGATCAGCGTCAGACAAAGTAAAACATTGTATCATTTGCAGCTTGGTGTTAATTCTAATTAGTACCTTTGGTAGAATCCGGCATATCGCAAAGGTCGGCTTGACAAATTTTGAGTCATGTGCAAAGTTATGGCGAAAAATGGCATTTTAGTGGCTACTGAAATGTGTTTTTTCTTAACAGTAGTCTCACGTTCAGTTTTTATCGCATTAGTTATGCCTAAAGTCCCGAAAGTTACGAGATACAGCGAAAAGCTTGAACATCGCGGAAAATGAAATATGCTTGCGGAATCACGGAAATAAGCAAAATTCATCAAGATACTTTGAGTTCGTTTTCGTCGTAATCAATATTCAAGTATTCGGAAGAAATGCCAAAGCAGCCAGCTGGATATTTTAAATTTCCTCTGAAATATCATCACAGCCATCTGTCCGCCATCTGCAATCCGGATCCACTTGTCCCTAGACTCTAGCGTCACCCATGCACTTATCCATTAAGTAACCATGTTTCCCTTATGTGCTCACGCTGTGCACGTCTTCTATCGTCCACTATACAAACACCCTTTGCCTACACGTAGATTAAATCTGCTCGAGATCTGTTCGGTCACATCTTTTGTGTATGTCTGGGCAATACCCACCGCCCCTCATTGCGGTCACCAGTGATCTTGATGCCCTGCCGCCTCCTAGGCGTTAAACAGCGGCCAAAGCATTGCATAGGAGTCAGCGGCGCAATATAAGCTACCGTATTAATTTACTGATATTATCGTCATCTAGCAGTGTAGTGGCGAGAAAGGTGATCTGTACCCTCTTTAAGCACTTCTTGAAGATACTGTTTTGCCAGTGCCTAACAGGTACTCTTGAAATTTGTCATTACTGACTTTTCATCTTCCTTTGAATAGCACCGCAGATCAGTCTCGGCCTCGTTTACGTTTGACCTATTACTCGAGAACCAAGCGACCATGTTGCTTACAATAATGTACAGCATTTATCTTTTGTAAATGTCATCACATAAAAGGACCCCGCATGTAGGAGGCAAATTTGTCCTGGGCATAGTGTAGGATTTTCATGGAGAATATTACATCGAGAATGCGGACGCAGTCCCATTCATTTGTTTTCATGTGAAGTGATTGTGGATGCATCCTGAAAATCAACCGTGGTTAATTGCATTCGCAGCCGGAAGTCTGTTCAGCGGAATGCATAGAAAAAAGGAACAATCAGGTAAACTTGTTGCCTAGGGGTAACCAGCTCCGAAGAAAGCTTGAGCAAAATACATTAGTTCCATCGCCGTTTCGAATGCTGCCCAGGAAACCCGCTACACTATAGTATCTGACTTTCTGCTTGCTATGGTATCTGCGTATATTCCTCTAGAAAAGGCCGGCAATACTTAGTTGAGGAACTTTTTCATAGGCACCTGCGGAATAGCGAAAGCATTGCCGGATCGCATGCACTACATCGGAAAATACCCCTACACTACGGAAAACATAACCAAATATTGAAATAGATTTACCGTAAAAAATTTTCAGTTAAATGCAGGCGAAACAACTGCTGATGGCGGGAAGGTGGAACTACATTTCCTGTTAGGCAAATCATTAAAATCCAACAAGGACATTCTGCGAGCATACCTCATCGAGACGGTCAGTATGGAGAAAATCATTTCTTCTACACTTGGATGAGCCATGCTGCGCAGCTTAACAATGATAAGTACGGAGTTAAACCGTGTGACGATCTTCCTGTCTGATGGCGCTAGGTATATGACTGCATGCTAGCATGATGTCACTAAGCCTGCCTGTGAGGATTCAGTTCGCATCAGGCGTGTTGTCCATTGCAAAGTTGATTGGAGAGACCATTCACAAATTCTCTCTGGAAGTCCACGAATTCGTTGAAAAATGCGAAGTGCTTCTCCTCTTTCGGGGAGAAAGTGGCATGTCCACATGGAGTATCTAACTCAGGAAGACGTGGATAAACCGATCGGTCTACCTGCACTTGTCAGCATCCGTTGGAACTCCTGAATGGAAGCAGTCGTACATCACAGCAAGTATTTCCATTTTTTCTCAGCTATATTATAAGCTGTAAAATACGAGTTTGGTATTCAGCATGTGTTTGTGAACTCTTGGATATTCTAACCAAAGGAACAACACAGAAAGCTTTGAGATAGCGGCTGCGTTGTATCTTGACTGTTGGGAAGAACAGTATCTGTCACCTGAAAACTGCCAAATCACGTTCCCCGGTAAACCATAAGTTACAACGACCCATCCGATTTATCCAGGTTGCTGAAAACTGCAGCTGAAGAAATCCGGCTGCGACATTTTCAAAAAGGGAGGCTAACCTATGATACGTTTACCAAAATCCAAAATGACATGCAAAGCTCTTTATTCCACGCTGTCGTAAAAGTCCAGGAGTAGCTGACATCACAGGTTAGCTGACCGTTTTTGAAAACCATTCGAGTGCTCGGCCCCAAGCAGCTCATTACCTTTCTCAGTTGTCTATGCAACTAGCTGATGTTCCAGGTTAGCTCCCCAATCCTGGCAGCCGAATGGTAATTCTATCGATATATGGTGGAAGTACTACAGGAAAAAATGTGCAATGACAAGCTGGCTTTCTGGTGCTGGAGGCATGAAACAAACTAACAACTAGTAAAAATCGTAGGTCGTTATCCATGCATTTCCGTGAATTCCGTAGAAACTAAACCGTGCGTTATCACCTACAAAAATATTGTGTCTGACAAGTGTCACAAACTTTCAAACAGTAGCACGAAACAGTTTGTTGGGCTTTAATTTAATTCCTTCGTTTTTAATCATGACTGACATGTATATTATGGATGAATGTGTCTTGATTTCCGATGATTTTCATTTCCTGGTAAAATGGAGGAAAATCCTGTTTGCGCCGCAGAAATTTGGTGGAACTCTGTATTGAAACCCGGAAAACATGTTTCACTCTCGCGGAAAATTTGAATCTTCTATTATGTCTTCACCCAGCACACGGGAAACAGACACGAAACTGGTTAAGTCCAAGCTCAGTACCTCAGAGCATACGAGTAAATACGTGTTGGTGTTATTCACTGAAAGGAGATAAAACAACTAACTTGCAAATGCATTGGAATAAAATTCCATGCGACATACTAGGAAGTCGTTCGCAGGAGACCATTTCACAAAAGGCAGATAAGGTTGTTCAAGTGCACCTTTCACCGGATTCACTTCGATGCGCTTTCCAGAACCGGTTGGTCTATCACTGGAATTGTTTTCATGCATTCAGAAAGAAAGGATACAATATGTTAAAAATGTTTACAGCATTGTTTCTCAAACTTTCCTGACAATGCATATAGTTTACGCCTGACTGAAGCACGAAATTAATAACCAGCAATCATATTAAATTCATACGCATGTAAATACATTAAATGAATAAATTTGTATTTGCCTAAAAAAGCAAAGTTATTACTAACAGCGTTATAGAGCCTAAAATTATTGATCTGTGTTTCTAATTTGACTCATTATTGTTAATAAATTTGAAGTACTGTTTAAGTGAATGCATTAAGACAAGCAAACCATATGGGACCGCGATTTACTTGAAAGGGAATTTGGTATATTCGGTAGCTGAGGCCGTTCATATTTGTTACTACTGTCCGCTCACGCAACCCGACCGGCTTCGTACTAGTTCGCTCTCATCAGGTTGAGATAGCAGGGCCCTAGTTCCAGCCACGGTACTCATCTCTTTACTGTGACCCTATTGAAGTCGTAGTCCCTAGTTCAATTGAAATACTTTTTGGTACCTATCGAGATTACTGGTCGCAGTTCGTTCAAGTAACTTGCGCTTTAAACTGACCCTTCCAATTAAACATTAATCGTTATGACAATTGTTGTCTGCTGTGAATCGGTAGCTTATGGTTATATATTTTAGCTGACATCTCAATACCATGGGCTCGGGTCGCAATCCTTTATAGTGCAGTGTTACCAATATGTAAGTCCTAGTATCCATCTAACAAAAATATAGCATTAACCTTAGATACTTGACACATATTACACTATTATACAAAAATAGCTCGAAAAACTAGTAGCTCGGGTTGACCTTTCCTGACCGCACTTGCTCGCGGAGCTTGATAATTAGATAGCAAACGTTCTATCACCAAATGTGGGGACGAGTTCGGCATGTTATTTTATCCAGCGTTGTCTTCTGATTTGCTTGCCGATCGGTGCTCGATGACAGGTGACTTTTTATTGACTTCATCGATTTGTGCCCCGTGGCTAACACACGGTTGCATGAGGTCTATACTAGGCACGAGCTATCTGTGAGATTACTTCGCTCCGGTTGTTGCGGCCGATTATCTGCGCCTATGTAAAATGTGTTCTGCTTCCACACTTGTGGTCCGACTTAATATGCAATTACAGATATTCGTTGGTACTACGTGAATGTGGCGAAGCTTAGACTACATCTGTCATTACCTGTCTGGAGCGCTGGGTCTGTTCACGTCAGTGCACATTAGAGCAAGTATTGTCGATTTTAATTGGTCAAAATTTAGTGTTTATATACATGCAGCATTTGGGCCAAAGTTTCTGCAGACATTTTGCTCCATCCTCTTAGCTTTGGAATTTCCATACACTTTATTCACAGTAGGACACCGAGTAGAGACCAAAACCTCCTGCACTAAACAGTTCGGTAGGTGGTAGATCATAGTAACAATATCTGAAACTCGCGCTGGTTTGCAAACATTTAGCTCCAAATACTTTTAAATGTTTACCCTCAACGCGAAATCACAAAGCGTAGAAATAAGTCCTTTTTCTCCAGACTGTTCTAAATATCTACCATGCTAGCAAAGAAGTATCTGCGACCACAAATATTGTGATACGTCTATTAAACAATAAACTATGGACGGTTTCTGTGGAGTTATGGCGGCGAATATTCTTCTATGACTTAACAGTTAGTGATGTGCTCCTAGTTATCACGACCGTTAAGAGACACAAACCATACAAACAGAAAGCGTGGTGACACATCAGGCATACATGAAATATGCCCATAATGAAGACAGAATTCAAATAAGCTTTTCAGGGTAGAAATTATTTTTTACTAAATCACTTTAGGCTAATACGTATATAAAAGGGTTTACATTGCGATAGGCTAATATGGCTAAACTAGGGTTGCTTTACCAGCTGATCAAACTCTCCAATCGATGAAGACGCCAAAGCACATGATGTCACGGGATCACCGCCTAGGATCGAATGTAGCGGCCGTTAGGGTAAATTCCGCGCCAGGATAAATGTAGGGTCTGCGCTAGAGTCACTCGGTAAAGTTCTGGTTCTAATAGCCGGATCACAGTGGCCTTGTCCGTTGTTGATAGGCACGCCTTATTCCCTTTTGCATACCGTTTTGGTGCAGTGCAGTAAACTTTAGACATTTTTAACCTCAGTGTTGCAATGAGATCTCTTTTCGGTAGTTCACATCAGGCAATTACAACTACAGAACTGATAAATGCAGTAGTAAACTGGTGAAGGCAATAATGAGGATGGATGGGACGATTTGAACAGATTTAGTATGTTCGTTTGATGCTCGAAACGATTTAATCAGGTGACATCGTGATACGGCTAACCGACAGCAAAATAACTTGTGTAAACAGAAAAGGCAAAAATACTAACCATATAAAATTAGTTAATTAGTAAATAAATAGCACACGGTTATGCGAAATACTCCGGGGAAACTTATCCTCAGGGCCATGGCAAAGTCAAGGTTTGCACAAGCACCCTATGCTTGCATAGCTCCGGTTGTGTTAGCCGGATCGCGATGGCTTCAGCTGTCTGCAAGAGACGCTTCCTTAACCCTTTCGGGTCTCACCTAGGTACGGCATAATAGACTTTGAAAGGATCTTGTCAAAATCTGATGCCCACTTAGAATCAGATGTTCCATGATGGAGCTGTTGATACTTCTGAGCGTGCCTCTCCGCAGTGACCCTGAACAATGTTCAGCCATTCGTACCGACAGACGCCTGGTCGTATCCCCAAGGTACTTGGCACCACAAGTACAAGTCAACTGGTAAACAATGTAGGATTCGGACGACTGGCAGTCTGTCTTTATGACGTTGAGCTATGAAGGGAGCGGTCTCTGCGACTACCCGCGGGTGCGCGACCGGGTGGGTCCTTGCTACAGAATTAAAAAGTCTCCTGTTCAGGAGATCGAAGGCGATATCTCCCTTAAAATGAACAGATAGAAACACATCCTTCTTCGGAACCGTTGCTACGGGTTTATCGCGCTCACGGGTCATGGCGTGCTTTTTGATGAAAGGCTCAGGGTATCCATTCTCAAGAAGTGTTTTCACAACCTCACAACTTAATGCTCACTTTGGATTAAATGTTCTCAAATACAGCTGGTAATGTCTAATTGTGTGCTTCTATACTGCCGCTGGGCAATGTACTGCTATCCTTTTAGCCAAACCACTGGTCCTGTGTCCGATTTATACATATAGCAGGAACAAGTAAATTCAGACAGGAGAAAAGATTCGGACGAGACCGGGAGTCTATCTTTATGACTTTGGGTGATAAACGGGACAGTTTCTGCTACAACATGCAGGTGAGCAGCAGGGAACTAATTTGCTATTACATTTAGGAGTCACTGGTTCAATAATTCGAAGGTGACATCTCCATTAAAAGGAACAGAAAGATGAAAATCCTTTTTCGGCACCGGCACCGTTGTTTCTCCTTGGTCACCGATCACAGTGCTTCCGAACGAACGAAGCGGGAATGCAATCCCTTTCATTTTCCAAAGTTTCGGAACTATAAACCTTTTAGCGTGGTAGCATAGGCGGCGAACTAACTTAGTTATGTACTTCATCAATATAAAATGGCGGAAATGTGTACATTGTCCAGTCTATATATGTATATTAGAATGAAGCAAATAAGCGAAAATAATTTCGCCGAAATGCTGTTTTGAATTCTTACTTCAGTCACCGTTTGATAAACTCAAATATTACTTTTATTGGTTTAACTGCAACAGTGATATAAATTTTTCATGCAAGTATGGTGGGTTTTGTTCGATATAAATATTTATATCAACTAAATCGTTTTCCGTAGGCCTTACTATGATAAATGTCCGTTCACCCACAAGCTTATCTGAGAAACCATAACATTAAAATTATTTAACATAGATATATACGTAACTAATTGGCTAACTGAGATATGTAAATGATTATTGCAACTATTCACAAAAGGACTTTTAAGTAAGTTTATTTTTCATTATCCGAATAACACACTGCATTGAAATGATTAAGTTTAGTCGACTAAGTAATTTTGTATATCTGAGTTAGCATTTCATCTAAGGTTTTCCTCTCTGACCATAAATGCTCAATGCATTGATACTCTACCCATAAGTTGTGGACAGCAGGTACTTTCCTGACCATTACCGAGGAATTACAGGAGCTGAAAGTTTGTCCCACTTTACCGTTGGGTTATAAATTTTAAATACTCGTCAAGAACAATTTCTATGAATTAAATAAACCTACGCAAGTTGGTGGACGCTTGGATATGTCTAGGCTAATATCAGAAGGCCAGTATATCTGAGAAGATAATTTTTATATCTCCTATAAATCATCAAGTTTGTCTGACAACTTTATTTTTTATTTGATCACAACTTTTACGGCCATATCTCAAATTACACCAAAATGCAATCAACCGAACAATAAACCAGTTGACAAGTAAGGGTGAACATCAGGCGACACCCATCTACATGGTTAAAAGTAAAATACATGTGCGTTTAGTATCTTATGTTCCCAAGGTCGATTAACATTAAATGAAGGAATGAAAAGGAATGTTTTTCTATACACACCAACACTGTCACCAGTCGAACTAGGACTAGCTGATTCAGGACTGTTCCAGGTATCCTCACAGTGTTAGTTCCTCTAGAGTTTTGCCAGTATAAGCATTCATGATTAAAAGCATATAAATGCGTTTTGCATATACATTTAGTAGGTGCTGATAATATTTGACAATACCCAACGTACTATCAGTTGACTTTTAGCTTAAGCATGCCTGTTAAGCTAACCATACACAATATAAATTTGGGTTTAAAAATGGCAAACACTCATAGCTTTATAAGCAGCTTACAATAATTACTTAAAGTGACCGTGTCTCATTAAAAATGGAGGAAAAATGTACCCAAATTCCATGATAGTTTCGAAATAGAAACATTCCATGAGTTTATGCAGTTGTGTAGCAGAAAACATGAATAAGCAGGAACTTTAGGGTTAGTGTCGTTAAAACTGTTGCCACTCCATACTCAAAGGCGGCAAACCACCCGTCTGTTGAGTAGACCTTAGTCGCGGTGTAGATCAGAAATGTTTCAGTGGAATACGGAGCAATGGTTTCTTACTGCCGTGCAAATATAAGTTGTTATTTAAAAACAAATTTGGTGGAAACCATGTAGTTTTTCATCTTGAAAGTCATGAAACTAAGTACCTTAAATGTATCCACTATTAAACAGCAATTTCTAGTTATAAAAGTTTTGCGTTTCCTCGCTACCTAGTCGGGAGTCAAGCGCAGCAATAGTAAGGAATAATAAAAGTTAGTTTTACACGGTTTCACTACAATTGATTGATTGATACAGAGTGCTGTTTTCAGTTAAACAACATAACAGCAGCATGCGCTGCGCGTAAATAACGCCTCTACATACGTTTACACAACTATTAATTTGCATTGCAATTCGATATCGCAGTGACCTCAGGGAACTGTTAAAAAAGAATCCCTTCAGAAGGTCAAGAGCGTTAAGGGCATGTGGACCATTTTAGTGCAAAGCAGCAAAGTTCTTCAGATTTGCTTGCTAACCTCTTGATTTGCAGTAAAAAATCAACGATCTTATCTCATTTGCTGGAAAGTGATGGCATTGTCCCTATTCATGTAATGATAATTACGGCGAAATTGCAAAAGTATTTAAAATTTGGGTATTTCAGTGAATAAATCGATCATTCAAAATAAGCTTGAATGAAACACGGGTAATGATGGTCCTCAGCAATCCGAAAATTCCTATTTATTAGAATGAATCAAGGGAGGTAGAATCTGAGTAAAGAATTCTTTTCGGTAATTCTCATCGGACTCAAACATTACATGTTGAGGAAAAAGTGCTAAATGTGCCGGATTGGGTTGCGCATTGAACAGAATGTTTAATTTCACGGGTACAAATTAATAAATCACAGGGTCATTAGGAGTGACAAGTATGTACAGGGGAAATCATAGCCGAAGTTGTAGGCCACGGTAGAAGCAGAGGACGTACAAACTGTTTCTGTACGCACAATTCTGGCTTTAGGTGGCGGATGTAGATAGCTTCCGCAATAGACAGAAGATGCATCCGGAACCCGCGCGTGAAACATTCAGGAGCAGTATAGATGACTCTAAAATCATTTTCCGTCCCTGCATGACTGCACTCTAGAAGGTGAGATAAGATGGAACTATTGCTGGACCTCGCTTCGCCTTTGTAAAACCACTTTGGGATGTGTTCGCGAATCCTATGAGATAGGCGCCTCGTGGTCCGACTCACGTATCGTGCCCACAGGAGCACGAGTAGAGATAAATAAGTATTGATCGAGTCACCAGAGGCAGCCTGTCTTTCAAAGAATTTGCGAATAAAGGTTTGTTTTAAAGTACTATACGTAGGCGAGCCGCGAAGTAGGTCTTTTCAACAGCGTCTCTCAGGCGTTTGGACAGGGCATCAGCCGCACTGTCGCCTTTGAAAGGAGTATGCACAATTAGTTCTTTTTTGGGTACGTTCAGTTTCAGTGGTTTTATCTTGCGTTCTTTCAAATGTTTGAGGATGAATTTATCTGGATACCCATTCTCTCTTAGCGCGTCGCCGATTCTCTGCAATTCTTTGGTGATTGTGTCCGGGGTGCAAATGCTATGTTCCCGAAACGCAAGAGTGCGGACTAGGTTTCGTTTGTACTGTATGGGTACCGCACTATAGAAGTTGATGTACTGTCCAGTCCAAGTTGGTTTTCTATACACCCCTCTGTTGCATGATCCATCGGCGTTTCTGATGATATCAACATCCAGAAACGGTAGTCGGTTTCTGGATTCGTGCTCACATGTGAAATGTAGATTCTGGTGCGCATCATTAAAAGCTTCCAACAGTTTCACGTCTGCGCTTTCGATTTGCAGAGTATAAATTTATCATCTACATAACATAGATACCTCTCGACTTCGTTGATGTGCGTTCTTAATACGTTATGCTCCAATTTTGCCATAAAGACAACTGCTAGAAACGGTCCCAATGGTGAGCCCATGGCAACTCCATCAATTTGACGATACATCTCCCCGTTGAAGATGAATTGCACGTTTAAAGTGCATCTGAGTAACAATTCCTTCAGGAGGTTTTCCGGGATATTTTAGGTACATTCAGTTGCCGTACTAGTTCTCAGACATATTCTACTGAAATATTCGTAAACAACGACTGCGCATCAAACGACGACATCCATTTGTTGTTAAGGTTCATGTCTCTTATCTTCTCAATGAACTCGAAAGTGTCTTTCACGCAGTAAGTGCAGACGGTTTTACGCAGCGGTTCCAGCTTCTCAACCATCCATTTAGCTATCAAATTTTGCGTAGAGTTAACCATATCCAATATGGTAGGCATTGGAGCGCCCTCCTTGTGTACTTTACGGAGGCCGTACGACCGTGGTAGACGTCCGCCTGAAGTTCTCAGCTTTTAGAATTCGCTCCTTGTGATAACATTCTCTTTCATCATTCGTCGGAGCAAATCGGTCAGTTGTTTTTCTAAATCTTCTGTATTATCCTTTCCTAATGTTAGCTTTTGAAACTTACGTTCATCACTTAGAATATGTTGCATCTTTTTAACATAATCCCTTCTATTCATTAGAACTATACCAGAACCTTTATCCTTCTTAGAGATAATTAACCCTTTGTTCAACCATAACTCTCCATGTTACTGCATATGTTCGCTTGTAAGAAAACCGCTACTGGCTAGTCTAGCCTTAAAGTAATCATGACAGGTGCTTACTAAGCTAGATAACATGTTCTCAACGTCCCCTGGCGAATTTGATGACAGGTCGCGCGCCTGCGCTATTAAGCTCGCAAATTGCACCTCTAATGCAGCCTGCTCAACTTTTTTACAAGGAACGCAAATCTTAGGGCCTAATGACAAAACATTTAGTTGCGTTGGGCTAAGCACGACTTTAGAAAGTCTAAACACGTACCGCTCCGGGTTACTCGGAAACTTCAGTTGCGGCACTTGACTATTTAACGAGCTAAGCAACTTCTTTCTATTCTGTGCACCCCTTTGCTTTTTAACCTTTTCTACGTATACTTCAAGAAGTCTTCGTAACTCTTGCGATAAGCCCATGACGGCATGCATTCATTGTGAGAGGAATCTTTCCAGCTCCGATAAATTCGTGCGAGTGTTATCCGCAACAATTGATAGCTAAATGGATGGTTGAGAAGCTGGAACCGCTGCGTAAAACCGTCTGCACTTACTGCGTGAAAGACACTTTCGAGTTCATTGAGAAGATAAGAGACATGAACCTTAACAACAAATGGATGTCGTCGTTTGATGCGCAGTCGTTGTTTACGAATATTTCAGTAGAATATGTCTGAGAACTAGTACGGCAACTGAATGTACCTAAAATATCCCGGAAAACCTCCTGAAGGAATTGTTACTCAGATGCACTTTAAACGTGCAATTCATCTTCAACGGGGAGATGTATCGTCAAATTGATGGAGTTGCCATGGGCTCACCATTGGGACCGTTTCTAGCAGTTGTCTTTATGGCAAAATTGGAGCATAACGTATTAAGAACGCACATCAACGAAGTCGAGAGGTATATATGTTATGTAGAAAATAAATTTATACTCTGCAAATCGAAAGCGCAGACGGTGAAACTGTTGGAAGCTTCTAATGATGCGCACCAGCATCTACATTACACATGTGAGCACGAATCCAGAAACCGACTACCGTTTCTGGATGTTGATATCATCAGAAACGCCGATGGATCATGCAACAGAGGGGTGTATAGAAAACCAACTTGGACTGGACAGTACATCAACTTCTATAGTGCGGTACCCATACAGTACAAACGAAACCTAGTCCGCATTCTTGCGTTTCGGGAACATAGAATTTGCACCCCGGACACAATCACCAAGGAATTGCAGAGAATCGGCGACGCGCTAAGAGAGAATGGGTATCCAGATAAATTCATCCTCAAACATTTGAAAGAATGCAAGATAAAACCACTGAAACTGAACGTACCCAAAAAAGAACTAATTATGCATACTCCTTTCAAAGGCGACAGTGCGGCTGATGCCCTGTCCAAACGCCTGAGAGACGCTGTTGAAAAGACCTACTTCGCGGCTCGCCTACGTATAGTATTTTACAACAAACCTTTATTCGCAAAACCTTTGAAAGACAGGCTGCCTCTGGTGACTCGATCAATACTTATTTATCTCTACTCGTGCTCTTGTGGGCACGATACGTGAGTCGGACCATGAGGCGCCTATCTCATAGATTCGCGAACACATCCCAAAGTGGTTTTACAAAGGCGAAGCGAGGTCCAGCAATAGTTCCATCTTATCTCACCTTCTAGAGTGCAGTCATGCAGGGACGGAAAATGATTTTAGAGTCATCTATACTGTTCCTGAACGTTTCACGCGCGAATTCCGGATGCATCTTCTGTCTATTGCGGAAGCTATCTTCAAGCCAGAATTGTGCGTACAAAAACAGTTTGTACGTCCTCTGCTTCTACCGCGGCCTACAACTTCGGCTATGATTTCCCCTGTACATACTTGCCACTCCCAATGACCCCGTGATTTATTGATTTGTACCCGTGAAATTAAACATTCTATTCAATACGCAGTCCAATCCGGCACATTTAGCACTTTTTCCTCATCATGTAATGTTTGAGTCCGATGAGAATTACCGAAAAGAATTCTTTACTCAGATTCTGCCTCCTTTGTTTCATTCATTCAAAATAAACAGAACTCCGTTCGGACATCTTAAAATCATGGCTTATTCAAACCGACAGAAGAATAGTACAAGGAGTTGAATTTTATAGTTAGAAATTTGTCACATCTGGACTCATTCGGAAAGCCGGCTTGCGCTTGGGAATGCAATGCACACGCGTTTCAGCCTTTTGGGGAATCATCAGCAGTGCGCATTCCATCGTACTCTTGGGAGTTCTCGAAATGGCATCTTGACTGTTGCCAGTCCGTTTTTGAGACCCTTGAGCTACGGGGGACGGCAACGACCATCGTGAATAAGTTACTAGATTTGATATAGTGCCGCTCTCTATCCACTGACTTACACTTTACTGCCGTGTGGAGGACAGGGTATCCCCCTCACCTTGCGACGAGCTTACCAAACTTAAGTTGCCAATTAACATATGGCATTATAAGCATTTTTGTCTGCTTATTGAGCGGCGCTATATCACTTCTAGTAACTTATTCACGATGGTCATTGCCGTCCCCCGTAGCTCCATGTTTTCAACCACGGACTGGTAACATTCGAGATGCGGGTTCGAGCCTTACCAAGAGTCCGATGGAATGTGCACTGCTGATGTTTCCCGAAAGGATGAAACGCGCGTGCAGTGCTTTTCCGGGAGTGTGGCGTCTTTCTGAGTGAATCTAGATGTGACGAATTTCTGCCTATAACAAACAGAAAGGTTGAACTAGCTTTGCCGTTATCGCTAAAATTCATCTGTTTCACCAAGATTGCTGTTAGGTGATTCATACTTGTTTACAAGATATTATCAACTGAAATGTATCTTTTAACTAGTAAATTTATCAGCGTACCTAATGATGCTGTTTATAGAGTAATGTTGTCTACAATTGAGAAGAGAGAACGATTTCACTTATCGTTGAATATTGAAACATCGCAATATTTTAACTGCACAAGGTGAATTTTATTTCTCTTTAAAGTAGGTGAAGACTTTATGCCATGCAAATTTGTAGGGGCTCAGTAGGTAACTATGGAGAGAGGGAACAAATCTCAAATCCTCTATCTACTGGAGGAGGATTCATTCGCTAGGTATATGGAAATATTTGTGGTTCAAAACTTTGTAAGTATGTAAAATGTGTGTTTTGCATCGGAGTGTAATTAGTGACAATTGTTTCCGTCCGCGGCCACGTTAAGTATCAAAATGTTGCTATACTTAGCCAAAAAAGCTTCATACAAATTACCGTTACGGGTAGCATACCGGAGTATTCTTAAAATCATAATACATTAGTTGTAGCAACTATCTGAAAAACTTTTGTTTAAAGCAGTGAAAGAATACGATTGCCAGTGCAGGAGAAATTTGCATTACCAGTTACCTGTAAACCAACACTATATGTAATACTGTAATTTTGTCCAGTTTATTATCGAGCAGATGGTAGGAAACACTGCTTTCTTACAACAATCAATCACTTTTGCCCTACCGATAAATTAATTTACTTAAATGACTGATCTTGGTTATCAACCGCATCCTTGATAAGCTTGTAGCAGTAAAACATTGCTGGTGATTTCCAAAGGCATAATCCCCTTCTAGCAAATCCGACATCTAGAGAGGATGCCTTAACAAACTTAAAACAAGCTGAAAATAAGATTCTATTAAATGTTCTTGTACGAGGCACGATCACCAGACTTCAGTATCATTTAGTCAAAGTCACAGAAACGCTATGTGCATTGCGTAGATCTCCTGTCTTTGGACAAAATACGACTAAGTTATGTAATTACACTACACAAGCCAAAGATGGATGAAAGGCACCCATTAAAAATAAAGCTTTTGTCTATTTTCGAAAATCGCACATTCTTAAATTATACAAGTATTTCTATATCCAGATAATTAAGGTTCATCACAACTTTCAAAGCAGATAGATATCTACATGTCCGAAAAAGCACTAGAATGCTCTTTCAGCCTGTGGGGCATCATCAGTAGTGTGCATCCTTTTGGATACATCAGGATTCGAACCCACAAGCACCAGCGGCTTGCACAGCCAGTCAGCAGCATATTCCACCGCGCCATTGGAGACAGCTTCGGACCGTCATGATTTACAAGCTAACTGTGATATAGCGCGTCTTATCATCTACTACCATGCAAGTTAGGAACTTTGCAGAGAACAGGGTTGGCCCGAAAGACACGACGTCCACTAACAGTTGCTACGTACGACATAGCATTTAGTAACTCTTAGGGCAGATATATTTTGATGTACTGATGCGTAGAGGATTTTGATATAGTTATTTGCGTTTCGTCACAGCCAGCTTCCAAATCAGATATCCGTCCACATGGCCGATAAAGCGCTATGCTGGTTTCCACTGTCCACCGTGGCTCGGTAGCATAAATTGCTGACTGGCGGTGCAAGCCGCCGGTGGTTATGGGTTCGAATCCTGATGCATCCGATGGATGAGCAATACGGATGGTGCCTAACAGACTGAAACTGCTGCCTAGTGCTTTTCCGGGCATGTGGACGAATATCTGACTAGGAAGCTGGCTTTTAAGAACATAATTATCTATATCACAATTCACTACTCATGAATAATTTTATATCCGTTTAAGTAAACCATATGCTAAAGGAGTTTTCCGTTTCTGTAATATTTTATGTTGAGTAATGTAACACGCTGTTAACGCTACCTTTTAAAAGTTTTGCTTCCCACTTTACTTCATTGTGCCGCAATATTTTGGACACGTGCGGCGAAATCGGACCAGAGTAATTTTCAGGACAGCTCAGCATACGACTTAATATGTAAGCATATGTTTCCATAACTTATTGGCGAGCCTGTTTAAAGTACCTTAACTGTTCAGTTCAGCCGGAATCGCAGTCCACATTTGTATTGTGCGTGGCGAGCCAACCAAACAGCTTATACTTCAAAATGACCATGCAATCAATCGTTTACCGTTGTGATAGGCATTGCGTTTCGTGACCCCATGTCCGAAGAGACATAAACCGACTGACACATTCAAATGGTCTTGGGTTTGTTTCCTGCTAACATAACTGGTGAGGCTAACTAAATCCGAAACCGGTAATGCGATGCAGTGATTTTGGGCAGGCAATTTCCATGGTCCATCTGCTTCAAACATTTGCCGGTCCAGTGATCCAGCCAGCCATGTTTCTCTTTAGTGTGAATCGTAGTCCACATTGAGATTGTGCTTTGTAACCAAATCACAGTGCATTGGCTTCAAAAGTACCCACAAATAAGTCATTTAACAACTTGTCACAAATGATACTACATCGTTTAATAAGTTTGTTTTGATAGTCCTATATTTTGCATAAAAGACTGTTAAATGTGCAGCTCTTAAAATCGTGGAATGTTTGTCTGAGGAATAACGCACTTTTCAGCCTATTACCTATAATTAACGAAATTCTATTAAACAGGTGCAACAGCTGTGATGAGGGTTTGTGTGTTTGTATTCGCATATACTTGCGAATGCATGGTTAATTTGGCAAACTGGCTAGACGTCAAACCGCTTTGTTTTCTTTATACTGTGTTCTGTGTCATGGTAATGTGTACGAAAATTGCACAAGCGGATACTGTAAATTATGTGTCAGAGTACTATGTATTTCTACACAAATCCGATGAGACATGGCGCGTCCACCATTTGTTTGGCAGTATTGGACTTTGGTTGTGATTGTTACTACTCGTTGACCATACCCCAAAGATATTTCTTAAAGTGAAACAAACGCTAATTTAGGTAAACAAGTAACAATAGAGAAACTGGAGAATTTCCCTACCACAGTAAAATAATTATTTTTATACGGTACTCTATTGAGTTCATTTACAACTGTGCTTTATAATGCGCACAATCAGAAATTCCCCAGTCGAGGCATAACAATTAAATCCGCCACTGCCTTGACTTAGCGGTAAATAAATTCTAAATGCTTTGTTAGTTGAGTTAGTTCAATTGACGTCACTAGTTTTTGGTTACGGGTAAGCTTAAGTTTATGAATACGAGACTTCATTCAAATCAGGAAATGAGACAAATGAACAGTTGACAGATGATTGCTATCAATGCACTATTGTTTTATCCATAGACACCATAGATTCCGTGTGTCCCTACGCAATGCTATAATCATGTCAATGAATTGAAACTTGCATTTTTGTCAAAATATTTCCCACTTGCTGGTGTGTGGATAATTTGCGTGAGGAAATTGCGGTATGGTATCACTGCTACATTGTGCACAATTCGGTGGCGAGGAAAAGTTGTGTCAACGTCAGTTAAGGTTAAGTAGCTTACTCTTGCTTTTACATGCTGGTGGGAAATTATTATCTAAATATATGACAGAATTCGCAGACACTGTATTCATAACCGCTTAGGATACATCTTATTACTGAAATGGTGGGCTAACTGCTCAAGCTACAAGTCGTAGAAGAGCTGCCTTCCGCACTGCTACTCAGTAACCAAAAACATCAGCTGTACATTTCAGACCGAGGTCTAAAACAGTTAATGAGAAGCAGTTGTTAGCATGAAGTAAGAATTCCATTGTCCTGCTGTTACTCTCAGCAGGAGATATTGCGTTTTTACATCGGGCTAGTAATTTGCTGTCTGTATGCATCATGCCCCTAACAATTGGAAATGTGTGAGGACCGGCCTGAAAACAAATATAGACAGAATGCAGGTAAATTTTCGTCTATATAATATGTCAGCCAAATGTCGGATGAAATCCCTGCCAATCAGCAGTGAACTTAAAGTGACCTAATCTCCCAATTTACCTGGTTAATAAATGCGTGTTTCAGTAAATTGAGTTTTACCTCGACGTCTGTATTGGATATCCTGCCTGTGCACCGAATTTACAAGAGCAATTTCCCTTTATTTTTTCATTTCAACCTAGTTTTAGTTTACCTTTATCTCAGAAAATGCGCTAACGTGTTGTACAAATTCATCGTGGATATCTGAATTCGCTATGTGTTCTTGTCCCGTTTGTTTGAACGAGTGCAATCAACAATAGCCATAGTTCACGTTTGTTGCGTTCTTTAAAGCCTCCTGCTGGTTTGCCAAGCCGCTATATTTTACTTTGTTATTTCGCGTGAACCAATTTTCACGCAATATCTCAGCAACTCAACTGAGTTTCATGTTCGTGAACCGTTGCACGTATAGCATAGGTTCACACATGTTGGCAAATTATACTAACTGGATAATGACAGTCTCTTTAAGATAAAACAGTATGATCTCGGATATTGTCTGCTTTCAAGGATAAATATTTTATTCATGTAATAAAAAACCTCCATGGAAAGTTTTAATCTTGCTTCACCTCTCTCTGGGTTAAGCATAACTGCTGAAAACACTAAAACTTTCTTAAGAGCGACGACAAACTATGCATTCCTTACATTATACTTAACCATCGTAAAGTGTTCTTACTTACCTAGATATGCAAAGTTAAAGAATTCACTTGCACCCGTTAATGAGAATAAAAATTCCTGGTAGTGTGTTCTAATGTCACAGTAAATACGCGTCCAGTCCCAATTGTTCCAGATCTTTTTGACAGGAAACGTCATAACCGGTGTCTGCTAATATTAAGCTATCTTGCTGCTATCTGTTATTAATTTATCAATCATTTCCCATTAGAATTAGACAGTTACATGACAAATCGTCGCAGATTTACTTCTACCATACACGACAAATCTACTCACTCTGATAGAAGGACGGCATCGTATTTGGATGCTTGACTGTACCGGTTTTCCTGAAGTAGAATGAAAACAACTCAGTAAACTATTTCCGTTGCATATCTCTAGGTGATGAAGACATGTTTACCACATCAACTTGTTCCTCTTTAATTAGATTTTATTGTAATCAACTGACACATAATATCTGTTACTGGCATGAGTCCTGTAAATAGTTTCAAACAACACAAATGAGCTTACAAGAGACTAATAGGGGGAGTGGAGTAATGTAATAGAAGTTAGCTCATCTAGCCTCAGTTTGGTAACTTCGTGGCTTGGTGAGGAGGCATGTCAGTAAGGTGAAAGTCAGTGGATTGGGAGCTGAGCTATCCAATGACTAATCCGGTTGTTACCGTCCCAGGTATCCAAATGACCTTCATCATGGGATGGTGACAGAAGGGTTGTGGGTTCATGCTCCTCAGGCGCAGGTGGGAGGTACACAGCTGACGACTCCCGAAACGGTCCTACAGGACATTTCCGCGCACGTTCAAGATATCGGAATAAATCTAGATATGATAAGCGCCTACTAATAACAAATTAAATCACAAGATTGCACGTTTTAACATTTGTTGTTTATCTTACATTTACTTGAAAGTAGCTGGAAGCCTATGGAATATGCGTCAAAAAGCACCTTTCTGAAACCAATGTATTTTATGAGCTGCCTAGCTTGCTTATTTAGAGTAATAAACATACCTCAGCTTGCTCGTGCATCACTTAAAAGCAAATATGCAAAATTATGTTAATAGCAATCAGTTTTCCGTCCTCTATCGCCTGTTAACATTCTTACTTGGCAGCCACACAAATTTACCAATTTATTGTAACGGACTGTTTAGCCAATCTCAGCAATAGAATTTACAAGACAGTCAGATACCATAAGGTCAGAGAGATAAAAGGTCACTTACTTATTGATAGGAGAATTTTACTTGTAATTTGAGTCTTTTCGTCCCAGCAGCTCACAAGCTACATAGCACAGCCTAGTCCGGAAAAGCTCCAGCTGCGTCTTGCTCTATTGCAGCTCGTCAGTTTTGCGCATTCCCTCGCTCCCCTACTTGGGATCGAACTCAGGATATCTAGAACCTGACATCAAATCGGCAGCAGGTCAAGACAATCAGCCTTGGGGGACACCAGCTGGGCTACATAATGTGTGAGATAACTGGGACGTAGCACGTCCTGTCCTCCACTTTCAAGCAGGTTACTACCTAAGCAGATGACGATTGCTATCCTTCGAAGTTCATGACTACCTCCAATAGTCGCTACGTCCATATCCTTTGAAATTACTTGTATACATTTGTGATTGCTTATGAGTAAAAAGAATTTAACTAACCTCAATGCATTAATCTGCTGTCTAGTCGTCAGCTTCTAGCGGTCGTAAACGACCGAGTTGAATGCGCGCCACTGACGGGACCCATTAAGGCAAAACACATCTGGTGCTTTTCTGGATTGTGGTTAAACTATGTAGCTAGTGAGCCGCGGGGACGAAGAGTTTAAAATTGTAAATTCCTTTTATCATTTTGCGGATATTGAGCACAAGGTGACGGTTCAATCGGAAAAATTTCGTTATGCAGAAATGTCTAAATATCAGTCTTATTTTGCCTGGCATGCAATATAGATGTGAGTTTCATAAAACATTTACATCACTGAGCATACAATGTAAGATCATCTTTGTAATTCACCGCTTTTAACAACGCAAGTCAAAACTGCAATAGTAACAGCTTATTATATTAAGTAACGTGTACAATGCGGCAAAGCTAGGAATGCAAGAACACATAGTTTTAGGATAAACAACTGTTTTTTCATAATAGTTATTGGATCCCATTGTTTGCCTAAAAGTTGAAGTAATGCTGTGTTATTGGCTTGTAACACTGTCTAAAGTAAGCCGCTTTAGGACAACCACATATTATCAAAATGTTAGAGGTTAACCTGCAAGGACACCGTGGTTTTAATTGCAATTGTGTAATGCGACCAATTAGCAAAACTAATTTTTACCTTGTTATCAACGATTCGCTAGCCTTCGTACCACTCGTGGCCTTCAGAATTCCGTGGCTCAGCAGTACAGTCATTAACATTTTGTAACCACTTAAGGTGTTAGAGCCCCGCTTCTTTTAACCCATTCTAAAAATGCAAACCGATGCGGAACCGACCATGGAATACAACATTGGCGGCGCGCAATACCAGAGCTTTCGGGAAACCGAGCTACCACAACAGTCACCAGGCTATTGCTGACTACTGGTCACCGAGTCAATCCTGATGAGTCGTTTACGGTATCAACGCGCGGGCAGCAGCCCAAATCTTTGGACCATAGAGGGTCGTAGTTATCCATCACGAACGACCACCGTTTGTTCATTCCAAAATAGCCGACATTGCTTTAAAGACTACCGTGGTATCCCGTACGTTTTGCTATCTATGAACACCTTTTGTTCGTGTTCCAATCTTGCATGCTTTTGTGACTGATAAAAATGCACGAAACGAGAAATCATCTCCAAAACTAACTCTTCTGAAATTCATGTTTATTATCATGAAGGGAAGTGCTTGTTTCAGATGTAAAGTAATTGAATAAACCATACTGTTGGTGCACTAAACCAACTTTAGTCAAAAGCAGAACAAGTGTCTGGGTCTAAGCAAGTGACATACTAGGCCAGAGGGTTCAACTCTTTTCCAAGACAGTACTAGGTATGCCAAATTTCCGGTCTATTAGGCAAGGTGTTCAACGTATTCCTTGGGTATTTAGGGGAAAATACAAAAATATATCTTGGTTAATATTATAACTTGCTACCGCTATTTGTAAGCTAACGTAATCCTAACCAGATATATCATATGGAAGTGTTTTGCTGTTAATATCTGTATGGACACAATCTCAGTTTATCAGCATCATCTTTGTTCTGACTTTTTTAATCCTTAATTTAGAGAAACGTGCGCAAGTAGAGGAATATATGGGCCCATCTACATTGTGGTAGCTGCATTTGAAATGTTTTAACGACCTAAAAGCGACAGGTGTAGAAAAAAGGCCTACCTGTTTGCCTTCGTATTGAAGAAGCACCGCTGTTAGATCTGGTGTGATGGAAAAGGATCCAGTAAATCGAAGTTTCTGCTCCGAAAGAAAGCAAAATAAAATCGGTTTGCTTAAATTGTACGAGAAGAAGATAAATACCAACTACGGTCACCATGTGACAAAAGGTTAGATTTGAGTGATAATTTGCTGTTCATCTTTTCATCATAAATTATTAAAAGCTGCCTTTACTGGACATAACATTATACTTATCGAAAGCGCGTGCTCCTATGTTACAGATTATAGGATATATATTTTTGGTGGGTAACATTTGCGTGTTAGTAATATTTAGTAATTCAAACAATGTGAATATGAAATTGATGCAATGTTAGAGTACATGCTGTTTTCTGAATGACCTTAAATCGTTGAGGGTCTTTTAATTTGAAAAAGCGGACCAAAGCGGCACCTGTACATACTGTCCGCCAGTTGATTCATAATCCGTAGTTAAATCATTTTTGACGAGGAAACATATCTTCAAGGTGCTATTATTTAGTTGTGTGTAAGTGAACCAGATAAGTCATAATTGCGAAATTTAGATTAGAGAAAAATGATTTCCGAATCACTTTTATGAAATCCATTGTTATTCCAAACAGTAAGCAACGCAATTGCTGACATTTAATCTTTCACTTTGCGTATGCTGGGAAATTCAGCATGAACAAAATTAAGCATGTATCATATGGTCCGGCAAGCGTGTAAATTATGTGTAGAAATGGATTGTAACCGATGCAGATGATTTAGGTATTGGTGCATGGACGCAACTAGTAGATCTTGCAAACGCCTGCCACAAATTGAGTGTCAAAAGTCTTCCAAAGTCTGGTTACTCAGGAAGCATCACTGGACATCAGCAGACCTACCTCGTTTATGATCATGTGAGACAAAAGGATTCTTTCCTTCATGGTGGATAAGTTGATATGAACCAGGTCGTGGTCAGCTGAGAGATATACAAGTTGATCTGAAACAAATTACAGTCTTTAATTCACTGCCGCAAAAATTGTGTATTTGTGTACATTTTTTATGTTAAGCAGACAAGTGGTAACAAAAGCCAATAGTTGTACAGAAGCAGTAGCGTTTCACTGCTGCATTGATAGCCGGTAATTACGACAGAATAAACTGCAGAAAAAGATATTGTTTTGAATACCACTTGTCAGTGTTATTTGATCCATAGAATTTTGTGAGAAAATTAGTTGATCCATTAGATGTGCTGGATTCACCATAATCAACAATACTATTTATTTAATGGTATACGTCGCATGCCGACGCCAAAAACCTTTTGTTTTATATTTGCAGAACGCGACTGCCATTATTACGAATTTATGATGTTAGAAAATAGATGACTCATAATAGTGCGTGTTGTCCATGATTTTATCTGTTAGCTATAATATATGTGGCTCCGATTCTTCAGTGCATAGTGACGTGGTTTTTAACCATTTATCCCAGACTACTTCTGGGGTGCAGTCAGTCATGAATGTGTAAATAACATTTTAAAAACAGGTAACAAAAGGCTACGAATACAGGAGTGTACGGTTTGTTTTCATTTGCTATGACGAATACCTTGATTTGGACCCCCAAAAAATGTAATGTATCGCTCATTATCAGATTCGTTCCGCATTCGTTAAAAATCCTAGTTAGAAAAATATGACTGGCTGCACCCCATATAATCTATGATAAATGGTTGAAAACCAAGTACAAGTCACCGAAGAATCGGAGCCATAATCTTCCATCATCCCATTAAACCAACATTATTCATAAGAAAACAAACATGAAGGAGAACGCATGGTGTCTACACGGAAACACTCAGGACGAGGAAAAGGAGACAGCGTACGTAGCTCTGTGCAATCAATATGTACAGCTGGTTAGTAAAGATAAGTTATCACATCAACAGGAGCTAGCAAAACAAGTATATTCCAACTACAAGTTTCTATACAGACACGTGAATGCACTTCGGAAGTTGCAGTGTGGAATCCCACCACGCAGTACGATTGTTGGGTACGTACCCACAACAAAATAGGCGGCCAACGCCTCACAGGCCCAGTAATGGCCTACCTTTCAAAGAGTTGTAGCCTCAAATCCTATACTTGATTCCGGCACCACACCATCGGTGATATTCTGCATCAAATTCACGTCAAAAATGATGCTGAAATAGCTACTATACTTGTGTACACACAGCTTTCCTGCAGTGGACAATGTTCAACCCAAAGCACTGCAGGTAGCAGCCATTTACTTAGCCCAACCACATGCCGGATTCTTTTAGAGAAGCCTGTCTCATCCTACCAATTATCGTCCGGTAACACTTCTCCCTGCGCTTGCCAAAGTCATGGAAGCAATCACCGCTGACGCAATGATGGGCTATCTGGCAAGCGTCGGCGATGCAGTATTAATATGTGTGGGTTGGAAACCTTCTCCGCAAAAAGTAGTTTTAGGTTAGAGTCCAAAATCTCTGCTCAACCATAATCGAGTGGAGTGCGACGACCTTGCAAGTGCTATCGCCAAAAGGTTAACATTTTGCGGATAACGTTAAACGTTGGCTGGTGATCAAGGGAATGGACAACCACAAGATCTTCCAGGTGCGACCTAGATGGCACCTGGCATTGACCGCTGAGGAATTCACTGCAATGCAATGTGGTCAAGTGACACCTTGTCCACATTTGCGATAGGCTAGCCTATCCTCGCAAAATTAGGTCATACGACCTGCCAACAAGTCCTCAGGAACTTGCCCACGGTGTGCTGATGCAGGACAACTTCGTTTATTCCAGACAGTCGGAAACCGCTTCAAAAGTGGTAACCAGCAAGTTGTTAGCTTGCGAATGGTATTCGAAAGTTTGGATTCAACTATATTCTCCATGATACTCAATGCCGTTGTGCGTTCCCACTTCGAATACGCAAACCAGGCTTGGCGTCCTTGGCTTAAGTGTGACCTTACAGCGCTCGAAAGTCACCATGGTCGAGCAACAAAAGGTGTCGAGAGATTGTACAACCTTTCGTGCCAGCAGCGACTAAAAGCAATCGGAAAGTTCAGTGGGCGCTACAGATGGCTACGTGGAGACCTCATATTTGTCTACCATTTGCGGAAAGACCCAATTTCCGCATGTCGCCATCCATTGCAACTCATCCTGAACACCAATTTTAGAGGTACTAGCCTCAAACTGTGTCAACAACACAGTCGGCTTTGCATTGAGGCTTGACGAATCTCAACTCATAGTTATCCAGTGCTTCAGCTATAATTTGACATCGAAGGATTCGGTGTCTACGCGGTTCATGTGCACCACCACAGGATAGACCTAAAGCATTCTATCAGACCGGTTCCATGCTTAGCACCATCTGCCAGTGGACCAAGTTGGTCGTTAATATTTTTGTGCAAATGGTTAAGTACCATAAAAAATATGTTTTGGAACTCTCATCTATGTTAGTAAAGGATAGGTTCAAAATGTCCGTCGGCGTTCTGAGCGCAGTGCAGAAACCGCATGACACCGTTGGCGAGCACTTTCTCCAATGTATCCCTCGTGATCGCGCGACATTCCTTCACAATATTTTCTTTCAATCGGTCCCATGTACGCACCATTGGTTTGTACACTCGCAGCTCCAGATAGCTCCATAGTAAAAAGTCCATGGTGTTCAAATCTGGTGAGCGAGCAGGCCACTCCATTTGTCCACCGCGTTCCATCCAATGGTGACTAAATTTGTCGGTGATGTAAGCACGCATCGTTTTGGCAGAATGTGCAGGTAGGCCGTCCTGCTGCCACCAAATGGTACTGCATCCAACTTCGTCCTTCAGCTGTGGAAACACAAATGTCTGCAGCATTTCCAAGTACGACTGTGCTAGGAAACGATATGGCTTTAGTGCTTCAAAACAACAAACTACCGGTCACATTCCCGGAAGAGAAATATGGGCCCAAGATTTTCTGGCTTGTTATTCCAGCCCAAACCATCAGTTTTACACTGTGTTGCATACGTGATGCGATATATTTTCATGGGTTACTGGTAGCCAAAGGCTAATATTTCATTGTTCCATGCAGATTAAACAAGACTTCGTCTGTAAAGATGACAGAACGAATATCCCAGTGATCTAGAAACCAGCGGTAAAACCCATGCCGCTTCTCTGAATAGCAGTGGTTTAAAAACTGCACTTGCAATGAACGGAATCATCGAAATTTTCCTTCCAGTAATATTCGGTTTACCGCATATCTGGTCGTGTCACCGTGCTGTGCGATCCGACGAATGCTGAGATCGGGACTATTTGGCTTTCTACTGACTAAAACACAAGGTGAACTATCGTCCGTGGTGATCCAAGGCGTTCTGATTCTCTGCATGTTGCACACCTTCCCAGGTTATTCGAACGTTTCCACTAGTTTAAGCACGTATCGGGCGGCGGCAGAAGGCATTTCTGCGTTCATTCAATGTATGTTCGTGAAACTAATGTAGCGTTTAAAGCCTCTTTACCGTACATCCGAATAATCAGCGCGCACTGAGTAACAGGCATGCTACGTGATCCCGACGGCATTGTCTGCTCATGGTCCATTACCTGTGGCAGTGCGAGAATGACTTGACTTGCGATGCCTAACCTTGTCCTCAGCTAATCCAAAACACCCCGTTCACTGAGCTGCCATCAAGTGCGCACATTCACGCTTCAGTTTCGGTTGCGCACTTTATCTCGCCTTCAGCGGTTTTGCT
This sequence comes from Dicrocoelium dendriticum, assembly GCA_944474145.2. Lineage (NCBI taxonomy): Eukaryota > Metazoa > Platyhelminthes > Trematoda > Plagiorchiida > Dicrocoeliidae > Dicrocoelium > Dicrocoelium dendriticum. The sequence continues at coordinate 24,921,251 of OX104070.1, forward strand.
GCATTGCCAGCTAGACGCACAGATAATCGTCGATCGCTACAACGCCTACGGTTGACCATGACCTTCAGCACTCAGCGCGACGTTAGCTGACAGCTAACAAACGTCGGAAACACTTTGTGGGTGGCTGTACTCATTTCGCTGGATGACCAAAACAGGTGAGTCCTTCACCAGCTTACGGCTGCACTCAGCTGAGCCCTGCACTAAAGCACTCGTCTGCCCGGAATTCCATACGTCCTTACCCTTAAGGTAAGAGAAATTAATGTTTCCGCGCACGCAGTATCAGTTTGCAAATTTTGCTAAAACTTGGGTGGCTATTGGATGGTGGGGACAACAACTGTAAATGACCGGCGTTCACCATAAGCAGGCCACGGTAGGTACATGAACGCGGTCGTCGGCCTACAGCCGTCAGACTAAATTTGGTGCTTGTGCACGCTTTCTCGCTGCTACACACCTAATCTTTAAAGAAAAAATAATATTAATAATGAGCCCCTGATTTAATTTTCACTGCCTTAGAGGTCTTGATTTAGCACATTTACAACACCTATTGATTCACGTCTGATAAGATTTCACTCCAAAGCATTTCCGCTACTTTCGCTGTAACGTAGAGCAAGGATCCGTCTGCCAAATTACAAGTTACTTATCGGTTCGGTGAAAATAAAATACACATTGTGACATTTACAACATGTAAACTCTAAGGAAATATCAACAGACCTCATGCTTAAATAAGTTTAATGACTTGTTTTATGTTTTCTTTATTTTATGACATCGTGTTAGTCTTGACACAAGCTTTTCTTGTAGATCACTTTAGAATGCTTTACCACAAATTTCGTATTTTTGTTTGAGGCAGCTTTAGTTTTGCGACATATTTAAGGCGTCACTGAAACTTGAACGATTGCGAAAGAAACAAAGGTCTTTTTGAAGTTAACTGCACACAAACGGACAGAAACTTGGTCAAAGGCCTATAAATCTCTTTTCTAATTGTTCTGCTAGCTACCTCCCGATAGGCAAAATAATGTGCTCGATAACCTTTATCTTTATTATTTTCAGACATTCAATGCAAAACGGTTTTGTAAAACTTAAAGTGTGAGAACTTTTCCCTCTTGATGCTATAGCTTCTTTTTCCCCGTTTACATTAAATCAGCTTTAACAACCTATATATGGCATTGCTTTTTGTTCTATTCCAAATGTGTACGAATATACATTCTTCATTTCTATGCTTAGCCAAACAGCCCACAAAAGCTTAAAATGTATTGGACAGCCGTTTACCACTTTTGTGGATTATAAAAAGTGCGTATTTTATCTGACCGCTACAGAACTTGAATTCTCAACTCGACTGTTATCAGTCTATGATTGAGACCATTGAGGTACCAAAAACGTTAACGATATATGTTACTAATAACTCAATAGTTGTGATATAGCGCGGTTGCCTGTCAGCGATATTGTTTTTTTTACTGTCGCGCACAGGACAGGGTAGCCCTGTCTTTAAGCCATAGTGCCTCCTGACTACAAGTAACTAGCTGAGAGTATATTATCAACAGAAACTACCTAAGTATGTAGATTCCACTATCTGTTTTGTACACACAGTGGATTGCACCAAAGGCTGACTAATTCAGAGAGTATTACGTTTCACCTCAGCGTATTTGTGCACTCAGGATAATAAAATGTTAAGTTTGTCAACATATCGCTGGTTGGTTGTGCAGTTAACATCCTGACTCACATATGTTGATTGGGACCCTAGTCAAAATTTGATCCCAAATACCGTTGATTGTTAAATGCTAAATCATTGGTAAAGCATAAAAACATAATAAGTGTTGGCTACAAGTCAGCTGATATAAACACAGGTGGTATTTGCTTGTGAAATCACAGTTGAATCTGCGTCATACCAATCAATCGCCACTATTAACTTAATGCTGTAGTTTGTTTATTCCCTGTTTCTTTGTTTTCTTCCAACTTATTCTGGAATGTGCAATGAATTTCTTGAGGTCGGTCATAGTGTTTACTGTAACATATTGCAGATCAAAGTTAATGCACTTTTCCAGTAACTTCACAGTAGACCACCAACTTAGAAAGTGCAGGTAGAATGCTGGTTCTAATTAAGTGCTTAGTAACGAGTAACCACTTGTCAAACAGCTTCAAGCAGACATCATGGTCGGCTTGCTTCCCCAAAGGCCTTGTGGCATAAGGTGCTGGCCAGTGGTACAAACTACTACCAGTCGTGATTTGATCCCCAGCAGGGGACTGAAGGAAACCGCACCACAGATGTTTCCCAGTAGGACGAAACGAGTACATGTTTTTTTCCGGATTAGCAGATTACTTATGCGCCATGTAGTCTAATTGCGACGAACCAACTGAAATGATTTCGTAATTGAACACCCTGCCTGCAGACGGACTATTATTATAACAGATTACACACTATAGAATTTGCAACATTTACTGCTCCTAGAGTAGATTATTAAAAGACATGCGCCCACTAATTTTAAGAACTAATCCTAAAGACTCTTAAATAAAATGTGAAAGTTGGAAATTAACATCCAAAAATAGGCGAACGGTTAACACTTACCACCTTTCAGTTTGTAACTCAACGTTCGTAGCCATTTGTTCAAATGCATCAAATCATCAAACGTAAACGTTTCTCCCAGGTCCAAAATATGTTCTTCTGTAAGTAAGAAACAGTCACACAAGGAAAATGTTAAGTGTACTTATGTTAATATTTTGTTATTGTGCTGTCACAGTCTATCAACACACATCATTTTCCTATAATCCACAATTTCAACACTATGTATATATCGCGATTAATGCGCTCTAAAAACAGGGGATAAGTAATTTTTGTTCAATAAAAATAAAGTGATATACCTAGTATATTATAATGGCAAAGTCAAGCAAACGTTGATTGCTTTTTGTGAAGGTACGTTGTGGGGATTTGCAACTGATGATGACCTTAGCGAATTTTTCTCAAAACCACTCCTGAAACTATAGCGTGAGTAATAATGATAATATGTAAAAAGAATGCCGGGAGCTGCCCTGAAGTGATAATTTATGGTTTATTAAAGTCCATCAGTTAATAACGGACAGCAGCCCACCAAATTGTTAATGAAACAGAACTGTGATAATATGTTTTTTCTAAGAACGGCCTACAGTGTACAATAAAAGGATCGCTGTGCAAACTGATCTAGATAGAGCTTACACAAGGACACTTGAGCACATGATCCAGTGCAACATGGTCAGGTGCAAAGTTCCGAGTTTACACCATCGAAGTACTTACGACTACCCATGGTAGTAGTCTCGGGTTTTGCGCGCAAAATAACAGTACAAATTGGTGTTAAAGTAATCAAGGCAGTACAATAGCTTAATGCGCAGGTTTTTCGGAAAATCCCACGCCACAGTATTTCCGCAAATGCTTGGTTACCAAGTCAGGTCTTACATAGCAGCCCAGGAAAAGACGTCAGCACCTGGCGCTCGAGACTACACAATCCATGACGATTAAGAATGTTTAACATTCAACCCATTCTACTAATTTAGGCAAGGTTTATAATCGTGTATGATAAAGTGTGTCTAGATTTACGTGCATATCTCATTATCGTGGATCAAGTACTAGAACACCTCAAACTTACCTGCGAACATCTTTTTAAACGCAGCAAAAATATATTGCATAAAGACCCTCAGCTTAACCTGTCCAAACAATACGGACAATTGGAATACCGAAGAAATTTTACCCCCTTTCTATTGTTACATCCCTGGAACTACCTCGCCATGCAATTACTTATTGTCCCTTAGTAATATTGTTTCAATGACGACTTTGATACTAGTCCTTATATAGCTTATGGCCATCAAATTCCGGCTTTCGTGTAAAAGAAACACTAGCTTGTATCTGTCACAAATTAAAATCTCTGTTGGAATACTCAATACATAGTTATCGCAAAACCCATTAGCGAGTACAGCAGCATGCACTTTATTTTGACAATACAATCTGCTTCGTTTAAATTTCGTGCTAACAATCCTACAAAACTTACCATTATAAACCATGGCTTTACAGTAAAGATTATGGTAACCAAAGACAACCTTAACGGAAATGTTTTTACCTGAGTTAATCACAGGCACACGAATGGTAATCTTTGCCGACATCGCAGAAAAGTAAAAACTTTTTTCATTTCAACGCGTTTGTTGCAATTTCCCTTATTTTCATGAGACTGCATGGTTCAGGGCCATGTCCCTACATCATTTTGCTACACTTCGTTAAGTTTAGGTTGTCATTGCAGCTCACCAAATATACCTTTGGTTCCGGGTACTCAGCAGGTGGACGTTGAAAATCCATAAGCAAATTTATCGTACTATACCGCACTACTTACATTGATGTAAACTTTGGTAAATAAGGTTATTCGTATTTTAGATGCACTGTTGTCTGAGCTTGGCAAGTATTAGGAAACGAGGTGGTGATGTCATCTCGACTGGTAGCGAAACGTTTGTAAAATAATTACCAAGTTCAGAGAACAATTCATCTAACAAATGCTGCATTATATTATTATGAATAAACTCGGCTGACAACACATGACGTTACTACAATCATCTTTAGTATCCAATTTACTTTTGCGCACCGATAACTCATTAGGTACGGTTAAACATTCCTTTCTATAAATCAATCAGATGAATAAAAGTTTTACTATGTGTAGGGAAATGTAGGGTAAGAAGTTGTATGTTACAATTCATACAAACAAGTTATGCATTACACCGTCAAAAAGATGCGGATACTGGGCAAAACTAAGCTACCATCCAGTATTTGCCTTGAGCACAGTGGTGCTCCGGATCTCAGCTGCGTGGTTTAGAGTGAGTATTTGTGGTACCTGTTTGCATTTAGGCTGGTAGAATATATACTTAAATTTCATTCATAGATAACCGGCTTGTCATTGTATTATTATTATTGTGTTTGGTTACATGAAATCTTTTTTAGATTTGTTGACATATATCAATGTTAGATAGTTTTAATCATGCTTTAGATTAATTTTGCATCTTGATCTAGTCTATCTCCCACACAGCATTCTGTTTCCTAAACGAAACGGCATGATTCCCTACATTCATTCATTCCGAAGCCTATTTGAAACGGACGTAGTGATACAATATCAATAGAGAGGAACTACTTTTATTTGATAAAGCAGCCCTATAATTACTGCTTGAAATGCTTTCGTACCTCTTGATCACATCAGCTAAGCTTGGCCAGTGCTAATCTTAGTGGGAACCAACCAGTTAAGTTCCAACAGTACTATTTCTGTCAAAAGTGAACCAACCCCTTGAGGTATGCAGTCATTAACAAAAAAGAGTCTTCCTAAATGGATAAAATGAAGGAGCAAGCAAGCAGTTTTATGTGGCAGGCTTTTACTTCTTGTTTTGCACGTCGTGGTAACACATGTTGTGTGGGAAGTTGTCCACTAATTCGGATGCGGTATTATGATAGAAATGCAGAGAACTGATTCAAATAAGCCTCAGCTTCAGCTGAGAAAATATGCAGATATCCAAACACGACGCGTGTACGCAGCAACATAAGACTGTAGGTAACTAAAAACTTAACATGCACTGTCTCCAGATTGTTTGTTGTTGGTCAACTGAGCAAGAAATCGGAGCATACGTTGTACATACTACATCTGCATTATTGGTTCGAATGGTTAACACTGAGTACTTCCGTCTACTTTATAGACCTTCCGAATTTTTAAACTTCTCAAACATTCCACTGAAACTCAAGAAGCAGGTTCGTGTTTTACCACCAATCTTTAAACCAGATTTAACTACTTCGCTTTAAATCGTTCGGGTTTGTAGCTGCACCTACTGACGTACTTACCTGTTCGTGTATTTCGCATCATTAATTTTTCTAATGGTCCAATTTAATCTATTGTTCATTGTTCCTGATGACCCGTTCTTTTTCCAACTAACATTAAAATTTAGGTCCGAATAAACTCCCAAATAAGCAAGCATAGGACTATGCACTTACAGCTAACCGGTACTGCGGTTTCACCTTGGTGTATTGCAGATTTATTCCTTTTATTTCGCAGTTTTCAGAATTGTGCTTACCTGAAGCATTCTCAGGTCGTAAAAATATCATGATCGGCTGAATTTAGGAAATCGTTTTGCATTTACAGCTTTGATGTTAGTGTTGGAGAAATTACTTGCCCTTTAGATTTCCACACGCACCAATGTACTCCATGTACATAAGTTCACTTACAAAAATCACCGCACCACACTAGATAACATTTCATATCTCGAACATTTTTTAGCATCTGCGCTGGATAAAACAAGAGGGGCAATTCTCCTGTCTCTCAACTGTACAGATGCTTTCCTTAGCCATGACAGATCCATCCTGCTTAACCAGCTGTATGCAAATAGATTGCACCAACTGTTTGCGTCATTGTTAAACATACTTCAAAAATCACACTCAAATCACCCTGAGTAGTAAAGCGAATTCTTCTGCGTGTTTCCCTGGTAGTGGGAATTAACAAAGAGCGATCCACGCAACTGCTCTATTTTCATTATATGTTAAAAACTCCCCACACGATCTCGCTTTATTGAATGTAAGAATGCTAACGGTGTCGTTTTGAGATGACTTACTTCATCCTTTTAGACATCTGTTTTTCAAACTTTTCTAGATTCCCTTGTACTTTGGTCATCCTCTTGATTCCTGATTTTGTACCCTTCTAAATGTCGTGCTTTAAAATTCTCTTTACTCTGAGCTGACCCCTTACGAGTAGCTTTGGTCACCATTTGCAGTGTGACTGGTTTTGCAATCTTAGTATATTCTAATTGCTGAAACGTGTTGCAGGGTCAGACGGTTGTCATTTTGCTTCGATACTTATATTTTGACTACATTTAAACTGTTGAACTTTATCTAAGTTTCCCCTGTAATCCTCACTGGGTTACTCAAAAGAGTTACACAGTGGTTGTATGGTCTATAAAGCTTATTTCTAACTGTATCGGATTGCCCGAGAGTCGCTTGAGGAGTGTATTGTTAGCAGGCACTTAGGCGCCTCTAACAGCTTTTATTTCCAAAGTTTAGATAAGATTATTCAATACATGGTGGTCTATCAAAAACACTATGTCCTCTACTCGTTCCATAGTTGATGTCATCCATTCATGCACTGCATCTTGCCACAGCTCTATTCTGTCCTAACTTTCCCGCCTCTTGGCTAACCTGACCAAAATTATTAGTATGGTGCCAAAAATATCCGTTTGAGTCATGTGTGTGGAAATTTTTAAAGGTTTAATCTTTTTACTTAACTGGCATTTCATATGCTAAATATTGGCAGTGATAATGTAAAATGGCGAAAATGCAATTACTTTGGTGCATAAAGCCTATTTTGCTTTGAATTATGTGCAGCAGATTCGATGGCCTTTTCGTCTTCCTGTTTTATATCGTCTTAGGGAATACTAAAGATCTCATTTAATCTCTCTCAGTCCGGAATGCATTTGGTACCAAACGCAGACGTTACTGTTGTCTGTCTGAGTTTCTTTTTATATTGGTTCGAATTTTGGTATACATAGTAGATTTAATGCAACTGATGCTGAAGTCGTTTAATATTCAGTCTATTAGAATCCAGGCGAACGTGATGGCAATTTTCCTAAATTTACTTTCATCCTAAAAATGGATGGAGGGCTCATAGCATTTTTTGTTTTACTCAGTGCTATCTTAGACTTTTGTGCTGTAACTGCTGTGAGGAGAAATTAGATATATGAATCTCAACTAATCTGGGGATCGGAATACTTATCCAGACTTTAAAGATAGCATTTATGTCGACTGCGTATCAAATTTAAGCAATACTGCAAGTAGTTGTTCAGGCTCTAATTCGCATCTGGGTACATTAGTCAAACGTACAATATACTGATATATGTAGGCATGGAAGTTACAAAGGTAAAATAGGTTGAAATGTAACCATATGTTGAGTCGTCATGAACAACAGATTAAGCGGCTCTCGATTTGGTTAATATAAAGATTTTAGTTTCTTCTCCATCCGAAGCTTATGAATAATCTAGAATGCCAACTGCTGTTTATATTTCTTTTGTTCCATATGTTCGGGGTCTCCACTCATGTTCATTCTTGGAAATGCACAAGACCCGACTTTTGGATACCTGGGTTAAAGTTAGTATCTTATAAAATGCAAAATATGTCCAAGGTGTTAGTTATGGCTAGCTAGGCCATCCGTCCAATATTTATCATTGCACAGTAAAGTGTGTCAATCAAAGCCTATCAACTAGCCTATATTACTAGACAAAAGAAAACATCACCGAGCCCATGTTGCCTGAATTCGGATATAAAACAAGCTAAAATTCTATGTATATATATGTTTTACATATTGTCGTCTGTCTGCTGAAATACACTAAACGTATTGATTACATCAACGATTTCTTAAGTGTCAAAGTTTGAAATTATAAGGATCCCAAACAATGTGTCAACTGTCCAACCTTTATTAATGAATGTACTAGTGAAAACACCTCCGATTACTGAGGCCAAAATAATATAGCCTTGGTTTCCAATCGTGCTTAAATTAAGGAAAGATTTAGGTAGACCCAGCCGCAAAATTACACGATAGTTTGACTTCTTAAACTTCACTTATTTGAACTGAATGCGATGACGATAAATCCCCAGTAGTTGCTCTGAAAGAACAACCCTCTAGTTCTTTAAGTTTAATTGGTTGGTCATACTTTATTAACTAATAAATCTAAAGTAAATTAACGGATATGGCTGTTTCTTATAACGTTGTTTATATCGCAAACGGTCTACGTTTTAGCAAATCACAGGGAGTCCATAGTATACTAATGTTTTAACGGGCAAGTGTATATATCAGTCCCACTATTTTAAATGCAGATCTAATCTGAAGGATGTTAAGCGCAGTATAATGACATAAGTACATAATGTTTAACGGCGAAACTATTTGTTTCTCGCCTTTGGCTGATCAATCTTCCGCAAATCTTAATGTTTTTAGCTGCCAAACAACAGTGATGAAAAATTGCTGTTATCTCAAATACTTCCTACATTCTCTACAAAGAGGCTAAATTATATTAGACCACACAGAATAACTTATCGGCATAAAGGTGATAACCTCCCAGTGATATTGCGCTCTTAGGATACTAAGGGACAGTTAACTCTACCTAATGAGAGAGCCAAAACCCACTTAGAGTTATTAGCAAAGTGTTTGCATACGCACTTACGGTTGTATATGTCTACATCTTTAGCATACAGCGACATACAACTTCATTATACGTTACAGTATTATTGGCAATACAAAGTTTATTCATGGTAGCTGGCGAGTAACCACAGATGACACTAGAGCTTTCACGGGTGCGAAGATAAAATTAAGGGCTATGTTTTACAGAAGCACTTTTAGCCGCAAAAATGGGATATATAGCGAGGGTTAGTCGAATGTGAATCAAATTTCAAACCTATTTCTTGGGCCAATTCCATGGATTCGAATACTTCGTTCCGAAATAAAGCGATATCTTGTGGTCTACAGCAACAGTGCAATGTCGTTTAATTACCTCGAACTACCACCACGACTCAGCTACAAATATTAAAGTGATGTCATATCAGTTTGGATGCATTGAGTCCAAATTTCTCAAATGGCTTTTTATCATCAACAGTGGGTATAGTTGTGACCATTCTCTTTTAGTGTATTAATTTAACAGGTTGATGAAAAACATTGATATTAGTTCGAAATCCGGCATTTAATTAAACTCATCTACTAAATCAGAACCCCGAATTTTGCTAGGCTAAAACGAAATATTCAAATGTCGTTGTTTAGTCTATGGGTTAATAGCTTCCATAGATGTTAGACTGTTGCAGTTACCATGCTGACAAACAAGGTATGTTAGAGGATGATCCTTGATTGACAACTTGGCGAATATCAAATAAGTCGTGCATCTATTTGTCGTGTGGGCATTTGTTGTATATATTAGTATATGCGCATAGCATGCTGACGGCACATACTGAAGTATACGTGTGCTGAACTGTTTGGCACTCAAATGACTAGATCAGCTGATATAATGCGATTTTTAAACGCTAGCCTTTTTGGATGCAAATTAATCGTAACCCCAACGAGGAGGAAAATGCGACCTAATGATTTCGAAATGGCTGACTGTGACTAGTCGAAACCAAGATTGACTAAAATACATTCAATAGATTGTCCGTTGGAACGCCCTGGACGACGTAGTTTTATGCCTCTGTCCATCGCAGAAAGACAGTTTGGAAGCATTCTGATTACTCTGAAAAATTTGCCCTGTGCAGCTATGACAGAGTGTAAACGCATATTTTCTGGCAGCAAGTGCTGTGTGCACTAAGCGAAAATCGATTCACATATCGTAGGTAGGCAAATTGTAACAGATAAGCCCACAGCGAAAAATTTTCGCAGGACAAAAATGCATCAAAAAGTTGTACTGGGACAGCCATGGGCATAAAAATATCACTCTCTCCGATTGAAAGTGCGATTTTATTTATAAATAAGCATCTGTAGTCATATGCGGTTAGTGTTATTGATTTATCCTAATAGTTGACAAGGTATAAGCTATTGTACTATCTGGAGGGTCAAGTTTGGACTACACGTTGTGTGATTGGATTGCGACGCGCAATCTTAGTATAGTGGACTGTGGTTCACATTGAAGTGTGCCTTAGTCACGGCGATCACTGGGACCGTATTCAAAGCACATAGAAATTGGGTGTTGCCCACCAGAAAACACAAATAGGGTTGCCCACCGTGACCCGGTATCCAAAGGGGTAGTGGTGTGGGCTACTATTCCAATGGTCGCGGGATCGAGGCCTGCTGTCTCCACCTGATGAGATGAAATTACATCGAAACGCGTCGTGGTTGTGCAGTGTTTTCTGGTGGGCAACACCCAATTTCTATCTGCTATTGTACTATCGTTTTTCCCTTTTTGCTTTTGCGAATGACCAAAAACACTCCTAAATTTGGCGACTGGCAACCCTTCTGTACATATGGGAATGGAATTGCTGCTATACATGAAATACTTGTGTTGATAATTTAGCTTTGAAATAATTAACTTCTGTAACTGTCAGTTACGTTCAGTGTCTTAGTTGTTAATTTATAAAATTGCATGCATGAAATGAGATGGCCACTTGTTGCAACAGGATACGAATTTCTAAGATTTGATTTTTGTTTGTTAGTACAAATCCTGCAGTTTAAGTGCACTACATGTGTCGCGTGGTTATTTCTGTTAAATGAAGTAACGTGATGCTTCCTTCGGGCCAAGAACATTAATAATTCTTTCCCGTGGCTTTATGTATCCTAGCACTAAATAAATGCCTGATTTGCTGAAGTACGGCAGGAATGTCGTGATTGCAAACTTAGATAGATTATGCGGTGTTATGTTAATTGAAAACTATGGCACATGGCTCTGCAGCGTATTTCAATATGTATACTACTAGAACTTTTGTAAAATATATCACAAACCCACACTAATCTTTGACACTTCCAAATAATTTGTCCTGGTATATGGCACACCTTATATCAACAATCACTACACTCCAGTGTATTTCTGAACGTTTACGCTCGATATTTTTAAATTTTACATTGATGTATTTTATCAAAGTATTTATCTTGGTAGATGTTCGGTAGAAGACCCAGATATCGTTTGATTTCATCATATTCACCCCAACCATCCTACGGGACGTATCAAGCACTTGCTTTTATCCCGTGATAAATCATCGTTCATTGTTCTACGAGCGTGCAACTTATGTGGTAATGCTATGTGATGCGTGATACATAGTATCTATTAAACCGTATTGCTCTGCACCCATCCTCTATGGCTTAGTGGATTACTTTGCATTCCCGCTGGGCGAAACTCGAAAGATCGCATTTTGGAGGAAGCAACCTCCGTCGCTTTTCCATATATGCTTGTTGTTCGGTTAAGTCTGGCTGCAAGTATTCCACAAAGCTAGCACCAGAAATCCTACTAATGGTAGCTAGCACAGTACTAGTATTTTCGTTATATTTCCAAAGAATGAAAATAAAATAGGTACACTTAAAGTTTAGTCTTTTCTTAAACAAGGCCATGCTAGCGCATGCTTCAGAACCCGCAAGAATTTACTTATACTACCACCGAAATTAAGAGTATTACTAACCATATAGTCTTGACAATCACCGCTAATATAAAAATAGAGTAAGCATAATTAACTAATTACATTAGTTCAACGTGCGGAAAGGCGGCCCCAAACAATCTGATGCTTGGCTGGTAAAATATACGAGGGCAGAGCAATAAGCTTTCCGGTACGCAGTACACAGCTTAGATGCAGATGACCCGGCAAAAAATGTGGAAACTGCCATTCATTCGGAAAGTTTTTCAAAGATTTCAACTCAAGATCAGCAGTTCAGCACAGGTCAAAGTCATACTTATTGTAATACTCTGATAGTAAGTAAAGAAATAAATCGATGTCGAGTGATTATTTTCTATGATTACAAAGTGGTTTAAAGCAAAACCAGTGTGTTGAGTGCTAGCTTGCTTTGTTTGATGATGATGCGCCTTCAAGAACCAGAGTGCTAGCTCGGTTGCGGAATTTAAGCTTGCCAGGCGGTCCTGGATGATGCGGTACTGTGTAGTCGACCAGAGGAGACTACCGCGAACAACATTGATGCTGTGCAAGCGATGTTGGAAGAGGACCCGCGGGTGACTGTAACACGGCTGGGAAAAGCCCTTTTGATCTCTTCGGGATAAAACCGCAACATCCTACATGCAAAATGTAGCATAAGATAGGTTTGCGCATGCTGGGTACCCCAAAAGCTCAATGAAGACCAGAAAGCAACTCGCGTGAAATGATGACGCACCATGCTTGTCAGGTTTGATGGTGGACGTCCCAACGCCGTCTGGGAGATCTTCAATGAAGGTGAAACGTAGGTATATAGTTTCGACCCAGAAACCAGGTGACAATCGGCGCAGTGGACAGCAGTTGGGGGGGGGGCGCTTCAGAAATTGCAGCTTGACCGCAGTGTAACAAAGCAGATTGCAGCTATGTTCGTAGCTAAGACCGATCATATAGTTACTGTACCACTCGTACAGTAACGCGCCGTCACCGGAGACTGCCATGCCTTTCACATTCTGCCACAAATAATAGAAGCTGTAGCCAGGCTTTGTCCAAGGACTATAGCACGATGGAACTTACTGCATCATGACAAACTACCTGCACACAGAACCCAATTTGTTGCAGATTTCCTGGTTTTAAATCTCAACCAGGTTGCTCACCCACCCTACAGTCCAAACCTGCCCCAGTAAGACGTATTATTTTCAATGTCATCTATGTGGCGCGTAAAATCCGCTTCGCTTCTCCAGATTCTGCTCTAGTGGTCTTTAAGGAGATACGTGATGGCTTACCCGTGCCGGCGTGGTCTAGCTGCTTCTCCAGACGGTTTAAGTGCATGGAGCTACGTATAAACGTTGGGAGAGCGTACTTCGAGAAAATCCAATGTTTATTTTGTTGTAAAAAATGAACATTTTGTACCTCCGGAAAAATACCTCTCTACTATCATATTCAACATAAAGGTTGTACTAGCTGCTTTATTCGTGACAATAAAATGCGGTTCCGAATGTTTTCTCCAATACTTCACTCCACGACCGACCGTTACGTCCTTGTTTGGACTCATTCGGTTGCGATAGACTGAGTAGGGAATGCAGCTCAGCACGTTTTCGTTGACGTCTATTGCCATTATTACTAAACTATTGAGCTCTGCAAGCAGAGCTTTACTCAGCGGTTAGAAATTGCTTGTCGGGTTTTGGAGTACCCGCTATGTGTATTGGATTGCGACACTTTGCCTCCGTTGTGGCCTTGGTTAGCGTTGGTCATCCTGCGTTATTCCGATCACTGAGACCAAAGCGGAATAGGAGAATTTCTAAGTGCTACAATAAAATTCGTTGGTATGAAAAAGCCAAACTACGCATAAATCACTCGTCCAGATTATAGACAAGAACGTAGAGCAGGGCAATCCTGTTTTACTATCAAGATCTGGGGCTGATGCTGTTGAAGTGCACTAATAACAACTGACACGTTTTCCAGCTAACTGCATTGCAAGCCAATGAGCCGTTGCCAAAGGTAACCTGAATCGACGAGCATCACAGAGAACGAAAACTACGACCACTGTTTACTTAGAACACTGTAACAACGGTAAAGTCTACCAATCAAGTCGTTAACGGGACATCATGTGTTATAGTAGCAAATATTGGAAACCCATGTTGTTCAGTTTGCTGAGCTCGGTACTTTTGTTGCACATTTTTCCTCGTCACTCAAGGTGATGTTATCAGTGCGCTAGTATGTGGCAGAGCGGCGCGAAGCGAAACGTCAATGAGTGTCAGTGATCGATCGTCTAGGCGGACGAGCAGAGTTTGGGTTGTTCTACAGGCCATCGAAATTTATCTCTCTCGTACGTCGTAGCGCCAGTATGCATCGCATTGCCATTACTGTATTAGTTTGAGATATTTCCTTAACGTTCTCTGTGGTTAGATTTGCTTGCTTGTGTATGAACCTTCATCTGCAGTGCTGCGTAGTAAGCATCCAGTTCAGAGCGTCGGTTAATTAGAATGGTTTGAAATTTATTTTTAGTCTCGAAAATCCACTGACAAGTATATTTTCGTTCCCTTGGTTAACCGGTGGCCTTTTTGATTTTTAAACATTTAAACCAAGGAATGTGGGTCGTGTCTCCATAAGCCACTTCGTGTCCTTTGATTGGTGTTGACAGTCTCCTTTAATTATGCCAACTTCCCTTCCTTTCATCATTTAGATGATATCGTTAACACTGCCCTGTTCGACTTCTTCTTTCGGCCTTGAAAACAACGCTCTAAAACTATCATTTAGTTGGTGTGCTACATAAATACTACGTGGTTGTAGTGATTCTGTTGTTAGATGCGATACGTCCTTGATGTGAGCAGCACTGCATTTTTATAACCACTAATTTTTATTGTGGTTGCGCTATTTCTTCGGGCTGCTTCCTATGAACTTTGCTAGATACTTGTTTTGCAATATTAGGTGTGTATGGTTCTCTTCATGCTTCCTCAGTTCTATCGTGCTACGGCGTGATTCGGTTCTTTTGAAAGACTTTAGATCCAGTTATTCTTGTGGTTTAATGGATAGTTGTTGTGGTAATATGAGAGCACGTCTGCGTGGATCTTCCTCCAATATACACATCCTTGAAGTTAAACGTCAGCGTTCCCTTGGAGTTATAATTCCATGCTTGGTACTTCGCTCCTTTTTGGAAGTTTAATGGCAGAATTGATAATTTCGGACTTGCTGTTAACTAGCTCATTCGCAGATTGTATGGAGACACGTTACACAATTACAGACGTGTCATGCATGTACCGGAGCCATAACGTCAGATGGATTAACGGTATTGATTTACTCCAGTATCTGCATCAGAGCTTCCGCAATAAGTCGTGATATTGGTGATCCCATGATCGTTCTTTTCAGTTGCTGGCATACCTACCCAGCATAGTAACTTAAGTGATCATACTGATATCCAGGGCTTCCCATTCACATTCTGGATTGATGTTTGCCAATTTATTCGGTTGGTTTCAAAATAATTCCAGTAAATTCGTGTTGGACCGACGTGAAACTTTCCGTGAGGTTAAACGGCTGCATGATTTAGTTAGCCTCTATTGTAAACTCCGTTAGTTAGTTGAACATTGTTCAGTATTTCTGATGATTGGTTCCGACTCGAGAAGTAGAGAACTCAATCTCATCCACCTGTATTTTGCTAATTAGTGCGGTTTGGTTTCTGGCATGGAAAGGATTGGACTAATTGAATCTTCGTCTTTGCGTACCCTTTGCAGTCCATAGAACAGAGACGTGGTTGCACATAGGAAAGACGGACGTTGAATTTTCGCTACCCGGCATGTCGCTGAACCGGTTCACAAAAGGAGGAGGGGTAATCCTGGATTACAGAACTGACTTACAGTGCAAAGCTATGGAGGATTCAGACTCGCAGTTCCCCGACTCACTTTGGTGCCGCTTGCAGTTATAAGGCAGGGACGCTTGCCTTACTATCTTAGTGTACTGCCCCATAACTCTACACCCAAAAACGACTACCACCTAGTGGCTGCTTTAAGATGCAGTTTACAACGAAATTGCACTCACATACTCATCATGGGTAATTTCAACGTACATTTTGTAAAAACTCCTGCCGCGATCGGAAAACAATTCAAAGCCGATCTACAAGATCCCGTAACCACTGCTCTTCTTTCCAATCACAACACTTTGCAGACTCGGATCAGAACAGGTAACAGGCCATCTGTGCTGGATCTTGTGCTTACCAAAGTGGAGCGTATGATTGATGTGTTGATTTTAGACTTCCCGTTGGGTCGTAGTGATCCGCAGCCATCAGATTCAACTTCGTCTGCTATGCAGAATATCTGAATGATAACGATGATACTGTGAGAACCATCACAAGCTACGATCGAGTAGTCGAACTTGTCTGCGCTAAACTTTGGTCGTTCCTTGAAGGGGAACCCCCGGAAGTCGCCTGGTTTGAGTTTGTCAACAAATTCAGTCAGCTGATTGCAGAGGCTTCAGGGCTAAGAGTTTGCAATAAGTGTACATCGGTTTCTTTCGTTAGGAGCAGAACTCGCAAATGGACGGCGGGAAGCAACGCAGCATGGCAAGTGTACGGAGAAGCACTAGCATCCGAAACTTGGAAAAACTACCTAGCCTAAAGTAACCACTGCACACAAATGCTAAGAAAAGACAAAGCTACCTATTAGCACCACATCGCAGAAATTTTCTGTGGCAACCACTAGCTGCTATACAAGCACGTCAATAACCTACGAAAAGTGAGGAAAGGATTTCCTCTACTCAGGATGTTTGATGGCCCAAAAAGAACGGCTGTGGAAGCAGCAAATGCGCTGCAGATGCAATATGCCCCCAAGTTTCAAATGGTCTTGCCACCAGGCGATCTACCAAGCTTTGTCGTCTCCTCGCCAGGACTAAGCCACAAACTAATAACCACGGTGGTTGAATTGCAAAAGCTGACGTCTCTACGCAAACGCAGCTCGCCGGGAGTCGACAGCATTATTTCAGAAGCACTTGAAACAGAAGCAAGCCAACTGACTGAAAGTTTAGCTCAGTTTTTACGGCGCTACTTTACCAGAGTTAAGTTCCCGCAGTGTGGAAGCTTGGAATAATAACACCGATTCACAAGGGTGGAAGAAGAACTGATCCCTCCAACTACCGCCTAATATCCCGTCTTCCTATAATTTCCAAGGTCATGGGATCCATAGCTGCCGATGCACTGGTATGCTATCTGGAAAAGTGTAACATCAGCACGCCTGAGAAGCACACTTTCTGTCGACAGCAGTCGTGTACAACGAATTTACTAACCGCACGGGGTAGTTGGACCGAGGCAGCTGATGCTGGGGTAGGTGTTGATGTGATCTACCTGTATTTTTCTAAGGCATTTGATCGTCTAGGTCATCAGATACTTCTCTCCAAGCTCCAGCATTACGGGATCGTCGACTCCCTTTTAAGCTGGATTGCAAAGTTTCTACTTCAATGACAATTAGTGATCAGAGTTCGGAGCTCTTTCCGGACCTCATGCAAGCCGAGGGTGGTGTGTTGCAAGGCTCAGATCTAGGTCCACGTTTGTATTTAGTGTTTATTGATGACCTTGCACAGGGAATCGCCTCAAAAGTACTAATGTTTGTAGACGATAACAACATCTGGCGCAGGATTCAGGCGGACGCCGACCAGCAAGTCCTTCAGAGTGACTTAAGTACGGTGTATCAATGGTCAACCCAAAACTTACTGCATTTTAAAGTCAGTAAATGCAAGGTGTTTTCCATCCGACATCAGAGCAGCTACTCATACGGGCTCGGAAGGAATATACTACGACGAGTAACTCTCATACGTGACTAGTGTGTCCTGATTCAAGATGCCATGGGTTGCTCCAGGCAATCTAAAAATACCTCGAAGACTGGGAACCAACAGGTCGAACTTTTCTGACGGGCTTTTGAACAAATAAACAGCTCCATATTTCGACAAATGCTCAGTGCGTATGTTCGCCCCCATGTCGAATACGCAGTTCAAGCCCGACATCCAAAGCTGAAACACGACCTTAATGCACTGGAACAACCACGACGTCGGGCATCTAAGAACGTCACTGGAATGTGCGATC
The DNA here is from genome assembly GCA_944474145.2 of Dicrocoelium dendriticum. NCBI lineage: Eukaryota > Metazoa > Platyhelminthes > Trematoda > Plagiorchiida > Dicrocoeliidae > Dicrocoelium > Dicrocoelium dendriticum. The sequence goes on from OX104070.1 coordinate 24,939,385, forward strand.
TTTCATACCAGGAGAGGCTGCAACGATTGGAGGTATTCAGTAGATTACGAGGCGACCTGATTATGGCATGCTTGATTCTACGAGACCCACATCATGTGTGCCGCCCATTACTGCAACTCAGCAACAATACAAACCTGAGGGGCCACTCACTAAAAGTCGCAAAACAATACAGTCATCTGGAGTGCCGCAGAAATTTCTTTTCCATTCGTGTCTGTCACCCATGGAATGCTCTCCCAGAATCGGTCGTCTCTGCACCGACACTAACAGTATTTAAAAGACGGTTGGATGAAGCACTCATCCACTTACACTTTGTCACTAAACACTACTTCTCCATCCTTCAGCGAGAGTTTAACATGGAATTATTGATGTTAACTGCGGGTGCTGCGAACCTAAGCGGATGGCACGACTAAGGCGGAGCAAACGAGAAGTCCCTATTTTCATATTTAAAGTACCATCTGTTTTACTATCATTATTATCATAATTGTTATGTTGATATCCCCATCAACTATCCAATGGGACTTGAAAAGCAACGCTTCTTAACTCGTATATATTCATTGTTCATTGTTTAATGATCAGACCATCAGCTTTAACATTAATTCGTTCTTGATTTTGATCAGCCCAACTGTTTGTGTTTTATTTCATGCTGTGTTGATTTATGTCACCATTTTCGAAGTGGGATCATGCTCGATGGGGCGATATATGGCCGGGATCGAAGATGGCTTTTAGCCGTTGCCACCTAATCTGTTTCATCCGTTTTTCTGCAACTTGTCGCAAAAGGTAGTGAAACTTTTTAATGGGTTATCACAGGGACTAGCGTTTGTCTAATGTGTTGGTGTGATTATTCGGACCGCCTGTTGTGTTCAAAACCTTTTTCAGTTTAACCGAGTAGGCAATTTATGAAGCGACCCTGACGCTAAAGTGTATTCCATGTTATTAATATGTCGTCTTCGGTTATGGTGCCTTGCCGAGTGGACAAGCATTGACCCATCCTTTACTTTTGGGGTGTCCGGCTTCCTAGTGAGACTTATTTAACTTGCTAGTAAGTGTAAATTTATGCTGGTTTCTGATGTCTTAAATAAAGTTATGTTTGTAGACTCAATATCTACGTCTTGGGGAGGAGCCTGCAACAGCCCGTCATTAGATCATCCACAGACCTGGACATCAACAAGCCAGCATGGGGCACGTATGATCAAAATTATAATTACAGATGCCTATAACTGCCTTAGAAATTAGGAAAAGGTCATAAATAACAATAGAATTGACTGCCATATTGCGATAGGCCCCATCATTACATATGCGTTTGAGTTTTACACCAACTCATGGCTGCGTAGCCGATAAAGTCAGCTGCGGAATCTCAGGGACGGATACGTTCTGATTTATTAGTTTTATATAAAAGTTGTCGTCAGTACACAGATGATGCTTTGTATATTATTTCGAACACAATGAGCAACATCTTAGCTACAGGCAAACAACTACCGTTTGCTGAAAAGTCGTGCAAAATTATACTATTTTAGCTGTACATAGAACGGGTTCGCCCAGTATTATCACAGATTGCATCCTATGATAATTTGGAAAAATGTTGACGATTAAAGTCACAGTTTATTTTACAGCTGTGGTGATTAGTACCATGCGAGCAAGTTCTACTGAATAACACTACTGCTATAGTCTCAAGCTGATGGAATGTAAATGAAATATATGTGAAATCAAATGACAATAAAAATAGCAGCCTAATTATTTGCGGATCCTTCTGTGGGCGGATTTGTGAATACAATTGCTGCATAGTATAACATTTTGTCGGTGTTAGTTGATGGAATTTTAATATATTTACTTTAATAGCTGATTTAGTCATCAACGTTTCAGAGCAGCAAATATTTGCTGTTACAGAGTTTAGCAGTTTAATCCTGTACAAAGGCACTTATTGTGGGTAAAGATAATCAGGTATAAATAAGTATGCGTTGCACTAAATTATGTGCAACATTCTGAAGACAATCCCCAGTTTTGCAAGACCAGATCCATTTGAATTCAATCTTACTTTTTGAGAGCTCAGGTGTGCAATCGCATGCATGTGATTAAATTTCATTTAGCCTTACGTACTCGAAAAACAAACAGACAAAATTCACGGGGATTGACAGTTTAGTACTCAGATCCATAACCTGTGAACATAATACCACTTGAAATTGCTAGTTGTAGGTATGAAGTACATGATAAATTCGTTAATAATAATGCAGTGTTTCTACGAAGCCTTTAATAGAATATACATCTGACACTCAAAATTCGACTTAATTATCTCGCTTGAGAAGCAAAATGGCGTCAACCATATTGGTCAACTGCTTTGGGTGCCAGAGGTTATAAAGCTAGCTTATCATGTAAGCCATGTTAGAAATGGTCCAGAAACTAAGGACACCGGTGACCGCTGGGTGCATGTTTATGCCTCTTCGTCATAGCGTAAGTACAGACTTGTGCTGCGGTGCTATTTGCTCAACGACGACCGCGTTATTTTTGAGTACGTGGTTAGGGACAGTTACTCGTTCTTTTGATTCATTTTCTCGACGGAACAACAGGAAGCCATAGTTTGGAAATATACCCAGTCAATACTTTGGAGCCAATGCAACTAGGAGATAAATGGAATTAAAATGATGGAAACAGTAGGGGTCAGTTTGTATCTGGCACTTGTTTTATAGCTACACACACGCTGCATGGTACAGTTTTAACATTGTGGTCATTAAATCTTACGGGATTCGGGCCTACTCTTATCCTCATGTTCGGTAGTGTCTTAAGCCACTGAGCCGCTGGTTACTCAAGCTGCTTCTACTCACCTTAGACTGAAGCCGGGGTTGGCGCACTTCAAATTTTGGTTCATGACGTAGTTGACTTGAGTGAGATGGCAATTGCTAATTCAACAATGCATATTAGCTTCGAATTCCGGTGTTTAATTTGAAGCTGCAAGGGTTCTGGTGACGGATTTATTAGCATTAATATTTTAATGCTAGACACTTGCACATAAAACATAGGTTAGGTTAGAACACGACATATCTATTCTATATAGTCTATTATATGGCAAAAACGTTTTCAGACAAAGGGCGTTTCCAAGCCTAGCTAGCTATAGAGCAAACATAGACAGAAAACTGCCTATTAGTCTATTCAGAGATCCTAAATGGACGAAGCGATCTTCCAGTGTATTCCTAGATGTGTGGTAGCTATCTGCCTGAGTTTTGCTACCAGGCATCTGCACAAATACCCAGTGAATACCCTACTACTTATAAATTAGCAGCAATCGCCTTAGCCGCTTACATACCACTCTGCTTGATGGCTGCTTGCGAAGGAAGTGGTTGCTCTGGGAGCCAGCCCTGTCCTCTGCACGCTCGTACCATGTATAACAGTGGATGATGAGCCGCGATATATCGCAGTTATTTAGCAGTCATGGCGGTCTGTTTGTGTCGCCCATGACTCAGTGACATAAGTTGCTGGCTCGGAAGAATAAGGTCTTGTTTTCAAATCTAGAAAGATTCGTCAGTTACGCGCTACTGACGGCTCCGATTAGGACGAAACGGCCGTCTGACGCTTTCTTGGTTCGGGTGGTGGCTGTCTGATTGAAGAGCCATCACTAAACATTTTGGTTAGCGTAAACCAAGTTAGGCCGAAGTCAAGGCGTATCGTCAAAAAACATGTTGGAGCTATTCAGGAAGTAAAGATTAAAGGTTACTAAAATTTTATCAATGCAAGCTGAATAATGATTAGTAATTTATACTTTCATATTTAGTTTGAGGGACTACTGCATAAATGTCTCTGTAATCCGCAAACGCGAGGACTTTATGCACTTGCGATCATATAACGCACTCAGATGTTCTCTTTAGCCCATAAAGTAAAATTGATTTAATTACTGTAACAGCGAGCAAAACATCAAGTTAAACCAATGGAGAAACATAAAATCACCAATTTTTTTAGTGCAATTTCTTGCTAAGTATATCAAGACCTTAGATCTAGAGACCTATCGCTTTTGCGTTGCATAGTAGGTGGACCACTGCATGTATCTTCGCGCAGCATGAATGGTCGCAAAATGTCACCAGTACATTGGGGCAGAATCACCACATGGTACTTACCAGTAACATTTACTTATCTGTGCAACTAGTAGAGTTGTTAGATCACCAGGTGGATCACTGTGCACAAGGCCAGCAATTGCGCACCACAACATGTGGAATTTGGAGACACACTGAGGCTGAAGCAAGATATTTAAGAGTGAAATGGATTGAAGCCCTGAAAACTAGACAAAATGTTATCCAATACTTGCATCGAGATTTTAAATTCACCGTCGGATGGTCAAATTGGCGACGGTAAATATAGCCACACTTATTAAATGTTTAACAACAAAAGGAAAAACGGCAACACCAGATATCGATTTATTAACTTTTAAGTTTCATACAGGTAGCAATGTGGTGCACTTCTAACGACTATCCTGTATAAAAGCGAACAGGAACTAGGAAATAAGTGCAATCATCGATCGGTATAGACGAAGGACGCGTGATACACAAATCAATCTCCGTCGATACGTTGCGTATGAAAATTCTCTGTGAAACGGAGCTTCAGTACGAAACCACTATGGAAGTGCGCAAAATGGACCCAAAATTATATGTTCAGCTTGAGTTCTAACATATAATTCCTCTGCACTGCATTACGTTTTACCAACGGCATTTTAGTTTCGGTAACAATCACATCTTGATAACCAGCATATATTGCGCGATCTCAGTCATCTTAGTATGTTAAAATCATTCAATAGCGACTTCTCAACTTACTTGGAGTAGTGAGAATGCTGGCTGTGATGATCAACGATGAGATGACCGCAATTACAAGCAGTGCAAGTACGATACCACGCCAATTTTTCTTCTGGGGATTGTTGGCTAGAAGTTCCTTTACAAAACGAAGGAACCAGTAGAAAGATTAATTAGCGACAAGTATCGAAGATACGTGTGTGTAACGAAGGTCTGAGTTACTATGCTACTATATCGACCGCCCAAATTTAAATGATAACTTATTAGAACAAGAGCACTTACAATAGCTTAATTGCGTTAACATAGAGTAGTCACAGATACATGTCTCTCAGCCTTGCTTTGTAAACCAATCACTGAGGTTTTTCAACTTCCGCGTGCCATATAACACAAAACGTATATCTAGTTTATTATTAAATAACGCGTTAGGCGTGTTATTAATTATTGCAATTGAATATGGAATCTACCATGGGGAACAAACAAGGTTAACCAAATTGAATTCATCGTGAAATGAAAGTGACTATATTAATTTCGCTAGTCAAGCTAAGCGCGTGGTTCACATAAGCTATAAGGTCGAAGATGCATGGGTCAGGAGCTTTTCTGTCTATCGGGTTAGCTAATCCTTAGCAAAGTATATTTCCACGGACTCTACTTTCTTTCTTGATGGAACTTACCATTTCTGGAGCGGTCTACCTTCTTGTGTGGCAGTTGAACGCGACTCCACCTAGTTATATACAAACAAACGCTTGGTATTCCGACTCTGACCAAAATCAATTAAGAGCAAGTCGCACTCAGAAAGCGACCGGTTAAGTGCTACTCCACGCTGTTCACTTGAACTGAAATATCGTGACAGGTAAGTCGAGAGGGTATATTGTATGAATGTTTACAAGTCTACTTGATTCAAGGAGTGAAGTTGGACGTTCTATAATAACGATGTCTAATTCCTAAACAAATCAAGTAAAATAAAATACACGAGCACTGGTAAAAATTACTTGACACCCCACTGGCCCGCTTATGATAACGTTTTTTCTGCCTCACTATCAATATAATATGTAGGAACTAAGCAAGGAAGGGCCCAATGGATATCCCAGGAGCAACATTAGTGGTTACGTTACCCGGTGCTAAATTTGCGGCTTGTGAATGTCTGTCTTAAATAGAGTTGATGGACAATTATCCAATTAAGTGCCGGCCAGTAACCATGGGGATCACAAGCTTGCATTGTACTCCGAGGGCGCGGGTTCGGGCCTGCGTAGGTGACAAGACGACCCTCGCCGTAACATTGGGCAACGTGAGATGTGTGGTGGTTGCGTGACAGCGAAACATCTGTAATGCTTTCTGGCGCACGAAGATGATCCCATCAAGAAGGCTGCAATGTGACTTAAAAAAGCTAATGTCACCAGAATTATGTCTCGAGGAATTGCAAAACGAAAATTTGTTAGATAAATGGAGCAAGTTATGCAGTTATACTGGGAGGGTAGTTAGCCGAAATACGCCAAAAGGATTCTAGTTTTATCGTATGTGCTTAAGAGAAGCTGTGGTATGCATGTATGCGTAACCTGCCGAGATAAGGGGTCAGTCATGGTAATGGATAGATAGGATGAACGACTGTATAGATTGGTAATATACATCGTTCCTTTATTATTACTTCATTGGTGCAGGAATTTACTGACTACATGTGTCGTATGAACTCTGTAATAATGTAAAGTATTTTAATCAGCAATTTCACGGATAAGAAGCTATAAATGCATTCATGTGCAGTATTAACGGTATTATAGTACATGGGCTATTGTAAGTGGCCAAATTACCACCATAGCTATGTAGAGATACACAATGAAAATGTTTACAATAACTAGACTGCTTTCTTAACATTGTGTTCTAAATACTAGAATAAGTAACATAAGTTGATTGCTTGAATTCTGGTTAGTTTCTGTTGAAGGTTCAACTATCAGTCTTAACGGGGATTGAGGGGAAAGGAATCGGGTACTTCGGGCCTGAGAGATATTAAGACATCTAATGTAGAGTGAATGATAATTACTTTTAGTTGCAACTTTCCTTTTAGTTGACAGTTTTAAAAGCGTCAAGCAGTTACTGGTAAATACAGACTCATCATTTCTAGCATGACAGCACTGTTCAAGATTTATCCAACCCGTTGCATCAAAAACATTAAAAACCCACCATAACCAACATTAAATTAATGATGACCTCAATCTGGATATATACAGGGTCCCACAAGTACCTTACTGAAATAACGCGCATCTATTGGGCCCAAGTTTAGTGTTTAAATGCTGCATCAAGCACTGGTGAATTAGTGTTGCAAATCCGTTTGAGTTGACACTGAATTGGCCGTTGAATTTTATACATAAATAATATACGTGTTTTCATCTGAATACTGAATACTGAATACTGTATCATAGAGCAAGCAGAAATGAATTCTGTACACCTCTTTTTGAAATATGGCCATAAAGGTTATATAAGTTGTCAGCCGTGAATATCGTTGTCGTTCTAATGTAACATTTAAAATATCTGACTTACTACATTTCAGGATTCACAAAGGTGCTATGTCATCGAAAGTGTGCAGTCGTTCTCTGAATCGAATATTGGCAAAATACAATCTAATAACGT
>OX104070.1:24947103-25184125 GCA_944474145.2 Dicrocoelium dendriticum
GGTCTTCAGATCGTGTGCCCCAAGCTTGTAGACGTGGACTTGTCGATGGCGGATATGAACAACGCGAGGAGTAGTGATGGGCGTGCGTTAATTCTGGGCGACCACCCGCTGAAGCTTACGCGTTCCGTAATGGATCTAGACGTCCTCTCACGCTACGATCTGAAGTCTTCCGATAACACGAACAGACTATACGAAAACTGACTACGCCTGCTTAGGGCGCTTAGACGCAGCTTCTGCACTTGGTCTGAAGTGATTGCCACTTATCTGTATTCTTCCCTAATAAGATCGGTGTTTGAGTACGCTTCACCCGCCTAATGACCGGTCACAATAGAAGTTGCAGAGACTGGAGCGGGTCCATCATGTAGCTACTCGGCTCATTCCTAGTTTACGAAGTGTGTCATTCGAGGATTTTTCACCCTGTCATATCATCGCCTTCGAGTTGATCTCATTATAACACAGCAGATATTGCACCTGGGCCACTTCCCTATGTTGAGGCCGCTGCTGCACGTTTGCACACCATGCAGCACACACGGACACCGGTACAAACTAGTGGCACCGGATTTAAAGCACATCGCTCACCGTCTATGCTTCGAGCTTCGAGTGGTGAAATATTGGAACAAGTTACAGGAGACGCTAATCAAGGCGAAATCGGTGTCGGAATTTAAGAGATTCCTTGAAGTCCACATTGCGGCCTACAGGTATAGGGAGCGCATCGTACCCGATTAGGTTGTGCAGCTGGAACATGCTGCCACTGCGCAGGAAATAGCAACGTGATTCCGCGCTTGTGCCTGATCTACCTATGACGGAGCACCACAGATTTTTATCTTCTCGCTCTCTGTTATCTGTATTCAGTATTCAGAATATCGACCAAAAGAATACACAATCCAAAATGGCAAAATGCACCAACATTTTAACAGAATAATCTGCATACATATATGACGCGTCTTATTATCAGCTGTGTATTGAAAATATGTGGAATCAGTATGATGCGCACACGACGGTAGGACTGTGTCAAATCGTTCTGATTAAACGAAGCTAATCGACAACATCAGCAGGGCAAGGCCATAGTGTCGCAGAACTCGGTCCATCAGCTACGGACGGTTTATTCAGCGAAGCGAGCTCAGTAAATGCAATAGCCTGACAAGCATGTAGGTACCTAGCTATAAATAAGTAAGTCATTTCCATAACTAACGAGGCTGCTACACTCATGAGACTCAGTTAAACATACCCGCTCCAGCGAGTCAGTCAGTGCGTAAACGAAATATGGGTGCGGCAAAGGTTGTCAGAAATAGGATCTCTTGTCTTAAAACACGTGCCAGAACGCCGATGAGAGATCAAGCTGGTGAAGAACTTCGCCTTAGCCAAACGTGACAGGACATCACCTAACGTAGGCGGAGCATACTGTTCTCTACGAAAAGCTTCATTCAGCGGCTTAGGATCTATGCGCAGACACAGATCACCGTCCAAAATGCGTAACAATATCGACTTCGTTAACGCCGTCTGTCAGCTTATCGACCTTAGCGCTTGCGCTCAATTTTGTCGTTGTTTAATTCGGTGGCGAATTTGCCAAGTAATGTAAAAAGAACTCTTCTAGTTGGCAACGCAATCGGTCGTATTGAGGGCTCTATTGACAAATAAACGAATCCTTCAAACCTCCCCAAACCTGGGTTAAACATGGATGGATATTATTCCTTAATATCTGTCTCCGCTTCACATACATGCACAAAATGCTCATGATTAAGAGGAATAAAACAAAGGTTGGATGGTATCAATGAGCTGTTCCACCACGACCAAGAAATCCAACTGATGTGAAGTGCCGTTCTTGGGATAGATCATTTCGATTGGGAACAAACTTATCGGTTATAGCTTGGAACTGTTCCACTCGTTGTTTAGGTGTCACACGAATTCCTGCGCTTCGCTTTGCTGGAATAATGTTTATGGTAGCAACGGGTCCAACTGGAAATACACCATCTCGTCACTAACCAATAAACGCATATAGACGCACTTATTTCTACTTGTCTGTGACACTTTGCTGACTGAATATTTAGAGAAGGTAGTCGTTGTGTCACAGTTGAGCGCACTCACCTTCGGAGACGGATATCATCCAGCCAAATGATTCCGTCTGCCGCGTTTAGCGCAAATTCAGACAGACACCAGACGTTTATCGCGATCTTATGGATATCGCGCAGGGCAGAATTTGTAAGTTTCCTGTATCTTGATTACAGGCTTTGCAGTTTTGTCAGGTAAACTGGATACGGCACACAGCTTTGCTTTAGTCAGCTACAGCATTTACTGGATTGGGTGTGTAGCTGACGATTCACTGTGGCAAATATCAAGATATTGTCTGAACGATAGACGCCGTTACCACAACAGCCGCTTCGTAAGGATTTCAACATAGATCCGCAGTACGATTATATCTCAGATGAGACTGTCAGACATGCAGTTGCAAAAACTGCAAGAACGCGCCAGAATCTTTAGCTCAGTAACCTATTTCTGGATAGTTTCGGGTAAGAAAGAGATACCACTGATAAGTCTTGTTAGTCTGGCCTTCGTATAAATTACTGAATTTTCGGACGACATTTGCCAGGTTAGCTGGGTCTTCGTCCTTTTTCGGAGGGCATCGTTTCCAGGACGCGGCGTGCTTCATCTCCGATCGTATGTCTAAACATCGCCAATCGATACGCCATTGGTTGTTCATTCAGCTGCTCCAGTACACAGAAACGGATTCTTCTTCTTTTTCAGTTTCTCAAATTATTGGTCAAATTTTGTTCTTCCATGTTTATTAGGTGTTTGCGCAGCTGGTTCCGCTTCAATCAGTAACTGAGCACCATTGCGTGATTTTGGCTTGCTTTTCCCTGACACTATGCAGCAGAAGACTCTGTCATATAGGGAGAAACAGTTTATTCAGCAAAGGTAGCCTGTCCCGCATGCAGTTACCTTATTGTGGATATGTAAGTTGTTTCCATAACTAACGACGACGCTGCTGCACTCATGCGATTGCTCATTTGAATCAGTTAAACATACTCGCTCTAGCGATCCAATCAGCGCGTAGATGAAATAGTTGTAGCGGTCCAATCAACTGCTCTGTTCGCATGCGGCACATTTACCGTTTGGTTGCACAATCCTCTCACACATGGCAGGCACAAACTCCGTATGATTTCATAAGTTGGGTTCCAGCCGACGGGTCGTTGAAGCCTCTGCAACTTCGAGCAGAGGAGCCGTGCACTGTCGATTAAAGATTTTAAACGATTTCCGCGGAAGTCGGCACATGGTGCAATCAAAGATATGCTAGGCAATTGAGATTGTGCACAGCTTAGGGCCGTTTTCCTCCAGGTTACATGTGTCAGTCATAGCTGATATTTACGTAAGCCACTTGGACAAAACCAAACTTGCCTTTTATACAAAATGTTTTCTTGAACAGCAGGAACTTGGATGATGCAATTACTGTAGTTGATAGCCTCCATTAGGCGGAACTATTACATGATGCTCGAAACCACTTTTATCCTTTATCAAATTTACAATGGAAAACAAAACAGATAACATTTCCATTTTATGGATGTAGACCTAAAAATAAATCCGGGTGGTACACCTACTCGAGCAGTGCAACATAAGCCCAGTTAGATGGGACAGTAACACAACTCCAACCATTTCTGCTCAATCGACTACAAACGAGCACTCTTTCGCAGTATCCGCAAGATATCATAAGATTTACTCTGAAGGGGCGGTGGACAACACGCTGCAACTTATCTCAGCAACACTAGGGGAATAAGGGTATCTCGAGAGGTTAATCATGAGGCACTCACACAATAAAACAAACGAGCAACCTAAGGCCGACTTCCCCAAGATGAAAGTATGCATCACTTTGCCTTTCAAATGAGAACAAAATGATTAGCGATTTCGATATCGTCTCCGCCAGTCCATTAAATAATGCTATAATGCGGCTGCACTGGTCCTACTCCAACAAGATAAAACATTGTTCTGGAGATCCGACACGGACAGTCCAGACACGTATTTTACCGCCTCTTCATCTACTTCTCGCATTGTACTTGCGGTAGCAATTTCCTGGGTCGAACTGTGTGGAGTTCAAAACAATTCCCACGTAACTTGGTGGCAAATGGCCCTAGGTTACGCACAACCTCCATCGCCTAGCATATTCTTGATTACCTCAGATGCCAACACTTGCGGGAATCCTTCAAGATCCTTAATCGACAGAGCACTGCTCGTCCACTCCAGTTTGTGGGGGCTTTAGCGTTTCGTCGGCTGGAACACACGTTATGTAATCAGACGGATTTTGTGACTACCATGACCGAAAGAGTTAACACAATGTTCTATCGTTGCTTGTGTTCAGCATACTTATTTCATAGATTGCCTCTTCAAAGCTGTTGAGTAGACGCGAAATATCTGAATTCAGCTGAGTAGGTTAAAACATTATTTCCTTCAGTTATTATGAAATCCTAAATGCTTTTATTACCGCCTTCTTAAAGGTGGACTCATATGCGTTTTAGTTGAACTCATCTTCCCAGGGGATATTCTTACAATGAAGTACTGTCATTGAAGTTTGCCGGCACTTAATCAGATATCATGTAGGTTGTGATACTTAACGGGAACTATCCAAAATGCATGCAACTGGCTACCTACGATGAAGATTTTGCTATCCCTAATAAACATTTGACCGAATCTTTCTACATCATGCGTTATATCAATGTTTAATGAACGCAGAGTTTCGTCTTACCCTGTAATACCCCTATGTTTTTCATATTCGTTCCAAAAGGACAGCACGTTCACTTATTAACAACTTGGCGAACTTGAAGGACTACTAAGGACATTGGCCACTTTTGGTTGTTGATGAGGATAATAACTGCTACTGCAAAAAACTAGTCGCATCCCTCACTTTATAGCGAAGACCTTTTTAGAAGCACGTTGTGTTCACTCATTTTCAAATCGATGGCTGCGCTTTATTGAACTGCGCTAATATCATATCGAAGGCTAGCAAACTTAATCATTTTCCAGGTTCTGAAAACCCATTATAACACTTACTCGAGTATACTATAAGTAAAATTGTGAGATAAAACATACGGTTTCAGTTGCCTATGGTGTTCAAATCCAAGTTCGTTACCTAATAAAACCGACATTACTGCGTTAGCAAGGCAGTTGTACGCCACATGCGATGCAAAACGGAAGTTCTTTCCTGGTGAATTCGCCTATCTAAAAAATTTGACTGTAAACGTTCAGTTACCATCTGAAGTGGCAGTCCGTAAATAAATTTCTACAAGTCAACCAATCGGATTTATCTGTGGAGCTGCGAGTACCGAATGACGGATACGTAATTCTAAGGTTGTCAGATGATAGGCTTTAATAACTGCGCCTCAGGTTCTAGCCGTGGATAAAAATTGAAAGCTTTCTTTCTTTTCATTAGGAGAAACGTATAAATACGGTGACTGGATCCAGTAAGCAAACGCTTCCAAGACTTTATTTTTTATGATTTAGTTCTGAAGTTTGCATTTACTTTTTTATGAAACGTGGTGATAATATCACTTTTCCGCAGACCTCCGCTCCATATTCCTTGTATCCTTTTATGCTTAAATTGACTATTTAGTGTAGTGTGAGGGTTCTGCAACTAAAGCACCCAAAGTTAAAACTGTTACTATCGTTAACCTTTTTGCACCAGTTGAGGTTATTACCCACGTTTCAGTATGCTTGTAAGCTGCAGCAGGATATTTCTTGACAAACGCTATAGTAGCAGTTTCAGTATATTTTGGTATTCTCTGAACATTGTCAAAATGAACGAAAGCATTATACGAAAACGACCAGGGTTACTTCTAATACGATAAACGGGTTCTATCTAACTAAAATATCTCTTTATATTAAAGGTGTCAACAAAGTACGGCCTGTTGGATATGAAGCCACTATAGTATTCCTAATACTTTCTTGTAATTAGTAAATAAATTGAATTTATTGCAAATCAGTTTACCCATTAATTTGCACATAAAACTGGGAAACTGTAAGCTACTTGTAGTTTTTGTGAGTAGTGTAATGTTCGTCGAAAGTAGAAGTCACCATTAAACTCCACACATTAATCACAATGCAATGATCACAAGGAATGCAGTGTACTGTAATCTGCCTGCTATTATTTGTGCAATGCAACCGCTTGTCTAAATATTGTTGGAAGTATTGAGTAGCGAATCTTTCAGTAAATTAGGATCAGGCACAATTTAGGCTTGTACCCATGATATGCAGACTAGCCTGTCTGCCAAAGTAAGCGATTGAAAAACAAGTACTGTATAAGCATTAAGTCGTTTTTGACTTTCCGCAAGTTTATAAATATATTTAAAGGTATATGCTCAAACACGAAAGATAACAACAACTCTTCAGATAATCCTCTGAGTAACAGCACAAACGTGGTTTAAACGATACTGCGTTTCTCTTTTTCTTTAATTCTGTTGTCAGAGAGTGTTTGATGCTACGATGCTCCCTTCTCTAAGATAACATTCACAATTCTGCTTTTGTTCTATCGAGGAATAATCTAGCGTACTTTAACGCAATTTAGCAAACTGAACATTTGCTAAACTATAACCTATATCTCAATAGATTTGTTTGCATTTTTGCCGGTTGGTGTTCAGTCTAAATTCCGGAGACTCTCTACTAATGAAGTTATGACGCCGGTTTAAGTTGGCCACAAGCACCTGTGGTGGCATGTTTCGTGCATGCTTGTCATCTCAGGATTAGAAAGTGCACTGTCAAATTGGTCGGCATATGCGGATTAGTCATGCATCAGTCTGGTTTGCGCCAAGCCCTATATAAACTACCATCTGTTTATGCCCACAAATACACAAGATATGATGACAAAGTGGGCGTCATGCGAACTAATTATTAATGTTTTGGTTAATAAGATTTTGCGCTGAACAAATGATTGCAGTTTATTCGAATGCTGAAAATATCAGCTACTTACTAGAAGAGTTTTGTTAAAGAAATTGATAAAGCTTTTAAGAACAATAACTGTCAAATTAGTATTATTAGTGCTTCTATTGTGTTCGCGGAATCGACAAGTAGTTTTAAGAAATCCTGGGTAGAAAGAGCATGAAATTATCATAAAATTAAATGTTAAAGGAAATAAGTTCAATACGGATAACTTTTATTAGCTTTTATCGTTATTCGTTACACGACTGGATTTCTTGTTGTTTTATAATGTTATCACACGTACATTCTAAGATAAGATGTTATAAATTATCTAGTACTTCTTGTGGAACCTAAACCGGCAATATACTCGCTCACTTCGAATTTAGCTTATATAATCACACTGCATTTTCAGTTCCGCTAATTATATGCAGTTATTGGTTAAAATGTTTATATCTGCTGTTTAGAGGACACAAATACCGATGTAAAGTATGCTTCACTATGCCGCGCAAGCGTAGGATCTGAGGAGAAGTGGATCGATGGACAAACTTTGCATCACAAATTGTGAAAATGACGCTATAATGGCAGTCTACTCAAACTTGTTGTGTTTACACTTAGGTTTATGGAGGTGGCCTGTCAAAGCAAACCTAAAGCCATACCACATATTCGCATTGATATCGTTCAGAATAATCAATATCCTCTGTTTTGCGGAATCCTTGCATAACGAATGCTGTAGTCACTTCCGTGTTATGCCATGCCGGACCACTACCCTACAATAATCGTGTTTCATTCAAATTCCAATTGTTTGGAAAGTGGTTATGCTGATCCACCACTAACAATTGGTTACCTATCCGCAAGGAGCTTATCCTTCATGTTTTTTCGTAGGCAAGTAATTCACTGATAATAGTTGTGGTGCCATATTCTCAGCTGCGCAATAGGCCCACCACATATCCTTAGACCACTGAAATTAAGATGAGGTACTGAGACACCTGTAGTATTCTTTGCAAAACGAATTGGTCAGGCGTATTTCGACAGAATTATGGCCGTTAATATAAACGGAGCTGTTGGTCACACTTCCACGCGATAAGATTTAGTCAGTTGCTAACGTCTAAGAGTTTTGGTCCGTTTATTATATAGGAAAAGGCCTAGATAATAAATTTCTGTATTATGGATATTAGTGCGTCCAATTCCCCATTGAAATGGCTGCAAACACGGTATTGGCATAATATTAAGTAGGAAATCAATGCATATTAGAGGAGCAGTAAGTACTGTATTGAAACGAGGGATCTGTTATAATCAAGTAAGTAAAAACAAGCGCAAATTTCAAGAAGGTTGGTTACAACTTTATGTACTGACACGGCGCCTTTCACCATAAATTCTCTACGTGACCACTTATTTGTGCATATATATATATATATATATATATGGTTGGCGGCATCCGGTTTCGGATTTGCCTGTCACTGTGGCCAGACACAGGACGCCTGCTTCTACAGACGGACCATGGATGGCTTGCGATGCACCACCCACAGCTCCAACCACACACCCCATATCCAGTGTAAACCCGAAGGAATAAGACCGGGAGGCATGTGGATGGGAACCACGTTTCATCAACGGAGCCGGCCCACATTCCTTCACAGGCAAACACAAGCACGCTGTATTTGGGAAATCAAGCGCACACAAGGCGGTGGCTGGACCGTAGTCCGCTCCACACTGAGTGCATGGAACCACACATTGATCCTAACACGGCCATAAGGACCGTGCATCCCGTCCCCTCCAGCAACGACCAACTGTCTCGTGGAGCCAGTGTGGACGAGATAGTGGGGAATAGACAGGTAGGTACCTTGTCAACATGCACATCAAGTGCAGCCACACCGGGGATATCAAACAACAGCCAAGCACCTGGAACGACAAGATGAAATAAAACAAATCCAATAATGCATACAGGTACGGTGGCATAACTCTAAGCTAAATAACTATATGAAGTAAGTTGGTTAGCAACCAATCCGCGATAAAGAAAAAATGTCCACAAGTTAGTTAAAAATGCTGCAAAAGCAACAGAGTTACCGAAGATAAGCGCAATTAATGTAAGCAACGTGGCCACTTAATAGAATAGTATTCAGGTAGGTAGAAAAACCAAATTAATTGGAATGAAATTTAGCCAAATTAAAAATACCTAGTTTAAGTGTATGTTGGTTTAGCCCAACTGTAGTGAAGAAGCATCATGAATGCAACATCAGCCTCAGCATGGGGCAAATATATATATATGTATATTATATATATATATATATATATATATATATATACATATATATATATACCGAATGAATTCCACGAGGATCTTCATACCGCTTTTGTACGGTCAACTTAGTGCAGTAAAACGCCATTCGAGCAAACCAAAAATAACGTTACTAGAACATGAAGAAGGTGTTTATGACAAACTCATGTTGATTTCAGGTGTTGCGAATCCAAGGCAAATTTGATCGATGCAAATTCCGTGGACGGCTCAAAAGCGCGATTTCTCAGTTGCCGGAGAAGGCACTATTTTATGTGGAATAGAAGCACCATACATATGTTCCCATTGAATTTACTAATCCAGGCCAATAAGGCGGCGTATGTGGTACCTTCGTCTGCGTGATGAGTAATCTTGCATTTCAGAAGTAGATGTTGCTTGAACTCCCCGGTGTGGATGCGTCTGTTGTAAATGGTGACAAGGTGCCTACCTGTATATAACCCACTACCTCGTCCATACTGGCTCCAGGAGACAGTTGGTCCTCGCTGGAGGGGACGGAGTGCACCGTCCTCGTGACAGTGCTAGGCTCAAAGAGTGGTTCCATCCTGTGTGGAACGGGCTAAAGTCCAGCCACCGCCTCGTGTGCGTCTGGTGTGTATGATTTCCCAATTAAGCCGTAATGCTTCAGTCCTGCTTGTCGAAGGAGTGTGGGCCGGCTCCGTTGATGAAACGTGGCTCCCATCCGCATGCCTCCCGGTTTTATTCCTTCGGGTTTACACCGGATATGGGGTGTGTGGGTGGAACTATGGGTGGTGCAGCGCAAACCACTCATGGTCCCCTTTGCAGGCGCAGGCGTCCTGTGACTGTCCCCATGAACGTCACAGTGACAGGCAAATCCGGATACTAACGCCGCCAATCATATATATATATATATATATGTATATATATATATATATATATATATATATATATATATATATATATATATATATATGGTATGAGGCATCCATTTTTACATTTGGTACGCTAATCAGTACGTTGTAACAAAATACGCGGTGTGATTTAAAGTATGCACCTTTTCGTTTAGCCTATTATCATGAAATACCCTATTATATCAAAATGATTGGACATGAAACTGATATGTGCACAAGGGTAAATACACAAAACTGTTCTTTAAATATGTACCAAACATTAGATCTTTCGCTAGTTATGCACTCGTGTCTTGAACTCGTGATTCTTGTGGGATCAGTAATTTTGTTAGGTGTTAGACTACTCATAATTTATAAATAGGTGTTAATATTTTAACTGAGCCGATTTATTCAACACGAAGCAAAATATAGTTAGTGACAAATAATAAGTGTAGGCTGTATTTGAAGTAGGATGATAGAACTTTCATTGTAATTTTGGATGCTATTGTGTCAGCGTTACTACCTAAAATGGTGTTTATCAATTTAGCGTAGACGGGCATGTATTTAGTATTCTCATCATGCTATAGTTGGCCAAATGCTCATACCAGGTAACGTGGCAGTACATAAATATATTAGTATATTATTAGTCCGCTACGTGAAAATACCACCCCTCATTCAACTGTTAAGTCTCTAGCTCTACCTCCAACTTAAACGCCTCACCGCAGTTGCCATCTTTCTTTTTCTTTTTTCATCCCTACAAGGATGGTTCAGTTCATTTCACACAACGATGAATGAGTTGAATTGCCTGAATGATGCAACCTTTTCACAAATGGTAAGTTTTCGCTGCTAATGTTACGTCGTTTGAGTTATACGACTTTCTGGATTAATTTTGGACTATTTCTTTGACATAATTTAATAAATGTGCCTTGCATTCTATTTCAACGTTCAACTTATTATTCGTCTTTTCTTCATCTAAACACTGCTACCTTAAACTGCTCACTCTTTTTTATTCACCAAATACGCATTTATCGTGTTCACTTCTCATTTGGCGTCATTTAGCTTCCGTCACTGGTTCGCCCGAACAAATGTTTTAGTTTAACCAAACAGGGCAAACTGCTTATCCTTGTTTCAGCTTATTTTCAGCAAGTTTGTTACCCTTTTCAAAAGAAAATTATTCAAATGTTCATAAACCATAGTATCTCACTGCCATGTAGTTCCTAAGTACTATGAGATTCTCTTTGACTGTTCTGTCACGCACAAATTGGTGTGGTGTTAAAACACAATGGATTACCAGTCCAACCAGGTCGGCTAATGTACGGGACTTAATATTCACAATGGGGATACCCAATTACAGACCCAGATCTTAAACAATCTCCGTGACCGCGACCATAACATGATCCGACTCAGCTTCCAAATCAGAATGCTCACTAAACTCGCCTCTACAACAACAGTTGCAACCCATAAGATAAACTGAGAATACTTTTAGCAGTTTCTATTTTTTCTCCGACTGGGATGTATTTTTTCTCTCTACCAGTGTGTACGCTGCTGTAGAGCAGTTCTATAAACCAATGCAACATGTTTTAGCCCTCCTTGCTCCACAATGTATTCATACCCCTCATGTCTCCAACGATTCAGTCGGGCGCTTAGTCAGCAAGAAAACCAAAATTTAGCTGCAAGATACAGAAGGACCCATGACTTTTCACTTGTCTTACAAATGCACGAAATTACCACCAGAGTCAAACACGCGCAATTAACACGACGAAAGCGTGAAGAACATACAGTCCTAGTTAAAAGCTGAAAAGCTATGGAGCGTGTCGAAATACTGCATCGTAGAACCAGTGACTGCTATCCTCTAATTACTGAAAATGTTGATGATGAGGCTCACTTACTACAGGACCCAGCTGAAAGCTGTGAACGTTGAGCGACTTTCTTGCCAATACCATGAGTCGCGAAGCTATTCCGTTGCCTGTGGACACAGAGCTCACCGAAACAAACATCTTAAGCAGAGTCGATCTCTCGCTCAACACTATCCAACAAGTTATCCAATTAATCAGGCCATCTTCCAAGCTGGGATTTGATGCCATTTCACCAAACACCATTAAACTAGGAGGACCTTATATAACATTGCTACTGATGAGTATGTTCACTCTATCGCTGGGAACTAGACACTTTCCAGACCAATGAAAAACGTCATTTATTATGCCTCGGCATAAAGGAAGTCCCAAACAAACCACTGATAACAACTGACCAATCCATCGTCGATAATCGCTCGACTATTTGAAAAGTTGGTCAGAATGGAGATATTGAACTTTGTTGATTCTTTCGGCCTGATCGCAGCATATTTTTCTCAATAAGCGATCGTGCACCCCCTGTCAATTGCATTACCTTAATCACATTTCTGAATCAATAAATTCCGGCTATGCAGTGGTAATCTTGTTTCTTGACATACACCAAGCGTTCGACTGAGTACCGCACAAGTGACCGCTACGAAATTTGGAGAACTTTGGGATCCGGGACCCAATACTCGGTTGGCTAACCTCATACCTGAATGATCGTCATCAGGTAGTCACTTTAGCTGATTATCACTCTTCCCCACGTTCAATCTCCAATGGAGTCATTCAAGGGAGCGTGCTCAGCCAGTTAAACTTTTTGATTTACATCAATGATATCATCACATCTGTACAACGTGGCACGCCATTTTTATTTGCTAACGATATCAAAGTTGTTCATGAGTTTCGTCGTGAGGAGCTTAACGGGACATTACTGCTCATTCAAGATGATTTACATTTCCTTGAGTCATGGTGCTACGCACAGGTGATGAACCTATCGGCTAAAAGATCAAGCATCATATCTTACGGCTGATGCATCGCCGAATGATCTATCAACCTAAACAATGAACCCGTCCCTACACAGTTGTTCACTCGAGAGGTTGACACTAGGTGTTCGCCTACCTTCAACTTCTCCGAACAAGCCCAATACCAAGTAGCAGGTGCTAGTCAGTCTATGTTCAATACATCAAACAAAATACACACAACTCGTGCTAGATTTGTGCTTTTCAAGTTACTCACTCGCCCTATCCTCGAATACTGCAGCATCATATACGGAGATGTGAGAAAGGGTGACAGAATTGCTGTGGAGCGCCTGTAGAGGTCATTTGCTAAACATCTGATTGGTGAACACTTTGTTATCTTATCGAGAAGGTTGTAATGTACTTCATCTCGAACCACTTTGGATTCGACGATTGAAGAACAAGGATTTGCTGCTTTTCAACTTGTTACACAAAAAGACCGATTCCAACCTGCCAACACTCAATTTAAAGCGTTTCTCAACTCGAGCGCTTTGCAAACAACATTTTACACTGAATATACCGAAGACTAGAACGAACATCCGCTCTAATTTCTTCCTGATCAGATATAGCTATCTGCAGAATAAACTGCCAAAACACTCAGGTCATGTGACAATGTGACAACATTTCAAAGCAGACTCGCCAGTTACCTTTATCTAACTACCCTAAGCTCTATATTCACATGGGAAATATCCTCCATGAGCCATTCCAAGAGGGGCCCAAAAACATATAATCACCAATGTTTTCATAACTAGGCTTTGGCTTCAATATTCCACCAGAATGTTAATACATGAAACGCATATCCCAATACTCCACCTATGAAAGTCACTCAAGCAGGAGCATGGATTCTCCTGTACAAATTGTTCGGTGCCGCTATAGACACAGTTTCTCTCATCAAGAGAAATTTACGTATTATTATTAGTAGTAGTAAAAAAGTCTTCTCCCTTTATCTGGAATATACCCGAATAAGTTTATTGTAATTGTACATAGTTCTTCAAGGAAACTGTTGTCGAAATTCACCGCATCTACTTCATCTTCATCTGTCTAATAACACCAGTTGCATAAAGACCATAAATTGCAGACTAAATATATAGGATTGTAATAGATCTGGAATTTCGTTTAGAGACAGTCAATGCAGGCCATCGCTTATGTATACGTTTGTATGTCGCGGTCTCGAAAGTAAATACTTTCCTCGGATTGACCTTATCTGTAATTTGTGCTTTAAATTATCCGGTGCGCTTAAAACAGTTGTTAAATGAATCAGATGAATCGTGTGCTTATTGGCAGCAATGCTGTGGTCGTCTGGTCCAATTTAACCGATGGTAATGGTTGTTATAAATTACAAATCCAACGGTTACCAAGAAAACGATCATTAGTTTATGCCGCTTGTTTAATATAATTAAGGTTTTCGGAAGGGTAAAAGTTCTGTTCTTTTCTAACGTACTCACTTTAGGTGGCAAATCTCAAGAATGGGTATCATTCGCATGAAAAGATTGGCAACTATATAAAACAATCGGTTACAAGCAGAAACGACGTATTGCAATTGTTTCCTTATCCGACGAAATCGAAGCTGCCTAACCAGGTTGACAACATGCCTAGAAATTTTGTTTTGAAGAAAGCAAGCAAATCGTGTGATGCATTTCACGTGCCCGTTACTGAGTAACATTTGATAAGTTTGAAAACTGCGAATCTGGGCAGATTTTATTTTTATCCTAACGTTACTTAAATAAACACCTGCATTTGCTTGCATTGAGCATTACCTATTCTTAGCTGAATAAATTGTATCTTATCGTTTTCAGCGAAACTCGCCTGTAGCGGCATGTTCAGGTAAATAAATTCATTTTCTAATACATCTACAACCCATGTTTGAAAAACGTACCACATAATGAAACTCGTGTTTTATTTTTGTTAAGGCATAAGAGTTTTTTGTTGTTTCAGTGTGTTATATGATGTTGTATAGACGGTCTATAAGCGCATTGGTAGGGCCATTGAGAATATGAATGTAGTAAGCTGATCAGTTGAATTTTGTTAGTAAGGAAGTGGGTCTAACGTAATTATAATGCGTGTATAAGTTTTCTTTACGCGCAATATGAAGGTTACTTGGTTCAAATCTGTTCAGTAATGTTAGATATTGTTCGTGGCACTTATATGACACTGGAGCAAGAGATTCCCCTAGACAATGAAAAATTAAGGTTAGATATATTTAAACAACAAGCGGATGAAGACGCAGAATTTAGAGACTTGTTCATGCCGTTATTCTTCTCTCAGTACCCACATGCTGGTGCTGACATTGTAGTTGGCATGGGCTTAGGTGAGCCAGTCAGATACCGTAGAAATTCGATGGGGCACGTTATACAAGAAGATGCATTCAGAAAAACTTGTTATGTCGTCGATTAATTTTCAAGGTTGTAGGAAGTCCACCGTCGTAGTTTTCTATGTCGCTCCCTACTTTTTGTTAACAGAGATGTATGATTTATTGGGCGATATTTTTGGTTATTAACAAGGAGCCTGACTTTTGTCTCGCAATTGCAGTGGTCTTGTTCCACTGTTGCTACGGCGCCAGCGTTCACTGATATTATGGACGTTTTTAATAACAACTGGTTATGTGGATAACGCCGAGTTTGATAAATGCAGAAGGCACATTATCTGATCCGCTGAAATAGGATAGTCTTGTGCATTTTATAAGATTTTGTACGTTCGTTCAAACTTGACTACTTGTGGATGGTAGGGTTTTAAACATTAGAAGGTTATGCTCTATGTTAAAGGAAGAGCAGAATTCCTGACTAAATATTTCCCTGATTTTGCATGGTCGTTTATTATGAGGTAATCTGTTGCAACCAGTGGGGTCAATTCGTAATTATGTTTGGAATTCCTACGTTTAAATGTTGATTTGTAAATGGCTTTTATACTAACTGCAATGGCCTCATTTTTCATCAGAGCTGTGGTATGCATTTGGTGTTGTTCCAATAAGGAGAATTCGTTTGTTTTACGGCTTGTCGCCAACAGCTCTCTGAGCTCTACGGTTGTTCTACGTGACTTACATGTTTGATCACATGAGCAAAGTGTCGATACAAATTGGCAGGGTTTCTCCAATACTGTTACTAATGTTGTTGTACAGAACATCTGTAGCGGCTTGTGAGTTTCCAGTAAGGAATAAGCAGTCCCACTGAGCAGATCACATTAACTTGGCAAACGGACTCCAGTCGCAGATTGCTGGCTATAGTTTCGAAATATTGCAAAGGTTTTTAAAATGGTTCATTCAAAGGTATACACAACTGTGATTCTAACAGGTGCACAAAATCTGATAGTTCAATGTAGTAGAATTTAATGGTAAATGATGCAAGTTTCTAAGCTCTCCATTTTTGGAATAGCGAGAAATAAAATGCAAAAAGACCAATAAAGCGTAGTTAGTTAACATCTCAGTTGTAATTTCGATTTAGATCCATCAGAGACAATTTCAGATACTCAATGTCCTAAACGTCACAAGAGAGCCTTTGCACTCTTTCATGAAATGCCCAGGGCCTATATTCTGGTTGTCTGCTTTGATACAAGCAACACCGAACCCAAGGGGACGCAGCCGTTTTCTAAACCAATCGGCAAGGTTTTGTTAAAGTCATCCTCCACGTTTCAGTAACTGCTGGTTGATCGAACGTAAACACGAACTTCACTCTGTTGAGCACTTCCAACTTTCAGACGGCCGTTGCATGCTGTGTAAATTATCGCTCAACCCAGTGGTTCATTTCTCTTCACCGTGCTCGCATGTGCCTAAGACTAAAGTTTTATCCCCCAAAGGAATGGGTGGAATTTTTATCTGCAGGCAGCTTTAAAAATACTGAAAAGCCTACGCATGGCGTTTCAGTATCTTGTCTGACTGCGTCTGGTACGAATCTCCATCTAAAATGCTATCCAGATCCCACTTATAATCCACTACTAAAAGCATTTCTTTTCAAAGCTTTCTACTCATTAGTAGGAATCAAGCAAGAAACGTTTGGTAGGAAGGCCAACAAGACGTCTGTCCAGTGGCGTAGTCACACCATAGCAACATTTGCAGCGCGAATCAAATGACAAGGTTTCTTTTCAGCCGCACCTTTTGTAATTTTAATGGCTTTTACAACATCTGTTTTCCGGCAAAATGAAAGTGTTTTGTCTAAGGAAACATAATCATTCAATGGCAAAGCATTCATCATAGAAACAGTAGAGATGCGCTTCTTAATAACTTTTCATATTTCGAGGTTAGTTGACGTACAAGCTGCTAATTACTGCAGCTTGTATGACGCGTAACATTTCGCTGTTCTACTAAGTCGAACCATAAATAATGTACACGGCAAACATGTAGGGGCAACGTGTTCGAAAAATCCTCAGATTGTTTACAATCGCTGCATATAACAAGAAAACATATATCAAGTTTCACACAGAAAAGTCTAATATTGCACTCAGTTTGTAATTGGATCCAAAAGAAGGATTTATTACACATGTGCATTGAATGCAGGGACTGCAGCCCTGTCTTGCCTTTATGGGCGTTTTTACAACACGTCGAATAATTAGATGGAAATTAAATTTGATTAGCTGCTTGGAATGATGAATGATCAATAACTTCAACTGTTATACTGAGGTTTTGCACGATATACCCTTATTCGCCACTATTCACCCATTGTAGGTTAGTTTAAAAGACAACCTGTGCTAGTTGGCTTGCTATTATTTCTCAACTGTGCTGCTGCTTATTAATAATTAAAAGCTGTCCAACTTTTAGGATTACTATTTTTGTTGATTTACCCCATTGCCGTGAATAGTTGTTGCACCCACTGACGTCTGTATTCGGGAGCGAAAAGTTAATTTTTACTGATAGCTTTTGCTTAAAATTGAGAGAATATGATTCATTTTAAATGGATAAATATTTCACTCAGAAGAAGCTATTAAATCATTGTGCAAGCTATAATATCTAATTTGCATGTTTGCTACTCAGAACCAGGTTCAGCTGATTGCATTTAGCTTGTTTATACCGCGACATGAATAAACTTCTTCGACATAAACATGCTGCGCACACTTTCTCACACAACTTGGAGACGTTTGGACGCATAGCACTTTTGTCCTCATCGGTTACATAATTTTAATAACTGCTTGCAACCTGAGTATACATTTGTAGCTTTGTTTAACCGCTTGAAATTTATGGTAATTCTTGAAAGTACCATAATATACATCGTGAACTCGTATATTGTTTGCCAGTTTAACCGCTTTAAATAAACTCAGTCTCAGTTTAGCGATAGCATTTGATTTATAATTTTATAAATTCTCATCTTTAACGACATCGGTTTTTTACATTGGTTTTAATAGCTTTCATTTCACTTGCTATCGGGATAGTGTGTACTTAACTGATTTCGGTAATCTAATAACTGACGCGTCAGCCTTCATTCATCGCCCTCGAGTTTCACTTCTAGCTTTTGTTATTTACGCTCCATCATACCAAACAATGATGAAGCCTCCCATGTTGTACAACTTTAGGTGATGTGAGCATGGAAAACACTCAACTCAGGATACTGTGCCAGAGATCACAGTTCCGGAAGTCAAATTAAAGGAAAATTGATTGCATGTCGCACTCAAAACACATGGAGGATACTTCAATTTCAGTATGGACTGCCTAATCGCAGTACTAAACCTCCATCACGAATCCATGTGCTTTCGTCATTAATTATTTAGCCGACAATCAATAACCCTCGGGTTAAATCTACTTATTGGAATTAAGGAGGATTCGAGTGCACAGCGGCGAACGATAAACATCCTATACACGCACACACATAATTAGCTTATAGAGACTCTATTGAGCGAAGTTTCGTTATATAGAGTATTGTAGTTGGTTGCACGTCATCTTGTTTGCTGCCATACCGTGAAACGCAAAGCAAAAATGCGGAGAAGAACGTCATCAAAACGACAAAACCATTGGTTTCCCTTTATTCAGAATACAGGGGACTCAGTAACCAACGGAGAGACCATTTTAACCGGGGAAGGGTGTTCCAACATAAACAGTGTTAACGACATTGACCAGGTATTTTCCTACGCTTAACTACACAATATGATTTTTAATGAAAAGCCTGAGAATGTCAACTGGCTGAAGTCTTCATTTGCTTCAATGTTCGCATTACCGCCACAAGAATAATGGATTGAGCAAAGATTTTCGGACCATAATTTCATCTAAGCACTGATTTAAGAAGGCGAATCATATTTGTTCTCATGCAAAATTTACCTCACTGTCACCAAATCTGCATTGCTTTTGAATATTTTTATTGAATTACCTCTATTAGTTTGGTGTATTTGCATCAGACGCATACCCTTGCCGACTAAATTTTTACGAAAAAATTGGTTCACACTGTTTTCAACTACAGCCGCCACAAAATTGTGGCGCTAAATTTCGCATGCTGATGCCTGCTTAGACAATTGCATCATCCTAATTTCTGGATAATATCACTCAGCTGTTTAGTTGTAACAGAATCACTGCAGCTCAAGTGCGTAGGTGAATATTCAACAGATTTGGCCAACAAATAAGACGATAAAATGCAACGGTAGCTTGCTAAATCTCGAACAAATTACTAAGTCCTAATGATTAAGCCAATGGTTATCTCACTATACTCTTCGGGATAATCCCGAAAAGTTTGCAACTAAATGATGACGACACATTATTTTACAGTTGTAGAGAATAACTGTGTAAGTGAGTGCGAACACGATTCAGATGTTACAAAGTGAAGTAAAGAGAATTATTAATGACAAAAATAAACAACCGTCAATGATGAGAGTAATATTACACTTTGCAAAATCTCCTAAAAGTCGTTTCTTGTGATATGTCATTGAACATCAATTCAAACTGGCACACACGAACAGTTGAGTACTCCGGGATCTCAGAGATATTGGTCAGCTTACTTACATTCTTTTCAAAGGACTGCTAGCATGAGTGATGGGATTATCAAATCCAAGGGAAAGGACATACTCCAATCACTCCCGGAAGCGCTAATTGCTATCCAGTAGTACTAAAGGCTCAAGCTAACTACACTCCGGATTTTAAAACTGATTTAACTACATAACTTACATGAATTAATTAGATTCCGTGAGCCATTATGCCATGGAGGATGATTTGCTAATTTTAGCCTTTGCAATATTTTCAGCCAGCAGTGTAGAGTGCGCGGCCAATTAGCATACAAACATACAGAAGGAGGTATATTTCTCAAGTCATGTCAAACATTTGCTTTGTGCAACCCAGATGTGTGAATTTGCAGTTCTCAACTCAACTAAGTTATTTTGGTTGTGGGCGAATATTAGTTAGGTCGAATGTAGCTAAAACAAAGTCGCTCAGAGACACATAAATGTAAAAAAATACTGAAGACTTTGAGTGAAGAACGCTTCACGAATGTTCTAGAAATCAACGGCTGTTAAAGGTTATAGCATGTATAGAAGCCTGACAATGGTATTACAAAACATATACCGTCATACAGCTGCATACACATTCTATATCCTTAGCCAGTATAAAATACTATTATTTTATAGGTGTGCAACTTTATGTTTACATATTAGGTACTTTTCGCCGTCACCGTTTACACATGTGTATAGTCACCAATTTCAGGAGAGACTCCGCGGCCCGATATTATTTTCGCTCTAACGCCTGTAGCTTCTTTTGTGAAAAATTGTTAGAATAGCTTGCTTTGCATAAATCCGTACAACATTACGCGCATATAACCTACAACAAAACTGATTTTGGAGTAGTATTTGATTGACACAAAAGAAATGACGAGTACAGTTACCAGCCGTTTATCAAGAAAAGATTGTTGTAATTAAGAGTGCCGTGTTCATAACCTTGCTGAACAATATTTGAAAGGCACGGTAATAAGACGAAAACTGGTAGATGCATGCATTTCGTATTGTCTCCTCAGTACCATTAACAATAACCGGTATGCAAATATATACTCAAATATGTGTGTGACCGAATAAGCATAAGGTGAAAAATGAATGACGGAAGTTCCACACCTATGTCCATGGTAGTCTTAAGCTGATAAGTAATTGCTTTTGAACACATAGGGCCGGCTTCATCCGGCTTATCGCAACCGCAACAATATTTAACAAAGAAACAATATCAACACGTTTATTCTTTCGAATAAAACCCCGCAAAACTATTTGAGATAAGGCCTTCGACATTTTCAAATCTCTCTGGAGTTCATGTTAGTTAAGATAGATTAATATCTTAAAATATTTGTAAGTATTGTGCTAATACGCTGTATTTGTATTTTGATTAGACAGACTACAGGTATTAACTTAATTGAGCGAACAGTTTTAGCTCCTGAATTTAGCAATAACTAAGTTTTGGAATTGCTAATGTGCTTCACCAGCCCAATGGCTCCAAATTACTTATAAAAATCTTCATATTGCTCGTCATTAATTCATACTTGTGAGATCAGGATAAAGTAGAGCGTTTAAAGCATGCGCGTTTTCATTCTAATGATTTTGGCGACTGCGTAAGGTTCCCTATTTATTCACATTGAATGGCACTCATTTGCTGGCAGCCGTTCTTAGTTTAATATAGATCAGATTTTTAGACCATGTTTTGCACTAGTTAGACTTGTTCGTTACTAGATCGCTATCGTATATAAATGCGCTAGATTTCAAGTCATTCGGCAAGCCGATATAAAACTGGCAACATCTTTATTCTGCATATTTTTCATTATCAGATTATTTGTTAGTCAAAGGCATTAAGTGTTTAACAGCTCTTATGTCGTTGTAGTTGAAAATACTATGTAACTTATCTAAACTGCGGTTAAAGAGACGTGCATGATTAGGCGGAGGCACCCAATCCATCTGGTTAACTTTGCATAAGATTCAGTAGTTGCACTCATGCACAACATAAGATGATTCCTGTGAAAAAGACTGACGATTTTTGTTCTTAGTTGTGTTTACCAATCGTCAGACAGACAATGCTAGAGTAATTATTTGGATTGGACATTTATGAGCTATTCCCTACGGTGAGGATACGCCCAAAGCTTTTATTATTTCTAGCATAGAAAGGGAGATCATTTATATATAATTCTGAGGAAGTACGAAATTGTCGTAGTAAGTTGAGCATGTCTTGCAAGCTCAAGCGGCAAACAGGAATAAATCCTTAACTGAACGCGCAAAGGTTTTGTAAGTATTCTAGTAACATTTTAACTACATTACAGTTTACAAGCTCACTTCTATGTAGGTCAGTGATTTTCAGTGCAAAATTCTAAGCGTACAATACAACGCAGGCGATTATTAAATAATGTAATGCTATATCAGGGAATAAAAATTGTATGGTGGAATTGGGTACCAGATTAAATTTTCCATTTCAGATGTTAAATGCTTTAGGCCCAAAAGCAAGCGTCGTCTATTTCAAGAAGCATTGCTGCTATTTTAGTTGTAATAAATAGATAAATATTACGGAGTGGCGGCATTACACCCGCGTGTTATATTCCGGACATATTGGTGTATAAAATAGCAACCGGCTAGTTACCAACATGGGATGGCGAACCGGCAGTTCATCCGCACTTGCGTATGTCTTAAAAAATAATTGCATATAGAATCAATTCCCTCTTATAATTTGTATGGCGAGCAGCCAAAATAAATATCTCAGACAGACAAATATGGGAGAAGCTTTGCGATTCTGGGTCCATTTACATCCGTTAATACTTCGAGATAAAAGTCACGGCAAAATATTTGTGCTATTGGTTTTACTTCCGAAGTCTTGTTAGATAAATTTGATAAGTTTGGAAATAATTTTTCTTTTTCATTTGCCTAATCATTCAAATTATAAGGAATGAAGATTTTTAGTTCGCATATAGTTTTGAAATTGCCATATGGGAATATAAATTTAAACAACTCATCTTCCATCACACTCTTAATCTTTTGCTCATGAATCTAAAACATACATCACAAAACGATGCTGACTTTGCTCGGGAAGTGTGTATGCCCAGTTTGATAATTTACTTATACTGACCATTGGTATATCTACCTACATGCCTACTGGACTATTGCAGATGAAGTGCAGAGAGTTTAACCTCATAAGAAATTGGCATTCAGTGATCATCCATTACTGCAGTGGCATTCATCAATTACATTGAGCTGCAGACAGCTGACTTTGTTCGGCTTTTTCAAACATAATGAGAGCTATTCCGGGCGGTAGCGTACTTGGTATGAACGCGCTTAAACAGCAAGCATCCACCCAATCTCAGCTACTCTTTATTAAGGTTGTGGGGTTTCGAAGTCAAAAGTACTATAGAGACGATTCTGTCATTTGCTAAAATGTGTGCAAACAAACTCTAACGTGCAGTAGATATGAAGCAGTTAAAAATCACCGACACTTTGTTAATATACATTTTAGCAGTCAAAAGTAAAAATTATTAAGAAATATTGAACTGCTGGATGAGGGAAAAAAGAAAGGCAAATAGAATTAGTCAAAACCTCCATTTAAAAGTTATAATAATGATTTTAAGGCTCAGTAAATTGTCTAATATGCTTTCTGTCATCAAATATAAGTAAATCATTTAGGTATTTAACTGTAGGTATTTAACTGTACATCACTAGTTAGTTGTATGTGACTAGCATATTTTTCTTTATAATTGTTAATTTTCGGGTGTATAATATATAGAACGACACTATAAACCGTACTGGACTTACATTCGTAGCAATTGAACTACACATATCATCCAAACGACAAATATTACATGCAAGGGAAACGGTTATAATCAACTTCTAATAATAGCTACTATTTGGATGACAGAAGTCTAAGCGTCTGGCGTAGAACGAAAAGGTTTCAAGTAAAATGTCGGTGTGAAGAGCAGGGAGTTCATTATACCTGTAATCATCCTCCCCTCTGACAGCTATTGGGCTACTGCCAGGAGATAAGCCAAACTATTCTTCGCCATTTGCTTCAAGCTGCATAAAAGTGCCAGAGAATTTGTTGACGAACTACTTGTTTTTGAATAATTGCCTCACAACAGTGGCTATTAAATACCTAATTGTGGGCTGGCAACTGTTCCGCAAGGAGACATACGTTACTAAGCTGGGAGCTAGACGGAAGTAGTTTACTGCCCCCATACCGAAAGAAGCTATGATACCTCCAACTGAACAATAGTTTAACTGTTTCTACTAAATAATTAGTTATTTAATCTGTAGAAAGCTCTTATCAGTTATATGCAGCTTTGCCTGAGACGTGAATTGAAAACAAGACTATAATTGCTAGGTATGACAGCAGTGTACGTCAGGTTTTTGGAAACAAACGTGCAACATATACGTTGCTTCTCTCCACCTAAACGTGTCTCCTCTGGATTGTGATATACCCACCGCTTATTCAAAGCTTTCCAAACAGTTTCCCGTTTGTTTCTACATATTATTATTATTATTATTTTATTGCGATTGTTTGAGAAAAAGGTGACATTCAGATATTTACCAAATGAGAGGGATAACGGACAAGGCTGGCGCTCACTACGAAGCAGAATTAAGATCGTTCGCTTTTGTCGTATAATTTAAGATGCTATTGGATATACGTATCAGCAATAGGGCTTTTAGCTCTTCTTTCTAATAATAAAAATGCACATTCCATAGCTCTTCTGCTAGCTTCACAATTAAGTTAGTAGATACATATTTCTGTAGCTAAATCAAAAACGATATGTTGGAATGTATTGATCTATTCAGGACATACTATGTTTCCTCGGTATGCTTTCCGTAATGCTGGATACGCTTCATCCAATAAAATTGTTAAGACCAATCCCTTAACTTGCTTCCCAAATACACGAACAAATGCGTAGCATAGAAAAATGGTTTGTTTTTATATTCAAAATAGAAATATTTTTAGGTAAAACAAAAATGGAGATGATTTGGCCGTTTAGCATCTCTGAAATCCTCAGCACGTTATTTTGCTCGAATAAAAAACGGAAAAGTGTTTGCCTAATACCATGCAAAATTTTGATTGCGTAACTTCAGGACAGTTGCTCTAGCAACTGATTGAGCATCTCCTGACAAATTATACTGTGGCATCGACCACATACGTTTACTAATAGTTATTTAGAGCTCGCAATGAAACCGCACCACAGACTTTAGAATTAGTCTTCCGGCGATTCTCAGACAAATTGGACGGGAAGAAATTGACCAATATTGCAACTGGGTTCCTTCAGGCATGACACAAATTGCATAATCATCGTATCCAAGCAGATACTTGTATCTGTGTTTTTGCATATATAATCTTCAGGTAGCTTTAAGCATTTATAGACCGAGTATTGTGTACCTAGTTTATGTCACAAGGAAAGAAACAAAACACTCTGCCAATCAATTAGATGTTGTAAAATGTGCAGGGATTTTGAAAGTAGGAGTCGGGTAGATGGATTAAAAAGTAGAATTAATTGGATCTAGCGACTCAGTACAACAACACAGCTACGTAACACATTAAAAGAAGCCAAGGCGAATCGCGTAGTAATGGAGCTAACATATGTTATGGCGACATTAATCGTACTCATGCAGACAAATTGGATCATTCAAAGATCAAAGTGAGTGAAGTAATTTGACAAAAAGTTTACCGCTAGTTGTTTACCAGCGAACAACAAAAAATGCGATTGTGTTCAAACAGGCAAGTGGGAACTGATCTCTAATCGTTGTAAGAACATGCGGTATATCCAGGAGAAAAATACAGTTCATTTGTAAAACTGAATGACTAACAGCTGCGTAAAAAACCATTGAGAGCTAGTGTCAACAACAATTTAATATATGTGATAGTTCACCATGATATGTGTGGAGTCAAAACGTAAAACATCGCTGCGTTTGAATGGAACAGATAACAATTATTTAGTTAGGTGATTAGGCCATCGTCATTCAGGATTATAAAAAGCAGGTAAGTTATTTACAGAAAGAAGCAAAATACTGATGGGGCGATATACCATACGCAGGCAAATTTATGTACACAGACCGTGTGGTTACTCTTGTTTGTGACTACGTTTCACAGGTAGCAGGGATGGATTCACAGAAATACCCAGTTCCCATGCCTTCGGCAGAAATCCACAAAATGTATGTAAATATGAACCAGCTACCTCAATACCATGCATTCAGCTGCTTTGACTTGTAGTTTCACCATTCTGCCAGGTTCAACGGCTTTCTCGAATTACACGCTAATGCTATAGCTAATGTTATTGGTGACTACTTAGCTTTTTCACATTCAACATACCTACCATAACCAAAAACCGTGTCTATTTACTTACAAATCATGCATGGTGGGAGTATAGTATTTTTGTTTTAATGGACAGGTTCAAAAAAGTAAATAAGATTCTAAGCATCTTGCACAAAGCATAGATCTACAAAAGCCCTTCAGTACGGAAACGTGGTGATATTGTTAAGCATTTAAGTCAACTGCAATGGTTTCAGCGAGTGAGCATTTGCAAAACTAGTTACCTAGGAGCTGCAGAGGAAACATTTTATGCATAAATCATACTTTTGCTTTTGGGCTTTTAGACCCATACAACAAGAAAACCTTCTGCATCTTATGGGTCTCACATAGAACCTGCCAAAGAAGTCTACTGGAATGCCGATAATATTACCTTTTCTTTTCCAAGAAAATCGGAAAAACATAACATACTCCACCAAACCAAGTTTAATCTGCAATCATAACTCTCATTCCTATTTCATAGTACGTGGTAATGTATTGCAATTTGAAAAGTTATTTAGTTGGCCAGCATACAATGGATGAGCGTTACTACGCAAATATTAACCACAAAGTTGTCAAAAGGTGATATTTTAAGTGCAGAATGTTACTGTATTACTTTATAAAACTAGTTAATTGTGATGATTTGGACCATCATAAAACAGCCAATCAGATAAACAAGCAAATTTCCAATTTTTAAACGCTCTTTCTATTAGAAAATTCTTCACCTTGGCAACAATCTATACCCGTCCACTGAATCTGATCATATCATCTGTTAGGTTATGGCAATACTTGTTTAATATGAACCGTATTTAACTCGTATGAAAATTGCAAGCGGTCGCTCAATGGACCATAGACCCGGATAACCTCTCGTGAGATACGTGACGGTTTGGAAAATGTCAAATGTGTAGAACCAATGCAAACAACTGCCGAATAGTAAACAGATGTACCTGTTATTGTTAAGGAAACAGCTTGTTTGCATCACATAACCAACGACCGTTATTCAAGATTAGTGCACTAATTGGCGTGGGTGAATAGTCAGCTAGTTAACAAAGATACTAAAATTTCTTACAATCTATGACGAGAGGAACGCCCTGACAAGTGATAACTATGGCAAGAAGACATATCTCGACTTGTAAACAGTTGCACACAAGAAAAATTTTCACCGCTAACAAACCTAGCCTTATCGACTACGGTTGTTCAAACTTTGGATGGTAGGTAACAAAAAATAAAGAATGCAACTACTTGTGATTTCAGCATTTATGATATAAGACCATTTATCTTTTGCACTGCAATACGATTGTCATCTGGTGTGCGTCAGGCAGTTAACTGTTAACATTTTATATACGCCGAATACCATACTGGTGGTATTTATTTTTTAATTCACCTTCCCTGAATTTTGTAACGTAACTTTTGAAACTACGTGTAACGAGTGAAAAAGTATGAGAGTTTAAATTGTTTTTGATGGCTGCACCGCGAAACAGTTTGGTTGCAATGACTGGACACAAGTTGAGTTTCCAAACAAAGATAATAAAAGTGAGGACTTGCTCTGCTATTTACAAAAAATGACTACAGATTTTAAGTAAAAGTAGCGTTTTCCGCTATAATCACATAAACATGAATTGATCAGGGGAATGGCCTAACGATTGCTTCCTTGTACAAAGTGAGAAAAGTTCTTAGAAACCTCGGCTCCTGACCCAAACAAACCTCATTATTTACCATACGTACTTAAATTAGCATTGTTCAGTTAATCTCCATGACCATTGGCTGAAATCCCTGCTTCATTTGGAAAATCTTACACAATCCACTGACCGAAAATCTACTAACACAAAATTATCTAGGTGTAAACACTCTACTGACACTTAATCCTACGGAAGTAAATACATCGACAAAGCTGTGCGTAGTAATTCGTTTCCATATAGAGTCCATATGCTGCGCACGCAAAAAGGATACACATTGTCGGCAGTATTGAAATTAGATATGAATAGGATGACTTCGAGCACCATGGGAGACCCATATGGTCGGCCCAACAAAATTGTATTGCTGAACACATTACCAGTTATTGTTGTGAGTAACTTCAGTAACTGCAGTGCGGAAACCTTGGTTAGGAAGTTTGCAGCGAACTATTCTTTTGCAGTGCCATCGCACACAAAAAAAGCTAATCACTAATGGCAGATGTCTAAAGTCCTTGTTATCTGCTTGTGTTAAATTACAAGGCAGATTTCTATTCTAACATATTTATAATTGAATACGCCATTTACTGGCTTTATTTCTAGTTGCAAATAAATTTCGTGAGAGTGGAACTTAGGTTCTTTCCATGGCCTATGGTTAGATCGAAGTGGACAAAATAATTCTCATTTGGAAAACGAATGTTATTGTTGATAACAATAAAACGAAAAAGTAACACGCGCTTACACAAAAAAGGTGGCCATGGATTCTTTCAGTTTCCCTTCGGTTTCTTTCAGTTTCCCATCTCAAAGGGCCTAGCAACTGATAGTCACCAGATGCAATAAGAAAATATTCCCCGTTAAGTAGATTGAGTAGTAACTAAAAAAGATGCAACAGCAAGTACCCTACACTTAGCATTCGTTAAAAATTTTCTCTGAATATTTGTAGAACCTGAAGCATGCTCAACCACAAAATATTAAGAAACATGTATTACCGATGCTCAAAGTGGACAAAGAAATCTTTGTCAGGTTAAAAGGAAAGGTTTCATTTAACCGTACTTGCAGCAACATATTCTTTGAACTAATTCACTGCTTCTGTTACCTAGCGAAAACTACCGTACATTACAATATATTTTTTTTGCAGCATTTGGATCAAACGATTATTTGCTAATCCAAACGTTGCGTTTATTATGATAATAGTTTTGAAATCAAATGTTTCCATTTAATGAGTACAAACCGAAAACCAATGCTCGTCTTCTACCGGCAAATGGTTGTTACACAATGCCGTTTTTAATAAATAATTTGCAAAAACAGGATTTAACCAAATCTCTCCATAGTATAAAGCCAGCATACGTTAAGTGTACATGACTAGAGGACAACCGTGGAATGTACTTTTCGGTTGCTCTACATGAGTTTGGTTCATAATAACGGTTTTAGATAGATTTGTATGTTTCAGTAAATTAAGTTTACAAATGTCTCCTATAGTTGTTGTCAAATGGTACATGTTGTTGACTTAACTAAACGGGAAAAGCTAACATCGCCAGTGAATGTCTGTAGGAAGGTATAAATATTACCGTTGTCCGCGAATTGTGATTACCATGAGGAGGTGAGTACTATTTAACAATCAAACAATGGAACAATAGAGTATTACGGGTAATAAAACAATGCCTAAGAAGTCCCGTGGGATGGACAATATTGTGAAAATATAATTGCTTGAGAATTGAAAGAGTTTTGGTTGACTCACCATAGACTTATTTAGAATAGCGGAGATGTTCGCGTATTAAAAGTATAAAGCCGTTTGTTGAGAGTTTGGTAAGACACCGTTTGATTGCCTTTTGTAGCCCCTAGCTAATAAGTCATAATATGAAATGTAACTATGACAACGCATCGACCATTCGTTATTAAAATATGGCTAGATTGGGAGCAGTGACGACATAATTAAGGAGGGCGTTCCAAGGCTGGCACGAGCGGATGAAAATGAAATTTCTACCGCATCCAAACCGATTAAATTGTATTGTAAGTTTCAGAGGACGACCTCTCAGTTTAGTGCTGCAGTTCATTTTCAGAAGACAGCAAAAGTGCTTTGGGTTCTTCAGAATCTGGTAACCCATCATGAGATCCCCCAGCAAGTGTTGTTATCGAATGCTGTACATTCATAGAGATTTCACTCTAAGCTGATAAAGCAGATGGAAGCGGCCTTTGACTTTCTTAGTTGTCCTCCGTTAAGGAGTCTCGAGAGCACCGAGATCCTGTTTCTGCCACGGCTGCCACACCCGGATAGCATATGTCACGAAGCATTTGGGAAAGAGTGAGGGTTTGAACCGACCTAACGCAGTGCAAAGCAAGCCGATGTGTTGATTGCTGGTTCTCGCCGCCTTCTCTACTTGTTTTGATCACCCCAGATCTTTCTGTACCAGCGCAATCATGTACCGCTCCTGAGAAGTCTTTTGCATTGCGTCGTCACCAAGCTTGTAAAGGCTCACTGGCTGGTGACGCAGAGGAATCACCTAGCACTTAGCTGTGTTTAAGTGAAACAGGTTCCTCTTTGATTATTAATAAATGCAATCTAGGGCATGTTGGAGTATATAGTGACCTTCAATGTTACCAATCGCCCGCCATATCCTGACGTCATCTGCGAAAAGCAGGAGATTTGAGGAGATAACTCTTGCCAGGTCGTTGATAAATACAAAGAATAAGCGGGGTTATAGCACTGAGCTTTGTGGGACACAACATTCTACCTCCAACAGGTTATACAATGAATCTCTAAAGCGGATTTGAAGCTTTCGTTGGTAAAGAAAGTTTCCAATTCAAACAAACACAGGATCTCTGATTCCGTAGCTCTGTAGCCGGTGAAGTAAGATACAGTGACTAGGCGGTCAAAAGATATGGGTAAGTTATTGATCACTTGAACTCGGACCTCATCATCAGCCACTTTCGTCCAACTACCACGTGCAGTCAGTAGGTTGGCGGTGCACGACCGGTGTTGACAAGAGTAATGCTGCACCGGTGTCAAGATGTTGCATTTTCCAGGTAGTCCATTAGAAGTTCGGCTACGACCGCTTCTATCACCTTTCGAGCACAGGGAGGAAAGTCACTGGGCGATGGTTTTCAGGCTCTGAACTGCTACCGCCTTTAACAATTGGGGTGGTATCGCCACGCTTCCACATAGTGGAGAATTGTTGTTCACCATAACAGCTTTGGAAGTACTTTGACTGGTTTAGCTAGCTTGGTAGCCGTAGCCTTCCGTGCTTTCGGGCGGATGTTGTCGGTTCCCGGAGAGCAATGATCGCGCAGTAAGAGTAACTTCCTTAGCATAACTGATGGTTTCAAAATTATTTGTGTAAACAACTAGTCGGTAATATGAATGCAATTATGGGATAGACAGAGAATATAAGTTTGCAAATTGGAGCGTATTGCAGCCGCAGGAGATTAACTGCTTCTTTTGCGCGATGTAATCGACAGCCTATCGTGAAAAATGAAGGGATGCCATGCCTCAATTTAGAAGTTTGTTGATATGCCTATACAGAAGTTTGTTTTTTTGCCAAGCATTTTTTGACTAGGCAGTGTTGATAACTTACTATGTCCTAACGGACAACTGCAGCGCAATGGTTGCGATAGGTCAGAAAATTGCCTTAAGTCTCTGAGTCAGGGTTAACCTTGTAGGTGGGTTATGTAGCACCTCTTATCGCTAAGAAATTTTGAGTCCTGCTGCTTAGAGGTAAGGACATTTTTGCGGGACGAAGGGGCTTGGTCTCTGAGACTCTGTTGACGATGTCGTTAAGTACATAAACGAACTATGTTCAAACGTTTTCAAGGGAACTACTTTTTGAGAATTCCCAAACAGATGCTCAACGAGTTCTTCTAAGAGGTGGTAGCGTGTGATTGCATGAGCTATTTCCGTGTGTTCAAATGGATCATTTGCATAAAACACATAGTTGGGCCATGTTACTACATGGTCGCTGAGAACTAACGGACTATCCATCAATAACCCGTCAACCATGAGCTCTTTATTAATGTGCACAAGTTCTACTATTGACGGTTTGTTTGATCTCCCGAATATAGTGGGCGTTGTGATATGATTGCATAAGGGAATATTAGCGATCAGTTCATACAAGTCTGCTTTGATTTGTTCACTGGGTGACACCGATACATCCAGATCGTGTAGATAGAATTCCCCTTAGATGAGAATGTGGCCGTACCTAGTGCGTGTTACCCCGTTCAAGGCACGTGTCAAACGGTAATCTATTTCCGGAGTGGACGTTTGGGGTCGGTAAACAAAGCTACGAGACATGTATCGTTGTGTCTTAGTCGGAGATAGCAACATAGTAACTCAGTAACATCAGTTTTCATATCGTCAACTATTGCATGTTGCAGGTCACTGAGGTAGTACAGAAGGATCCCCCCCTCTGTTGTGGGCGGTCGCTTCGGATGAATAACATTCTAGCTATCTCAATCGCAGCATCAGCCACTTCTTGGTAAAACCAATTTTCGGTAATGGGAATTACGTCCCAAGCATTTGCAACCTGACGCAGCCGAGGTTCAGTAAGTTTGCTGAGGAGCCCTTTTGCATTATTGTACAAACACGAAGTTCCTCAGCTTTAAGCAATATTGCGGTAGTTGTAGGACACATAATTTAAGTTGCTCCGACCAGTGAGTAGTCGGCGACTAATCGATTTCCCGGTGTGTACTTGAAAGGGTTTAACGTCATATTCATCTTTCGCGTAGTTAGTCTCGTGTCTAATCTTCTACGGACAGTGTAAGTTGTCTAGTCAATATCATCTTCTACTGGTTGTCTGGGCTCATTCGGCACACTACTGGTGCATTGTTCTTTCATAGCTCCTAACGCATTTTATTCCTTTAGTGACAGCATCTCAAGGAGGAATATCGCTGACTGCCTTCAGCCGAAGCTCAGATTGTAGCCTGTAACAGAACGTTTGCCAACTTTTTAGCAATCGTGCTACTAGAGGTTCTTACTGCAGGATCACCTTCAACACTCTCAGACCACTTCGGTAAGCTAAGCAGCCGTGACACGAATTTCGCTAACACATCATCTAAGCAGAGTGTATGATGAATTTAACACCACTGTTCTTTAGAATGATTTATTATTTCATGCTCGTCATACGCTTCAGTTTCAAGAACCTCGTGAAGAAATATAATTCTGGTCGAAGTTTCCTTCCGGTAATCCTCTAAGTTGTAGTTAACAAGATAACGCTAAACCCATGGGATGTCCGGATAGATACGGATGAAGCGGTGTTTATATCGGAGGCTACCTGTCGACAGTGAAACTGGTTCTACTTTAGTGGTGGAGTTCAGCTCAACGCGCAGTCTTGGCTCTCCGCAACGCTAAGGTTAATAATAATGTCACACTGGTTAAGGTGATCCAAATGCTTACCTCTTATTGATGTGGATTTTGTTTCTGAGATATTAGAGCACAGTACGCTCAGTACAGATAGTTGTTTCTTTACACCTTTCGACATGCCAAGGATAGTAATTGATATATTTGGAGATATACCGCAAGAAACTGGTGGTATCTTCAATAGAAAAACTTCGGTGCAATCCTCAGTGTCTGATCCATTTGGAAGTGATGTGAATTTTAAATGACGGCTGTTGTTGGAAGCAACCGCAACCCAAATTTCGTTAGTATCGGCTTGCTCATTTTTTACCCACTCCGTCGGGAGTTTGGAAGTAGCCTTACGTATAATTACTCCGATCGAACTGGTAACCGCATTAGAAAAAGTTGAGCCATGTGTGTACTGGAACACAGGTTATCTTGTGGACCATTATTATAGTGTTGCTGACGTCGGTACTAGCCTTTCTTCTCGGAATAGGAGCAATACTTACGGTGGACGATTGGGTTGCTTCGTCCGCTAGGCATACCTTAACTGTAGTGAGTTCGGTGGTAACGATTTCCTCGAACATGGCTAGTAGCTGGTTGTACCTCTGAGCTAATAGGAGCACGCGTTTTATCGATGGGATAGATGTGAATTTCATGCAGCACCATGACGAATCTGGTTTGTTTAATAACTTGGCCTGACTAGGTTTAACTCGGATGCATCTCGCATGGAAAAACTTGCAACATGTACGACACAGAATACCACCCTTAACAGGTTTAGAACATGATCCACGTAGGTCTTTAGGCTTTAGCTTATTAGGGGTCGCGCTTGTTGAGGAAATGTTACGAACCATTTGAATGACTTACCCTCTATTGTAAAACGTTGTTCTGTTACATACTTCTTCGGCAAGGTCACAGTACGCATGTTGTAGTTGTGTGCTTGCAGACTGTCCTATCTGACATGCAAGACGAATGTGGCAGCGTGAAAGTAGGGCAGATTAGATTAAGGTGTGATTGCGAATTTTCATGCTTAAGCCTTTGTAGAGCGTTATAACCTGTAGCAGCTCCTATCAAAGTTGGATTTGAACGACAGACCGCTAGTTGGGAAGCCGTTGTGATGTTCTATCGAGTGCGGCCAAACGCTGAATCCGATGGTTAAAGTTATGCAACATTTGACGCTTGCATATGGGCGAAATACCACCGCAATTTATAACGTAGGATAAAAGTTGAATGCACTGTATTGTACTCGAGAAAATCGTATCGCCAATTGGAATTTTAAGAGCACGACGAAGAAGTATGGATCCAAAGGTGTGCGGCAAAATGTCGCTGATCCACAATGAAAAAACCGCGAGTGCACAAGTGAGCGATTTGCACGCACGTTCGCTCAAGTTCACAACAGTTGATAATTTGATCATTTCGTTATGGATACACACATACAACAAAAACATTTTTATGTCTTTAACTATTACAATGATCAAAGGGCGCAGAAGATAAATGCACTACCATTTTCCATGCAAGTTAACAACCGATACACGAAATCTGGATGCTTTTTTAATGAATAATGTAAATACCTAGGCTCTGTTTAAATGTTTCAACTGCACTGCACAATTACAAGTACATCATTTCATTTTGTCTTGTCGGAAAAATGAATGTCAGCAAACTGCTCAAGCATAGGCCACATTCAACGTCCCTCTAAGTTTTGTCATTTTGTTGAAACACATTTAATTTCGAAATACGTAGCTTGTATGCAAGTTTCATACGCCGTGACAATTTAATTTAGTTTATTACTTGATTGTAACTAATTGAAAGCATAATGCGGAAGCTCACAATAATTATTCTTTCTATGTTCTGTTCAATTGTCCTTTGTTGACTGCTGGTTCATACGTTGGACACTTGGTGTAGCAACTACAATGGGGTGAACTTATTTAAAAGTTTGTTAGACGAAACAAATAATAAGTAATCATTCATCCAACACAAGGTCTGTTTCAAGCAATTGCTCGGCGGCGTATCAAACAAAATTTGTAAAATTTGTACCTTGTGTTTCATCCTTGTTCTCGGGAGGCAAAACCCCTCGTTAGAAAATAAGTTTCGTCAAGCTTACCTTAGATCCTATGGCAGCATGACGTCATGTTCAAAAAACATTTTAACGTTCGCAAGCACTTTGTCTTTATTGGAAAATTTAAGTATTTTAGCCTTTTTGGGTATAAATTGCATGAATTCTTTTTGCCTTTAATAGGAAACGGAAGAAGCCAAAATAGTTGAAAGTTTACGAAAACTATCAAAAAGCATTTAATCGACAGGGCAAGTAGTCTGGGTAACAAAACAAATTTACAAATGTCCGTTAATTTTAGCACAATTTATCACGCCGTAGGTTGAAATAAGGAATTATCAAACAAATACTCCTTAATCCCACAAAAGGTTAAGGGTGGTTTTACCATACGAAATGTTTCTGTTTACTAAGAGCATTTATATAGAAAATGATTTTCAATTTAGGAAGATCATGTGAGTAATTTTATCAAAATTTTGATGGCGGCAAATTTATAGTTTTTATGCACAATATACTTAGTAATGAAGGTAAGGTTAAACATTTAACGCTCCGTATTAAGACTAGGTACGACAACATATTTACTGTACATTTCTTGGCTATACTTGATGGCATTTACTATTAATCCGAGTTCAAAATATTAAATGCCCGATTCAGGTAACAAACTAATATTTTCTGCAAAATGCTATTTGACGAATCTACAGCAATTAGATATGATTACCTTGGCTGCACAGCTAATGACAATATTGAATTAGTAGTGTCTTAAAATCTTGAAGTGTTTCACAATTTCCTGTGTTTTCCTTATACCTGATCACCATCTGTTCCAAATCACTATAAGTTATATTGAACGGTTTGCTCAATTAATAAGCTTGGCATTGAATTTATGCAACTTTCTTTATTTCATGTCAACATAGCGCATCCGTTAGCTACAAGATGTGTCTGATACTATGTGGGTGCTGCAAACGGATTCCATAGTCATTGTGCAGCAATTGAGAAATGTAAGTATAAGAAACGGGCTTTTCCATCCTTAAAGCAGATACACCTCGTTAGTTCGTTAAGCATTTGACCCAATTAAATTCGAGTAGAAACGGATCCTTCAGATCAATTGGAACTAACCGACTACGTTTCTGAATTGCCAGAAAATCAATAACTCGATTATTTAAAACGTGGGTTAAAAGTAAATTTGAAGCATTTTGTTTGCCAATGATTAACATTACAAAAGTAAAATGAAATGCATAAAATTTGCAATGCTCCAAATTAAACGTTCGCAAATTAACAGCTTGGTCCCTAAATGTTTCATTTAGTGGTAGGCGTAACCATTTAGTGTGCGGTGTTGATAAAGATGGCGACGTTTTACCTATCGTGACCTGCTATTTTTGGCTTTATGTAAACGTAAACATTCAAGTTGCTGATAATACATTGTTATTTATATTTATAGTAAAAGCCAAGACGTTTCATTTGCACTAGTTGATCATTAGCTCATGTAAAAGGAT
This sequence comes from Dicrocoelium dendriticum, assembly GCA_944474145.2. Taxonomy (NCBI): domain Eukaryota; kingdom Metazoa; phylum Platyhelminthes; class Trematoda; order Plagiorchiida; family Dicrocoeliidae; genus Dicrocoelium; species Dicrocoelium dendriticum. The sequence continues at coordinate 24,983,694 of OX104070.1, forward strand.
TTGAGTGAATGCAGCAAAAGTTTACAGAGTTTCGGGTTAATTTTATTCAGTTGCTAAAAAGCTATGTTTGTCACGCGTTTTCCATGCACTCATATTCTTTGCAGTGTAGTTAACGATCAAGCTTGTCACCAATTATCTTTAATGGTTTTGCATTTGGAAGGAATAGGTCAATGACGTATAACTGCCTAAATCGTTGTAAAGTATCCAATTTTATTCATTACGTACGTACATGTTTTTAAGATAAGTAGGTTAGCTTGATAAATATAAAATGTTGCATTTGAATCCTGTACATTATTTGTTGCTTGATACAGTTAGAGGAAAGGCTCAATGCTTGAAGTAGATTTAGGCACATAAATGATTTTCGTATTCATAATATTAATGTAAATTTGCAGCCCCTTGTTTTTTAAAACAGCATGCTGTTCTTAAATGTGCTGTGTTGGCTTACTCGCCGTATCTTGGATTGCGATACGCAACTTCATTTGCAGATTTGGATGAGTTAGTTGTCAACCTTTGCCATTCCGATCACTGAAACTGCATCCGAAGTGGAGCATTTCGATGGTGCTCTCTTCCGTCAGTGAACTTCCTGACCGACCGGTTTCATACGGATTTGAACTCGTCAGGTAGAGGTAGCTGGTCTGGGATTGGAACGCTGTACGATTATCGTCTTGATCACTACGCTGCAGACCGCCGCAGGCGCGCTTTGACAGCGTGGCTAGAAGTTGAATGTTGGGTTTTTGGATTAACCGCAGTTTGTTTTGAATTACGACACACTATCTTAATTGTGGCTTCGGTTGCTCTAAATGTCTTCCTCTACAAAGTATGAGCCTCAATACCGTACCTTAATGATTGGTTTCGGTGTTATTATCTCCCATCCTTGCACAACACGACAGGCAGTTTCGTCTTCTTTTAGACTTATCAGTTGCGGATTGACTGAGTTCGGAGTAAAACGGCACATCGTGGTACGCTACTATCACCAAAAGCACATGACAATTAAATATCGCGAGCAGCATTTGACACAGTACTTTGTTCCGTATATTTGCTGTTTGTGAATTGTCACACTTATTTTCTAAATGATAATGCAACAATGTTTAAGTATTTCTAAACAGTCTGTACGATGGATTTTGGATGCGCATTAATCCTGCGGGTTTGCGCTTTATTTGATTAAGATGATAAAATCTGACACAAAGTTATTCACCCCACAACTAGAACTACTGCGCCTGTAATGTGACGTGAACATACCAAATCCTACTGTAGTTAATCGAACAAGTTCCATTCTGTTATGATACACAAAGATAAGTGATGTTTCCAAATCACAAGGGCGAAAAAGTGCTCCATCTACAAGACGAATTTACACGTGGACACTTAAATTGATTCTTTTAGTTTGAACAAATGAAAAGCCAACAAAATCCCTGCTAATTCTAAATACGATTTATATAAGTAGGGACCTAGCATTCCCCATAATAACTGATGTCCTGAATCGCCTGAATATATTTAACCTAAATTATCTGTTTAAGCCAGTGTTTCGAAGATTATGCTCACAGAACGTTTAGCCAAACTTGCGATATTTCAAATAGTTAATAAATTCATTATAATTTGTATAACATAATAATACAAAAAACGGACAGATTATTCATGATATTCGCACGTCAGCAAGCACGTTCCGTCAGCAGCTAGGGCAGCTCGGTTGTTTTGTGGAACATATGTCCGCTATATTAAAAATTATGATATAAATGTAGAAAATTCATTAGAACGGTCAGCTCTGCCTGGCTAATTTGGTCCGCTGGAATTATGCATACTTCAACTTTGTGATAGAACTGATCATAACTACTCTGCCATCAGAGCAAATAAGGAGTGCAAGTTGTACTCGGTTACGGACTGAAAAACCTAGGGAACAGAGACAACTTATCAACCTTTATGTTGCGTCCTATGACTGCGTAAGCATTAATATCTATACCGAAGCTCAGCACTTCATCATCATTTATGTACTAGTAAAAGGGAACGAATTGTATCGGGAGTAACGCGAGTTAACTTTGCTTCCCACTGTCACCGAAGAGTTATTGGAAGTGTTAATTCTGTACGACTATCTTGGTAAATGTGTTAGCTGTGGAAATTCATTTTTAATATCTATTTTGCATTTCCAAAAACATGTGCTGCATTTAGGAGTCAAGAACTTCCATGAAGTCAGGGCAAGATCAAACTGTTAACAAAAATTGGTTTTTATCTCAATGCTACAACTATTCTTTCACGGTTCGCACTGAATAAATCAAAGGATTGCTGCCAATGTTTACATGTGTCTAAGAACAACGGTTATGGATTGCTGAATTCCGCTAGCTGATGTTCGGCCGAAACATCTGGTATCCGCTGGAGGTCTTCTCAACCTTACTGCTAAGTATGTCTTACTCAAGCTATACGTATTCTTGTTTTTCTTCACGTTGGCTTTGAATTATGTGTTGTTACTGCGTGAAGCAATGTGGAATCGTGTGGTAGCCAGTTGATGGTGCTACACAAACATATGCAAGAATGGGTACAGACGTTTTCAGGCTGGTACATGTATTCGTCACGAATAGGCACTTGGCGATGTACTACTGCAGTTGTTGAAGGCCATATCAAACATTAGCGCTATCAAAGTTACCACATTTAATTCTTTGTATCACGCTGCTACTATTCTTAGTCATATGCATTTTTTGAATTGATTTATTTACTACTCTATTTTACAGACATCTCTATTTGTTTTACTTTATGTGTCTCGAGCGTAGGCAACAGCATCCACAGGGAATACCGGCAACTAGAAAAAAGTTTTAGTAAACCGAAATGATTAGACTACACATGTTACTCGGATTTTAGATTGTGCTCTTAAAATGAAGCACGAGCAAGAGGTAATTAAAGAGGTAAGACTACACTATTTAGTACAGCTCAGGAACTGTGGAAAATAGGTAAAGTACCCTTCTTTGAAAATGCGGATTTTTCACTTAACAGAGGAAAACATTTAGATTAAAAATACCTTTTCGGGTACTGCCCCACAAAGTTTCACGACACTAATTTTAACAGGTGCATACACAGCATTAAGTTGTTCTGTTTAAATGTTTGCTTAGTTATTTACGAATTAGTGTTTTGTACTCAGGAATTCGCTATGACTATGTGTGAAATAATGATAAACTATAATGGTTAAATAAAATATTGTTTGCTTTTTTGATTCCTTCTTCATGCGTCAGAGTTATTCTACGGAATTCTTTAACTGGGTGTAAATGTGTGAAGCAGTAAGTTTGTGTAAACCTCACCGAAATACAAAAGAAACTGTTAACTTCGCAGTCTCCGGAATAAATTTGTTAATTAAAAAGGTAGTGCATTCCGTTTCATTTGTATTTAAGTTCGTCTGCTTCTATTAAACTAAATCATTATACAAAAGGTAACTGGCTAAATACAAGCTGGAATATTTGTTGGCATATCACCTTTTCGGATACACAAGGAATGTGCATGCAACCTTAAAATATGAGACAAAACAAAAGCGCTTTAAGGCACTTCGCAACCAAGCGGTTTCATTAACCTTTGGACGACGCTTTTTGGTATTTTAATATCCATCTGTTTTAGCTCTATTACAACGTATGCAAAATGCTTCTTATATTAATAACTAATAATTTATTTGATGGTAGTAAGTCACTAATGATGGCTGTGCTACAAAGAGGAAACTGTTACTTATCATTCTGACACAACCCATTTACCGCATGGATCATAGTTTTGGTCCAGATACTTGGCGTTTTGTTAGGCCCTGTTGTGGGTTCTGATGAATGAGTCAGGAAGCAAGATACGCAGAATGGATCTCAATATTTCGCTTGATTTGTTGATAATATATGTTGTTGCCTAAGTTATATTACGCTTAATTATTAAGCACAACTCTACTTAAAAAATTGGTGTCCCATATATTCAACACAAATATTTGATACTAGCCTTTATACAAAGAGTTGATAAATTAACAGTGAACTGAAGTAAACAAATTAGTAATTAAGGAATGAGTTAGGAAATCTTACTGAGTTACTTGTCACTGTCAAATATTTGGTTGCACCAAGCCTTGACCTTAGAAACCATTGAGTAATAAGTTAAATTAAGTATATATAGAGCTGTTGTGTTAATAGATCATGTAAAGCTATAAAATGGACTTTACGTGTTAGAACGAGTGCTGCCTATTGATAGTTGTTACAGTAGCCAACTGACAACGCAGCTCCGCTCATCGTACTCTTTTCAGCATTTTGAAATAATATATAAGGATTAAGCAACATTCTAGTTAAGCTAAGACATTAATTGTTATATGAATAAAAGACGCTGCTTATATTTTTGATACATGAATCCATAGAAGATTTTATCATTTATCAACACCTCCTTAATCTTATGATTTTGTTAGTCTTACGACAATTTGGCTTAAATCGTGTAGCTGAATTACGTCAAACCTAGATCAATACCCACACATTTCGTCAACGGCTGGTTCCGTTAACCATTTCCAGATGAATGTCATTGTATTTTTTGCATGCAGTAGTTTTTAACTACAAACAGTGTTAAGTGAACGAACTTCCGTCAGTCCCAAATTCGAACTAAAATCGGAACATCACATATTGAGTGTGGCGGAAATTTACCAACATTGCAAACAGAAAGCCCACTAATAACAACCGTTTAACGTTCAATATTACCTGGTGAAAAGCATAAGCTTACGTTGCCAAAATGTTAGTCTGGAAATGTCAACGTGAAGATAGTATGGGAATTCATGATTATATGTGCGTAATATCTTACAATTCAACTTGGCAACAAGTAAGTTTCAAATATATTAAACTGTTAAATATTTACAGCATGCACATGAAATACTTTTTGAGTACTGCCGGATCTCTAACGACTATCCAATCTGAATATGTTCTATAGTATAATCAGTAAAATCGTCGTGTATTAGTCTCACTAAATTCATCGTTCCAACGTCTGGCATGGGCTTCACCAAGCTTTTTCACACTTGGTATATACACTGGACTTTAGGTTAGTTGAAACATGTTCCCGCTGATATGTTCAAAAAAAGCGTAATCCCAATCTAGAGTGACTAGTTCAACAAAACTAATAAACTAAGTATAACACATGAATTAATGATGCCTTTTAGTTAGTCCTGCACAAACTGCAGTTACCGAAACGCAGTTAAACACACTGCCTATATGGCTTTATTCAAAGTATCCGGCGTTAGCAACTCTCATTATTTTAGTAAGTTTGCATAAATTTCGAAACCAACAAGAGTGTGTAAGATGTGAACCAATCTATCAAGTAAACAGTTAAACTGATCAAAGTATAACTAATGATAGGGGACGAGAAATAGAACGAATTTGTGTAAGCAGCCAAAAAAATAATAAATGTGTTTCGAACAGCCTCTTATCTATCTTTAACTATTTGTAAAATATATAACCTTTGATGCCTACTGCGGCGATTAAGGTAGACCTTGAAACTTGCACCGCTCATAGTACTGACCGTGAATTCAAAGATTTGGCAAAATTCTTCGCAAGTAAAAGGTAATTTAACTCATCGTTAAAAATAATTTGTGACGGACAAAATGTTAACCTAAAATATAATACAAGGATGTTTTGGATTACTATGTTGTTGTTACCGTCAATTTGGCAGTGGATTCAAGCAAATCATAAGGCGCCCGCGTCAATTCCATAGTCAAAGCCGGATATCCGCTACGGTGCTCTGCTTACAATGGGTTAGAGCAACAAATTTTATACTGACCTTGACAACGTCTACAGAAACATACAGCAGTTCTATTCTCTAATTAAAAACGGGCGTCCAAAAAGACCAAATGCCGACCAAAGTTAATAGAAGACCAAGCAGTTACTTGACCGACCAAATGACTCCACCAATGCGATTTAAAGCAAAAGGATAAATTGTCCAATTAATAAAACCGTAAAGATGTCAGCTAATGGGTGTCAAGGGCAGCTAAAAACAAGGGTATATGTAGGGAGTTGTTGCATGCTTCCGTGGAATCCAGCAGACTGTCAGTTGTCCGGTACACTCCCTATTAACTTCCTTGCAGGAATTTCTCATTGATTGACTGTTCTTCTCTTGCAAAGTTTTCTAATTAAGAAGCAGCCCCTAACAGAAAAGAGCGAATCTTGTAAATACCTGTGACATCCGCAAAATCATCGCAGACGACAGGTGTAAAAATCTGAATGTTCGATGGACCGACAGTAGTAAGCAAGCAACAAAAGGATTCATTCAACGACTAATCAAGGTGAAGCACAAGTGAGGATAACATTCACGGTATCACTAACAGTAAAGCCCTAAGGTAATTCGAAATCAACAACAGAAGAAACTACACAGGGGTAAAACATTGATAAAAGCGAAGAGATTCCGCGAACGCAATAGAGGCGTCAAAACCTTCCCTACGTACGTCATTTTTTCCGAACTCAATTCGCACACACGCTACCAAATAATACTTAACGCTGCATTCAATTCGCTTATACGATCAGCCGTCGCAATCAACGCACACGAGCTGTCCACATTCCCTGCCTCACTCGTCGCCGTCTGTTCCGATCAAAGCGCACACAACTCCTTCAACGCGCCTTCCGATGCACACAACGGTGCACAGACCATACGCAACTCTTCCCGCAAATGACACACCAACTATTGCATCTCAGCAACCCTGATGCGCTCTCACTATCATCTTCTGCAGTGTCTCCACCATAGAATCCACAGTACGAATACGTTGACCCAACTCCGACACTCCAAACGACTGCCAAGGATTGCGATTCAAACTATGGGTCTGCAACTCAGCACCAACACCGCTCAACACATCCCGAACATGACGCAAGTCGCTAGCCATACCAACCAATACTTTCTGCTAATCCGCCACACGAACACAGAACCTCACAAGCCGACCCAGAACTTCAAAAGATCCATCAACTATAACTACCCGCATGACTGACATGAAACAGCCGCAGCTGCGCATGCGCATGCCAATTCTGATTCATTTAGCGCGTCGCGCACCGAGAACTCCAGCTCAAAATCGTTCAACTTGCGCAGAGCATCACGCAACGTCGACTCCAGCGATACAGGTTCCGATAACCCGTCCACATAACTCGCACCAACCTCAGCCAAGTGGTACACCAACTCACTCAACAACTTAAACTCTATAATAAACACCAGCGTCTTGTCCAACAATCGGTCACGAGCAGCCAACCGCGATCGCGTCTATAATGCAGACTATAACTCATGCTTCTCACACTCCAACAGCTCTGTCTTCCCAAGGCCTCCGACAAACGATTCCCCATTGCACGCAACTCACCCGATTCTAATCCACACAAATTAATACCATCTAACACCGCTTCCGACGTACACACTACACCACTACGCTTCACACTTGCATCCACCAGTGTCGGTTCCCATGATGTATTCGGCATCATCGCACCTCGAGCAGACGAACAGTCACCGGAATCCAACAACCAACATCCACACCCTGCATACCTACATCACGATCACCAGTTAACTTACCTTCCGGTCTGTACTCCGACATCCCAAAGTTGCGCACGCCTGCAAATCACACAGCATAGCAGATCCACTTTTCTGCTCTACATCCTCCCCACACGTTCCAAACATTGGCGAAGGCAACGGCAACAGCGTATCACTGGCAGGCAATTCGTCCACAAACAACAGTGACTCGCTCTCCTTTCTCTCATGCAAAACATTTACACCGAAACCAAAACAAGCACTGGCATAATCTGCTAAACTCGAGACAGACGCCCTCACCCTAATATCAATTGTCGTTTCATCCGTTGCAGCCCCACGCAAGCCAGCCACCACCTCACTTTCAGTCTCCGAGGTACGCGCCCGCTCACACGTCTCTCTCAGTTGAAGGTGCTCCATTGGAAGACTAGTCAGTTTTCCTGCAACCGTCATAACACATCGGCCTCCGTTTGCACATTCTGACACGCAATACCAATCGCTGCATTCTCATCTGTTTGACTGCTCACACTTTTCACATATTTTGATGACTGGGCCGAATCATGCACACCAAACACTGCCACATCAGCTCTTGCATGCAAATCCGAATCAGCAACGCCAGGTAATTGCACCAATGTCGGTGATGAGCGTGGAACCGACTCGCACACCACGCTGCTAGAGACATACACAGCCGACACATCTGCACCTTCCGCCAACACAACGTCTACGTGCCCACTGGACCGAATCAATCAGACCTCACTCCATGCACCATCACAAACGCCAAAATCAACGCGTGACCGCAACTCCTCACACTCGCTGGAACAGCCGCAATCTCCACGCGTAAACCCACATTTCGCGCGCGATCTTCAGAACCAAGGTTGGCAATCTCACTGTCATATAGCGGTCTAAGTTGATCCACCCCGGAATTGTGGATCACACCGAGCATGATTGACCGAGACAATTGAAACTCCTCCAAATTCTATTGGTCCAGTAAATGTCCATCTAAGTGGGCCACTTAGTGTAAATGGCCGATTCCTCCCACAGATTCCTTGTTCTAGGTGTCAATGAGGCGCAGGTATATCAGCTGCAAGTAAAATTCGCACACAGTTTTCTCGGATCTCCCGAAATTTTATACCTGTGAGGTGTGGACAGCAACAAACTACAGTCTTACTTAAGAATATGACTGGTGGTTAGCTTAAAAGCATGACGCAGTTAACATGAGGAAAGGGAATTATATCTTCAGCACTCAATGTGCTAAACTAGGAACCAACAGTGCTTGCGTCAGTCAACGACGTATCAGCCAAAGTCTTAAGTTCTAACGATTAAATCGAAAACTCAATTCCAACTTAACTGACAAACATTCCTGTACCAAGATTATGTCTGACCCACTATCCAGCAACGCATAATTTTCGATGGATCGCAGAGCACCCTGTAGACTCACAGGTATTATATCCAGTCGTATTTCCTTTCTTGAGCAAGAAGCAGTAAAACAGCTGCTTGTTCTTAGCATCGGGTCATTATTGCTCTCCAGGTGAGCAGTGGGTGATGACGACCCCTGCAACCCGACTGGTTACACCTGTCATCCAATGTGCAAGAAGCAGCTAAGTGACCACTGCCGAGACATTTATAATCTCCTTGCTTTTCTTTTATTAAGTCCCATCTGGCATGCACCCAGGAAGCTAGAAATTCTTGGCACATCAAAGTATCGTGCCATCCAGCACAAACAGGTTATGCGAAGACCACCGTCTGTTTCTCGCAAGTACGAACTTTAGGCATACCAGAGGAAGCTCAGCCATTTGGCGTCCTCTTTTACCAACGCAAGCGTGGTCACAAATAGATCACACTGCAATCAGCTTTAGATGGCGTGGAAGCGTCCGGGGTTTCAGATCGATTTGGTCTACTTACCTCGATTCAGATCATGCTTTGGTCTGCGCAAACATCTGCATGCGCTTCGGCGGCTCCTCAAAAGCGAAAGCTCCATACGCTAGACACCAACAAGTTAGCTGACCTCTCTACTCGATCAATTTATCAAGCTTCATTATCACATTCATTCGCTGGGGTTCCAATTCAAGACGTTGCAAAACATTGGAGTTTCCTGCGTGAAACGATGCTAAGTTCCAGTCATTCAATCTGCAAAATCAAAAGGCATCGTTTAAAGGGCTGGATTTTCGCACACTCACTGGAATTGTTTTAACATCGTGGAGCTCGCTTGAACGATCCAAATAGCAGTGCATTGCGTCGCATTCTCAGCCAACAATTTAAGCAAAGCCTGTGTGCAATGCGCGAAACTTGGTGGTCCCAACACACCTCAGGGATGAAAAAGGCATCCCTCTATGGAAACGTTCGCAAGCTCTACTAGCACATTCGGGCCAGTGGTCACGAAAGTCCTAGTGTCATTGAGATCATTTGTGCGGTTGACAGAACACCAATAAGCAACCTACACAGGGGCATGGACCGTTGGGCTGAATACTTCCGCACTCAATTCAACTGGCCTCCTCCGCCGGCGAGTCTATTGAGTATACAAAATTGCGCGCCTTGGAACGTCTCATCTGAACCACCCACTGAAGCTGAGGTCTGCGTTGAGCTCAGAGACTTGAAACGATTTAAGTCTACTGGCCCAGACGGACTTCCTCCCGAGCTGTACAAGTTCGGGGGCGAAGCACTTGTCAACCAGCTAACAGCCTTTTTCTATAAGATCTGGTGTGAAGAAACATTTCCATCGGCTTGGATCGAGTCAGTTATCGTCCGATCTTCCAGAAATGTGCGCGTACCCTACGCGCTAACCATCGAGGAATCAGTCTAAGGTCCGTTGCCACCAAGCTCTTAACATCCATTCTACTAAGCACACTAATCCCGATTCAAGAATTGCACTCCCATGAAGAATAAGCTGGTTTCTGCCCCGGTTGAGGGTGTATAGACCAGTTGTTTACACTCCTCCAACTCCTAGAAACGCGTCTTCTTTACCGTCAGCCCCGTATCATTGTTTTTCTGGACGTCCGAGCCGCTCACGATACCATCGATCGAACAGCCTTATGGCGTTGCTTACACAAGAATGGAGTACCCAAAACGTATATTGCCATCTTTCCAGCATTATACTACAATGTCGCAGGTAAAGTGGGGGCTTATGGTAAACAATCTTCACATTTTGCCGTCGCTAACGATATACAATACGGTTGCCCCATGTCTCCTTTTCTCTTCAGTTTTGTGATCAAAGATGTCCTTTTAAACACTGTCGAGAAATTTCAGGGTTTTAATGCAGAACTTCTTCCTGGCAATCAAGTGGCCCATTTAGATTATGCTGATGATATTGTCTTGCTTGGTGATGATGCACAGAGCAAACAAGCCGATCTAAACCGCTTGACGATTGAAGCATCAATATATGGAATGACCTTTGTCCCTAACTATGCCAAGTTCTGGCCCTGCATTTACATCCACCTGCTACAGTGCTTTCTCTTTAAAGTAGGCAACTTGAATAAGTGGACAACTTTGTTTGCCTGCGAAGTTGTGTCTCTGCTGATGCTAGCATTGGAAAAGATATTTCCCTCCGCATTGCCAAAGCCCGTTCGGCATTCGCCAAATTGAGGCATCCGTGGTGACGCCGCCACGTATCTCTAGTGATAAAGGGCAGGGTCTACAACTCCTGTGTTCTCGCGGTGCTGCTGTATAGGAGAGAATCCTGGCCGATTCATATGAATAAAGCGTCGGATTTCAGCATTCGACAGTGGACGTCTGCCGAGAGGAGCTCGAGTGTGGTGGATGGACCACGTAGGTGACCATGAGGTTAGACGTCGCATCTTGGGTAACACGGGACTTCCACTTGGCAGACGGTTACCACTGCGCCAACGGAAATGACTGGACCATGTTTTATGCATGCCATACGAACAATTGCCCCGACGCGCTCTATTCGCTCGCATAGGACTGGGCCAGCAGAAATCGCCCGGGCGTCAGCCTGTCACACAGCGACAAGCGATTATAGCGCTGACTTCCAGTTTGGTTGTCGTAGGTCCCGTGCGTTTTCCGGGCTGAGGGATCAAAGATGAAGAATACCGCTTGCTGGAAACTCTTTCGGCTATGGCACGGTACCGGGCTCAATGTAAAATGTGTACAAATGTTTGTCTTGATTGGTTTGACTTACATCACAAACATTAAACAGACAAAAATGAAAAAGGCGTGAAAAATGAAAAGAAACGATAAAGTACAAAATCTTCTCCGCAACTTTCCTTCTTTTCATTGTGAACTTTGTATTTATTACCTTTGTTTCATGGTTTTCGCTGGCTCTATGTCTAACTTATAGGCTGCTGCTATTATATATATATATATATATATATATATATATATATATAGAAGTTCACGCGCTTTTTCATCCTTATCGTCCGGCTGCAACTTTCGTTTTATCCCCTATTTACCATCCCCCAATTCTCACCCCTCCCCCAGTTTGCTTCAATAGTCGCTTGGCTTCTAGTTTTAACTCACATACAGTCGCAGGGCGTCGCACCAATCCTGTCAACAAGTCCATGTTCAACCAAGCGGACAACGTCAGTTCATCCGTTTTCCTTTGGATTCCTAGCGTCTTGCTTATACTGACATGCCTCAACTTGCGCAATTTGCTACAGATTGGCCTACACGCAACACTTGCCCGCACAATAGAGACCCTATCGATCGAGATTTGCTGTTTATCAGAAACCCCTCCTGCAGTATTCGAGCTCGGTGGTTATTTTGCGACACATGTGGCACTAGCGATACATTCTCCTTGTGCCTGTCTGGCGACGATGCAGCATCAAATGCCGGTCAAGCTGGCATCGGCATGGTTTTGCGTTCCCGGGCTGAATCTACCCAGATCGATTGGATCCCTGTCAAAAGCCGGAGGTGCGTCATTAGATTATCTGGTTCTTTCCATGCTACGAAGTCGCGCGGGAAGAGAAGTGCCTGTTTGTTATTGCAGCCTACGCCCCTACATAATGTAGCAACGGCTCGCTGAAAGATGATTTCTATTGGCAACTGCACACTCTTCTTCATTACAGAAGAAGCACAGATATTGTGGTGTTGCCTAGCGATCTAAACGTCCAAGCCGAAATTCTTCCGCTGATGAACTTCATTTTGGCAGCTAACATGGTGTAGGCTCCCGTAATGATAACGGTGCGTGGTTGCTACACCTATGTGAAGAGGCTGCTATCTTTCTCATGAGCCCAAACTGTTGACACAACACCTGCAGAAGAGTGACTTGGAGCACACCAGCCTTGGAGCAGCCATGGACACAAATGGATCATATTGCTATTAGCTACCGCTGGAGGGGCTGTGTCCAAAACTGTCGCTCGATTCGGAGCACTAGCGTGAAACCTGACCACACACTTGTCTGCGCCTACCTCCAGGTGCGTTTCGGTGGACGTCCGCAACGTCAATGTGAACGAATTGACACCAGGCAGCTGGCGAAGTTGTGTTCTGAATGTGTATCAAAGTGTGCTGACATCTGGGCTGAGTAAGCTCCTACTGAACACCTTCGAATATCACTGGTCGCATATTCGTCAAACGTTACTATCAGCAGGAATGTCTTCATGTGGTAAATCAGCTTGTCAAACTAGACATTGGGTCTCTACACAGTCTCTGAAACTTATGGATGCGCGCCGAAGCATTCCGGCTGCAAGGGAACACGATGAGGCTCGCAAAAATCTCAGGGCAAGTCTACGTGCTAGCCTAAAGAAAGACCGCGAAGCCTGATGGTGCCATCATGTCTCGGAGATGGAAACCGCTGCTACCGTAAGTTATTCCGTGTGATACGTTCAACAAGCAGCAGGATACCTGTGTTAGCGAGAACATACGCGACGAGAGTAGACAGTCGATCCACAGCCTGTCAACACGGTCGGAGAGTTATGCAGAACACTTTGCAAGACAATTAAACCAAGCTGAGTTGTCGCTGTCATTTTTGGGCATTGAGTGCACTTCTTCCTGGGCCGTCTCCTTGGATCCGACCTCACGCGCAGTAGTCGAACATAAGATCAGGCTGTTGAAATTGCATAAGGCCATATGGTCAAATAGAATCCCTCAGCCTTTTTCAAATTCGGGGGACCTCTTCCAGTAGATCATTTACCCGCGTTGCTAGTGAAAACTTTTGGAGCAGGAGACTGTTCCGACAAAATGGAGCCGTTCCGTCGTTGAACCAAGTTTCCAAGGAAGCTCCCGTTTAGAATGAGGTAATCATAGAAGGATCAGTCTGATCTCAATTGTCACTAAATTGATTGCGTCTGTCATTCTCTACATACTGACTGGTACACGTGAAAGCCAGATTCGTGAACAGCAAGTCCGGTTTCGTCTAGGTCGGGCTGCATCGACCACCTCTTCACCTTGCGTCAACTGTTGGGACACCGCCATGTTTATTAGCGACTCACCATTGTCGTGTTTCTTGACAAAAGTGCATTCCACGCCTTTTGCGACTCCCTGCTAAGGAAAAGTGTTCCTGATAAATACGAAAACGTTACCAAGGTGCAGTACGCGCACAGTTAGAGCAGATAAGGTTTAAAGTAAAACTGTCGCCGCCATTCAGTATCACCAACGGTGTGAGAAAAGGTTGCCCGCGCTCTCCTTTCCTATTTAACTTCGCAGTTGATCAAGTCATGGAATCATCATCATCTGGACACGACCTAGAAGGTGTGGAGCTACTTCCTGGTGAGCGACTTCTTGACAGAGTACGCGGATGATATTGCCATTTTTTGTGACAACACACAAACATGCCAAGCAACACTGGACCGATTAGCACTGCCTGTCAATCTGCTTACCCTATGCCTTGCATTATCGAAATGTAAAGTAATTCTCCAAGATTAGCAGGGACCCACCCCTGCGCAAACACTTTGGGGTGGTCAGCTAGAAGTGATTCAAGAATTCAAGTACCTGGGTAGCTATGTCAGCGCCCGATGGATCGAAGATGAAGTTACGCTTTAGGTGGTTTTGCCAATCTCCGCCACCTGTGGCGCAGACGCGACATTACTCTCGCCTTAAAGGGCAGAGTTTATAACGAAGCCGTTCGTTCAGTTTTCCTATATGGTTGTGAAACCTGGCCCCTCAGGTCGACAGACGTAAAGAGGCTTGCCACATTCTATCATTGCTGCCTCCGCAGCTTAGCTCTTCTAGTAGGACCACTGCGTGAGCAATGAGCGTGTTTACAGTCGCGTATTTGGTGTAAGAAGAGGTAGTGAGCAGCTCAGCATCATTATATCACGCACCAGGCTCCAATGGCCGGGCCACGTGTTGCGCAGGCTAGCACACCGACTCCCCCGACATGCATTGTTTACGCGCCGAGGGTGCAGTTGGAAGAAGAGGAGGGGAGGCCAAGCGCTGACTTGGTCGAGAGTCATGAAAACCATCACTTCGAAGTTGGTGTCGGTTGGTGAATCCCGACTGCCTGGCTGGGGTTCTAAGGACGATGAACACGTTTGGTTTGACACACTTGCTAATATGGCTAGGAGCCGGCCTCAAAGGCGTTTGTGTTGTAAGTTCATTTGTCCATCCACCTCCTGCTTAGCCTCCTCCTCCAATCATGACATCATTCGTTAGGCATAATATAACTATTTTTGCGACAAAATAGCCGGCTATTAGCTATCCGGTACGATGTCCATCCGTTACTGGGCACTTAGCCAGCGTGCCGCTGTTGTTTTTATTGTTTGTATTGCTGTACAATAGCTAAGGTGTTTTTCATCTGCGGATAACGTGCATAATGATGATGCATCCTGGATTGCCAAGTACCGTTACCGTCAAATCGGCAGTGGATTCAAGCAACACGTAAGACTCCCGGGTAAATTCAAAAGTCAAAAGCCGGATATCCTTTACGGTGCTGTGTTTACAATAGGTTAGGGTAATAAATTTTACACTGACCTTGACAATGTAAACACAAACATACAATAGTTCTATCCTCTAATTAAAAACGGGCGTCCAAAAAGATCAAATGCCGGCCAGATTTAAAGAAAGACCGACCAAACGACACCGCCAGATGCGATTCAAAGCAAATCGATCAATAGTCCAATCAAACAAACCATAAAAAGTAGGCTAATGTGTGTCAAGTGCAGCTAAATCAAGGGAATCCAACAAGTGGAACCCAACAGAATCTCACTTGTCCGTTACTGTTGTTAATAGCAATACCGCAATATTATTACACGCATCTCTGTAGCAAATTATCTCACTTTGAACTTGCCACAAAATTGAGTCGTTGGTACTGGGAATGGCTTGCTTACGGGGATTAAATCTTAGTCCAACGAAATATAACACTTTAAATAGTGTACTTATGGACAACCCAGAAAACACAATTTCTGGCCCCGAGATTCTTAGGAGATACTTGGTATCGATCGAGTAGTCATGAGTGCAGAGAGGTTGGGAAACAATCGGTTTGTATAATAGTTTGGTAACGTTTTGCCCTGGACACAAGAGCTTCCTCAGACCAGGTGAATAAGTATGCAATTGGGGTGAGATTTTATAGCCAACAGGGGAGATAACCGCGTTACCCGAGACTTGAGCCATGATCTCATTACAGCAACCGTTCGTGATGTCACCTCAGGTGGTTTAATCACACTGGGAATAGTCCAGATGTTCCTTCATGCGTCATGACATTGACGGATAAGCCCATAGTGTTGACAGTGGGAGTCGGTTTGCAGTTTCCAATCTGATCCACGAACCGATGCTCGTCAAACTGGTCGGCTTAAGACCGCCCACCACGCATTAGGGAGTTCTACCCACTCAATTCTATTCACGTAATCGTCAGATGCGGCAATTTTCACAGCTTCGGCAATCAACCGATGAGGTGTTGATCGTATGCCTCTCCTAATGACCTCTACGTTTTCGTGGTCTATCTGGTTACCAGTGTCTAATACATGCACAGTTACGGCCAAGTCTCTCACTATTGCCTGGTATTCAAACTCGTTTCTTGGTGGTCTTGAAATGCGCCTCCTGTGCTCCGAAATTTGTGTGCGTAATTCTCTCGCTGTTTGGCTTATGTGCACATGTGCACAGTCTTTACATTTAATTTTAGAAATACATTTAGTCGTCCTATCTATCAGGTGTACCAACCCCGAACGTAACGTTCGACCTCGCTGAAAGTTCACCCCTGTACTGGCAAACCTGCATAGGGAAGACTTCGAGAACAGAGCGTTAACAAACAATATTAATTCACCAAAAGTTTGGTGGCGTTATGTAGACGACACGTTTGTACATGTTAAATGGGAGAAGAAGGACGAATTTCTTGATCACTTAAACTCTATTGATGAGAGCATACAATTTACTATTGATTTGGAAACTTGTAGCGGTACGATACCAGTTCATGATTGCCTGGTTCACAGGAATGGGGGAACTTAAAGGCGACAATATATCGCAAGCCAACGAATAATGACGGCGTACTCCACTACACCTCGGGTCATCCGAAACAGGTATACGTTGGGATAGTCTCAGTGCTGTTCTACAGGGTACAAACCTTGTGCACGATGGAGGAGGAAAAAAGGCTGAGCGGAAAGTGGCAATGAGCAAACTATTAGAAAGCGGTTACCACAAAGACTATTCAAACGTCAATTAAATCAAGTACTACACCACCAGCAGTAGAGACCACCAGTCGATTGGATAGGGACGGTCGGAATTCCGTACAAGGAAGGCACTTCGGGGGCAATTCGGAGGGTACTAAACAAGGAAAATATAAGGGTGATCTTTCAGCGAGGTCGAACGTTACGTTCGGGGTTGGTACACCTGATAGATAGGACGACTAAATGTATTTCTAAAATTAAATGTAAAGACTGTGCACATGTGCACATAAGCCAAACAGCGAGAGAATTACGCACACAAATTTCGGAGCACAGGAGGCGCATTTCAAGACCACCAAGAAACGAGTTTGAATACCAGGCAATAGTGAGAGACTTGGCCGTAACTGTGCATGTATTAGACACTGGTCACCAGATAGACCACGAAAACGTAGAGGTCATTAGGAGAGGCATACGATCAACACCTCATCGGTTGATTGCCGAAGCTGTGAAAATTGCCGCATCTGACGATTACGTGAATAGAATTGAGTGGGTAGAACTCCCTAATGCGTGGTGGGCGGTCTTAAGCCGACCAGTTTGACGAGCATCGGTGCGTGGATCAGATTGGAAACTGCAAACCGACTCCCACTGTCAACACTATGGGCTTATCCGTCAATGTCATGACGCATAAAGGAACATCTGGACTATTCCCAGTGTGATTAAACCACCTGAGGTGACATCACGAACGGTTGCTGTAATGAGATCATGGCTCAAGTCTCGGGTAACGCGGTTATCTCCCCTGTTGGCTATAAAATCTCACCCCAATTGCATACTTATTCACCTGGTCTGAGGAAGCTCTTGTGTCCAGGGCAAAACGTTACCAAACTACTATACAAACCGATTGTTTCCAAACCTCTCTTAACTCAATTTTTGGTTATTTTTGACTTAACCGCAATTATTAAGTCTGCATTCATCACCTCGCTTTTTCAAAATGATGGATTAGCCATCCTTTATATTGTTTCTTTAGAGCTATGCACAGCTCTGGGTTAGTTCAGCCAAATGTTCGGGTTTTGTGCACTTCATCTTGCATCATACTTAGCGTCAAGAGCATTAGGGTTAAAGCAAGCTCATTTTTAAACATATTTACTCACTTCAGTGTGCAAGGTACTAGAATGCTTGTTAGTGTTGTTCACCTTGTGAAGCGAATATTAATTAAGATATATGAGCATAATATTGAAAGGAAATTAATCTTGGCCCTGCTGTTGTGGCTTCACTGTACGGACATGAACCGATGTAATCCTGCTGCATTTTAGTTATCTAAATCGGAGATGAGTATTTATAAGGATCGCTAATAATAGCATTTTTATCATACAGCATAAATGTATGGCAAAAATCAGTTGTTTAACTATTTGTTCTATAATAACCAAAGTAAACCAGTACAAGCCCTTAGGTAGAAGTCAAGTTGACTATCAAAATCAAGTCTATGGACAATTTAAATATGTATTTGTTAGACTATAACTAACGATTGCTTTTTCTAGTTCCACACGAATGATAGCAGGGTTACTGATTGTTTTGACCGCCGAACAAGTAGCAGTAACTAAGTTAGCAACAATAACTAATTTCCAGTTTATGAAAATCGCTCATTGACCGTTAACACAAAAATTACGCAGTGCGATGCAAATTCGATATTTTTATTTGGCTCAACATACATCTGCCCAATATTTCTCATCTAGTTGTCAACAACAGTAAGTCTTGTTAGCTTGAACCGAATACATACCAACAAAAGCCATAAGTTTCGTAAAACAGCACGCCTATTGTGAACATGTCTCGTATGAAGAGCAAATGCGAATCATGTACTAAAGTGTTAGAAAATTGTCTGGCGTGTACCATGCGTTTGAAGTCCTATCACACTACCTGCCTTGGGAAGGGTTCGACAAAACAAACATCAGAGGCGTTTTGGTTCTGCCAAGTATGCAATTCTATCCCATTTGTTAGCTGTCTATCTGTGCTACTGAAGAGGTGTGAAAGACTAACCTAAGCGGTCGAGCAACTGGTGACGGCCAGAGTTACACCCATGGGAGGAAACGGACCTGCACTTGTGAGTGAAAATAACACCCCGAATTCCCTAGTCAGGCCGAAGAAGCGAGCCAAGCGTCCCAACCTATCCCCAACTACTCAGCCTCCAGCAGTATCAACTCCATTCTCTCTCCCTCCTATAAGTAAAAACATTGCCTGCAGCACCTGCCTCAACTTCTGTACTGTGTGCTGCACCTAGTACTCTGTTCGCTACAAACGGCAACGTAAGCTACAGTCAACCAGCAATAGTGATCAACCCGGCAACGTACGCATCGCTTGCCGCCAAGCAAACACCGGAAACAGCACCGGTAACCTTCGTGCCCGGACTAGAGAGAACTAAAGTATCGCAGCACGGATGGCACCCATCAGTACCGTTCACAAATTCAACAAAAACACCAGATACTAAGTCTCAAAATCCAAAACCAGTAGCCACCAGGCGCAACCATGGTGCCATAAAACTTGTATGCACAAATGTCCCCGAATCCAAATCCAACACCATTAAGGGTAAGTTGACGGACGATCGAAATCAGTGGGGTTCCATCTGTACGTCGATCGGTGTCTATGCTAATCCCACAACATTAAGAAGAATCTCGCACCACCAAAACGCGTTGCACTACGGCGAACCCCGGTTACTTCGGGTAACACTAAACGCGGCAGACGAGACTGAGGCCGTTCTGCTGTATGTGAATCGTCTCCGCAACGACTCAAGGGGAGTGCTCATACTACTCGAAATCCCGTGGAAAGAACGTTCAGGGGATTCCGCTAACAAAGATAGGTACAGAATGCGTCAAGATAAGGAAACAGTGATTGCTCACGGTGTCCCTGAGCTTACCGATTCCTCTTCCAACGAAGATCAGATGCACGACCGCGAGCAATGGCACCACCTCCGGGAGGCTCTTTCTCACGAAAATGTCGTGGTCACCTCGTTGACAAGGATCCCGATATCACCAAACTATAAAGAGTGCGGTCCCAGACTGTTAAAACCTGTGTTACATTCAGAACTAACGGCGCAAACCCTACTAAAGAACTGGACTAAATTCCGTTGCAGATTGCCAACAGAAATTCCTCTGAAAGCAGCAGGAATAACAACACCTTCTAATAACAATTCAGTAGAGGCACAACTCTTAATGAAAACCAACTGCAGGACCCGACTCGGGGACGGTTTCAAGAGTAGCCACAATATCCGGAGGGACACAACAGAGCACGAGCAAACACCGGGATCCGGGGCATCTGATACCTGCTTATTTGTCAAATACTTCTCGATAGTATGGAACCCATCCAAAAAACGATTAGTCGCCGACCCTTTATTGGTCGGCGAAAACTCCCTTGCTTCATCCATCCAATCTAACATACTCTCTCATGCATGTACACAAATGCCCAAGTTCTACTTAGCAAATTAGCTGAATTAAGATTTCGACATGCGTCAGCAGCTTGGGACCTCATCACTTTCACCAAAACATGGTTGCTGTGCGAGATAACGGATGCTGAAATTGGGCTAACGGGCATGTTCGTTGTCCGGAAGGATCAAACCAGCAAAGGTGGTGAGGTAGCCCTCTGCTTTTGTAACAACATGCAATGCGAACCCATAAACGATTCGGAAACCGAGGTACCTGACGCCATTTGGTGTAGTTTCCGGTTGAGAGGGAACGATCTTGGCCTATTGGTTGTTGTTTACCGCCCACCATCGTCTACTCCTGAGATGGACTGCAATTTGATGGCTGCGTTGAAGCAAGTGATAAACAGGAAGCACAGTCACATTCTATCCACCGTTGACTTCAACTTACATGCTTTCGAATCCCAGGCCACACCAGGAGGGCAATTCAAAGCGGATTTGCAAGATATGGTTTCAGACTATCCTCTTTTTGGCCACATCACTACGCCCACCAGATTCAGGGGAACTGACAGGCCATCCATTTCGGACCGAATATTCACCAATGAAGAATTAATGGTCGAGAGAGTGATAACCGATACTCCTTTGGGCCGCAGTGATCATGCGAAGCTAGTGTTTCATTACATGTGCTACGCGGATTATCCTAAAGAGCACGCCAAGGAATATCATGTCGTTACCAACTATGAATACCTGCCCGACCTAATTGATGCAACCAGCTGGTCGTTCTTAGCTGAATCAACCCCTGAAGTGGCCTGCGGAGAATTCCTCAACATATTTATCAAGCTCGTGGCAAGGACATCTGAAACCAAACTCTGCCGGCCTAAAAGGATGAAGTGTTTCGTATGGAGCAGGGCACGTAAATGCATGGTATTAAGGGACTTGGCATGGCACACTTACATAGCCTTACCGAACAGCCATACCTGGGATGTCTACACGATACAAAGAAACCACTGTGTCAAACTCATCCGGGAGGATAAACTGAAGAACCAACATGGTGTAGTGGAAAAGTTTTGCTCCAATACCAAACTGCTATACAGACACGTAAACATTTTGCGCCGTGTTAAGCGTGGTAGTCCTGCTCTGCACACAGCATGCGGGTTAGCCCAAACCGCACAAGCGGCGGCCAACTTTCTTGGACAACCATGTGGCCGTACCTTCCAAAGCGTGCAACCATCATACATCCTCTCTAAACAGATAACGCCGCCATCAGGGCTTAATCACATACCGTTCACCTCCGCAGCTGTACTGAAGAGGCTGATATCTCTGCGCGAGTTCAGCTCCCCGGATGCGGACGGCATTCGCCCGAAGGTGTTGAATGTTGCTGCCATGAGTTTGGCAGGACCACTAACAATTTTATTTCAACGATGTCTAAACGAGATGCACGTCCCCACGATGTGGAAGCACGGAATCATCACGCCAATCTACAAAAGTGGCAATCGTGCTGAACTAGAAAATTATCGCCAGATAACACTAATTCCTGTGACCTCCAAGGTTATGTAGTCCATTGTAGCTGAGGGTTTGATGGGGTACCTGAAGAACAACCAAATGCTCGTTCCGGAGCAGCACGGATTTCGCCAAAATTGCTCCTGTACCACTAATCTGTTGATTGCTGGACAGAATCTGCGGACGCTGGTGTGGGAGTTGACGCGGCCTACTTGGATTTCTCAAAGGTATTCGACGGTCTAGAACATTGCATTCTCCTCCGGAAACTCCAGAAAAATGGAATCGGCGATGCTGTTCCGGGCTGGAAAGGAGACTTTCTCGTGCAACTTTACCTGAACGTGAGGGTTAGAAGCAACCTGTCGAATCCATCGAAGTTCAGTGCGGCGTACCTCAAGGCTCGGTACTTGGACCCCGGCCTGTTCCTGGTTTTCATAAATGATCTCGCGAGTGTGCTATCTTCTAACCGTTTGCTATTTGCTGATGACCTAAAGGTGTGGCGTAGTATAGCTGCAGTGGAGGATCACGCAGTGTTACAGGAGGACCTGGACAAAACGTACACATGGTCCATGGAGAACATGCTGCACTTCAACGTCACCAAGTTCAAAGTTCTCAACATACGGCACAATTGTATGCACAACTGCCGCGTAGGACCACAAATTCCGCAGCGGGCTTCTCACGAGTGCGATCTCGGCGTGATAGTTCAAGACGACCTCGGTTTTTTGAGACAGTCTGAAAAGGCAGCTAAGAAAACAAACCAGTACCTAGGCCTTCTTCGCAGAGCTTTCGGGAAGTTTGACCCTTCAGTCTTCCCAAAAATGCTTAGTGCGTACGTGAGGCGCACGCAGAATGCGCTATCCAAGCGTGGCAACTCTTGCTCAAGCACCATCTCACCGCGTTCGATACTGCACAACGTAGGGCAACGAAGAACGTCAGAGGTTTGACCAGCATCCCCTACCCACTCAGGCTGAAGACCCTGAAAATATACAGTAGACGTTGTCGGTGTCTAAGGGGCGATCTCACAATGGTGTACCTGATCCTGAGAAACCCCAACCACTCATGCCATTCCCTTCTAATACGCAGTCAAAACACACCGCTAAGAGGTCACCAGTTTAAGTTAGTCACGTAGTACAGCCGCTTGGAATGTCGGCGAAACTATTTCTCCCTTCGAGTGTCAAAGCCTTGGAACGCCCCCCCCCCCGGAACATGTAATCAATGCATCCATCCTATACCTTTTCAGAAAACGCCTTGACGATACCCTGTCACATTTACACTACATGCTATAGCCCATGACCACCAGATGCTGGCACTAATGCACAACAGCCAGTGGATAGTGCCTTAACCCCACTCGAGAACGTGTCACTCCAAAGCGCTTGCACAAAATTTGGTAAACGCTACTACTATAGACACTGGATTTCTGTATCCTGTCGACCTAAGATAGTTGCACACGTGTAAGCGTTTTCCTTTCTCTCGTTTAATTTTTTCTCACCTATCATATGATCAATATCCACTCCCCTTACAGCTTTGTGTGCGTACATTTTCATTTCAAACTCCCTTTATACGACAGTGCAGTTAAATCTGTAATCTCCCGAACTGACAACTCCATTACCCCTTGATCTATCTCTTTTTCACGCTAAACACACTACGGGACATATCAAGCACCTGCATTTTTACCCCCTTATAAATCACTGTTCATTGTTCATTGTTCATACACTAGCCCAGTTTTCTAAAAAATGAATCGCACTTTTCTGTCAATAATAGGTGATTTTCTTCGTAACCCTTTGAAGCACATTTACCTAGCTTTTTCACATAACAGACTTACTTGCGAATCAAATTAACGGAATCTCAAATACCGCCATTATAATTTTCGTGCTTACGTGCCTCAATCACGTGTTTACTCGCTTGTTAAAATTCTCCTGGCTGTTAGACAAGCACGAAACTATAGAAATATTGCGTTATTTCCCTTCACATGAGAAACTCAACTTTCGATTTCACAAAGCTTTATGATTAAAACGGTCATATAAGTTTCGAATAATCAGTTATGTTGATATTATGGCTTTAATTAAAATGTTGTTTAGAAACATATTAAAATATTTTCACTTTGCACAATTAATAAACAGCCGCTTTGTTACTTAATAGCTCTATAAAATTATCTCATCAGTATTAAACCGTTTCAGACATTGGATTCAGACAAGCAGAAATTGTTTACATTTAGGCACAGTCACTTCTTGATGTCACATTTTTCAAATGTCTTCCTCTAAGAAATTCTTCAACTAAATGTTTAAAGGCGCACATTAAGCCTCTCTGGGAATGAAGCTAAAAGTTGCCTGACAAATAATAATGATTCCGTTTATTATCTGCGCTGCTTCTTTTACTCATATTAATGTAGTAGTTTTTCATCACTAAAGCAAGTTTATATGTGTATCTAGGCAAATTACGACTAGATCTCATGCTAAAGTTTTCACGCCAAGTTGATCTATGGGCGGATGTCAAATAACACGCGAAACGGGCTTGACTTTGCACAAGTAAAGTCATCTTATTGTCTGTAGGGTAATTAATGTTCAAGCATTGATGGTCGTCTCGTATTTTATGTTTTGCTTGTTTGTTTTTAATATTCAACATACAATCATTAAAAACTAATTGTGAGTAAAAATATCAATGAAATTTTTTAAGTATAATTTTTCCCTTTAGGTTTAGCCATAAAGCTGAAATTGTGTAACACTATGCTACAAGAATTATAACGAATTAAAAAGAAACGATTCACTTTCAACATCACGTTATATGATGAATATACGGTTATAGTTGTTGTAATATTTTTATATATTTGCTTGCAGTTCTATGGGAAACATCCCGGCTAGCTGTGCTATATATTAGCATAACCAAATAATACAAGCAAATGAGTTCTGTGTGCAATTATTAAGAATGTAATATCCTTTGCTGACCATTACTCAATTAACACAATTTACTACTTTTAAACTATATTGTTTTCATAATACATAAGATAAAAACTAACATGCTGTTACTTAATCTGCGTTCATCTGATTACCATCTATATGCCGATAAATAGCAGCAAACTTTAAAATATTAGGTATTGTAGTATCATAGTGCTGCCCAATACATGATTTGTGAGCTTTTCGTTTTACTTATATTCCAAAATTTTTGGAACATCGCATTTGATCAAACAATCTTATAATATCAGACGTTTTAAAGCTGAGAGTTGATCCAAGCATTAAGGATGAAAGCAGTTGATACCGACCTACCTGTTGGTTAGTTGGCACTTCTTGTTAAAACTAAAACAACAGTTTTCGTATAAATTAGAGTGCCAGACAAATTAAATTTGTGAATACAAAAGCCATGGCTTTAGAACAACTCAATACAGCTTCTGCCATTAAAGTTAAACTCCAAGAAAACTGAATTGTGTAGATGAATAATTTTTTATATTGCATCGTTGAAACTTCACCGTTCATATGTAACCTCATGCGTTACTATGGTGTTTAGATGAACATATCGTCGTTTGGGATGTCAGAAATTGTAGTAATTTGGTTGAACAAATAGCGGAATATAAATGAGCTAAGTTTGAGAGATATTTCTTTTTGTTATTCTATGTACGCATTAACCTGTATCAAATTAACTCGTTAAATAAATTAACTTATTTACTAAATCATTATAGACGTAAGCAATTTGGACAATTACCGGCCATTGATCTGTCCTCTGGCTTAGTCAAGTTACTCCAATAGCCTTGAAGAAAAGACTGCTGCGACTGCTAGATTTGAAAGAAATCCTGACGCAGAGACAGCACGGTAGTATGTTAGCTCAAACATGCATCATAGACTTGTTAATGTAGCGGCAAGAATGACCGCAGGCGCTGAGGCCAAAGAAATCTGTGGACGAGGGTTACGCTGATTTCAGTGAAAGGCTCAATAAGATAGACCATGAGGTTCTTTTATACTAACTGAAGATGTGAAATGTTTTGGGCCCACTGTATTAGTGGTTTAGAAGTGGAGGTACAGGGCGGCGATCACCTTAGCGCCTAGTACGATTTTACTATCTGCGTACCTCAAGGCAATTTTTTGGACACATTTTATACTTGCCGCACATTAACGATTAGCCCAAGGTTATTTGGTCGCGTTGGGCATTGTTTGCTGATAATTAGAAGATATGGAGGGTAAATAAAAATTCCGAGGTCCGTGACGTACCTCAGCATAGCCTGAATTGCTTTTGTAAGTGGTCTGCAGAAATCTAACTGCCGGTTAATCCGAGGAACCCAGTCAAATCTATTATGTGAAACCTAAGAAAGAGTAGTGATATACCTAAGCATACGCTAAACGGTCAACTGCTCCATCCCACATCCTGTGTGCAATATCTAGGCCAACTGTCCCGTCGAGAGTTAAGTTCCTTAGATAACACAAATAGCCAATATAGCAACAGAAGACGCAGGCTTTTGGCGCTCCAACGTGACTACTGTCTTCGGGCTGAAAAATTATGACGTGCCTATTTCATTCCATACACTAGTGATAGGTCAAAACACTTAAATTATTTAGTAAGTAGCTACTAGGCTTATCTCTGGCTTACGGCAAATTTCATACAAACACAGAAGATTGGAACTGCACAACTTGTCATATGGTCGTTTACCTACCGATCTATTAATAGCGCAACGAATGTTGAACGTACGTCACCTTCCTATATTATAGACGTCTCTGTACTTGCGCACAGTAAATAACAACGCAGGCACCCTGCATGCCATTCGTACCGGATATGAAAAATATATATATAAATCACTATGATTCAAGGCTTGAGTAGCACATTATAAAATCACATATTTCAAAACAGTGGTCGAGACATTTTTGGGAACCCAAGTAACACATGAAAGCTAACTATGTGTAAAATATATTTCCAGAGCGCGTCCTACCTGAATCAGACTTCTCACAAATACTATATTCTAACAGTGCGCATTGGCAAGTGATGTTAACGATGAAGCAACAAGTATGCATATGCAAGCCGTTAGGCTAAGTGTAACGAACTTGTCTTGCAATCTCGCAAAGTGGGTTCGAGCCTGCGTAGCTGTAGGACGACCCTTGTTTTATCCTTTGTCCATGTGTCCCCGGTGTTGAGTACCCGGTAACGAAGTGTTGGTACTGAGTACCGGCGTACTGCTGGTGCCTTTCTTGCTATATTTTATTGTTCAGTGTTAACATATTCGACAGTGTTACACCAATATACCAAAGCAAGCATGATTTACGCACTTGTTTGGCATTTAGATATAGTTTACTCAGCTGATAATTCATGTAGTTGAGAAGTTTTCGTTTGCCGGTAATTAATCAAAAATACAGTAAATCAGAACTTATAGTTCAATCTATCCTCTGCTTATATGAGCAATATTAGAGTTAAAGCAAGTCATTCCATGCATGGGTACATGATTTAATCTGAGCAACATAAATGAGGGCAGAAATTGATAGATGCAGTTAATTTGTCCGTACATTAAAATCATGTTTCCTTCCTTGAATAATGAAAAGTTTTTTGAAACCAGCGGCGCTTGTACTTTGATGGTATTTTTGTCGGACTCTTTAGCCTTCTGATGGTCGTAAAAGACATTGTCAAGGAAGATCAACTTGTTGTGCTTTAATATTTATGTAATCGTCCCAGCAGCTTAAAGCTGCACAGGACGATTGCCAACCGGAAAAGCACCAGACACGTTTCGAATTATTTGCTCTTGTAATTAATGCGCATTTCTCTAGCCCTTCCGGGGATCAAACCCATGACGTCCAGAAGCTGATATCAACTAGCCAGCAGCTTAAACCACTAAGCAATGGGATGATAATTGAACTACGTGATTAGAAAACTAAAGGGGTTAATGGAGCTGCTTATTTTCAGAGCACAATCGTCTGAACTGTCGTGGAGAGCTAGTCTTACATTAGTAAAGAACTAGTTTTAATTTGAAAAGACCCCAAACTCTGAGTTAAGCTTGGTTCCGTAAGATACCGTATTATACCAATTCCTTATTTTGATGTAATTGTATCGCTTTAAACCTTAACTAGTAAAGTTGTAAAAAGTTTTTGGTAGGAACGCTTGGTAAGTTATCCGCAAATTAGTTAGGCTCAGGCAGTGTTGTATCAGATGCTATCGAAACGTTTTCTTTGATAACAAAAATATATCTACTCAGAAAATTAGGTTAATTGGTTAAAAATATATGAGTTTTATTCTGGATGTGGCGTTTGTACACGACATTGTTACTTATTTTTGCCAAACTGGTTGGCACCTCCTCTGCGGTTTCGTGCTTTTTCACGGTAATGGAACGTTATGAAACTGGATTTTGAAATTTAAATATCCAAACCGTCCAACCTTGGAATGATCCAAATTACCTGTGTTATGGTACTCAACGTATATGCATATTACTTATGTAAAATGATGACAATGTATTTAACAATATTAGGATTTTGTGAGTGCACTTTGCTAGAGTGTGGTAGCGGATTTTGAGCTCAATTTACAGAATTACTTGTCACTCCAACTTGCAAACCATCACGGGGCTTTTTCCTTTTACTTAGGCGGTTCTGAGATTCGTTTAATGGAGTTTGCGGTCTTGCGAACCCACGCATATAAGGCAGGTCTCATCATTAAACGATTTCAAAAATTGACAGAGCATGATACTATTAGGGAACTACAAAGTTTTCAGCCAAACAAAATCTCAAACGTCTAATTTTCAACAATTAGAATGAAAAACTTGGCGGTTCTTTGCTGGCCCCATGTTTTATTGGCCTAAACTTGTAGTTGGCGGTTTAAGCCGCTGTTAGTCATAGGTTGCATCCACACAGGAAGGATGGATGTGCATTCGCAACAAATGTAACAGTTAGAAGTGGCTGTCTAATACCTTTTGTGGTATGTGGAGGAAGATTTGCTGGGGAAGGTGATGTTAATGACACTAAATGATGACATCAAAAATACCTTGGAAAAAGTGCAGAGTTGAGTTATTGTACATCCGTTACGTCGTGTAATGCGTGTATTACAAAAGGGTTAGCAAAACCTGCTGCAAGCTAGTGAATAAGGGACCGGTAATATACTAGCTTTGAGAACTAAAACTGTTTGTGAAAACGAAACAATGGTGACGATGTTTATTGATGCCACAAAAATCTCCCACATTGACTTTAAATGAACGTACATGCTTTCCTGAAATTTTTAAGATGTGTAACAATAATAAGAACGAAAGAATGTTTTTTGTTTCCTTTGCATTACCGCAAGATGTTGCAAGGAGGAGCCGTCAAAATTCAAACAAACAATTACTAAAATCATGCCATTGTAGGCTATATCAAATACCCAAATTTTCCATGAAAAGTAAAAGCACCCTCTTTATATAAAAGAGCTAAAATTTACTATGAATGTTCTTTATCTATTGAGCAAGTAGAATTTGTATACTAAACATAGCATTCCATAGCACTTCAACTAGGTATTTCCAGTAAGACCTCGGACGGTGAATCTTCATGCAAAGTAACCTTTAACGATATAAAATCATCCATAATCGGTACCTGATCTGTGCTCTTACCGTGATTTTAGGCACATTATTAAACATTTAATGGAAGGCATGATAACCAAGAAGTAGCATCATAATTCAGTCTGTTATATTATGTTTATGCTGCGAAAATTTATTTCTCTTTACTACCATTCAAATTGAGAATATTGTTTGCACAATGTATAATAAAAATGCAGCTTGCAAAAACATAACACAAATTTAACGTCAGTTAAACGGAATTAGGTAACCTCTTATTATATTCGCTTTATTGTTGTATTTCTGATATCGCCATTCAGTAGTTTTATTTCTAAGTTACGGTGAACAAAGGTTGATGAGTCACATTTTTGTTTTAATTATTACCGATGATTAAGTGCTTAATGTATAATGCAAAACTAATTAAATGATATTGAACATCTTATATTCTGTGAATTTTAAATACCGCAGAAGAGCCTTTGCCTTTATTTTTCGATACCGTGAGTAATAGGACGTAAATTTTTTGTGTGTGCGAAATACTTCGTATTCACTAGAGACAAAATTTTGGTTAATTCGATAATGACCTCGAAAACACGTGATAACTATTCGCATGCCAGTCTTGTTAAAGTATTCTAGAATCAAATACTTTAGTTGTTGCTTATTGAAATTATCAGGTTTTCCACGCCCATGCTATGTATTTTACTCTAGCTGGTAAAACTATTTCAGATCGATTCCAAAATATGATCATTCCTGAGTTATGTCAAATAAAACTTAGTTTAGTAAGAGATTCTTCTAGGATGCTTAAAGTTCTTGACAGCCGAAGGTAGGTTCTTTCATTGTACAACGTATTTGATTCTGATCTAATTAATTCAACTAACACTCCCAATTTTTGGTAAAATAGTTGTCTTTGCAAAATTAGTTCCAATTTGGCCCAAGGTATGATCATCATCAGTTGCGCGCTTGTACTATGTGCTTGTCATTGTAGTTACTAACATTGTCACACCATGCAAGTTGGCATCATCTGTGTGGTGAGATGCAGTGCGCACTGATGCTGATGGCATCGTCGATCCGTGGTTGACGTACAGGTGAATTACGAAATTGACACCCTTGATTGGCGTATAGTGATTTTTATGTAATTGCACCGCGCATAAGTCGAAGAATAAGTTGTTCTGCCTTCGGCTTCGTGAGCTAATCCATTCTATGATTTTCGGTCGGTTTATTTGACATAGTGCATCAATATCAATGCGCTTACTGCAAGACGTCTTTGTCAAGAACTATAATTCTATCAACTCTCCTTCGCTTCCCATCTCAACGGTTGCGAAGACTTCTTTTTGGTAATTTCAGACCTTTTCCCTTTTTTAACCATATGTAAGGAAACTAGGGACGGTGCATAATGATATTTATGGGCTCTGTCTTACTTATATTCTTGTTGCTATTTTTCTCTTGAACGGAAATCAATCCTTTCGTAATTTCGGCAACACATGTTCTATGTCACATTGTCTCCCGTTTGCTTCCCGATAATATGCTTTCGTTTTAACAAGGTTTCACTCAGCTTGACCGTTTGTAGGTTACAATAAGATGATGCTGTTTGAATAAACTCACTTCATTTCCTATAAGTTATTTACATAAAACAATACAACTTATCTCTTCCTGTTTGGTGCGTACTGTCAATTTGTTTTGCTTTTATTTGTAAACTTACGAATGATTCCCTACGAATACCTATTGATTTCAACTGAGAAAATTATCCCTGAGATGACATCAGAATCAAAAGACAGTTAGGCGAACAAGCTTGTTTTCGGTGGTTCGCATCAGACCAACACACCACAGATGATAGGAATAAATCAAACACAGTGTATTTAAATACGGTGAATCAATGAAGTGATCGGTCAATGCGATCAATTGACCACACTGGCTTGGGCATCATTAGTGGAAGGGTCAATCGTGGTGTCGTAACATGGGGAAGCTTGAGGCCATGGCAGCTGTAGAGCCTGTACAAACTTTTTTGGGCAAATAATTTGGGATTATAGAGCCGAATTGCGATTGCTTCCGTTATCGTTAATAGGCGACATCGGAGGGCTCGCGCGTGGCTTCCAGATATCTTGTAGATTGGCCGAAAGGCCTCTCGCACATTCACTTGGTGATTTGTGTCGGCCAAATGCCCCAGCACCGCGCAGACTACTGTCTTTCTGAAACCTGTGTAGAGCCAAGCCGGGCAATGTTCTCGTACTCTCTCAGACAGTCTCCTGGTCGTCTTTCCAATATAACTTGCTCGACACGAGCAAGAAAAATGGTACACACGAAAGGAAATATTCGACCTCGGCATTCTGTCCTTGACATGCTGACTCACGACTGGCGTAGAAGTGAAGCTGACGCGGAGGTCAGCTGCAAAGTAGGTTCTCGCTGTTGCATTGTAGAGCCTTCGAGTAGTTCGTTCTGCTATCAGCTCACCTTTGAAAGGCAGTGATAATTAGATTAAGCGCTTTTCAGCGGTGATTGGTTGCGGTTTTAGGTGCTCGTGGCTCCATGTGCCTCCGGATGAATTTGTCCGGATAACCATTTTGTTCGAGAAAGCTTTGAATAAAACTCAGTTCATCTGACATATATATATTCCTGACATCTGACATATATATATATATTCCTTGCTCTTTCCGTTAGACAACGGACATGGTTGCGTTTTTGACTCATTGGAACAAAACTGGCGAAAAGGATATACTGGCCGGTCCAGGTTGTCTTTTTATGTACTCCTTTGTACTGTCTCGTCTGATGTTCTGGTGATGTGGACATCTAAGTATGACAACGAGTTGTTACTTACAAGTTCTATGGTGAACACTATGATTTATAAAAGGTTCACTGCATGAGTTGATTGTTCTGCTTTGTCTTCACGGTACTATATTGTGAATTTGATTTGCAACATGTGTCAATATACATATCCGTTTGAGGCGTTTCATGTGGTTGCAGTAAAATTTTGGCCATGTTCGGTATGGCCGCATTTCTCGTAGAGCGAATTTTGCAGTCTCCATTCAATGGTTCTTGTTACTAAAAGGTCCACGAAAAATAGTTTCAGTGATATCTGCAGTTCCAAGGCAATTTGCTTGTATTCTAACGGCGTTGTTCAGTAGCTGTTTTGCAGCCGTTAATTGGCTGCGCTTAACTTATACAAAAATGCCGTTGTTATATTAAACCTAAAGTTTCGGATTGATGATTGGCATAATTATCTTCGCGACCAGTCCTAAACAAATGATGCTCTTGTTGCGCTTTTTAATCTTTTATTAAAGTTTCTATTGAATAATAATGCAAGCGAAAAGGTTGGAGTAATTCAGTTAATTCATCATTGCGGCTGTCAATCTTAGGCTACTCTGAAAAAGCACTAGACGTCGAGGTTCGAATCTTCTATGTCTCGTCTGTGGTGCGTCAAGCAGTGGAACCCTATCGGGTTCCGCCCCCAGGACTTCTGGATGTCACCAGCTAGTGCCACTTTTCCATGGATGACAGTCGCGGACCTGCGTGACTGACAGTTGATTAGACGGGCTATATCATAGGCAACTGTCAGTCATGCAAGCCCGCGGCTGTCACCCATGGTGACTTGGTAGTAGCTGCTAGCAACCAGAAATAATGGGTTTGGAACCCGGCAGGTGTTCGCTGTGAGGCACACTAATGACGAGACCCAGAAGGTCGAAACTTTGTCGTTTGGTAGGTTTCTAAACAAGCTTAAGCCTGCTGATTGAGATTGGCAATAAAGATTTAGCTCAATTGTACCAAAATCCTCACTATTCATCTGTTATATATATATATATGAATTGGAATAATCTGCACACACCTGTCATCATGTTCCCGTCACACGTATAAGCTCTACGTTGCTGCAAGCAAAGTTTAAAATATATCATGATTTGATTGCTCTTGTGTAATATGTATATACAGGGACGTGTTTCTTCAAAGTTACATTCGGAAGCTACAGTATTTTAACAGATGTTTACATGGAACAGTCTTCACTGATTTAACAGCCAAAAATTAGAACGTGCTTGCCCAAAAGTATCCCACAGCTTCATTTGTCTAATCGTTCCAAAGCCACTAGGATAAGCCAATTTAACTGTGCATTACTGACATGTTCTGAAAACCAATCAGCACGTTTGAAGCTATCTTAGATTTTCCATGCTTTGTTTTAGTCGGTGATATGCCAAAATAGTTGCAAGCTAACGATTTGTTGGGCCTTGAATATCGCTTGCTTTACTAGTCACACAGTACATTGTGGTCTGAGTTTTAACCTGTTTTGCACTTACTGTATCATATATACACGTACATCGCACTCGACAAGACAGTTTGTAAACAAGCTATTTCTCTACGTGTATATAATATTTGAAGTCTAAGGGATTTCCTAATTTTAGCATATGTATAGCAAAAGCACAACACAAAATTAATTAAAATGAGAGGAATACCGATTTGAAAAATAAGCGCCCAATGTTGTCAGGATACAAAACAGCATTTTCACGTAAACCTTGGGTAAGTGAAGTTTAAATCGTATCTGTTGCGAAATATATGTGGCAATTCCATTTTATTCTGGACAGTGTAATCCAATGTTGATTCAATTGCTCTGCTTTGTATGTATTTATCCGGGATACTTAATATCAAGCTTGCTTAATTTAACATTTTATGTTAGTCTCAATCGTCTTTCCTGTCTAGAATTAATTCAAGCTTTTATAAACAACACTTGAAAATATATCAGGTTTTACATGAGTTTTAATACTAAATTCAAATCGTAGATATGTTATTACAGTCATTTTAGCCGAAACTTAAAAATAGCTACTAATTGCTTTCGCGACTGTGGAATCCATATTGCTTAACCAAAAATTCCTGCCGTCAATTCTTTATAGCCTACAAGGCTTTGTTTAATAATGGATGTTACATATAAGAATTTTATTCTTTAGTACCTATTATTTACTGTATAATTTGACGCACACTTGTAATTATGCGTTTTGTATGCCATATCACCAGGCACAAGTTTGAATTAATGAAAACAGCAAACTATATCTGGTGTTGATATCTTACCCAATACATTTTTATGGCTGTCATAAAGCTACTATTTTGTATTTCTGGGCAGCTAAAAGAATTTGCGAACATTTAAGATAAAAAACCTACACCGACGTGTTATAGAAATGCTCAAACACGTATATATATATATATATATATCCAAGCTAACGCAGAGCAAAACATAGTAGTCCTAGCATTAACTGAGAACTTCAAATCCTTTCTTGATCTTTCACTCTTCACATTTGTACATAAATAACGCAGAAATATGTAACTATTATTAACTCATTTTTAACTCCGTTAGTGAAATCATATATATTTACAAAATAATCCCTAAGAAGTTAGAGCAATTATCGCACGCAACAAATTACAGGTCATCACATTGTTGAACAGCGGAGATTTAGAAACAAATAAGCACGGTTATACTTTTTAACTATATACATAATGTTTATACACAGTGTACGCACATATGATTGTCAGCAGGCAACAGACCATCATTCATTTTGCCTAGCTCGAGTGTTGATAATGTATGGCAACTCGTCCTTAATCCAACAATCCTTATAAATTAATGACGTAGTTTCTATCACCCAATGTCACTTCAGTAGTCGTCACAAAACAATAGCACCATAGTCGAAGCTATACTAAAAACTACTCTACCATACTTTAGGAAAACATCCAAAATCAAAGAAATCTGACCACATGTCAATGCAGTTTTCTGGCTCCATAAAGTTAACTTGGGTAAACATGTCAACCAGGCTATTTGGAGTTAATAAAACTAGGGCCGTTAAAACTAGAGACATGAGTTGAACATATTTTTATCAAATGAATACGTATCCGACCGATTCACCACCGAGCATACGTAATAGATTAGTCTTTACAGAAGAGTAGTAGGGGGAGTTGAATGGTATAGGTAGAATTTTGTCACATCTAGGCTCACTCAGACAGCCGCAACAAGCCCGGAAAAGCACTGTACGCGCGTTTCATCTTTCCGGATGATTCCCGAAAGGATAAAACGCGCGTATAGTGCTTTTCCGGGCTTGTGGCGGCTGTCTGAGTGAGCCTAGATGTGACGAAATTCTACCGATACCATTCAACTCCCCCTACTACTCTTCTGTAATCAGTACACAGAACAAACTGCTTATAATGCCATAAGATAATTGGCGGCTTAAGTTTGTTGAGCTCGTCGCTTGGTGAGGGGGCTATCCTGTCCTCTGCACGGCAGTAACGTGTAAGTCAGTGGATAGTGAGCGGCGCTATATCACATCTAGTAACTTATTCACGATGGTCGTTACCGTCCCCCGTAGCTCAGTGGTCTCAAACACGGAGTGGCAACAGCCGAGTTGCGGTTTCGAGCCCTACCAAGGATCCGGTGTAATGCGCACTGCTGATGATTCCCGAAAGGATGAAACGCGCGTACATCGCTTTTCCGGGCTTGTGGCGGCTGTCTGAGATTAGTCTTTAGTTTACTATCCCAATTAATCATTTTTCTGATTCAACATACAATTTTTCAAAATTATTAGATTCAGGCAAATAAACAAACAAGACACAAACTAAGAGTGTGGCAACTAACTTATCCAGGATTGCGATTATCTATTAGCAATATTATCTGTTCCATTTAAATACTAAGCAAGCACAAGTTTAATTTTTCAGTCAATTTTAAGTCATTATCTACATTAATAGCTAATATAAATAATATCACCTTACAAGTGAACTGAAGGTAAGTTGCACGAACGCGTGGTAATATATGTAAAATGGATTCCACCCCACTTAAAAAGCAATTATTTTTCATGGCGATTATCTTTGTTGCCAATAACACAAAAATGAAATAGGATGTTTCTAAGAGTGCCAACTAAGCTTATTACGGACATGCAAACCAAATCTTTCCATCACGTAGGTATGTTAAATGTACTTTTTAATTGCAGCAAAGCAGTGTGTTCCGTGCATCACACACTTGCCTGTGATTGTTATATTGGCTCAAAATAATCGTGGAAATAGTCCTCCTGGCCATGGTATCCACCTGATACTAAAAGCGTGTTCCTAGCTGTGTTTTCTTCATTGCTATCTTGATCATGATTAAAAGATTGCTGTGTCAATGTCCGAAATCAATTCGCTTATGTCTGTGGACAGTTTACTTCAAAGTCGAAGTGCAGACCAAGTTCTTTATATTGAACTCTGCATACCACGCATATTTCATGATGAAACTAGGAGATCAGGATAAGAAGTGAGTGACACATATTTGTGTGTAGTGCTATCTCCATCTAATTCCGTGGCTCGTAGGCAAAGACGAGATGCTCATTGCAATACCCATAGTATGGAGGAAGCCGAGGGATCAAGCTACACAGTGTTGCTTCTGCCTAACCAGTATCACCGGACCATCCAACCGAACCATTACAAAATTCATTCCCCTGATCTTCCATCAACTATTCGAACCGTTTCTCCTGATTGCACCTAACCCATTTCAGTGTCTCCAGTGAAAAATTCACTGATGATGCGCAGTGATTCTGCATCGGCAATTTCCTTGATTTTGATATTGTTGGAAACATTGAAGCTGATGTTTTCAACCCAGATCTGATTGAACCATCAGTGTTGGATCCCTTGGAAAATGACAGGGGCTTGCCTAGAGACAAGGCCGAGATGCTGGCATTTCGGCTGCAGCAACGGCACTGACTTGCTGCAACACTTAGATATACAGCAAGGCTTGTTAAATTGTCCTATGTGGAAGGACAGATGCAGGACTTGGCGTGAAGAAAATAATGGATGAATAGTCTTTGTTCATTGACTCATCCAAAAGTAGTATTAAGGCCACGCTGCTCCATAATTGAAATGCGCGCCAAACTGTGCCTCTGTTGCATGCCACCCATATGAAATAGACGAAGGTATGCATGGGATACGCTGCATTGAACGACGATATGTACTGTTGGCACTTCTGCGCTGACTTCAAACTCATTGATCTCCTACTAAGTATGCAAGCAGGCTTCACAAAATATTGCTGTTCCTTGTCCTTAGAAGATAGTAGAGCAAGTCAAAAACGTCATATGAAGGAAATGTGACCAGGGGGATGCAGTGTGCTGGAGGAGAAATCAGTGTAAAACCTACACATATTGTGCAACCTGAGCATATATATGTTCCCCCATGCACATCAATCTTGGTTTGATTGAAATATTCATCAGCAAGCTCAAGCAAAATGGTTTTGCGTTCCAGTACCTGAAACAATTGTTTCTGAAGCTCAGTGATGCCAAGCTTAATGAAAGGATGTTTACTGAGCCTGATTTTCGTCAGATCGTGGCAGACAATGCTGTCGAATGCCAGTTAATGACATTTGCTTTAGTCGTGTGGCGAAAAATCAAGGCCGTGTGTACAGAAATTTTGGACATAACAAAGACAGAACAACAAATACATAAAATCCCGCATCGCGGACTATGGTGCTTTTGGAGCTCGAGTGTCACTCAAGATACAGTTTGGCATAATTACTGTGACTCTTCCCTGAGAACTTGGGATCCGTTAACGATGAACATGGTGTGCGTTTCAGTTCTTGGACAGTGCTACAGTAGCAAGTAAACACGTTCTATGATGATTGATTTGCTGGCTCCCGCAGCATGACGGCAAGGGATCATAAAGCGACGATCTCGGCGAAGTCATCGTTTTCTAGTATCAAGCTGCTGACCTCAGGTAGGAGGAGTGTAACAGACATGTTCTAAATGTATTAAACATAGATGCTTTCTGTGTATGCTACGATTCCGTACATTTACATATAAGTTTTACGACGTAGATTTACCATTAACAAATATAATCAGTTGCTTCTGCCAATGTAACCTGTCGTGCTAGGTAACGTCGGAATTGATTTCTGCGATCAGTGGGGCGTATTCTATACGCTTAAGACATTGGCATTTTTGTTGTAGAAAATAACTAATTTTTGTAGCAAAGTAGAATGGCCGAATAAATGACATTCAAATAAAACTACAATGCAAGAATTTACCCTGAGTTGCACTGCTTGAACGCCAACAATTTTACAAAACAAAACTGGTTATTTAACTCAGTGGGAGTAATAACTGTTATAGGCCATGTCTTCAGAGTCACGAAGTTTTCATTGTTCAGATTCTTTCTTTTTAAAACAAATGCACATCAGCTTCCTAAATGCAGCTTGTCAAGGAAATGCTAACAAGTACAGTGTTAAAAGTTGCATTTAATAATTAGCTGTCAAATTATTTCTTGCACTTCGGTATTAATCGCCAAAAAGCTTATTTCACCTAACAAATAATAACCATGTATTGTTTGCAGTCTTAATAGAATCCCAAGTACGTCCTCATTTGTTACTTGACACTAAACTGATGCATATTAGACGTATGAACATTGTTGATTCGGGTACCAGAAGCGCACGCAATTTACCCTATAAACAATAATCATAGGAATAAATGTACGGAACAGACCTTTGTCAATTCACAGTTTCATTTCTGTTTAGGAAGGTTGCTTAGCAACACCTATCACAAAAGGTATGCACATACGTACTTACACTGAACCATGGGAATGCACAATTGAAGCAATTTAGTGCAATAAGCACCTGAGCTAACCATTGACCAGCTGCACATTATATATATCCATTTATATGTATATACGTATACATACATATACATATATACACATATTTATTTACATACAAATATACATATATATCTATAACCCTTCACTTCGATGAATAACTACTGCGAATCTAATACATTGCCACCGAAGTGGGTTGTATCAAATGCCTGTGATATGCCAAGAAGCAAGTCTAGCTTATCTCCCACGAAACGGGGCAAAATGTCTCTTATTTCTTCACATTGCTTTGAACGCTTGATGCAGAAGACGCTGTGCAAAAGTAAGCATTACATCAGTGCAGCCCATATTTTCTTCCTGTACAGAAATGGCTGATTGCAGAAAAGGACTAGAGCTAGGTAAAACACAAAGCGACGTCATGCAGGTAAATGGTTAAACATTTGAATATCTGAAAGTGTGTCACCAAACAAGGGTACGATCAGAAGAAATGCAGTGGACTAAAGCAAAATGCTGCAAGTTCATCCAGAACTTCAGGAATATTAATCTATACCTTTGTTGCAGTAGGTTGTAGGATATTTTCGTAAACGTAGTACATTAGTTCATCGCCTCTATCTATTTGACATTGTTACAGTTGTACTGCCCACCTTGAAGCATGCATGTTCCCATTAAATGATTGATTGAAAAAGTTTTTCGGGGTAGAGAGAAGACATAGGTTGCGATATGTCAAATTTTCGATTGTTCTCTTAAGTTTCAAACGCGATACAAACTGAAACGCACAAAGGATTATATGCATGGAAAACAAGCGACACCAAATAAAATGTCATTGTCAAGACCAAGGTAACGTAATAAATGGTCACAAGAGCTGTTTTGCACATAGAACAGGTTGATAGGCTTACTAAGCAACGCTTCACTAAATGCTGAAATTATCGGGTGTTTGTTTCGCAATAAAAACTTAAACGCAGTCTATGCGTTCACATGATGACGGGTTACCATGAAGTTTGTACTAAACATTGCTGGGCTCCGACTAATTCTCAGATCCGTCCTCTTTTGTTGCGACATGATCAACCGTTTGCATACAAACGCGGCTTGGGAAAATTATTTTACCTAGTTAGAAGTATCTGCAGCCCCGAACTGTTAAAAGCCGAATTACAAATTCTACGCAAAACTTTAACATCTAATAGATATCCTGGGAAGTTTATTCAGATACACCGCAGAACTCCAAGCAGGAAAACACTGATGTTAGCGGCTGAGAAAAGGAATGTTTATTTGTTCTTGCCATTCAAAAGGAACCAGGTAGCAACTCATATCGGGCGCAATATCTGGTCCTCCCTAACGCGCATATACCTAACCACAGAGTTTCGGCCCATACATATTACGCGAGAACTTGTTCTTCATAACCGTCTCTCATAACCGGTCTCTCACGTTATCCTTCAGTTCACCTTCAGTTGCGGTGACATTTACATTGGTAGAAGTAACTTTTTGTTAGCACAAACAGTTGCTAAAAATTTTTAAATTGGCTGGAACATAATAACACTACAAAACGGGAGTGTCTTAATGAGCGATAAGCTGCCTACCGTAAGCCCACTGGAAACTGGCACAATCGATCGCCAACATCAACGGTTCGGCATTTAGAAGCTTTACTAGAGTACTGCTTATAACCATTTTTGTGGTTAAGTTATACTGGTGAATAAAGATTCTAAAAAATCTATAAGTTTTGATTAAAGGAAATACGCAACTTCCTAAGTTTTTCGCTTGCACGTTTAAAAATGGTAATCCAATAAATTTTCTGCTAATGTAACCACTTGAGTTTGCTTGTTTTTGCAGTTTAAATAAAGCACGTAAGCATTACATCCATAGCATGGGGACAGTGATTCATTTGCGGCAAACCATCCCCAAGTCGGAATGAATTAATGGTATTTTGCGAATTCGTGTAAGATGCGAAGGATGTCGTACATAAATTTGAAGGTTTTGTGTGTGTTCTATGGTAGGAGCAAAAAGTCACTGATGTATATGAGGACGCTAATGTGGTAGCATCCTACTGTATAAACTAGATACATTAAGCTAAGAAGAAACAGAGCAACTAATTAAAACTAAGCATATTTTTCATCAAAGTATATCATTATCAATAACGCATGAGACTGAACTTTAATTAACTAAATCATATCAACGTCGACGTTTAAATTTGACCTACTGACCGTCATTATTTATTATTTGCAATCAACCTATGTTACCTAATAAGTGAGACTTGACCTACGTATTAAAACTAGTGTTGAGTTTGAGCTTAGTTCCTACCGCTAGAAAACACTCTTCTGCCTCGTCTTCTGTTTTTATTATCAAACACTTTTACATTAAATCAGAAAGCATGTTTTTACATTTTGTTGGATCATCAACTCTCTGTAATTTATTCTGGCCATAAAACACATCTAATAACAAGTGCATGCTATAAACTAACCAATTTTTTAATGCCAGTATATGCATGAGCCTTTGCTGAATTTGCTAACTATTATAATATAACTGTCCGACAGTGCATCAATATACAATTTTAACTTTGTACGTTTTGTTTGATGTGCTTTAATACAAGGTCGATAGGTAACAAAAGTAGACCTTGGATACACATTCATACTTCAAGATAAATTACTGTGTAATCAAATAGTTACTCTCATGTATGATACTGCATCGCAACTATGCTTGAGAATTTTGTATGGGTTCTAAAATACACGTTTCCACACAAACGGTTGCCTTAAATAATGAAGCTAAGCTTTCACCGTATAGATCATATCAGCTTGGGCAGCTACTTGTCGAGATGTTGACTATCCGACCTATACCTCCTGTTGACTATGTTCCTCCGAAAATAACCTGTTACGAAATAGAAGAACAATTTAAAAACATTCTTGCGTTGTCGGACCAACCTAGTTTACTTTACTTAGAATCCATGAGCTCAGATGTAGCAGAGTCTGATGTGTATTATCAAACCTGTCAAATCCATAAATCAAAAGATGTAGGCGACGAAGACACAGATAATTTAACCATCGAAGAGGAAAATATAATGTCCATTCCTGCCACCCATACTTACGTTTAGTCTTTCGGTTTCACAGCACGCCCTTTTCTACACCAAGGTATATGCTAAGCATTATAAGATCAATTCTGACCTATTTAACAACTAATATTACTACGGTAATTCAGCCCTAATATTTACTTGCGACTATGAAATAATCGATAACCAGCCTGTTTGAGCAAGTGTAACAAGATGGTAACCCTAAGATGAATCGAGTTTATCCGTAACTTTTATGTTCAAAGTAAACACATGCAATACCTTGAGAACAATTAAAGATAATGGCGAGAGTTCATATAACCATGTTTGTCCAATGTGACATATAAACAACATCATACAATTGGCCCAAAAATTACACTTCTTTCACAGAAGCTCACAGGAATAGCAACTAAGTAGTGAAAAGCGTCGGGATATCCTAGGGACCGTGGATACCAGCAGTTAATATTTATATTTTTAGTAAACGTCAGACTTTGCTGAGCTAAATGTTTTTAGTGACATTGTCTTTTTGGCTGCGCTTGCGTTGAAAGTTGAATTTATCTGTCGAAGTAAACGTACCTTATTTGTATAGCGAAGGGCGAACAAATAAAAAACAATGGATCTGCACCGAGTTCGGTAAAAAACCATATCTAGTATGGTCTTATTTTAAAACTCAAGATCCATCAGTAGAAGATAAGTATTTTTACCATGCATATGTATTTTAAGCTTAACATATACCAGAAACGTTTACATGTGTGATTATTACTTCTAAACCAAATGGCTCTTGATGCGCTGACAACTTAACCTAATGTTTCTATTAGCTCAGTTGGTTAAAGCAGTTAGTTCCTTACAGAAATTTAAAAGTATGGTAAGAAGCCGAAAGCTAGTAGATGCATGCATTTCATAATGTCTCCACAGTACCATTAACAATAACCAGTACGCAACTATCTACTTAAATATGTGTGTGTGACCGAATAAGCAGGAGTTGCAAAATGAATTACGGAACTTCCAACCCTATGTACACGGTAGTCTTAAGCTGATAAATAATTGCTTTTGAACACCCAGGGCCGGCTTCATCCGGCTTGTCGCAACGGCCTCCGCGAACAGGAGGAAGCCGGGACTGGGGTGACTTAACACAAGTGTGGACGCTGATTTAAGCTATAGACGGTGACGCTTAGTCAGTAGGCGTTTACCTGTTGAGTAACGGCAAGTTACGGGAGTGCGTGTTTACCGAGCGGTCGCAAAAGAGTTTCCTCCTTCATTATTCGTCTTTAAACTTCGGATTTATTCTCACAGATACCTACGTGCTATCGTTAGATTTGGCTCCTCGAGCTCCTCCTA
Organism: Dicrocoelium dendriticum; assembly: GCA_944474145.2. Lineage (NCBI taxonomy): Eukaryota > Metazoa > Platyhelminthes > Trematoda > Plagiorchiida > Dicrocoeliidae > Dicrocoelium > Dicrocoelium dendriticum. The sequence continues at coordinate 25,026,941 of OX104070.1, forward strand.
CCACTGTTAATCTTAAGGATCATCATCGTCTTCATCATTCTCATCATCAACATCATCATCATTATTGTCATCATCAACAGCAGTACATCAAACATTTGAACTGATGATTCGCTGCAAGACAACCACGATGAACTATGAAATAAAGAATAATCAAAGGGAGAGAAGGGGAGCTTACCTGATAACCTTCATGCCTTAAGCAAGCATTCAGGGTCAAGGTGCCTACAGCATGTGTCAACAACATACCATCACAAACATCTGGTTATGGTGCAAATATAAGGCGGCATTGGCGAGACAGCTTCCTTGCAGCTTTTACTGCCACGCGTCTTGCTCAGCCATTACCCCGCAGATAACTCAACACCAAACACACTTTAAACAGGCAATCCGATTAGAAGACGGCAGCAGACGCGCCACTGGTGTCGGTTGCGAGACATGTCCTGCAAAGTCTCGAGCCAAACACAGGGTGAGTCACGTGGACTCCAAGCCGGAAGGCGAGACGGACCAACGGCACCCAGTTTTGTCGTCGGTGACTTCATTTCCCCGTTGCCAAGTCAACTTCTGTCCACATCGAGCTTTGCGCCACCCTACACCTGACAGACTAAACAAGGCCCTCCTAGGTAAGCGGTGATCAGGCATACGTAGCACGTGCCCGAGCCAACGCAACTTATTCAGTGCTGTCTGTTGTTCTAGGGAGCTAGCATGATTATCACCACCTAGTACTCGCCTACGCACATCATCTTTGCCGACACGCTAGCGCCATCCGACACCAGCAATGTTTCGCAGAAAACGATTATCAAAGACTTGAAGACGCCTCAGATCTTCAGACCGAAGGGGCCAAGTTTCACTACCGTAGAGCAGAATGGCCCTCACTGTGGCCTTGTATACCCGGCCTTTCAGACGAAGGGAAACTCCCTTCTGTCGCCAAAGATGCCGCAGGCGCAAGAAGATAGCTCTGGCTTTTGCAATGCGTGAGCTGACGTCAGTTTCTATGCGTCCATCATTGCTGATGTAGCTGCCAAGATAAGTAAAAGGATCAACCACCTCGAGTTCCTCGTTAGCAAGCGTCAAGGGGTGGTGGTCGTGCAGCAACACTTTGCACTTCGAAGTGCAATACCGAAGGGCATACCAAATAATGCGACCACTCTAGACAGGCTATTCATGGTTGATTGCGCCATCCCAACATCGTCGAAAAGCAAGACGATATCGACCGCATAATCTAGATCAACTAACCTTTCACAAGCAGCAGTTCAATGCCTACATCTTGAGATTCCGCAAGGGAACACTTCGTGATAGAATCCACGATGAAATTGAACAAAAATGGGGAAATCGGACAACTCTTACGAACGCCACTTGTGGTCGGAAAGCTATCCGATAGGACACCGTAAACCCTGACGCGGCCTGTGGTATTCGAGTATAAAGCACGAAGGATGTTCACATATTTCGTGGGAACACCTTTTCGCGCAAGTATTTTGAACAGAATCGATCGATCGATCAAATCAAACGCACTCTTGAAATGGAGGAACACAGCTATTGTCGGTCTGTGGTATGCGTGGCCTTGCTCTGGCACCCGCCGCAAAGTGAATATATGGTCTATACAGCCACTTCCTGGGCGGAAAACAGCCTGCTTCTCCTTGATCCGAGATTCCCGTTCCACAGTTAGGCGACGAAAGAGAATGGAGGCCAATAATTTTGTCACAACTGGCGTTAGGCTAATAACCCTGTGGTTACAACAGTCTGTGCACTGCCTTTTTTGTATATTGGCACTGTAATCGATTTGCTCCAATTAGCCGGCACACTCTCTTCTTTCCAGATACATTCTAATAAGGAGGTCAATGCTTTGTAGAGGACCTCACCTCCATCCTTAAATAGTGTAGGTGGGAGGGATCCGGGCCGGCGGCATGAAAACGATTGAGGGCTGTAATCGCGTTTGGACCTCGGCCTCCGACGGTGGCTCTAAACTAACCGTCCATGGCTCGTCCTGCATCACCTGAGTAGGAAGAGATCCGGGAGCAGGGGGCCAGCTGAACTGATCTTGAAAGTGTTCCGCCCAACAAACCATCCGGCACTCCTTATTGTGTATCAGTGCACCCGCGCTGTCTCTGATTGTCTCACTGACGCCTGGTTTTCTGGGACCAGTGGTGCGGGTAAGCTGTAAGAGCTTGCGGTAATTGCCTACTGCTCCTGCCTCCTCCATTTCTTGAGCCCTACTGGTCCACCAGGCTTGCTTGTCAGCACGTAGGCCCTGCTTTAGTTCACGCCTAATAGCCCGTCTGATCACATGGTCTTCAGAGCCAGTCGGCAGGTGTCTTTTAGTTTCCAACAGGTTCACCGACCTCTCGGATATCCAGTGACTGGTGCGGTGACGATGGATAGTGCCACAAGCAGATGCTCCTGCGTCGTGCATGGCGGCCGAGGTCCTATGCCACTGAAGCTCAGTGTCATTAGAACAAAACAGGGAAAGCTCGTTGCGCAGTGTGTTTTGATGGGCTTGCTTGACAGAGGGCTGATACACTTTCTCCGTTGCTAATCGTAGGGCACACTTGGTGCGCATCCCGGTAAAGTTCATGCCTACCAAGGCATGATCAGAGTCGACACAGATACTCCAGTACGAGCGGCAATCTAGGATGGAACCACGCCATCCGTAACTTATGGCTATGTGATCAATTTGGGTCCATCGCTGGTCAGCTACAGGAGGACGCCAAGTGGCACTTCGGCGCCCACTGTGTCTAAAAGCAAGGCTACTAAGAAACAACTGGTTCTCCGCACGCAGTTGCAGCAGACGCTCACGGTTGTCAGTCCGTTAGGAGTTGAGCCCACAATTACTACCTAGTTGAGCTTCTGAAGAGTTCAGACTCCCTACTAGTGCGTTCATATCCCATGCAAATACTAGAATATCTGAACTAGTAGCACTGCGTAGTAGCGCGTTCAGTTCGTGATAGAATGTGTCCTTGACAACACCTGAACTGCAGTCGGCGGGAGCATAAGCGGAAATCACAAATAAACAACGTTTTGTACTACTTCGCGAACTCACCTTAGCTGATGTCGTCAAACGGGCTGCACATAAACGGCTGATCACCAGAATCCAATCAAACAACGATGGCTTAGTCTTGGCGCTGAGAATGATACCTACACCAGCTTGACCTGTGAGTGCTGCATCGGCGTCTCTGGATTCGTGCAACCAATAACGGGATGAGAAGCCGGGTGAAGTTAATTCAACAACCCCGTTAGGGTCATTGATCCCAGTTTCGGACACACAACACTATCAATACCCAGTGTGTCCAAGGTGGGTGCGGGTGCAGCTTGTTGACCTGGTTGTCTTAGAGTGCGAAGTTGAAGGTCGCTATGGAAACGGGATAGAGTGAACTTATTAGGGACTTTTGCCGATAACCGTCCGATAGGTGCTGTGGGATGGTGGCTGCAGATGGTTATACTCTAGTGGCACTTCGGTTGCTGTCAATTAAGCAGGGAATTATAGAAGGAATATTAGTAATGGGGTCGGGATGGGAGTAAGAGAAAAAGGTGGAAAAGATAGAAGTGAGGCGCCAGCAGTAGCATGTTTTCGCTTATCCGCCCTGCTGTATGCAGCAAATAAGGCGACCCTTGATAATCCGCGAAGGCCGATGCAGGATGAAGTTTACTTTTGAAGAAAATATGATGTTTGTATGTAAGCTGCGATACTGCCAGGGCGCCCAGACCTAGACAGAAGGACGATTAGGGCCCTCATCCAAAGCCTTTGGCTCTAAAGCCTGTCCGCAATGCAGCTGGGAGGTGGCAATGATTTATTTTTACAGAAATGGACGCCATCTCATTTCAAACCCCCAAACTGGAGGACCAGGAGACTGAGTTTTTCTGACCACTCACCATTGACCAACCTGGTATGAGTAGCTCTCAAGGTGCCTGGAGGCATCACCCAGTATAAATCAATGGGTGAATGAGGTACGCAAACCGTCGCACTACGTTAAGGTCCAGTCTCGTTGCAATGGATCAGTCATTCGCGGATCACCAGCAAACTGTGCTTTACACTTTTGAAATTACCGTGGTTGAATTTTATCGGAGAATTTATTTTTCCTCTTGTCGCACAAGAACTCTTGTGGTCTTATTTTAAAGTTCTTTTTGAAAGTAACTCAAACTTTACTACCACTCCGTCTAGTCGCTGTACAAAGCGGTAAGTTTCAATTTGGTCCGCCTTTGGAACAGCCGCTGTCGTCATTAGGCAGTATGTTCCAACTCATCTTGTTTTGCCTCAATCCTACGCTGCATCGTTGCCTATCCACTTACCTGCTGGATCAGTAGCACTCAGTCGCCTATCTACCCTAAGAAACGTGTGACTCATCTGGACGCGACACGTCTGATCCCCTGAACTCAAACCAGCGCCGATCGCCATGCAACGAAAAGTGAAGCGAAGTCATAGACGGTGCGTCAGTATCTTTATCCTCTTGTTACCTCTGTTGTAGTGTACACATCCAGTTGCTCCATTCCATCTTGTTATTGTGGAGTCTTAACACCATATAACCACCATCTGCGGTCATTCCTAGTTCGCTGCCCCATTATTGACCGTGACCACATATATCAGTAGAATTATTCTATTCTAAGTTAGAGTTATGTGAGAGATCTACAACCTAGATTATGAAGTCTTCTTTGCTCTCTAATCCATTTTAGAATAGATGCAAGTCACAATAACAAAGTGCATGCCCCAAGTGGATATGTCCCATTGGAAAGTCAATTGTTATCTATGTGTAAAAACCGTTAAGTCTGGCCCGATTTGCTTTAATTGTCAAAAAGCGTACCATTCAAAGTGTTTAGGGATGAGTGCACTCGAGACTAGAAAATACAACGGCAAAAGCGAAGCATTTCGCTTATGCCAGATGTGCAAAACCATTTCTGTTGTTATCTGTGTAATTTTCCCAATGAGAAATTGTGAAAAGTTGGTGGAAACAGTTGAGCAACTGGTGAGCAATTGTAAAAGTAAACAACGCTATACTTACATCTGAACGAACACATACAAACTCCCCGTTTAGGCCGAAAAGGAGGGCCAGGCGTCAAAACTTCGTCAAGGCGTCTCAGTCTCCAACGGTCTCTAGCGACATGACCCCACTAAGTGAAAAAGTCGTTTAAAACCCACTTGCTTCTGCGTTCTCCAAGGGTGTGGTAATTAGTAATTTATTTGACATACTGGAAATACAACACTCCAGAAAGCCCATGGTAATGATTAATTGGACATCCTACGCAGCGGTTGCTTCTACTAAAACGCCGTCAAATGCACCTGTGGCTCCAATTACCGGGAAGATCAAAACCTCGCCTTAACATAGATCGCTATCACCAGTGCGACCCGAAAATCTACAAAAAAAAACAGAAAAACCTTGTGCTCTTAAATAGCAAACCACAAGGCGGAATCATGGTGCCTTAAGTCTTGTGTGCGCTAACGTTCCTGATTTCGAATCCAGCAAAATAATGGACACATGGATAGACGAGCGTAATCAGTGGGATTCCGTCCGTAGTACCATCAGCATGCGCACTGAAACCACTACGCTGAGGCGCATCGCACGACACCCAAACTCCTTACACTATGGTGATCCCCGACTACTTCGAGTAACAATACATTTCGCGGACGAAACGGAATGCATTCTGCTTGCTGCGAATCGACACCAGAGAGCATTGAATGGAGTATGTATCTTACCGGATATTCCGTGGAAAGAAAGTTCAAAGGATATGAACAGTCAACAGGAAAGTAGAAAACAAGAGCTAAAAACCGTCATTTGTTATGACGTCCCCAAGTCTCAAGCTTCATCTCCCGAAGAAGATTAGGCACATGAACTGAAGCAATGGCGATACATTCGGGAGGCGTTGTCTTTAAAAATTGTCATTGCTACCTCCATGACAAGGATTTCCGTGTCACCAAATGACAAGGGTGTGATCCTAAGTTGCTGAAGTTGGTCTTACCATTTGAGTTAACTTTATAGACAGTCCTAGAGAACTGGGGTAACCGCCGGTACATGCTACCAGCAGAAATACAACTTAAAGCAGCAGGTTTACGACCAGAGACTACTGGTTACTCAGTGAAGAGAACCAACTCAATGGGAACAACCGTTATTGCAGGGTCCACTACTAGAGACTGATCTGACAGCCGTCATAGCTTCCAGCGAGACACCACTGGCGGTGAATGTCCATCAGGATGATCTTGAGCCTGACAGCATGGTACAAGTATTTATTCCAACTCGTTCACGCGTGCCTAAGATTATTGAAAAATACTAGTAGCAGCAGACCTCAAGGGGTCGACCAAGTCTCAAACGTGTTACCTACATCCACAAACAACCTTCTAACCTATGAATCACTCTCCTGTTTTTATACCAACGCACAAGGTCGTTTAAGCAAACTAACGGAGCTTCGCCTGCGTCAGGCCTGGATGTCAAGGGACCTCGTTATGATAACCGAGACCTGGTTAAATGAAGCGATCACTGATGCAGAAATCGTACTATCTGAGATGTCTATTCTACGCAACGATCTACCAAGTAGTGGAGGTGGAGTACTACTTTATTATCGCAGCGAACTACACCTTGATCTCATCGATTACCCAGAGGTTCGGATTGTCGATGCGCTTTGGTGCCGTCTTCACCTAAGCAGTGGGGACGCGTGTTTGCTGGTTATCATGTAACACCGTCCGTCGGCTACTTTGGAAATGAACAACCGCCTAGCCACCACAATGAAGACCATTTTCTCGCAGTCGTACAGCCACATTCTCCTGGTGGGTGCCTTCAATATTCATACCATAGAAACCCCAGCCTGTATCAATGAACACTTCAAAATGGAAGTACAGGAGATACTTAGTGGACTACCACGCTACAATTGCACCACATCTCTCACAAGGTTTGGAAGGGGAAACAAACCGGGTATCCTGGATCTCGTTTTCACCAATGAAGAGCTTATGATCGAAACGGTATCGACAGAGAGTCCATTTGCCGTAGCGACCATGCAACGCTCATGTTCAATTACGCCTGTTATACAGAGTATACCTCAGAAAACACAGACAAGGGTCAGCTCATTACGGATTACGGCGCTCTAATCAAACGTACAACTGCTACAAACTGAGCATCTCTAGCAGAACCATCCCTCTATGTCGCCTGGTTTGATTTTGCCCACCAATTTCACACGATAGTAACCAGTGCTTCTTGGATAATGTCTGCGATAGCGAAGACAGTAGAGTCATTCATATGGAGTAGGGCACGGAATTTTTCCTCAAGAAAAATTTAATCTGGCGAAGATACAAGGAGTCACCGAGTGCCGAAACATGGAGAGCCCACACTATCCAAATGCATCGCTGGGTAAACGTGGTACGCGAAAATAAATTACAGCACCAACAGAATCTAGCTGTGAAATTCCTTTTAAACCCCAAGCTCTTATACAGACACCTTAACAAGCTCCGCGAAGTGCAGTGAGGGATTCCTGCCTTACACACCTTATTTGGACTCGCATAAACCGCAACCGAGGCGGCCAACGTCCTATGTCAACAATTTGCCTCGAACTTCAAAGCACGACATCGACAGGACTTAGCCATATCACGTTTACTAATGCGGATGTTATGAAAAGGCTAATTGTGTGCTCGAGCATACCTCTGCCGGTGTTGATAATCTTCGTCCAAAGGCGCTGAAACTGGCTGCAGTAAACCTAACGGATTCAGTCTGCAAGTTCTTCCAAAGATGCCTCGAGGATATGAGGGTGCTAACAATGTGGAAACAGGGTATCGTCAATCCCATCCAGAAGAGGGGAAGTCGTACAGATGCTGCCAATTACCGCCGGATAACACTAACTCCGGTGCTCTCCAAAATCATGGAAGCGATTGTTGGCGAAGCAGTCATGAACTACTTGGAAGAACGCAATATCATAGCACATGAACACCATGGATTTCGCAAAAAACCGATTATGCACTTCAAACTTGCTTCTTGCTAGATCCAGTTGGACTGAGACCGCTGACAGCAGTAGGTGTTGACGCAGTATATCTTTACTTCTCAAAGGCCTTTGATCGTCTGAACCACCGTATCCTCCTTCACAAGTTGCAGTGTTGTGGAATTGTTGACCCAATCTTCGGTTGGATAGGTAACCTCTTGCTTCAAGACATCTGATTATAAGAGTTTGCGGCTTCATCTCTGACCCAATCAACGTTACGTGCGGAGTGCCTCAGGGCTCAGTACTTGGTCCAAGATTATTCCTGATTTACATAAACGATCTCATGATAGTAATCACCTCCAACTCCTTACTCTTCGCTGATTATCACAAGATATAACGAGTCATTATAACAGCCAGCGACAAACAGCAGTTCAGGATGACCTTTACTGGGTCTACGAATGGTCGACCCAGAACCTGCTTCATAAGAACGCCACGAAGTGCATGGACTTGAGCATATGCCATAATGCCACTTGTGAATACACACTGGGTGATTAAAAATTGCAGCCCGCTTCAACGGAATACGATCCAGGCATGATAGTCCAGGAAGATCTGGGCTGTTCCCGTCAGGCTGAAAAAGCCTCCACGAAGCAAACCAACACCTTGGCCTTTCGCGTAGGCAATCCGGCGTTTTGATCCTTTCATCTTTTCTCACATGCTCAATGCCTATAATCGGCCTCATTCTGAGTACGCCACCCACGCCTGGCAGCCACGGAAAAAGCAAGACCTTACCGCGCCTGAACTGCCACCACGAAGAGTGACCAAGAACGTAAAGGGCCTGTTTGATCTCCCTTACCGATTGAGGCTGAAAACCCTCGGGGTCTACAGTGGACAATATCGACGCCTGTACGGCGACTTAACAATGACTTATACACTATTCTGAGAAATCCGAACCATTCTTGTCGTCACCTACTAAAGCTAAATCGCACTACTACATTCAGAGGACACCAGCTAAAGCTGGCTACACAATACAGGTGGTTGGAATGCCGCTGAAATTTCTTTTCCCTTCGTGTGTGCCAACAATGGAACGTTCTCTCCACCTGCGTTGTTTCTTCCCTCACGCCAACGGTATTCATAAACGTCCGGATGATTCGTTTATCCACTTACATTACGCTATATAATCAGGGCTGTCTACGTCAAACAAACATGAACATACGGTTCTCTTTTTCAGCTTTTTTGCCTTACTACATTCACGCTGCTGCTGTGGGATATGCTTCAGATATACTACGACTGCATTTCTCAATTACAACAGCCTAAGAAAGCGAGGCACGGGTAAGCGTTGTCGTTTTATTGTGCTTAAGACCTACCTTCCCCATCTTACTTCCTCATATTTCTATACAGTAGCAATTAACTACGCATTCAAAAATGTTTATATGACGAAGGGCATCTGAATCGTTAGACGCTTAGATTGACGATTTACACTTAAATTTGCTTTCGCTTCAACCATAATACGGAACTTGTAAAACAAGCGCTTTTTTACCAGTAATGTATCATAGTTCCTTGTTCATTATTGATGACCTCAACCTCAGCAGCAGAACAACTTTTCTGCAAAGCAGAGATAAAACATTTCGTGGTTTTCACCATTGAAATGCAAATTGATATGGAGCATTTTCTTGTCTGCCAGACGCAACAAGTCTTTCGGACTTCGATGTTGGCTGTGTTTCTCCATAAACCTACGGGATTACTATTTGTAATGAGTGTTGTTGTAATTAACTCTAACTCGTCGGCTAGACAATCAGCCTAGCAAATTCGTCTAGCACGACTAACTAATAAAAAGAGACATCTGCGCATAAATAGCACAGTTACCACACCATAAACGTTATGTGGATGACATATTGGTCTTTTGTTCATCGGAGCAGCAAATTGTCCAGTTTGTGCTGCAACTCAAATATGCACATATCAACTTGCGGGTCACCTGTGAAGTGGAACAGTAAAACTGTCTGCCATTCTTAGACATCCTCATCAGTTGCAGGGAGGACGGGCGCATTAAAAGATTTATCTACAGAAAAGCAACCTCGTCCGGCCAATACGTGCACTTCACCAGCTTCACACCAGTGCTGTACAAGCGGACCCTTGTGAAAAATGTAGTTAGTTGTGCTAGATGAATTTACTCGGCTGGTTGTCTAGTCGACAAGCTAGAATTAATTACAACAACATTCCTCGCTAATGGTTATCCCCTTAGATTTATACAGAAACACCGCCAACAGCGAGACCAAAAGATTTGGTGCATACGTCAGCCAAGTAAAAATTCTATAACAAGTGTCCTTTCAAGGGTGACATTACTGTATCCAAAACCGTGAAACGTTCAATTTCTGTTACGCAGAAAAGTTACTGTGCTGCTCAGGTATTGATAATCAATAGAACCCCTAACTTGGAGGTGCTTCCAACGAAAGAAGCTCACCTGATCGGGGCCAACTCAAACTGCATATAGGAAGTCGTGCGCGGCTACAGAGACAGTTAGGTAGACAGAACAGATCGCACTTTGACTACCCAAATAAAGGAACACGGGCCATGGTGGGTTCAACGAGAAATTGGTCAGCATCCCTGTCCCACTGAAGTTCCGTGCTTGCGTAAGCCTCTATGTTCCTCAATAGGTAAACACCTACTGATTACGCGTCAAATGATAGAGATTGGATCAGCGTTCACCCTTGTATTACGTCATCCTAATCCCCGCTTCCTCAGTTTCGCAGAGGCCGTTGAGGTAAGCCGGATGAAACAGGCCCTGTGTTCAAAACAATTCTTTATCAGCTTAAAACTGCCGTGGATATACGGGTGGAAGTTCCGTCATTCATTTTGCAACTCATGCTTATTCGGTCACACACATATTAAAGTAGAGAGTTGCGTACTCGTTATTGTTAATGGTACTGTGGAGGTATTACGAAACGCATGCATCTACCAGTTCAGTTGTTGTCCATTTTGAGCCGCTTAACACATCCATACATTATTGTCCCTACAAGAGATATGTTAACGATAAGCGCGGCACAAAAATAAAACATCAAATATTCATTTGTGTGCAAGTCCGACCAATTTGTGTCCACTGCGAAATTTCTTAGAGTATTAAGTTAATAGGAAGACTGTGCTCATTGACCCACATATTGCTTACTTAAATGTATTTTACCACTTGATCCAGCACAACCTGATTTCCGTCAGAATCTTCCTTGCCTCAGCAAAACACGGCTACACGAGAAAATTATATTGAACGGCTGATATTAATTGCTCTAATATCTCTGCAAGCATATGGTCAACTTTTCTTCCACATGGCGCAACCTGGATTTCATCAAGCACTTTCACTTTCACAGTACCCAGGAAGTGAAATTCGGAGGTACGATTAAGACTAGCGTATGCGAAAAGTGGTTTGATGGGAATTGTGTTTAGTCTAATATTTACTCAGGATGAACTAATGTTACATGTTGTGCTGTTAAATTATACACACGAGCTTAAAGCCATTAATGCTTAAAAAATTCTTCAGGACGGTAACCAGTCCAACATTGAATGGTTATTTAAATATATAACGTCGCAGAACTGTTGTGTCTTGCGTATTCATGGGAAATCAAAACCTACACAAAGGTTTTAATTGTAACACCTCCAACAATCCGTAAATTCTGCATATTGTCATCAAATAAAGAGTTACAAATAAGCCTAATTATTAGCCCTTTAAGAGACATGCAGCCATTAGGAATGAAAACAATTTTTAGTTGTTTAGTTCACAAATAACACCTACATATATCAATTATTCTTTTGAAGTCAAGTACCAGATTTTGTCATCTTTTAAGTTGTTAATGCTTCTTCCGTGCTGATTGTATGAACAACAGTAGTGTATGTGCATCTAATGACTAAGTTTTCTGCGAAAACCACGCGACAAAATAAGTAAAATTTAAATAGATATGTTTGCTTGCAAAGCACGTTATGCCTATAAGTGCGTTAACGAATTAATCTGGTTCGTGATCATGATGCAGATAGCTGACGTCAAGTTAGAGTAGTATTATTGGTCGTTATTTGTGTTAGCTTTTTATTGTGGCATATTACGAAAAAGGACATATCGGGTAAGTGAAGGTGATAAAACTGAAATACCATTTTGTGCGCCAGATATTTGAAACACCCATGTTGTTATATTCTTTATTAACAAAGTTCCTGGCTAAATCATACAAATGTTATGTCTATTTACGCTCCATGTAGGTAGCAAAACGCAGTGTTTCACAGTTTAATCAGATCAATGAAGCAAATGGCATTTGCAATCCAAATTTGGAACAAAACAAACGGTTCGTGTTTTGTTGTGGATGCAGATTGCGGTAATTTGATTATATGCCAGCTGATAGAAATTAAACACAGCCTTTTCAGACATATCAAACCAAGAACAGCCCAAAGCTAAATATGCAAAACAAATCGAGCTCACGCACTGCAGAAATTAAATACAACCGGAAATTACTACTTCACTAATTCTGAGATGCAAATGCAGATTTTTAGGAGCACAGGTAGCAAAAATAATTAGATAGAGAGTGCGCAAATAGTGTATTTGGCGTAAATTTGGTTTAGATTATTGATGAGTTTACACAAGAGCATACTTTTGTTCCGCATAACCAGCAGTTGTTTGACTAAGTCATTTCCAATTCCCAGTGTTCACTCATATAATTTCCTAACAACTGCTGTCTAGTTTACATGTGCGTCTTAGGCATAGCTTATAATATATAATTAATTGCTGATTCTGTTTCCATAGAGTAGTCTGTTAAGATCGCTGGGTGTAGTTTATGTTATTCACTATCGCAACATCATTTGTTAACCGTAGTCAGCTGGGGTATTCTTTGCGGCAAATCTACGAAGGCAGGAATGCTGCGCAGCATTCTTTAGACAAGATTTAATTTTGCGAATTCAGTGTCATTTATTGCAAATTCCCTGTTGTAAGTGAGTATGCTACGATTAACTTTTGATCATTGCACAGGACAGCAGTATATAATTGCGCAAGAAGATTAAGTTAAATGTCAGGATAGTCTAGCGGTGTAGTTACAAGTGTAAATATATGATCCGATTCATTAACAAAAGTGAAGCGGAGCATGATGTGAACGTATTCTCATTGTGTAAATAGTCGGTATTCAAACTTTAATTCTACCTGTCGAAAATTAGTGGTAGCTATCCATGCTCTCTGCGCGAAGCGATTGATAGCAATTTTGGAACTCTTTACTATAGTCACGTACGTTGTGATCGGATTGAATGAGGTTTCATTTGACGGTAGCCGAAGCTAAAGTTGAGGTTGTGATCTGCAGTCCAAAACAAATGCTTCATAAATCCGCAATCAACTTCTAACCAGTTTGTCGAGCACTGCTTGCTGCGCTCGCTAACTTAGTGAGTAAGGCGCTAGCCACGAAACCACACCAATCTCAAGCTACCTTTAATTGCTGAGTCCCAACCAGGATGGAACGTGACAGTTGGTTCAGGAAGGCATATAAACAATACCGAAACCTTACAATAAAAATTAAAATAAGGTTTATCACGTGCCCTCTCAAGTAAATGTTTATATGCATACCAATTATTTCTTGGTGCATGCGTTGTCTTTTTGCGCATACATATTTAGTACTTAAATTTATATTTCTGTGTTGTAAAATAACTTGACTTGGCCGCATTAGTACAAGCAATTCTGCACCATTTAAATTTATCTTCAACTGTCAATTTTCGGATATATTGTGCAATTACTCGATTGTATTTGCTCTATATTATTTGATGATTTTGCTAACGTAATGTGTTGTGTGAAGGGTATCGTGTTATTTGCAGCATTTGTTGTACACACTGCAACACTATCACACGGAAATTTATAAAAGTTATAACAATAAATTTGATCCGACTGAGAACGGTGTCTGTGATTTAAAGGCGAGAAACAAGCAAATAATGAACCAGTTGCACTCAGATATTAAACAGAATATCCAGTCTTAAATAATAAACATATAGTTTTCTTGGGAATACCGGCGTATGCCTAATGCTAAACTTGGAAATCTCTTCTCAAGGGTGACTGATATTGTACAACAGCAGAAAGTAACGAGTATGAATGTCAGACTCCGTTTGGAATTTGCGGATGTCAACCTCAGCAATAATGTGGACCTGACTAACTACCTTACATGGTACCTCGAGCAAACAACCACTGGTCTGTCTACGAGGATAGCGAAGTACGGTCTTGCTTATCTTTAACATCGCACGGATAAGAATGTCCATAACGCTATCGTAGAGCAACTGATGAGTAGTAAGCACCAGATTCGGACAAATTATGGATCCCTGGTGGTCTACAATATGTCCAAGTGCGTTACCCAAAGAACACAGAAGAAGCCTGTTAGCTACTACCTAATCAATGACAATTAAATGACAATGCAAATAAAATGTACTACTACAAGCTCCCAGTCTGCCCTGGATGTGACGAAGATTCTGTCCATATTTGACAGATACCTCGGCCCAATTGTGAGCTCTTTTCCTTATCAGCCTATGTGTTTATGCTTTCGTTGTTTGTCCATTTGATTACGCGGGACAGATGTCGTGTGTGATACTACCTGACTTAAGTAACATAACCATCGATCGTCTTCACTGACCCTAGTTTATATTTTCATCACACCAGTTTCCCCGAACTCTAGTTAGCTTTTCTATTTGATTAATCATCCTCCCACACCTAAATATCTGGCGAGAATTTTCGAATAGATGGATAACTTCGCAAGCCTCCTTCTTAATTTATATTTGGCGGACATCCAAATATTAGATTAGTAGTCTTACTCAAATACGCTGAATAAAACACTGGCTAGAAACCATTATTGACCGACAGATATATTTACCCAATGAAACCATTTTATATCAAAACGCAATACTCAGAGTACGGCTGGCCAATCTACATATCCGAGCGAGAGAATTAGCAATGCAATTGGTCATGTTGCAAATGCAGTTTCATTTAAGAGATAGTTAGCTGAACCCCATATTTAGGCATAATGCTTCACGTGTTGTTTAGCTGAACCTATTGACGTAATCTCTGCTGAGAACTAAATAGATGACATGACGTCTTAAACATTAGGTGAGTATAATTAGAAATCCTCATTTGGTGTCCTCAGTTTATTCTCGTGACTGCAATTCAAGCTTGAAGGAAACAATTGTAAGTATGATAACGACATAATTGCAAATCACAATCTGTCGCAGTTGGAAACCAAGTTACTCAAACTGAATAAGTGAGATAGGCGTGGCTGCTTTTGCCCGCATATTAAGTTCAAAATATTTTGCTAAAATTCCAGCGCTATTCCAGATGGTTAGGGTTAGGTGTCATCACTATTTTAAGGTATAGTAACTGGACAAATATTACGTTTTCGCAACCTCTCCACAAAAATCACTAATAATATGTGTAACGAAGAAGGGTAAATTGTAATGTTTAATGATGTACAAATACTAAATGCGAATAAAGCATATTATCGAAAAACTATTTTATATGGATGCTAAGTAAACAACCATAAACTTATATTATATTCTGATAGAACTTTTGCTAAGTGTATTCTATCGCACTTTAGTAATTTGGAGAGAATATCTGAATTGACTATATCATAGTTAACACATTAATGGGTGATGCTGGCCAAAAGCGTCACATTTTTGTGGTACTGAATTGAATACCTTTATTGTATTAACAGTTCAACTTTTCCATTAAG
Organism: Dicrocoelium dendriticum; assembly: GCA_944474145.2. Classification (NCBI taxonomy): domain Eukaryota; kingdom Metazoa; phylum Platyhelminthes; class Trematoda; order Plagiorchiida; family Dicrocoeliidae; genus Dicrocoelium; species Dicrocoelium dendriticum. The sequence goes on from OX104070.1 coordinate 25,042,531, forward strand.
CTATATTTACTGATTACTAAAGCTTCTTTGACTAGTATATGTAGGTTGTTACAACTACTGCACAGCTGTGCGTTCATAAAAGTACGGACAATGCTATGTAGCTAGGTTCCTTATTGAAACTGCATAAAATGCGCACGCATAATAACAGGTAACGTTAATAAGAGGCATGTCAGGCGTGAAATGATTAGATTTAAATTAATTTCTATCTATCAGAATTTCAATGCACATTTAATAAGATAACAAACTTTGTTTAATTGCACTCGGTTAACCAAGCCACAGCGCACGCTTAGCAATGTATAACATAAACTTTCCATAAATATAAGACATGCTAGGTTATTTGCGATCCACGCATTGGGCAAGGCGCCTGAATGCATACTATGACGATTCTCATTAAAATATAATACAGCCAACGTGTAGGTGAGAAAAATGACTACGCCCAACATGTGATAAAGCAGCTAGTAATGTTAGCCCAAGTTGTTTGTTTGGTGGTCAGAGTGTGCGCTGAGCTTAGCGGTTTAGTCACGGGCGGTATAACGAAGTGGCTTGAGCTCCGCGGATGGTCTGACTACCAACCCAACCCAACATACCATTCTGCACAGTTCTGACGGTAATTAAGGTAAATCGTTAGATTCATACAAGATACTTTTTACATATAAAACGAAAGTGCGCTAATAATCTGTCGAGAATTTTATGATTGCTATCGTCAAAAATATTACGCTTATATTCTCAAATAAAATTTTTCAACATACTATTAAAAATACTTTCATGTTGACTTAGTACCAGGTGCATACAAATAACTTAGAATCGATGGGCAGATATGGCCAAATTAAATAACGTTACAGTCGTTTAATTTAATTTAAAACAAATGTTTACAAATAAACGTAAATCATGTTAACAGAAATAATTATCCATTATGCTTGCTTAATTTGGCAGTGTTCACAGTCCCACCGATTTTTGTTAACAACATAAGTGTAAGTATTATAAAATTACAAACCACATAGAAAGTTGATTGGACAAATACAGTTAGTTCATTGGCTATGTACGCGTACTGAAGTTTGCCAGTATATGCCAATGTTAACTTTATGCTGGATCTAGAAATATGTCAAGATGACCATGATTATTAATAAACCAAAGTACAAATAGAATGGTACAAGTGCAACTTGCTTTTTCACAGTATGCGAATTGTTGCGCATTTAATTAATCGGGTATTGTTTCCATTTATACTTTTTGACTTATGTTTGATTCTTGCTGTTATCTCATGAACAGGCGCCAACTAGTTTTTAAACATCTCCGTGTATGTCACATTTCTCTGAAACATTAATGGCACATTTTATTTAAACGAGCTCGATTAATATTTTCGAAATAAAAAGTTCTACCCAGCGCATCATTTCTGCGGTTTTCCGTTGGTGTGATGAAACACCGTATTGCTCCACTGCGCCTCTGAAACCAACTTCGACATGCTTATATTTTCGTCGAAATACCTCCTTATATCTGGACTTTGCAAGCTCGCTGCACGCCAACATAGTTGTGCCGATGCTTTGCGAATACATTTTAATGTTAAGCTTGTGTTAAATGAGCGTTTATATTTTATGGTTGCATTGTACGTTTTCCATTTCCTTAATTATGATAAATTAACTAAGCACAAGATTCATATGGTATTGTTCGGCTATTTAATGTCAACACATTTTGTTAACCGAGTTTCAGGATCCACATTTCGTTAACTTATACTTACAACACCTAATAAATGATATTAGTCAAAAGTAGTCAGTGAATAATCTATCGACTGCTATTTATTTCGCACTTTGTAAAGTCATTAATATGTTTGGTTTTCTTTTGGTTTTTTCGAATATTTAATATTAACTCGGTTTTGTTTGGCTTAATTTTAACGACTGCCCCAACTACGGAGTTAACAACTGTAGATTTTTCAATAATATTTTAGTCACTTTGTGTTTTGACTTTCTACTTTACCAATTTCAGGATTATTATCTAGCAACCTAATCATATGTAAGCAAAATCAGTTTCTTCATAAAATTATTTTTATGCGGTGGGTTTTGCTTGCTTGATGACTCCTGGTACGTCAGTATTACTATTAGAAATTTCACGAATTATTTGTTATTATAAAGCACATTAGATTGTTGTCTACAGTTTTCTTTGGTAGTGTATACGCATGAATCTCAAATCATTGTTTAATCAGGTTGGAATATTTCACCAACACAAATTAAACCTAACATTTTTGTTATATTTAATTCACTATATTAAACGAATCTAGTTCATCCCAAAAGCTTTAAATCATCGAACTACATTTGGCTACGCAAAAATTAGATGCTGTTAACAGCAATTGAATCCATAATTGGAAAATAAATCCCAATAATTCTGTGTGCTCGAGCCCCCGGTTGAAAAAGCGAGGTTTCTCTTGAGAGTCGTCTAGTACTTAGTGACTTACTAGGAAAATGTCTCTTTCTGTCATTCAGAATATGGTGCACGCAAAGTGGAACACAATGCAAAGACATTTTTCACTATGTACACAGAACTTGTTTCCGGATTTAGCTGCCAATCAACACGATTTGCAGTTTCAGTTGCGAAACTAGAGTCAGCAAATAAAACTTGTTCCCATAGATGGAAAGGAAGGACCTTTTGTTCTCTATGTTGCAATCACGACGCGGATGATGAAAAGGATTACAATGCAGAATGTAGACTACTCCACTTATTCACGATCAACGTTAAGCGCAGATAATTAGATAATGTTTATACCAGAATAAACATTATTTGGTAGCAATGATCCTTGAATTCCAAGAAATACTGATCCCGCAATACCTAAACTCAGTCCACTGCTGAACGTAGCTAAAAATTTCAGTGTTGCTAGTAGACTTAATAGAACCATCCTGTTTTGAAGCAAGCTATCATAATTAAGTAATGCAATTATATCACGTTACAGAACGCAAACTAATAAGAAAGACTAGAATTTTCTACACTCTAATTATTTCTTAATTTATGTCATATGCTTCTCATGCTTAGATCTAACAAACAGTTTTCGGTAACATTCACTAGTTCAATAATGCCCTTTCCAGCTCTTCTACTGAAAGTGTATGAAACCTTTATCCTTTCATTAATGTAGTATTTACGATATTTTGTGGCACGTTCTTCTAAATATACTATAATTATTGAGAAAATTTTCCATCGATATCTGTCTAAACCACGAAGTTGCAAATAACATTGCCGGCTTTCATAAAGTCTCAGGAAAAAGTTGGGTTGCCTAAGTAGAAACTGGCTCTGGATTGGCTTTTATTTTCCAGACAACAATACTCCTAGTCAAGTGTACCATTATAATATGAAACTAATTCTCGCGTTCCCCGCATTTGAATTACAATTCCTCAATGCATTCTCGTATATTGATACAAACGGAATGATGTCGTAAATGTGGTTTTAATAGAGATTGCTCGCTTTAGCATCGTTTCGGGGTAAATGTTACCTACATGTTTGGCACCAACACGTTTGATCAGCACACATAAACCGATTCATCGATAAAATAACTTAAGATGAGTTTGATTAATGAGGAGAAACATTAGCTATCTTCTAGATTTATGAGTAGTATAGCTAAGCGCCATTAATGCAGTCAACCTGTTAATAGGCAAAACTAAAACTTAGTTATAATATAAGCAACAATGATAAGTAAATAGTTATGTGGTATTGCCGCTGTTACCCCACTTAAAGTAGAACTTTGATAAACATCGACGTGTATATTCTAGGAAATAACAGAATTGCCATTACACACGTCAGGGTGTAGTAAATACAAAGTAACCAATGACGGGGTGAAAACCTTAATCGAGAATAATTGGTAAAGTAGATTACTTTATAATTTCGGTGCAAGTTTTGTAAATAGTATTTTTACCCAGTAAATATCTATAGACATTAATGTTTGTCTTTACGAAAAGCTATAAATAATGAACAATGAACAATGAACCATGCTCAATAAACACTGGTTTACATCGGGTTAAAAGCAGCTGCTTGACAATTCCCGCCGGATGGTGAGGGTAAAATTACAATTATCAACAGATAGGTGAGTTGTCTGTTTGTCTTTATCTAGCAGATACGCCGCTGAATATTAATAAGCTAAGTAGGAATTGTATACGAACGACGAGAAAAATGGGAACAATTATACGTACAACTATAAGCAAAGCAAGGTTAAAAACGAATACTCATTCTGTCTCGCATCCTCAGGTTTATGTAATATGTTACTCCGGTTTGTAGGGATAATGAATATATTCTAAATTAACACAGTTTAGGCAACAAAGTGTTGGGGGCAAATGGCAAGATCCAACCATTTTTTGAAAAGATCCAAGGTGGGAGAGGAAACAACGAAGTTTGTGAGAGGGTTCCAATGTTGGCAAACCTGAAGAGAAGGATAATTCCGCTGGCATTCCAGAGGACCAAACTTTGCACACAATTTCTAGTGGGCTACCTCAGATTTCTGTGTAATGGTTATGTTTCAGCTAGTGACGATACAATATTATGAGTTCGTCGCACAGCCTTCCTAAGCGGCCACTAAAACTCCCAGTGACTTCAACCTTTGATGGTAGGATTGATTTGGTGGGCCCTTGATGTTCTTTGTGACGCTGCGTTATGGCTTTTCTATTGAACAAATGTCGCGCTTTAACCATGCTTACCAAGCTTAGATGGCGTAATCAACGTCATGCACGTACAGGTTGTGCATCATGATGAAGATGGAGGGGTTGAATCTTCAGAATGCTATCGCAGTAAGCCGACGTGCTGCTCGGCTCTATTAGCAGCTGTCTCTGACTGCTTTGGACAGATTAAGCCAATTGAATGAGCATATCAAGAAAGCGTTCATGGAAAGTTGCTTGCAATACTGTGACCCAATCCTATACACCTAATTATATCTATGGCGCAATTAAACAGCGTAACATTTTGCCACATTGGATGGTAGTATATTCAGAACCGACCAGTTTGAAATCGTGTTGAGTCATCCTTGAGCTTTCATGGTCGTTCGGTTATTTGGTTGCTCGCCAAAACTTGACACCATCCACGAAGAATATGAAATCGGAAGTAATTCCCTCACCAGGTCGTTTATGAAAACCATGCATAGACGGAGCCCGATCACCGAGCCTTGTGGTACGCTGCACTCCACCTCAATTACGTCGGACAGGGATTGTCGTACTCCAACTTCCAACCAACGTTCGTGCAGGAACTTGCTTATCCAACGTAGCAGTGGGTCACCAACTCTATAAAGCTGAACTTTATGCAGAAGAATTCGGTGGTCTAAACGATCAAACACTTTTGAGAAGTCCAAGTAAATGACATTAACTCCTGCTCCACCATCAACTGCTTCAGGTCAGCTGTTGCGTGTAATTAACAGTTTCGTAGTGCGTGAGCGCTTTTGTAGGAAGCCAGGTAGCTCTGCTGCTATCATCTTGTGACTTTTCGAATACTGCATGAGTTGCGTCAGCGATGAGAAACTCCATAAACTTGGAAAACACAAGGAGTAGCGTAATAGGACGGTAATTATTTGGGTCAGTGCGACTACTCCTTTATGAATAGGAGTGATGACCCATCGGTTCCATATTGTCGGAATATGGTTCTCCTTCATACAGCGCCTTTAGAATATAGCCAGAGGTTCCGCCAGATCACCGGCTGCTGCCTGTAAACCCTTCGATCAAATGTTATCGACGCCAGAAGAGCTTTGAATACGAAGGGACAACAGCCTCTTTGATACACTTACTACAATAAAAGCAATATTTTGCATAAGACTGATGGTGGGACAATTGAAACATGGGTGCCAGTGGGGCTCGTTAAGCTCTGGGACGTTTATGACTAATGGAACCGTAAGTATTTGCTGCTTCCGTTGCTGTTTACGTGAATTCGTACGTCGCGATCAGTGCTGGGATTTCCCTTTGGTCCTTACGAAGGTCATTAACATGCCTGTATAAGAGTTTGTGGTTGGTGCAGATTCTCTTCACTAACTCCTGCCGATTCGCGAGCTGATCCTTGCGAATCAAACTCACACAGAAGTTGCGCTGTGCCACATATGCAATCAATATTTGGGAATCCGAGGAATTCTTATGAGCTTTCTATGTTAAATCCCTCAAGTACATGCATTTTAGTTTGCTGCTCCCCAGAACTGAATTTCTTCTCCTTTGATAATGGAAGGATTTCTGATCAGACGCACTGATTAGCAATGTGGCGAATAGAATTGAGAAAGTGTCCCAGGCGTTTTTTGGGGGCTTTCCTTTAAGAAGGTCCCCGATACATCCTTAACAGGCGGGGGTAACACGTTGTAGTGCATGAGCGTACACACAAATCATCCTCTTCTTCAGGATATTCCGCATAGCATACATAGTTAAACAGCACAGTCACGTGATCATTGGGACCCAGTGGTGTGCTTATAATTAATCCGTCGATTATGTGTTCTCCTTTGTTGAGCACAAGATCAAATATTGACTGTTTGTTAGCAGTTCGAAATTTGGCGGCAGAGGTCTTGTGATTGTACAGAGGGTAGCTGCGAATTGCTTCTTGTAAACAGGCTTCGAAATGAATGCTATCGGTCGCCGCTATTTTCAGATCGTGCATATTAAAGTCGCCTGTGATGAAAATGTGCTTGTATGCCTCGTTCAAAACAACCTGCAGAACGTAGTTTATTATAGAGTTCATTTCAAACATAAAGTTTGGTGGATGAGAAAGCAAAGCTATACGACATGCATCTTTGTCCGCAGTCATGGTCGGCACCAAAGCAAATCTGGGGCGTGGATTTCCGGGTTATCACCAAGTTCACATCGGTGGTTAGTCTTGTAATAAGGAACTACTCCACCAACTTTTCCACCTCTGTCATTCCGAAGCAGTGACATATCAGGTTAACTGACTTCAGAATCTGCTATCTCAGGGCTTAACCAAGTCTGCATAATCATAACGAGATCCCGCAGTTGTGACGCCTGGATAATCTCGTGAAACATTCATGCGTAATAACCAAATATTCAATCAGAAATCCTCCAGAAATTGCGAATATTCAAATAGATTTTGGATAGCAGAGATAAACCCAGTTGTACCTCAAATGTAACAAGTCAGATAGTTTAAGAATGCCAGGTGTAATAAGTAGCTGAACCTATATGCAGCTTTCTTCATATGTATAAAAAATTAAACTTATCATTAACACCTATGTTAAAGAAAACTAGGCATATTCATCTATGAAACTGCATCCAGTTTTCGGGAAAACATAAGATTAAATACCCGCAATAAATTCATACATAAGCGAACATTTACAATTAGAGATAAATATGAAGAAACAATTCTTAATGACATGCAATCGCTCCAAATAAATATTGCATAGGAGCGCGGAAATATATCTTAGGTTTGTATACGCTCGCAAGTATTAAGCGACGTTCTAAAATGCCGTTGGTTTACAAACTGATGGATAACATACTTGCACCAAAAAAACAAAGCAGTTAGCTTTCCTTTTAAGTCCATTGCAATGAGTAAAGTCTTACAGCATGTACTATTGTATAGGTGGTATCCTTTCTTTCGCATATTCTAATTTCTTCTACGTAACCATAGTTCGTAAGCTTGAATCACGCTACGATACACATAGACCAATAACAACAAGAACGTTTCCTTTACTTTCAGTTACATTCTACATTGGAACCAACAATTGCATAAAATCGTCTGGGAAGTGGTTGGACTCATGCAGCAAACCAAAGAAATATCTAATCTCAGCAAAATATGTTTCTCGCTTAGAACGAGAAGAAAAATTAGGTTACAAACTTAATTTTCGCAGTAGGTGAAGATAGAATATTATTTTCAGAAGGTACCTAACGTGGCTGCCGACGCAACATGGCGACATTCATTGTGTAGAATTATACGACACATCTAATCCTGCCCTAATACCATTTTGTGCCAATGAGCTTTAGTTATTCTTGAAGGGAAACACGCGTTCACAGCATTAGTTTCCTTTTAGTCTACTTTTATTAAATAATCTTCTGATGATTTCAGTTCTAAACTCAAATTACTACTGCGGTTAGCAAGTGGCAATATATACTTCCAGCCGTTTTATTCGGAGTTCATAGAAAAATAAACCTTTGGAAAAATGCGAGTAATACATACTAAATATTTTTACATTTACTTCTTGAAATAGAAATTATTACAGTAGCTTCCACTCCAACACCTAACGTGACATGTTTTTGAATTATACTTTCGAAGTACGATATAACTTTATTGCATATTACTTTTAATTTTCACTTGCATATATAGCTCTCTGATTATGCAGCCTAGCTTTATCCATATATATTCTCTAAACATAAGTATAAAGTTAATTAACCTGGCTATTCACCTACAAGTTTTAATGTTAAGGCGCATTCTTACTTTTTTAACCTGGAGACTGCAACTGATGTACAATGTATGCTGAACGAATTTGAGCAGTTTGTCTATCTAATAGGTTAATACAAAATGTCATTTGAGGGGCCCCAATATATAGTGGACCGCAGTCTGTTGCGCTATTAGAGTAAAGCTTTCAACAAAGGAATTTACAATTTAAATGTAAATGATAGAGCATAGTCTAAGTTTTCACATGATATATCTTACATTCAGTAACACTGTTACCACGTTTGACAGTTCTTCTGTTGTTGTCAACCATATGGCTGTATTTTGATTGCTGTGAAACGATCTTCTTATGATAAAAATCGCATCACATGCGTCGCCATTTATTAGAAACTAACGTATGTGGGAGAGTAAGCTTGATGATTTGTAAGCAAAGGCTTACTGTAATATGTCTGCTAAGAATAAAATTAAGGTCGCTCTGTAATTTGTCAGATGCTGCAGGGAGAATCTAAGCCCTCAATGTGCGAAGCAAGCACCGATGTTGCGTGCATTGATTTGCTGATATCGACCGTAAGCATACAGCTATAGCTACCCCTGAGGGTAAAAGAGAAATTGTTATAGCAAAGGCGTTTTGGAATTCGGATTTTCGTTAGTAAATACACTAGTAGTGTATCTCAAAAAGCATTGCATTTTAAGTGCATTAAGTGGTGCATTTTAGTTACTTTAATCAATATATGTTAAAACAGCGCGTATACGCTCAAGTTGTATGCCCAAATTAAAATAAACATTTTGTTTTGACACTATAGTTAAAATATGCTGAGTTGGACAGAAGAGCAATAAAATCCTTAAGCTTATTTAATTGCTTTATAAATCCGTTAGCTAGCAATTACTCTCAATTCCTGGAACGAACCAGATATTGGACACCCAAGTAAATTATCGCACCCAGTTCCATAGTTTGTTTGCAGGTTTGCGACGATTAACGGTTTTCTGGATCACTATTGCGCAAAAATAATTGATTAGAGAAGAACGAATTTATAATTGTTTGGATTCAAGGCATTGTGAAGTTTGGGTTATCCTATTAAGTTTAACCATGGTTTTCAAAAATTCGCGTCAGGTTGTGAACCGAAAGCATTGTTACATATTTATGCGAGTGAATTGGTCTAAGCTGCAAGAGTAGGGGGCGGCTGCTTCACATCAACGTAATTGTTATGAAACGATAAAACAATGGGACACTGGAACAATGGTTTATTAGGGATAAAAAAGCATTGCTTAACAAGTCAGGTAGGATGGAACTTACTGCGAAACTAACTTGCATGACAAAGTGAAAAGCGTTGTGGTGGACTCACCATAGACTTACGCGGAATAGCCAAGATGTTCGATTATTAAACGTATAAATCCATCAATCTATTGGATAGATGTTTGGCAAGACACCGTTTGATTGCATTTTGTAGCCCTTGGCTAACAAGTCATAAAATAAAATGTAAGTGAGACAATGCATCGTCAACACGTTTTGTAAATATCGCCAAATTGGGAGCAGAGACGACACAATTAGGGAGAGCGCTCCAAGGCTGGCACACGCGGAGGGAAAAGAAATTTTTACGGCATTCAAGCCGGCTATACTGAATTGTCAGTTTCAGAGGGTGACCTCTTAGTTTAGCGTTGTGATTCAGTTCCAGCAGCTGACAGCAAATGTGGTTAAGGTTCCTTAGAATCTGGTAAACCATTATGAGATCCCCCGCATAAGTCGAAATCGACTGCTGTACATTCTTAGAGATTTCAGTCTAAGCTGATAGGACAGATAAAAGAGGCCCCTCATGTGCTTGGTTGCCCTACGTTGAGGAGTCTCAAGAGCAACGAGATCCTGTTTCTGCCACGGCTGCCACCCCTGGATAGCATATCCCACTTGCGGACGTACAAAGGTGTTAAGCATTTGGGGAAAGATTGAGGGTTCAAACCGACCGAAGGCTCTGCGAAGAAGACTGAAGTGTTGATTGCCGGTTCTCGTCGTCCTCTCTGTTTGTTTTGAACACCTGAGATCTTCCTGTACCAATACACCCAGGTCAAGCTCCTGAGAGATCTTCTCCAAGGTGTGGTCTCCAAGCTTGTAAGCGCTCACCGGCTGGTGACGCAGATGTATCACCTTGCACTTAGCTATGTTCAATTGAAGCATGTTCCTCTTTGACCATTCGTAAATGCAATCTAGGTCATGTTGGAGCAGATCCTGGTCTGGCTTGTTACTGATCGCCCGCCATATCTTACGTCATCGGCGAAAAGTAGGAAATTTGAGGAGATAACTGATGCCAGGTCGTTGATAAACATCAGGAATAAGCGCGGTCCCAGCACTGAGCCTTGTGGGACACCACATGCCACCTCTATTGGGTTAGAGAGTGGTCCCCTAACAAGTAAATGAAGCTTCCGTTGGTGAAGGAAGCTGCCAATCCAACCAAGTACAGGATCGCCGATTCCGTAACTCAGTAGCCGTAGAAGTAGGATGCGGTGATCAACGCGGTCGAAAGCTTTGGAGAAGTCCAGGTAGATGACGTCGACTCCGACTCCATCATCGGCCACTTCCGTCCAACTACCTCTTGCAATCAGTAGGTTGGTGGTGCATGACCGGTGTTGACGGAAGCCATGCTGTTCCGGTACCAAGATGTTGCATTTTTTCAGGTAGTCCATTAAAGCCTCAGCGACGACTGCTTCCATCACCTTCGTGAGCACAGGGAGGAGAGTCACTGGACGATAGTTTGCAGGCTCTGAACGGCTACCGCCTTTAAAAATAAGGGTGATAATGCCACACTTCCACATAGTGGGAACTTGTTGTTCATCAAAGCACCTTTAGAAGGACTGTGATGGTGGTTCAGCTAGCTTGTTGGCCACAGCCTTCAGTGCCTTCTGCCGGATGTTGTCTGCTCTCGGAGAACTATGCTCATGCAAGAAGAGTAACTTCCTTAACACAAATAATGGGTTGAAAATTACATTTGGAAACAACGTTAATATGCATGACGTTATGGGACAAGTAGAGGTTGTGAGTTGGAAAATTGGGGCGTATTTTAGCTGCATGGCATTAGCTGCTTCTTCGGCGCTTTGTACTCTTCCGCCTGTCTTGAAAAGTGGAGGGATTCCATGCTTCACTTTAAGAAGCTTATTGACATGCCTATATATTAGTTTGTTGTTTGCTATGAATTTTCTGGCTAGGCACTGTTGATAAGTTACTTTGTCCTCACGGACAATTGCAGTGCAATGGTTGTGATGTGTCAGGAAATTGCCCAAAGTCTCTGAATCGGGGTTAATCTTGTAACCACGTCATGCTGCATTGCTTCTCGCAAGACATTTTCGAGTCCCGCTCCTTAGAATTGAGGGCAATTCCGCGGGACAAAGTGGCTTGGTCTCTGATGCTCTGTTGACGACGTCGCTGAGTCTATTAACAAACTCTGCCCAAACGTTGTCAAGAGGAATTTTGTTTGAGAATTCCCAAACAGCTGGTTCGGCGAGTTCTTACAATACATGGTAGCGTGTTTTTATCAGTTAGTTCCGAGTGTTCAGATGGATACTCTGCAAAACACATATAGTTAAAAGTTATTACTACATGGTCACTGAGACCTACGTGACTATCCATCAACGATTTGTCAACCATGAGCTCATAATTTGTGAGCACAAGGTCCAATATGGACGGTTTGTTTACTGTCCTGAATCTAGTGGACGTGGTGACATGATTGTACAAAGGAATATTAGCGGTCAGTCCATGCAAGTCTGCTTTGAACTGCTCACTGGGAGATGCCGAAACCAGATGGTGTAGATTGTAGTCCCCGGAGATGAGAATGTGGCTGTACCTAGTGCGCGTTACACTGTTTAGGCCACGGATCAAGCAGGAATCCATTCCCGGAGTGGACGTTGGGGGGCGATAAACGACAGCCACAAGACATGCGTGGTTGTTCTTAGTCGGAGACGGCACCAGTGTGAGTGGATAAGGTGTGTTTCCAGATCATCAACTATTGTACATTGTAGGTCTCTGCGGTAGTAGAGTAGGACCCCACCTCCTCTGCTGGGGCGATCGTTCCGGATGAGTGACATTCCGGCTATCTCAACCTCAGCATCAGTCACCTCTTGATGCAACCAAGTTTCGGTAATAGAAATTAGGTCCCAAGCATTCGCAACCTGACGTGATCGAAGTTCGGTAATTTTGCTGAGGAGCACTTGGGCGTTTGTTTACATACATGAAAGTTTTTCAGATTTAAGCAATGTTTCGATGGTTGTACAACTCATATGTGAAGTTTCGCCGACCAGTGAGTGGTCGGGGACTAATCGTTTTTTCGATGTGTACTTGATGAATGGTTTAACGTCTTATTCACCGTCCGTGTTGTTAGTCCTGCGTCTAATCTTTGCCCTACAGTGTGAGGTGTCTGGTCAATATAATCTTCTACAGATTGTATGGGCTCATTCGGCACACTACTCGTGCATTGTTCTCTCATAGATCTCATCGCGTTTGAGTCTTTGAGTGACATATCAACTCTAAGGAGCATATCACTGACTATCTTCAGCCGAAGCTCAGATGGTAGCATGGAACGGAACATGTACCAGCTTTTTATCATCTGTGCTACCATATGTATTGACTGAAGGACCACCTTCAACACACTTGGGCCACTTCCTTTGTGGTTCGGTGAGGTACGCAGTTGTGACACGGATTTCGTCAACACATCATCCAAGCACAGTGATTCACGAATATAACACCACTGTTCTTTATCATGGTTTGTTATTTCATGCGCATCACATGCTTCAGTTTCAGGAACCCAGTGCAGAAATATGGTTCTGGTTGAAATTTCCTTCCGGTACTCCTCTAAGTTGCGGTTAAATCGATAACGCTCGCATCATCACCTTCGGAAGCATTGAAAGCTGCCAAACTGTAAGGAAAAAGCAAGCTAGGCTTTTTACACTGTCCGACGTCATATCATCTTAAAATGGAGTGTGTGGTCTGATTTGTATATCACTGATAATGTTATGACTTAAATCATGTGCTTGAATGCATCGAAAGGATCATTCAAAAAACGATGAACTTTGCAAGCGTAAATGCAAATTTTATTTACTTATTTATAGCATGGGTGATGTTTCCGCGCCTACTAAAATAGAACTTGTTAAAAGATTCCTAAACAAAACATATGCGCTCTCCTACTTCAGGTTTCCTCCATTTTATATCCCCACTATGTGAACCATTGAAACGTGCAAAAGACTTGCATGCAGCAGAGGCTGCCAAAATGGTGTTCAAATAACTATCCAAACATTGAACTGCGCGGCCTTTGATTTGAATTCCCAAGTTTAACGAGTGACATCAGTTACATTGATGGGGAAAATAAAGCTGACAGGATGAATTGCAACGATCTATCAAAAACCGCGTCGAAGAACTAACTGAATATTGCCTGGGGCTAAAATAATCGCGCATTTAAACTAATATTAATCAGGCCTGACCATTTTTTAAACCTACATGGTCTAGGCTTAACTCAAGCTAGGTAAAGTTGTACATTAGCAGGAGAGAGTCTATATGTCTTTCTGCCTGATGTATAGGTTCCAATCTTGTTAGTTTTTACAAAATGTGACTAAGTATTAAGACTGGCTAGGGATAAGGATCCAGAAAATAAGGAACGCAAAGTTGTTTTAGTGCGAGTGGGCCTAAGAGAGAGGATGCAACCATCTTTTTAACTGGGCCTAGCTTCCAACCAGACGATGAAGGCTACACCGCCCCTTAAGAAGCGTAGCCAGTTGGACAGTACGTCAATCAAAGTAGCACTAACACCGATTGCCAAAATACGCCAGCTTTAACACATCCCCAATCAGGGTGTAATAACACGAGTACCCGACAAACTATTCAGAAATAAAGTGCGTGGTCAACTGCGCTACATATAACGTGGTAGTCGCCTAAAAAATCCGAAAGTTATACTCTTCACTTTCGGTGGATTCGGAAAAAATAAACGAAATCACTAGCTAGTTAAACGGTTATTATTAATTTCACGCAGGCCATTATGCCGAAAAGGACATTAAGGGACAACATAGTATATCACCATTCATTTTCACAGATATATAATAAATGTCAAATTTAAAACACTAATGGTCACTTCTGAAAGTTACCAGCAAAATTATATTTAAGATGTACTATTTGTTATAGCTTATACATAAAACTCGGCTAAATGCAAATTACTGCAACGAACCGAGAAATCTCATAGTTGTAAGAACCACGGCCGATGAGGCGGAAGCGCTTCGCTATCGACAGATCTTCCCTTGAATGTTTACCGTTACGTCTGTGAAATAGCTTAAGATTTGAAACGTCTTGAAATATTAAGGAAACTAATCCGTATGCTGCATGACACCTATTCGTGGTATCCCTGAGGGTAGATTTTAGCATAATCGAGACAAAACTATCCACGAATATAAGCACCGGCGCTACATTTTTAGAAATTTATGTATAAAGCTGCAGCGCTTCCTACCTAGCAGTTATCATACTCTTATTTAAAGCATTTAGTCCCCTTTAATAATTTGAAAAACTAGGAAACAAGACGAAGGCTGATACATATATACCTCTTGCATTTTCTCCTCAGTACCATTAAGAATGACCGATATGCATAGGTACAGCTAACAATAGGTAAAACCAGGCAAGATAGAAGTGCAGAGCAAATGACGGAAGTTCACACCTGCATGAAAGACAGCTTTAGGCTGAGCAATAATTGTTTCTGAACACACAAGACGGGATTCCTCCGGCTTATAGCTACAGCCACAACAAACCGAAGGAAGCGGGGATTACTGTGACGTAACACAACTTTAAACGCTGAGTCCAGCTCTATCCTTTGACTCCAGTCTAATAGGCGTTTGCCTATTGAGGAAGCCGGCGGTCTGCGCGAACATGGTTACTGTTAGTGGTATCGAGGGGACCATACAAAATGCATGCATCTACTAGACTTCGTTTTCTTTCAGTGCTTTCCTGATATCTTACACGTCAAGTTACAAAGATGTGCCAAGAGAATGCTTAAGGCAAAGCGTCAGTCTGTTCGGACGATATTATAGGTGATATACCATTACTGTATGCATTGCAGCAGACCGAGATCTGAGCTACGGCTCACAGCTTCTTTAGCTGAACATAAGCACAACCTATTAAATGAAGTAGAGCCATGTTTCGGCAATGGTTGAGATAACATGGTTCATCTAGCAGATAAAAGTGCTGGTCACCATCCTTGAGTTACGCACATAACAGAATCATTGGATCTAACAAAATAGTCTACTCCATTCTACAAGGAAAACGCGCATTGACCCAATTCAACGGTTGGTGCAAGATCACACCCAAGGCGCACGTCACTCGGCTCATTATCATTATAAGGCCACTTTCCTTCATGTGCATTCATACAGGTGGACTCTGACACTCCTGCTGAACTGCAGCTACATCACGCATCATTTACTTAGAACCTCAAATTCATTACTGAAATTAGGGTGCGCCCAAAAATACTGAAGCTGAAGTTGCGAATCACGGTAGGTAAACAGCTAAAAGAAAGCGTTACAGCAAGGGTGGTTGAGTAGGTCAATAATACTAGAGTTACCTGCAGTGCGAACAGGTGGACGATATTGACGCAGATCATAGACTCGCTCTGGTGCCGTCTTTGAAAAAGACGTACTGGCACATGATTTGCAGAATTCGCTTATGGTCCCATGTATCCAACCCAATGACGGAATCCGGTGTGCTAATATTTTTGGAAAGTTCCAGAAACCAGGACCCTTCACGTTTTCTTGTCGATTTACTTCAGTGTTCATCATATGGATATTAAGGCGTTTCCCAGAGAGGGGTATAACGCCACAATGTAAGCGTTTTCTACCAGGTATTCTGCACCGCTGCAATATTATTGCTATACTTGAGGCAAAAAGTGAACATTTAATGCTTGATATATCGCTCACGAATGTAGGGCTGATGATCAGTTGGTCAACTGAAGAGATAGGATTGGATGATCACGTAACCTTAAGTTATAACGGCGTGTAGTATATGGTTTGTCCACAGAAATGTCTTGATTTGTTGCTTAAAAGCACACATTCCGACGCCAATAAGACCTGTTGGTGAAGTCACTTAAGGGAATTTGGTTAACAATTCAGTGATTAGATCTCATTTGCATTGGGAATCAGGGACCTTGGTTCTGCTACAACACCGATATTTATTCAAAGAAGGATCCGAAAATGTGTGTTACGAAGAGACTGTGTGGTATGCATACAGAGTACAACGTAGTCGCGGTAAATGGAACAGCTATGTGTTGCATCTTTATCAAACTCATCCGTAAGGACAACCTAGTGCACCAACGGAGACTAGAGGTAAGGTTTTGTGCTAGTAACAAGGTAGTGCTCAAACATTTGAACAGCTTTCGGAAAGTGAAGCTTGGCGATCCGCTAACCATCTCAGTAAACGAATGTGCCCAAACAGTACAGAATGCAACTAGCGATCTAAGGCTACAATGTGATCAAATAATCTGACTCGGTTTCGGCATTTGTTACGTACCTGCTGCATGCATACGGGCGCCAATACTTGCAAACTGCCTTCCTAGTTCCTCGACAATACTTACGAGGTTTGTATCCTCAGGCAGCATGCAGTTCCACAGCAGTCGAAAACATTCACCTGAGCATCGGAGGTAGTATAAGCAAGGCTAGTCGACAAATTGTCCAACATCATTTTGAATACGCTTGAATAAACCAGGGACCTTACACGTGAAGGCAGTATATTGGTATCCGAATTGTTACCAGTTACAACCGTTCGGAACGCACCAGATCTCTTTCAATGCTATTCATCACAGGTCTATCAAAAGGAAATGAGTTAATTCAGTATAATGATAAAATTAGCTATGTAGGAATTTCGATTTTCCTAGCACCAAAACAACACGGCTTTTGTTAAGATATTTCAGATGTTAACGGTGACTTTAAATGTGCGCATTTTGAGAAAATATTACTTTCTTGTCTCTACCTTTGAATACTACATATCTAAATTAAACTGAAATAGTTTTGTGTGAACATAGTCTTCACAAATCAAGTAACTGATTGATGTTTTTATAAATTTAGCTACAATAAGGAAACCAATATTTGTAATTGGAGGTTAGGTTTCAGCACATTGGACGCCAAAACAACAAACAGAGCATCAGAAGGGTCGATGCAGAGGAGGGTGCACAGAAAAGAAACCTGGATTGGAAAAAAACATTCACTTCGCTAGTTTTGCTCCAATAAGTGAATAGTGGAACCACATCCGCCGCCTAAGGGAGGGAGCAAAGAAAACATGTACAGTTGATACGCTTTTAGATTAGCTGAGCCTTATACGTAGCGTGCTCGAGCGTAATTGGTACCTGAAAATTTCATCTAGATGCACATGGAACCACGAGTACAAATGATCAATCCCGTTTCCACGGAGAAGTGGATGGTATGCTCATCATTACCATTTAAAAGTGAGGTGATAGCGAAACGGGCCACCCGAAAAATTTCCTTAGCGACAGTGTGAAGGTATTCGCCATTTATCTGCTCATATGCTTCATCTCAACCCAGATTGCGCGCCAACAACTTAAAAACAGGATACATCGGTCGCGGACTACTGTGTGCACAATTTCTCTTGAAAGTGTCGAGAAATTTTTACTGGAAAAATGACGGCAACTGTGTTTTAAGGCTAGAGAGCATTGCTCAATTTGGCTCTGTAGTGGTGCAAAGACGAACGTAACAAATCGTATTATCGCATCTAGAAGACTCCAACCATCAAATAAATTCACATTTGATATTCGCACTGATCTACTGGATCACCGGAAGTTACACACTGGCAGCCAGATGTGCCCTGAGGTTCGCAGCAGAAGCCATAGAATTTCGCATTATAACCCCGACCTATGTGCACAGAAAAACTCGTCTATGCCATAACCCTGCCTTGACCTCAGACTAACGCGACAAACAATGGCAGTCACGCCACTTCACTTAAATTCCCGTAAATCAGACCAGTCACCAAACGTAAACCCACTATGTCTATTCTAGCTTTCTTTTTCGTAGTTTTATTAATCTGATTACGAAGCACTGTGAAGAAGCTTGTTAGCTGCATTCTAATACGGCTATCTTTTCTGAAAGTTATTTCTCAGTTGAAACAAATAAAAGACAAAAACATATATTCCGAAATGTAGTAAGATGTTAAGAGATTACAGCAAAGCAAGTTGGTTCAACTGACATGGAATGTTAACGTAATGCTATTCATACATATTAAAGCAGGTATGCGTTATCTCTACAAAATATTAGTAAATAAGATAAAACGGTAATCATCCTTAATGTAGTTTATGTGTTCATTTTAAAGAAGGCTTCGGCTTTTTCAGACTACTATTAAAAATCCAGTTATATGAGAACATGTAAAAAATCACAATGCACTAAGCTTAAGAATATTGTTCAACCCTTCAAGCATATTGCAAATGACTACACAAAATGCAATTTTATTGAAACTGTGGATGTTAAGTAAATAATTAAAATCGTTAACACACTACTGTATGAAAGTCTCATTCCAGTGTAAGTGGTGTGTTTTGCAAAATGTGTTTCAACACAAGTAATAAAATAGGAGAGCTTTGCAAATACGACTGTTGTGGTCCCATGCCAAGTAGTGCATTTAGTTTTCCAGTTTTCGGAATCTATATAATGAAACATTAGAAGCCGCCGTAACGTTTAGTGTATACACTATTATTAAACAGCCATACTTCCAAATGACACTCGCATGCAATCACAACTTCCCTATAAATAACATTTGATTTGTTAAGTACAGATGGTCAATATGTTCACAAATATCTAGCGTACCTAAGTTTAGGTCAAACATGTAGTTTTCACTAGCTACAGAAAATTTATCCGCGTTGGTATAAGTTCGTTTTTTTAACGTAATTTAACCTCTGTTTGTCGTTGGTTGGAATAATTTGTGTAAGTAAAGTAATTTCTGTTTTATACCTTTGTGTATACACCAGCTGGAAACTAAGTACAATATTTATTACTATGCGTTTAAAATAAATGTATGAAAAAATAACAGATGTTCTTGCTTTACTTTGACGCAATATTTATCTGTATGGATCCAAGTGGTTGACCTTGAGAGAAGTTGCGTGTTAATCCCTCACTTGTGCACTCGTGGTTATTTTAACTGCGGTTCAGCGATATTTTGTCGCACACCTTTGGATCCATACTTATTCGTCGTGCTTTTACAAGCTCTACTTTGTGATACCAGTTTCCCGAGTATACCCCAGTGCATCCTACATTTACCCTTATTTCTAACTTCCGGGCGGTGTTTCGCCAATATCCAAGCGACAAAAGTTGTCTAACTCCAATCATCCGAGACTGTTTGGTCTCACTCGATAGATCATTTCAACGGCTTTCAAACGAACTGTCACTTGTTCAAATCCAACATTGCTCAGTGCAGCTACAGGTCTAAAAGCAAATTCACCCGGCGCGATAGGCTAAACCACGAAAATTCTCAATTACACCTTCGTGTATTCTGCCCCACGTTCAAGCTGTCACATTCAACTGGCAGGCAAGACAGGACAGCATAAAAGTACACAACTGCAACGTGAACACTGTGACCTTACCGACAACATCAATAACAGAATGAATTTTAACTTAGAGGGTGAGTCATTCAAATGGTTGGTAACATTTGCTCAACAAGCGTAATGCCCAGTGCGCCACCGACTAGAGACCCATGTGGCTCATATTCCAAACTTGTTAAGGGGGCATTTTGTGCCGTAACTGTTGCAAGTTCTTCCATGCGAGATGCCTCAGAGTTCAACCTAGTCAGGCCAAGTTATTAAACAAACCAGACTCGCTATGGTTCTGTGTGGAATGCACATCGACTTCACTGATAAAAGGCGTGCTCCTATTATCTCAGAATTATGACCAGCTACTAGCCAGGTTTGAGGAACTGGTGACCACCAAAATCACTGGGGTTGGAGTAAGCATAGCAGACTGTGCAACCCAATCCTCTCCCGTAAGTGCTTCTCCTAACCCGCGAAGAGTTGTTAATAACACCGTAAGCAACACGACACCTAGAGTCCAGAACATCAACAGCTGTCCCAATACCACATGTAGCTCACATTTGACGAAAGCGGTTCCCAGTTCGATAGGAGTAACTACACGTAAGGCTACTTCCAAACTCCCGATTGAGTGCGTAGCAAAAGAGCAAGCCGTTACTAGCGAAAGTTGGGTTACGGTTGCCTCCAAGAAGAGCCGTCAAATAAAAGTAACATCACTGCCAACTGGATCGGAAACTGAGGAGCGTAGCGGAGTTTTCCTGGGGCAAGCACCACCGGTTTCCTGCGGTAAATCTCCGATTACTTCAGTCACTAAACGCGACATGTCGAAAGACGTAAAGAAACAACTACCTGTACTGAACGTACTGTGCTCCAATATCCCAGAATCAAATTCGACATCGTTAAAAGGCAGGAAATTGGATGACCTCAACCAATGGGATACTATTAGCAACCTAATCGGTGTCGAACTTAAACCTGTACACGTAATGCGTATTACACGACACCTCAACTCCAAACATTTCGGAGAGCCGAGACTTTTGCGTGTTGTGCTGAACTCCATCACTGAAGTAGAATCAGTACTACTGTCGGCACGTAGTCTCAGAAATGAACACTGCTCCATGCGTATCTTTCCAGACAACCCATGGGGCGAGCGTTATCGAGTTAACCGCACCTTAGAGGACTACCGGAAGGAAACTTCATCCAGAACCATACTTCTTCACGGGGTTCCTGAAACCGAAGCATGTGATGCGCATGAAATAACAACTTTGATAAAGAACAGTGGTGTTTTATTCGTGAAACACTCCGCTTGGATGATGTGATAACGAAATCCGTGTCACAACTGCGTACCTCACCGAACTACAAAGGAATTGGCCCGAGAGTGTTGAAGGTGGTCCTTCGGTCAAAACATATGGTAGCACGGATGTTAAAAAGCTGGTACCTGTTCCGTTGCAAGCTACCATCTGAGGTTCGACTGAAGACAATCAGCGATATGAATCCTAGAGATGATATGCCACACACAGAACCAAACGCGATGGGATCTATGAGAGAACAATGCACAAGTAGTGTGCCGAATGAGCCTGTACAACCTGTAGAAGATGACATTGACCAGACACCTTATACTGTACGTCGCAGATCAGATACGGGACTAACTATACGGACGATGAATAAAATGTTACACCCTTCACCAAGCACACATCGAAAAAACCATTAGTCGCCGGCCACTCACTGGTCGGCGAAACTTCACAAATGAGTTGCAGAACCTCCGAAACATTGCTTAAATCTGAGAAAATTTCATGTATGTATACTGACGCCCAAGGGCTCCTCAGTAAAATCACTGAACTTCGACTACGTCAGGTTGTAAATGCTTGGGACCTAATTTCTATTACCTAAACTTGGTTA
Organism: Dicrocoelium dendriticum; assembly: GCA_944474145.2. Taxonomy (NCBI): domain Eukaryota; kingdom Metazoa; phylum Platyhelminthes; class Trematoda; order Plagiorchiida; family Dicrocoeliidae; genus Dicrocoelium; species Dicrocoelium dendriticum. Next base: position 25,064,274 of record OX104070.1, read on the forward strand.
CACCAAGAGGTGAATGATGCTGAGGTTGAGATAGCCGGAAGTTCACTCATCCGGAACGATCGCCACAGCAGAGGAGGTGGGGTCCTACTCTACTACCGCAGCGATCTACAATGTACCATACTTGATGATCTGGAAACACACGTTATCGAATTACTCTGGTGCCGTCTCCGATTGAGACACAACGACACACTGGCAGCCAGATGTGCCCTGAGGTTCGCAGCAGAAGCCATAGAATTTCGCATTATAACCCCGACCTATGTGCACAGAAAAACTCGTCTATGCCATAACCCTGCCTTGACCTCAGACTAACGCGACAAACAATGGCAGTCACGCCACTTCACTTAAATTCCCGTAAATCAGACCAGTCACCAAACGTAAACCCACTATGTCTATTCTAGCTTTCTTTTTCGTAGTTTTATTAATCTGATTACGAAGCACTGTGAAGAAGCTTGTTAGCTGCATTCTAATACGGCTATCTTTTCTGAAAGTTATTTCTCAGTTGAAACAAATAAAAGACAAAAACATATATTCCGAAATGTAGTAAGATGTTAAGAGATTACAGCAAAGCAAGTTGGTTCAACTGACATGGAATGTTAACGTAATGCTATTCATACATATTAAGGCAGGTATGCGTTATCTCTACAAAATATTAGTAAATAAGATAAAACGGTAATCATCCTTAATGTAGTTTATGTGTTCATTTTAAAGAAGGCTTCGGCTTTTTCAGACTACTATTAAAAATCCAGTTATATGAGAACATGTAAAAAATCACAATGCACTAAGCTTAAGAATATTGTTCAACCCCTTCAAGCATATTGCAAATGACTACACAAAATGCAATTTTATTGAAACTGTGGATGTTAAGTAAATAATTAAAATCGTTAACACACTACTGTATGAAAGTCTCATTCCAGTGTAAGTGGTGTGTTTTGCAAAATGTGTTTCAACACAAGTAATAAAATAGGAGAGCTTTGCAAATACGACTGTTGTGGTCCCATGCCAAGTAGTGCATTTAGTTTTCCAGTTTTCGGAATCTATATAATGAAACATTAGAAGCCGCCGTAACGTTTAGTGTATACACTATTATTAAACAGCCATACTTCCAAATGACACTCGCATGCAATCACAACTTCCCTATAAATAACATTTGATTTGTTAAGTACAGATGGTCAATATGTTCACAAATATCTAGCGTACCTAAGTTTAGGTCAAACATGTAGTTTTCACTAGCTACAGAAAATTTATCCGCGTTGGTATAAGTTCGTTTTTTTAACGTAATTTAACCTCTGTTTGTCGTTGGTTGGAATAATTTGTGTAAGTAAAGTAATTTCTGTTTTATACCTTTGTGTATACACCAGCTGGAAACTAAGTACAATATTTATTACTATGCGTTTAAAATAAATGTATGAAAAAATAACAGATGTTCTTGCTTTACTTTGACGCAATATTTATCTGTAAGGCTTTAAAGGACTACCTGGAAAAATGCAACATCTTGGTACCGGAACAGCATGGCTTGCGTCAACACTAGTCATGCACCACCAACCTACTGATTGCAGGAGGTAGTTGGACGGAAGTGGCCGATGATGGAGTCGGAGTCGACGTCATCTATCTGGACTTCTCCAAAGCTTTCATGCGCCTTGATCATCGCATCCTACTTCTACGGCTACTGAGTTACGGAATCGGCGATCCTGTACATGGTTGGATTGGCAGCTTCGTTCACCAACGGAAGCTTCATTTACTTGTTAGGGGACCACTCTCTAACCCAACTGAGGTGGAATGTGGTGTTCCACAAGGCTCAGTGCTGGGACCGCGCTTATTCCTCGTGTTTATCAACGACCTGGCATCAGTTATCTCCTCGAATTTTGTGATTTTCGCCCATGACGTCAAGATATGGCGGGCGATTATTATTACGCCAGACCATGATCTGCTCCAACATGACCTAGATTGCATTTACGAATGGTCAAAGAGGAACATGTTTCAATTGAACATAGCTAAGTGCAAAGTGATACATCTGCGTCACCAGCCGGTGAGCGCTTACAAGCATGGAGACCACACCTTGGCCAAGGTTTCTCAGGAGCGTGACCTTGGTGTATTGGTACAGGAAGATCTCGGGTGTTTAAAACAAGCAGAGAAGGCGACGAAAACCGGCGATCAACACTTCGACTTTCTTCGCAGAACCTTCGGTCGGTTTGAACCCTCAATCTTTCCTCAAATGCTTAACGCCTACGTGCGACCGCAAGTGGAATATGCTATTCAGGCGTGGCAACCGTGGCAGAAACAGGATCTCGTTGCTCTCGAGACTCCTCAACGAAGGGCAACCAAGAATGTCAGGGGCCTTTTTCATCTGCCCTATCAGCTTAGACTGAAATCTCTAAGAATTTACAGCAGTCGATATCGGCTTTGGAGGGGGGCATCTCATAATGGTTTACCAGATTCTTAAGAACCCAAACCACATTTGCCGTCCGCTGCTGGAATTGAACCACAACACTAAACTAAGAGGTCACCCTCTTAAACTGACAATTCAGTATGGCAGGCTTGAATGCCGTCGAAATTTCTTTTCCCTCCGCGTGTGCCAGCCTTGGAACGCCCTCCCTAATTGTGTCGTCTCTGCTCCCAATGTGGAGATATTTACAAAACGTGATGACGATGCATTGTCTCACTTACATTTCATTTTATGACTTGTTAGCCAGGGGCTACAAAACGCAATCAAACGGTGTCTTGCCAAACATCTAACCAATGGATTTATGGATTTATATGTTTAATATGCAAACATATCAGCTATTCTACATAAGTCGATGGTGAGTCCACCACAACGCTGTTCACTTTATCATACGATTGATTTTCACACTAATTTCCATCCTACATGACTTGTTAAGCAACGCTTTTATATCTGTAATAAACCATTGTTCCATTGTTCCATTGTTAGGTGACATACAAAATGTGTATACTAGTTATACTGCTAATTCACTGTATGACAAAATAAAGCTGCATTAAGCCTGACATAAATACAAGCTGACCAGCCAGTGCAGCGTACAAAACAGATTAGCACGTGAAACGTATATTTCTATCGCGTGTGTTTTGGTGTTTTAAAATCATTAACCTTTACAAAGTAGCTAAAAAATAAAATGGGCAGTGACCATACGTAACTGTTTTTCAGCGATTGTACAAATAGCATGCTTTCACAGAAGCTGACAGAACGTTTCAATGTTATGGAGTCTGTTTTCTACTCACATTTTACCGGCATGGGCTCAGCATCGTGAGCACATACGTCCACTGGTTTGTTAAAACATTTGGACGATAGCCTTAAATGTTTCCAGTTAGAGGTAGGAGAGCTTGTAACACTAGCATCTGGAGATACAGCATTAATAATGGTTTCTTTTGTATTACGCCAACTTCGTTACGTCCAATTTGCTCGGACAAAATATAGCAACAATATAACAATGCAGGTAATATTACCCAACGATTAACTCGTCCGGTGTGACGGTTTGTGCAGAGGACCTGAATTTATAAATGCAGTAACCAGAGCCAAGCATTTGTGTACTTACCAGAATATCACTGTTAACACTCATTATCTTCACCCGTTGTAATTTCGTGGGGCAGTTTGGCACAATGATTTCGTGTTTGCGGCAACAATCGGCGGGCGGACTTCACATCAAGTAATGCTGATAGTACAATGTTTTGCCGATTCGTTGTTAACAAATGGGTAATCTAGGCTCAAAATATCACAGTTTGATAAAGCTTTACAACGTCGACAACTTGTTAAAATAATTCCGGCGAACTTCTATTCGACTGTACAAAGAGAAGTCTTAGCTAGTTCCCCTAGTGTGGTTTTGTAGCTAAGTATAAGAACGGGCTTTAGGTATTAAATTACATTACGCTCTGAATGAATTTCATGCATTAGCAAATATGACTTCCGGTATGTAAACCTAAGCTTTCTGCAGCAGGTGGTATGACAAGTGGAATTATCCCTTCACCTTTTCACATTTTGAATATTATTGCAGCTACCAACGGGTTTTAGCAAGGTTTGCCACTGGTGCATCTACTATTGTAGATAATGCCCATGGATAAATAATTTACAGAGTTGCAAAGAGATCGCTATTCGGTACTTCGCATCAGGAAAGTACAATTACGGGACAAATAAATGCAACAGTACGCTGATGAAGTCAAAAATGATGACGAATGGGAATGTTTGAACAGATTATCACATTGATTTAATCAATGTATAACCCTTGCGGGTATCGCATTGTCACAGCCTAATATGCCTTGAGGTTAGCTTTGGTCAACATCTAATGCTCAATTTGCAGTGAATGTTCCAAGATTGAGCTGCTGATGCAGTGGGTCAAACGTACGTCATCATAAATTGCCGAATGATGGAAGAGTTGAATCACCCAAACCACTCTTGGCATCTTGGCCAGAGTTTGGTACTTGTTTTCGACAAATTCAATGAAGGCTTTCAAATGCTGATCTCTGTTTACAACACCAAACTAATATAACGCTTGCCTTAGGCCCCCGACATTTAAAGCTTTAGCAGGCTTGTTACTAAAACGTAAGCGTTTATTTGAATATATTGCCTTTGATTTTTCTAAATCGCTTTTCAAGTCTCCTTGCGATGGACAGTAACATTTATTTTTGCAAATCTCTCGCGACGTTGTGAGGTCATCTGCGATACGGTAGAAATTCAATTGGATGGGCCGTATAAAGTAGTGGCGTAAAAGACATTTGGAGCGTCGCAGTCCTTTTGGGTACGGTCAAACATTAGGCTTCAAACGGAATGTAATATTGCCGCATTAGAGAGTTTCTCGTAAAGCGTCAAAATGTACGACACAAATGAGTCTCACTTGCATTACCGTTTTAGGATTTCTCTTATAATTTTTCTCGCCGGCACTATTCCTCCCAAAACGTTAGTTAGTTCTTTCGTTGCAGTTATACCCCGGCTACTTACCAAGTGTTTGCACATGAGAGTTTAGCCAAGTATGTTGTATTTATTTGTGTTGCAAGTCCCAGAACCTTTTATCGACCGCTGTGTACGGAGAAATATCATAATGATGTCACCACTGACGCACAAATTTCAAAATTACCCAAAGACCAAATCTTCATGGTCGTGTACAGATATTGGAAACGGATTTGCTTTATTCATCTCGTTGAGAACTTATGGTTCTTCTGTGCAGCGAAACTGGCAACGTTGGGCTGAATAAATTGTGCTGTTGAATCAGTATTGTCGCAGGAATCGTGGCGAAATCAGAAGTGTAATATTAGCAGAATCTTACAAAAGCAAATTTGATTGCAAAACGCCGAGTATAAGTAACCAACTTAGGAAGTGTATGTATCTATTTAATTTTGGGATGAAAAGCAAAGGATGTGCAAATAATGAGACCTACGCTACAGTTGGGCTGTTCTAAGCCATCTACCCTTGCATAAATTCAAGGTAGGGGACATTGCTTCTTGCTCTCCTGTCGTGTGTTTCTGTCCATCTACTACGCGCAACCACTAGCTTAGGTGGTAAGAGTCTGCTTTTGACGGAAGTCGTGTTGCACCATCGGTACAATGTTAAACCTTTACAAATAACACACTAGAAAAGCGGACATTTTTAATACCCAAACCTTAAGAGAACTAGTCAGGGATTGACTGGGAGATCTTTTGATTATTCTGAAGGACTACCACCCATGAAATCCGGGTACTATTGCGCTGCGTTCACATGTACGCACCTAAAGTTACTTTAAGCATACTTGAAATAATCAGATTATTGGCTTAGCCTTTCTCGCAGTCGCAAAATAAGTACCTTCTCATAAATAACGTGAAATGCTGTGGAGATGCGGGTAAGCAAATTTAGTACAACTTGTTTACAGTCTCTAAAATAATAGAGATGTTGGTAAATGCTGATGTGACAACTTTTGATGGTGCATCTTAAGATTGGGGCGTACATTAGCAGTATATGTTTGACAAATAAGGTGCGGCTAAAACACAGACTTTTGATATGCCAGTTAATGCAACAACACTCTTCACTCTCCGAAGGGTATTCATATTTCTGTAAAGTATACCCTTATTGGTGTAAAAACTTTTTAGTAAGCTCTGTTTGTGTGATTATTCTGACGAAAAATGTGAACATTTTTATAGTGGTTCGCTCAAGTTATATTAAGTATTTTGCATGTTTTTGCGTAAACTTTTACTTGTGGTGCAATGATAATTTACGTTTTGCATTAACTGTTACTATAAATATATTATATCCTGAGTGTACAATTTGAAGCTTCTGCAACAATATATGAAATGTTTACTTATTTACCAGGCATAAACTTTACGTGAACCAACCAAACAAAGCTATCAAATTAGGCTTAAAATTACTCACTGATGAAGCAAACTATGTAACTTGTTAGTTATATAATTTTTATATTTAGCAAAGTACTTGTAGTTGAATTTTAAACTTATGTTTGCTTAGCTCCAATTAGAAAATAAGAAAAGATAATATCCATCCAATAACTTTGCAAAACTTTTTTATATCCGCTACATAAAAATCTAAAAGTCCCTTTAATTTGGAAAGGCTATACTAAGGACACATCAAAAGGTGACAGCTGTTGACTGATCCAAGATTTGGGATTTTAATATGCTCAATAAATTGGAAGGTGCACTGTTTTACGGTGGTTTTATTCACTCAGATTGCAATAACTAACTGTAACTTGCTCAAATATAAGGAGAAGTAACTACCGAGATCCGTTGTGTTACTCTACTTTTGTTTGGTATAAGTGCTTTTTCACAGAAAGATATAATTTTACTAAAGATTACAGATCCAAATGGATGCAAAACGCAACATATATGTACGTTGACATTTTTAAGCGAAACGTCTGCAAAATGCCCAGCAAAATGAAACCATAAAATATCAGTCGCACAAGCGAAAGCCCCCAGAGTAACATTAAATTTTACTAGGTGACACGGTTAAAGTTCATTAAATACCCAATTGGACTATCTTAGTAAATACTTAAACAAAAGCAAAAACAACCCATTTTTAACTGCCTAGCTTTATTAGTTCTCCTGATGCTAAGAGTATCGTCATCCGAATAACAAGGTGTTACAGTGCACTCTTTTGAATTGGAACGAACTACTTTCTTTTTTAATGGTCCTATAAATGGCAGTTTTATTCCATAATATAAAGTAATGATAATCAGTCAGAAGCGTGTAAAAAATAAGAAGATAATACATCCTCTTTAACGATTTCAAACAGTAAAGCTGTATTTTCACTTGTATACATGCGTATTTCATTTCAAATTGCTCATGTTTACATGTTACACAGTTTGTGGTGAAATATATTTGAAGTAAGCAATTCAGAAATTCTTTGCACTACCACCTATATTTCCTAGCTGGAATGCGAATTTAATTGCTTTTTATAGAATAATCTAAGTTCTATTGCAAAAATGTGTTGATCCTCAATTCACCAGCATTTGTAGAACTCACCCGGTGCCAAAATTGTATGTCCCACGGGAATTTCGCTTAACAGGTGCGGAGAGTTTAGGACAAGCCTTGATATGTATGCACATATTCGGCGTTACTTGCCTCCGTCATCATACACTCAGCCTCACTACATTTGTTCCCCCAGCTGTGCATGAAATTGCTAGGACATTTTGCAATCTATCGTGTCTGAATTTTGTGTTAGGGTATGGAAACCCAACAAATGTAAAGTTGTTAAATGTGTGATTAATGTCAGATAGAATGTTTTGAAAATATTCTCAATATATCAATTGTCATCTAAATAATCAAACAGCAAATTAAAACACAAATTACTTAAGAAACCAAAAGCTAATCAATAGTATAGTTAAAAATATTTTGTAAGTTCACCTAAGAATTAGTTGCAAAACCGAAAAAAGGATAAATTTGGTCGTCAAATATTTATTGATTCCCTAAAATGGTTTTCATTTTTGCAGACACTTTTTGTTTTTGTCGATGCAATACTCAAGGTCCACCATGCATCTTGTATCCTTTGTTAGCTCTTCATTAGTTAACAGAAGCACGATTCGCTTGTTAACTAACGCTAATTCTAGGGCCTTTATTTTTCCTCAATAGTGCTCTCGCATGGCCTGAACCATATTTTACAACACGTTTAAAAAAATGGCTTTGGCGAAACAGTATTCTTGTTAATAAAACTGTTAGACTAATCGAATTAGATTATTTATGCTAGCAATAGAAACGACAATGAAAAGCCTCAGTTGGCTTTACCAACTATCAAGTACGGAAGCGCAAAACATACTAAAAGAAGGTATAAAATTATAGGGAATACATATACAGTTATAATTACTCATTTAAATGCATAATTTTTTCATGCTATTTGGTCAACCGTTATGCGTTTTGTGACCGTGGCTACCGAAATTTGGATAAAGTTTTCTGCAATTAATATTCGACGCCAGTGTACGAATCGAAATAGTTTATATCCTCAGATGGCCATCTTTACACTTTAAGCTATTTTGTTACAACTTTACTAATATAGCAAATTTTAATAAAAGTTTATGGTTAAAGCTACAAGAAATTAATTTTTTCTTCAAGCCAATTTGCAAAGTTTGTAGATGCGTTATCTTTTTAGCGTATGAATATCCGCATGGTTATTCTGAGTTCAAGATCTGCAACCTTGAGTTAAACATATTATTCCGTTGTTATTTCTGGATCGTTGGTTGTTGCGACGCAATGCATTTGTTTAGTAGAATGGGCTTTATTCATTTGTGTGTGTGTCGACCACCCATGAAGAAAATATTCGATTACTAAGGTATACCGATTAAATGCTAATTTTTATGACTACGTGTAGGTTACCCATATTAGTTTAAGGATTTAATAAAACCTGTGTCGTATTTTTTCCGCGTAAACATTTTAAATGGTTTTTGTTTAAGTAAATAAATTTGCTCGGACTAAAAATTCAGCTTTCTATATAGCGTTGCTTCTGATGACCTAGATTAAATCAAAATATTTTATATAACAGTAAATGGTATTGCACATACAAAAGGTATACACGGGATAATGTAGAAAACGGACTGGAAACATTATGAATTTGCTCGTATGAAAAGCAAGGTTTTCTAAGTAGAAAGACCTTAAGATACACAACATAGCAGCAATAATTGTTAACTGGACAACGCCATCTCTCTAATAAATAGCCAGCATTCTTATCAGGAAATTGATTTCACTTTCTGTAACTATTCAAAACAAATAATACCGAACGCAGGCAAGTGGATTTACTCGACTTCGTTAAACGATGCTTTACATTGAGTTACTACGATGTAAAAAAGCTGAGAAACACGAATCAAGTGTAAATTCTATTAATAGGAAGGTTAAATTTATTGTTATTTGTTGCATCATTCTCACACAAGTGCAATGATCGCATGTATAGCAGAAGGCCTGCACACGGTCTAAGCAATTATATTATCCTTCCAAATACCACTAGCATGGCCTATTTGTGCACCAAAAATTTCTTTTATCAAAACAATGTAATTTTATTCATCTATGCTAGAACCTGAAAAATAACTGTCAATATATTTTCTTTATTCTTAAGAAAGCTTACTTAACACCACCTACCCATTTATAGCGGCACATTTATTGGTTCAATATTATTTTAATATACTTGCAAATCCAATAGGTTTAGGCGGTCTTCAATGTTGCTTCAATGTTGCCCGTAATATGTAAAATATACATTATATTAATGGCTAGAAAATAGTTCCTATTATTATTGTCAAGTAATTACATTACTAGCAGAGCAAAACAATTAAGACAAAACCGTAGTACATCATTGCAACTATTCCGCTGTACAATCACATTAGTTCATCTACCAAATAAAGTGTTAATGACGTTAACTGGTATTAAACCACGTGTGTACAAATGAGATAAGCATGATGTGCAAACCTTTGATAAACACCCATTAGGGATGTGATCATCTCACCATACATTATACATATATTGTGGATGTCAAATATTCCATGGAACATCCAGAACAAACACGCGCTATCACACACTGCACTATCCTGACAGATCTGGTTGCATTTCATAAAAAGCCGCTCAAATGTCAGCATTTGGGTTCAATTTGCTGGACGTTTCAGTAATCTAATCGTAACCGCTTCAAATACAATGTGGGTTTTTTACCAACAGTCTGTCGTCATTTATCCGAAGCAGAACGCAAAAACACATATGTATATGAATTTTAGCTTACCACGCATACAGAGTCAGTCCTGAACAAAACGTGCTGCGACCACCTGAAAAACCAAAACCACTGTACTACGCTCGACTGTGAGGAGAATCTAGCTCGCTAAAGCATTTTGCAAAAACTAAACGCCATTATGTAGGCATGTAATATTAGTCGCAATATAACGCAAATTTTCCTCTCATGCAATAAGACCGTCCAAGTGGCAGAGAGCGCTGAAGCTACCATAGTTTTAATGATGCCTTTTGCTCCATTCTGTCGACAAATCGTTCGCCAACGCACTATCCAAATTGGCTATTAAAAATTTTAGCGCATACTAACCTGGTATTTAATATTGCATACATGTTTAACAAACTGCTCTTACGGCACAACCAGAGTTCTCCATGTGTGACAAATTTAGCACCAACAACACTGTTTATACATTAGCGTATTTCTTCCGAAAACGCTTGGATAGTAAGTTTTGTCCAGCTTGTAGAATTAAGGTCTAATGGAGACCATTTTTAAGAATAGGACGCGCATAGTATTAATACTAGATCGCAATTGTCCATCCCATGAACCATTAACGTTGATAGAGGTACTCGTTGCTCGTGTTAGCTTGACATCACTGTTTCCGCCAAAACCGACAATAGACAACGAACCATACGAGTACGTGCAGTAGTTTGATCTAATCGACCGACAAAGGTGAAGAGCCAGGAACAATTATATTGTTTCCTTAAGGACTCAGACGGCCTGTACCACCACGTACTGTTATACCGTTTCAAAAGCTTTGGATTTAGTGATGTACTCTCTGGGTGGATTATAAATTTTCTACTGTATCGTCACTTGCACGTTAGAGTTCGTAGTATGCAACCCGATCCGATTCATATTAGTGGAGCAGCTCTACAACGATCAGATCTGAAGGCACTCCTGTTTTAGGATCTATTAATAAGCATGCTTGTTGAATATTCTTTTATTTTGTTCATTTAATAATGTTGATATTAGGATGTTACCGATGGTCGCCAATAAAGAGACCAACGAAGCAGTGCAATAAAACCCGGACAGTTTATAAATATAAATAATTCTTAATATGCTACAGTTTAATTCGTCCAATGTAATGTGGTCTACATTCTTTAACAGGCAAAATCTTATACAAAACTGAGCAACACAAAATGCAAGAAGTCAGCCAACAGCGCAAAGTTATAGCATTAAACTTGGCCTGTTTTGCACAGAACAGCGGGGAAGACATTAAATATTGGGAACCGATATGTGGGCATGTTGCGGAGAGCATCCGGAAGCTTATCCCTCTGTTTGTTTGCCATTGCTTAACATCTTAATGCGGCATTATATAGAATACGCAAACCAGGCCTAACATTCTTGGTACACGCAAGATGACGCAGTACTCGAGAACTCACAGCAAATAGCCACCAAGCGCGTCAGTGGGTTGGTTCACTTTCCATATCAGCTTGGGCTGAGTACTCTAAGATTATACAGCGGTCAGTACCAGTGCTTACGTGGCGGCTTTAGTAATAGCCTACGTCGGCTGCCAAGTATGCAACTCAGCATTTAAGATTCCACCACTGCAACTTTGACAACAAATACAGTCGGCAGGAATCTCGGCGAAACATTTATTCTCTTCATATGTGTCAGGCATGAGATGGTCCGCAAATTATCTTGTTTATTAACCGCCTTGATGCTACCCCAGCCCGCCTACATTTTAAGATATCTTGGCAGAATTTTCAAGGGGACGAACAAAATTGATGTTGGCTCTTGCCTGCCATTTGTGGACAATATAGTGGGTTCATCGGAAATCGTTTCACTTTGTCACCATTTTTATTTCCGTTGTTTTGTGATTCACAATCTGGACATCATTAGTGACTGGTTAAGCATTTGCATTTGTACCTTAATTGTACCATTCTTCCATTATAACAAACTGTCACATCCACTTCGACAATGTAGATAGAAGACAGGACGCGTTGTTTCATCATATGTGATGTCCTTATTCGTCGCAAAACCCAGACCAGCCGTACACATGCGCGGATATACATATATATTGAAGCACTTTCAGAATTATTTTGCATAGCAGAGTCAAAACCAAGTCAAAATAACTTATTTCATTATGATTTTGCGGATAATTACCAGCATTTTACTGAAAGCTATAATTATCAAGATTTGTGGTACAATGGCACACTGAAAGGATTCTACCGATGCACCTAAGGACGAACTAAATTAGTCACCCAGTGAGTGTCAATATTGGATCATGCTAATCCTCAAAGACGCTCCCCTATCTTCCCATCCATTGTTCCAACAACCTTTTGTAAAAATTAGTCACCATCATTGTTAAATAACAGTCAATTTCATTTACATAATTGGCACTGCAGGTGAGCTAATAAAAAACCGAATATTTTGAATTACCTAGTGAGCTGCATTTACTGTTATAAAGAACAGGACTTCATGAGTTGCAACGTGGTGGTCACTAGGTAAACTTAGGGAGGACAAAATTATGTGTTCGACATCATTTGCTCCATTGTCCCTTCAAAAACAAGAACTAGTGAAAAGCATTTTTCGGGTCATATGACGTCACTGGTATCACCAAGAGGTGGCTGCATACGGGAATGACGGACGCTAAAGTTCACCACCGGGCATGTCGCTAATCCGAAACGAATGGCTCACAAAAGGAGGAGGGGTAATACTGTGTTACTGAAGAGACTTACAATGCGAAGCCAAGAAAGATTCACCGCAGTTCCCAGACTCGCTTTGGTGACGCTTGCAGTTAAAAGCCCTTGACACACCTTATTGTTTTGGTGTACCGTCCCCTAACTCTACATTGGAAAAGGACTACCATCTAGCGGCTTCTTTTAGATGCAGTTTACAACGAAAGTAAACACATACTTATCATGGGTGATTTCAACCTACATTGTGTAGAAACTCCTGCCACCATCGGAGAACAATTCAAAGCCGATCTACAGGATCTCGTAACCACTGTTCCTCTTTACAATCACATCACTTTGACCACTCGGTTCAGAACAGGTAACAGGCCATTTGTGTTGGATGATATGCTTACCAACGAGTAGCATTTGCTTGATATGTTGATTTTAGACTGCCCCTTGGGACGCAGTGATCAAAAAATCATCCGTTTCAACTTCGTCTGCTATGCGGAATATCTGAATGATAACGATGAGACTATGCGAACCATCACAAGCTACGGTCAATCAGCCAGCCCTTTAGCGTCACAACTTTGTTTTTCCTTAACGAATAATCTACGGAAGTCGCCTGGATAGATTTCGTCAACAAATTTCGTCAGCCGATGACAGAGGCTGCAGAGATAAAAGTTTGAATAAGTGTACATCAGTTTATTTCGATAGCAGCAGAACTCGAAAATGTATGACAGTACGTAACTTAGCATGGCGAGTGTACAGAAATGCTCAAGTGCCAGAAAATTGGAACAAATATGTGGCCTAATGTAAGTAATGCACTCAACTGCTAAGAGAAGAGAAAGCCGCCAATCTGCAGAAAATCGCAGAAACCTTCAGTCCTAACCACAAACTGCTGTACATGCACGTCAATAGCATAAGAAAGGTGAGGCAAAGATTACTTCCACTCAGGAGGGCTGATGGCACAACATAAAATGCTGTGTAAGCAGTAAACGCACTGCGACTGCAGTATGCCTCCACGTTTTAAAGGGTCTTGCCACCAAGCGATCTACCAAACTTTGTGGTCTCCTGCCAGAAAATAACCACATCATTTTTACCACGGTGGGTGTATTGCAAAAGCAGACGTCTCTACACAAACACAACTCGTCGGGTGTCAACAGCATTCTTCCAGAGGCACTGAAAACAGCAGCAAACCAACTGGCTGAAACTTTAGCTCAGTTTTTCCAGCGCTGCTTGGACCAGAATCAAGTTCCCTCCATGTGAAAGCTTGGATTAATAATACTGATTCACAAAGATGGAAGCAGAACTGATCCCTCCAACTTCCGCTTAGGATCCCTTCTTCCTACACTCTCCAAGTGCATTGAATCCATATTTGCCGATGCAATAGCGTGCCATCTGAAAAACTGCAACATCACCAGGCCTGAGCAGGATGGTTTCCGTCGACAGCGGACATCTATAGCAAATTTACTAACCGCACGGAGTAGTTGGACCAAGGCAGCTGATGCTGAAGAAGACCTTGATGTGATATACCTCGACGTATCCAAGGCTTTCGATCGTCTAGACTATTGGATACTACTTTCTGAGCTTTAGCATTATGGATGGGTTACTTTCTCTTTTAAGCAGGATTGCCAACTTTTTACTTTAACAACAATTCATGGTCAGATTTTGGAGCTCTTAACTGGACCCCACAAAAGTAAAGTGTGGTGTGTTGTAAGGCTCAGTTCTAGCTCAATCTTTTTATTTGGTTTTTACTAATGACCTTTTAAAGGGAAATGCTTCAAATGTCCTAACGTTTGCCGACAAAACCAAGATCCGGCGCAGAATCTAGGCAAACGCCAGCCAGCATCTATATCAGAGTTACATAGATAAGGTGGATCAATGGTCAACACAAAAATTACTGCATTTTAAAGTCAGTAAATGTAAGGTGCATTCCATCCGACATCAGCGTAGCTATTTATACCGGCTCAGAACGAAAATACTACAACGAGTAACTCTCGAATCTGATTTGGGTGTCCCTTTCAAGATGACTTGGGTTGTTCCAGGCAATCCGAAAATGACTCGAAGACTGAGAACCAACAGGTCGAGCTTTCCCGTCGGGCGTTTAGACAAATTAACAGCTCCATATTTTGACAAATGCTCAATGCGAATACGCAGTTCAAGCATGGCATCCATGGCTGAAACACGACCTAAATGTACTGGAGCAACCACAACGTCGTGCATCTAAGAAGGTAATTGGAATGCGCAATCTTTCCTACCAGGAGAGGCTGCAACGATTGGGGGTATTCAGCAGAAGTCATCGCAGGCTACGAGGCGAACTGATTATGGCATACTTGATTCTGCGAGACTGACATTGTGTGCCGTCCTTTACTGTAACTCAGCAGCAATACAAACCTGAAGGGCCACTCATTAAAACTCGCAGAAAAATACAGTCGTCTGCAGTGCCACAGAAATTTCTTTTCTATTAGTGTCTGTCACCTGTAAAATGCTCTCCCAGAATCGGTCGTCTCTGCACCGAAACTAACAGCATTTAAAAGCGATTGGATGATGCACTCATTCATTTCCACTTGGTCACTTAGCACTACGTCTCCATCCTTCAGCTAGAGTTTAACATGGAATTATTTGATGTTAACTGCGGGTGCTTCAAGTCAAAGCGGATTACAGGTCTACGGCGGAGCAAATGAGAAGTCCTTATTTTCGTAGTTAAAGTACTAAGTTTTACTATCCTTGTTATCATAATTGTTATGTTGATATCCCCATCAAATATCCAAAGATACTTGAAAGCAACGCTTCTTAACCAGTATATATTCATGGTACATTGTTCATTCTACTGCAGTTAGCCTAAGTTTATCCTTTTGATAAGTCTCTGTTTAACTAATTGAATTTTTACCTACTGGTTACACATTAACTTCCTGAGGACAAATCCTCTTTCAGCGTGCAGGGTATATGGCCTGCAAATTCATCTGGTTTTGCGAAGGAGATTTTGTACGAGGCTGCATTTGAATGTAAGCAGAGCAATGCTGTATAAGTAAGTCTGCGGTGGAATACCGATTCGAGCTGTGGTTAAAGTTTGCCATAATATACATTAGAAAATGGTATCAGACAATATTTTTTGAGCAACTATATTTGCCGCGCAACCACCAATGCCCCGAACTCGCGCCATCAGTTTCTACTGCAAGATTGTGATCCTTACCGATAAGAGGTGGCACAATATATATTTAGCTATCTATTAATGATTATATCTATAAATCGCAAGCTACTATATTGTTCCGACTAGTAGAATACACATAGGTTGGGTAAATTGAATGCAGCTACGTTGACAGCCGCGTAAATCCTTTGCTCCATGTGTAAACTAGAATGCCATCAACACCAGTATGTGAAAATTCGATTTACCAAGGTTGCAGAAACCTGCATTTGTATTCAAGGTGATGATATATTCCACTAGTTAGAATGGCGACCTACCTACCTTTTCTACTCACAGATTACATAAACCTGTGAAAGAGGATCTGCCACCAGAAAGTCAACTGCTAGTTATTTATATAATAAGCTGCTTGATCTGCCACTGAAGTAACAAAGGTTAGTTGTTTACACCTTTTGGTTATGTTATAATTTGTGTGCTGTTTTTGAAACTTCAGCGTTTTGTTTTTTCATTCCTTTGAGTCGTCAGTCAACTCCAGGAACTAGCCATTTTTGTTTCAATTCTAAAGAAACTGCCACTCCTTAAAGTAGAGAACCAGAGGGAAACATCAAAATAAAAATCTGTAAACTAATGTATACGTACATTTGCTTGCTCTACTTTACGTCACATCCAAGGCACTGCATTATCATGTACATTTTTTCAGGTGAGCACTGCTCAAATAGGTGCGAAGCATAACAAGTTTCACCTACGCACTGTTTTAAAACGAATTTCTATCTGCGCCAAATTAAACAGACGGCCGATGCTGAATAGTGTGCTGCGATATCATGGGTACACATAATAGTTGCTGCATGTCACCAACCTATTTGTTTTATTTCTTAGTGTCATCATGATATTAAAGCATTATCGTTACCAATGTAGACCTATACTAAGCTTAATTTTCAAGCCGCAGCCTATATATCTTTTGCAGTTTCTCAGTGTACCTTGCTCGACGATATAGCAAATCTGTATACTTTAATAAGTATATTATTCGTCACTGTCTAACAGCTTAACTTCTCGTGCACCACGGCTGTAGTGTTTACAATGTTTGCGTGAATCAGCTGCATTTCTGCGCACACGCAGGTAAGAAAAGCTACAATCAGGTTAGATATCATTTCAACATTAGACCGTATCGTTAGATGTTTTTAGTACGATCAACAAAAAAACTACTTTCTTTTAATCCGTGACTTAATTGGCTTATAAATTTACTAAAAACTTATTGATGTATTTTAGCTCATAAATAATTGTCTTGCTTGAATTTATCAGGGCTGTTACGGATAGGTAACAGATTATATTTTTTTTCCGACGTTATGGAACAAAAGTAGTGAAAACACTTTTCAATTTTCAAGTATCAATACTGTGTACTATCCTGCACAGTGATCAGCATGTTGACCAACTGTTTTGATGTCACATAGGTATTAGGTTTTCACTTTCCTTTTTGATAGGATACTGTATAACACGAAGCGGCCTTCATAAGCTCTTTGGTTTGTACATCGGTTTACTATGCCTAGGTGTTGACTCGAACAATAATGTGTAACGCGCCATACCCAAGACTTGATGACGACCATGCTAGCCAACTACGCCTAGCGATTAGACATTCAAAACCGACATTATACTGAATTTGCTTATACTGTGTCTGCGCAAGTCACGATTTGTGTTGATTAAATCATTGAAAGTACGCCTGTTTAGCAGACATCTTCAGCTGTCTTCAGGGTAATTCTTTAAAAACCAGGTCAAAAATGATAAAACAGATAGTCAAAACAAGTAAAGCCACTAACACTTCGGCCAAAATAATAAAATCTCATTGTAGTTGTGTTTATTCTAATTACTTTGGATCATTAGGTTTTAAATGACTTTCTCCTACAAAATGGAAGTAGAGCACTTTAGTTACAGCTAAAAGATGTGTTGGTTGCCAGTTCAATATTAACTGTTCATAAAAATAATACTAATACTAACACTACTACTAATACTACTAATACTACTACTAATAATAATATGCCTCATGAAAACGCTGCACTATGCCATGATCACGATTATTCACTGCAAAAGTGATTCCAATTTTATTCAAAGTTGGATTAACCCTATATCACCCATGTAAGGTGCCTACATGTTTGCTGTTCTTGGTTGAATCGGCATTAGCCTACCAAATAAATCAGACTCAAAGGTTTAATTTATATATATTTGTTGCATTTTATTGTGCGGCTGGATTGATTTATGCCTCATTTTTCGTAGGACATTCGAGCAGATCCAAACAAAACAACTGTCATCTTTATGGATTGGCAGCGATTGCCTAACAAAGAAAGACGAGCAACTGTTTTCTCACGGCATAGGAAAAGATGACATTTTGCGATGCTTACCAACTTGCCCTAACGTAGACGGTAGAAGTACAAAGTGCGATGTAGCGCCTAAACATGGGCTAAATTTGGTATCTATGATTATTCATGCGTACTTCCGTTAAGCACACTTTCATAAGAATCAATCAATGATGATAGATCTTTGCACGAACTATATCTTTTTGTGGTCAGATGCGCATATGTGCAGCGAACATCCATTGCTTGCCAAAGATAGTGTATTTGCGTAGAACGTAATGAGAACAAGTGGTGTGGCTATGGATAAATCACAGCATTTATAAAGTGGTGTTTCACTAAGCGCTATAGCAAACACACACAAACTTCCACTTGTTTACAAGTCTGCTCTGTCTTATACCCTGCGTTAAATGTATCAGAGGAAGACCAGTTCAAGAAACTTACAATAATCTACTGAAAAGCTAAATGATTTACCTTTTAGTTACGACTGGTTTTTAGAAAACAGAAGACAAAATTGTATTACTTTTTAGTTGAACCTGATATCGCCTTAGATATCACAATATAGAAATATGGAATTGGACAAAATGGTTTAAGCATTTCACTATCCTTACAGATTGGAATAATTAACAAGGAGTTAAATACACTAAACCATCACATTAACCCACGTGTTAAATTGGTAGATATTTCTGCGCAAAAAACCAAGTTAGCATAAACGCATTAGTATGTTAGTACTATTAATATAACCAACTATTGCCAAGATTGAACTACAACAACCTTACTTTTATTAGATAAATGATTTAAGATGCCTGCATGGCAACATCCAAAATTCTTTCCAGTCAACCCACTTACAGGATTAACGATATATTATGTTGGATAGCCCATGGATTCGCTGTGTTGTTTACCATTTCTTAAAATCACATACGTTGAAGTGGATCATAGCTGTGTAAAAGTAGTAGCCTCTACGTTCTGTCACTCCATTCAACACAGATCGGTGTCACAATTATTTTACCAGTCTGACAATAACTAAGACCTCAAAAGCCCGGATGGTGCTACAGAGGATATCGCTGTAATCATAGTCTGTATTTTCTAAATTACTAAGCAAATTATTTCCATAATTACTTTTGCGAAACATTTTGCTAGTCGCGTTCATTAAGTGCGAGTAATGATAGAATTATATATATTTACGACAAGATTTAATAGTAAAATCTACTCGACGCTTACGCGTCTGGTTAAATAATGCCAGAAAGATCTTAAGGCTTGCTGTGTTGCTCCAGAGTAATAATTATAAAGAAAGATAAGAAACCCATGCTGTCTTATTCATGGATTTTATTATCGCTGCTCTTTTGTCTTTACGTTTCTAATTTCTTTGTGCATAAATTTCATCCCAACAGTCAGGGGAATTGGTCGGTTTAAGGGATAGACAATCAAATAGCTGGACAATAATTGCTACTAACGGTCTAGCTTTTGCAATATCATTAACTGCGCGAGGGATGTTGTAATTTGGATTCACAAGGTAACAGAAATGCAAAAGAAAGCACGGTATAATTAAAGAAGACCAAGTTGGCTTGTTGTGTCATGCAACCAAAAATTAGTGCATCATAAAGTTATGCAATTAATGTGTTACATACCACACTTTCCCGATGAAATAAAAACAAACCACACGAAGCAATATTGCTACCTATGAGATCAAAAGTATTCAGAACGCGATGTAACGCAAAATATTTTTCATTTTCCTCTGGGTTACTACCTACAGAAAAGTAACGGGTTCATGTGTAAAATGGTGGACATAAGGTTTACCAAATATATCAGTTCCATTTTTTAGTAATTATACGGCGCAGCTAGTGTATAAGAAGTATGTGTAGTTTGAAGTATATTTTAACAAATAGTGCTGTGTTACCTCTGACTATATGCTCAAATATTTTGTGATGATTACCTTCGTCATACAGGTAGAGGCAAATAAATTCATTATTGTATGCTTCTAGCCCAAAATTGAACCTATTCTTATTCAGTATTTTAATTCTATAATTGTTAATGTGTCAAACAATATTTCAGATACGTTCTGATCGAAAAATATTTACGCGGCAAGCTATTGAAGCCTTTTTTAAGTTTTCTATTTATCAAAATAATGTACAACTGTTAGTAAGCCTTTTGTACACAGCAATGCATTTTTAGTGAGAATCTGCCATATGCAACTTCAAAATGGACCTGGAGTAACTTTAAACACCTTAGTTTGTTTAGGTGACGATCCCTTGCATTTTTGAGTTGAGTTTCTAGTATGCTTAATTAAGATTTCTTATAATTATGTGAACAGGAAATTATGCTAGCATTAAACTACGGAGCATGTCAACTATCAAAATTTGTTTCGCCAAATTTTGTAGCGGACATTACTGTTTGTCCACTACTTATTAGCTTTAACACTGCTTGAAAATAGTAACTGATGCTATGTTCTGCATTAAGCGAACGCGTATACATAGTAAAGTTTGTTCAGAGATATGACTGTCATGCAGCTTTAAGTAATTCCGGCTCGTTAATAGTGGTGTCATTTTGATTTAAACAATGAAAAACAACAATTGTAGTCTAAAGGCCACAGGATGTTCTTGAATAGCATTTGAAATACCTTAGTACTGTTACTATTTTTACAACCTCCTAAGTTGAAAACTAATAAAACAAATTTATCTCCTACGGGTAAGACGAAGTGATAAGAAGTCAATATCAAGGTGCAAGCAAATGGGTGTCAATTGTATCAGTATTTAAATAAGACTATTGTTGTTGAGCGTGTCTCGTGAGTAAGATACACGAAGGAAAAATTTCCACCAAGATAATGTATCCTGCTGTCGGTTTCATGTTACGACCATTCTAGTTTGTACCACCGCTGAGTTGCAGTAAATAACAGCAACATGAAATTGCTTGTGCATAATTAGGTGTACAAATAGCATGTTGCTTCGCTACCGGTGATGACGTAAGCTGAAAGTTCCGAAAATATTCAGACTCTGATCTTATAGTAGACAGCGCATTCCAATAACGTATTAAGAATTCTGACGTTGAGTCTGCTGCGGTGTAATGAGTTTACCTTTTACCCATGAATGACGTGCTATGGTTTTGCATTTGGATTCAGGGTAAGCGTAATACTGAAGGTCTGTCAAAATAACAGTGAAGTAGTGTATTTCTAATGTTCATTTCAATAGTCCGACGTGTAGGGTACCAGCTTTTTTTGTTAAACTTAATCGAAAGAATTTATTGCCTCCTTGATTCATTTTAATCGAAACAACCTAAGTCTTCCTAGAACAGCATTGTCAGATCCGGCCTTGCGAATAACTATGGTGCACTAGAGTTTTCAATGTGTAGAAGTAGGTTCTTGAGCCTCTTATTGAGACTACCTTGCATTTACTCACCTTTTATGGAAATAAAATTCAGGGTATGATCCAATTCACACTAAATCAACCACTTGTCGGTGTTCGACTTAATCAGGCGCCAAATGATGATAATGTCTGCATACTTTAGGAAATTCAAGGTTATTGCTTTGGCAAAGCCAGTAATAAATACTGAAGTGTTCTTGTCCCAAGACTGAGCCTTGCTGCATACTGCACTATCATTGCGTAAGTTTACATAAATGGCTTCCAATTCGGACTACTAAGAGCGGTTGGAGAATAATGGTAGCGATATATTAAAAAATAGAATAAGTTATACTGAACTACTGGGGTTTTGAAATGGAAATTCGTAAATCTAACCGATTTAGTACCATTAAACATGCAGGTAGATAACGTTAATGTTATCTTCATCGTCAGCAATCTCGGTTCAACTACCCCGTTGTATTACTAAGTTTGTCTTGCAAGAATGCAGTCTATGGAAGATTGTTGCTCAGAAGTATTAAAGAGAGCTATTCCCAGAAAATATTTGATTCTCAGCATTTATTATGTTATGCGTTTGCTGCATCATTATTCAAGCTTACATATAGCAGGCAGCCGTCTCTGAAAGAAGGAACCTAAACATTTTGCCAGCTGCATTGATAGTACCGCTCTTGCATCTAGTGATACAGGATGAACATTAACTCAACTGGGGTTTTGCAGAAAATTCAGGTTTGCAAGACAGTTTCTGCCTTAACAGATATGTAAGTTATTGTTGACAACAATGCTAGAATAATGCTTGTAGTTAAGATCCTTTGACAGGTATATGCAATCCACATCAGTAATTATTTTACGCTAAGGTAGCCATACCTATTATATAACAAATATCTTAAGCGAAAGACTGTTTTCCTTACACTTTAAAGAACACACAATTAATCATTTTTAGATGAGAGGAAAGCCCTCTGATGAGGTCGACATTTATAAGTACTTAATTGAATGCCAGCATACTGCTAGCAATGTGATTTAGCCACGGTACGTCCCCTTACTTTTCTAGAATTACAGTGGCATATAGTAAATGAGAGGTCAGGTGAAGCTACGGTGTTTCTACATTAGATTCAAATTCTGAGAGATTGTTTTGTAAGCATGCAAATTTGCTGTAGCCAAAATATGAAATTAGCATTACAATTAGCGTCCCGAATCCTTTTACCATTAGCTCTGATTGAAATACGAGCATTATTGTCAATAGGTAGCATCTTTTACCTTAAGTGAGACAGGTGGTCATAAGAGCACTCGCGCGACAATGTTATACAAGGAAATTGTTTCTTTACTGAGCCGCAATTTAAAAACGCTGTACTTTATACATATTGATTAACATAGGAAGACAAGTTTGGCAGGTTAAATAAATTGCATTTTACAAAAGTTTAATAACTGGTAGAATTGCTTAGAAATTCTGCAACTGTAGAAGTCGAACATCTATGACATACTACAAAATGGAAAAACTCGTGCTTCGTTTAATAAAAATTATCTTGACATTGTTACTGATTTCTATAAGCTATGGCATAAGATTCGGGTCTGCTGTACACAAAATGACCACTGCAGAATATTCGGCAATTTACCTCTCATATATGCTGCAAATTTACCTGAAACTACTAAAGTCGGCATGTTACCAATTTACTTTGTCCATGATATATTGTCTGCGCACATTTTTTATTTGTAGAAACATTTGTTAAGATCATTCTAGTTTGCCTTAGTATTTACCAACAGTACAATGATACAGCATAAATTATTTATATTTATTTGTAAAATGTATTCTATCTCTAGGTAACAGAGTTTATTTTACATGGGAGTAAATTAATGGGTTCCTAATACTTAAATAATAAAAGCTTTGTATTCTATTTACTCAATGTACAACTTCCAAAACCACTAGAAAATACCTGTTTTAAGCCTCAATGACCACATTATAGCATACTCACTTAGTTAATGACGATTATTCATGCTATCCTCTTTAACTTTACAGAATGTAAAATCCAGGAGCATTGGCTCGAAACTGTACGTAGTAGAACAAGCGCATGTCCTGCAATGTATCTACTGTTAATCGAAATAGTGCGTTTATCATAATATTTTTTGATCAATAGATTGTTAAACTTGTTTTGTACAACGTAGACAGATTATTATAAGCAATTATCTCTAGTACATTCGGCATAGTGCAATAGTACCTTCCCAAATTTTCTTCGGAAGATGGAGAGATTCGCGCTTGCCCTAACCTATAATATCTACTATTCCACTGTCTTCGTATATTATTATGTAGCAGATTAATTAAACTTTATGACCAGAGCGTTGTAATTACAACCGTTTGCAGCTTGCTAACGTTATAGAAATCTGGTTTAAAAATTCAAACGGATAACATCTCTAGAATCCATACCAGGAACAGTAAGGCAGAAAAGAGCTTCGTCCTTCTGCTGCCGTTGTGGCCAATCAGGTCAATCAGATGACGACAATTTGCCACTAAATGCCGCAAGGTGAATCTGAACTCATTAATTTATAATGTAGGTTTTCGGTACATGCATATAAATCACATAAATATGTTTAAAATAGACAGCACAACTTAAAACTCTTCATTTAATGACCCGCTCGTACATGTTTTTATTCATTACTAATGCACAAATGTTTAATGTGTCGTCTTTAGACTGCGCGTCGTAATGAAAATATGTATTTGCAAAAGACTAGTGCTGGTGCTGAGCCTGGAGACTATGAAGTTTTAATAAAGTGGTTGGTAAAACTGAATCTATATCAAACGTAAGCAATGTTTAAGAAATCCCTAATGTGAGATTGTGTTAAAGTCGTGAAAATAACTCGAGTTTTCTCATAATAAGATACATTGTGTTACACATGCAACATGTATCGTCGGTGACTTTGTGACAGAATGCCCAAAAATCTACAATTCTTGAGCGAGATCATTTAGCTGTAATTAGCCGATAGAGGCAAAGACCAACCTGTCAGAGTTAATTAAATATTGTTGGCCTTAAGTTCACCAAAATTAATTGGTTAATTAGGCCAATTAGATTACATATATTGATAAAATAGGTTTCAACAAAAAGTTCTAAGCTAATCTTAATCAAATTTAAGCTTGCGAATCTACTGTTGTCACAATGATAGCGCTTCAAGAAGACCATGCCAACAGCCTTGCTTGCAGTGTTTGTCAAACGCCGAGAATAGTATTGCTAACACAAAAAGCAAACTATAGTATATTGTGACGGAGAAATGCAACAATCGTTACGTTTGCTGCATAACAGCTTCCCAAATTTTACGGGTTTGCCTGCTGAATTTTGCACTAGATCAGCTGGGTTAGATTTGTGTTTAAAATAAGGATAGAACAAATCTACTTAACTCAAAAATTTCATAATAACTGGACTTGAATAGTTTTAATATTTCCTTTAAACTACCGCCATGTATGTAGAATGGCTAGCCCGTTTAATATCAAATATCACCCAAGTTATTTGGGAATACATCAATTTCAAACGTAGTCTGTGACTACGCATTCCAGGTGTCTATTTTGAGTTTAAAACAACAGCACGATCAAAACTGTCAAAAATAAAATATATGAGGTATCCAATGCTAATAGGTTAAACAAATGTCTTTTAATTTTAAAATGTTCATCAATTGACAGGAGACTCGAGAATTATTTTAGGTTAGTGTCATGCTTCTCCTCGATCGTTTAGGCATAGCGAGGGAAGAAGCCTTTTCATTACGTACTCACACTCCAAAGAAAATTGGCTAATTTAGTAGCATGGTTATTGCACCCGCTACATGTATACAGCTTTAAATTCATCCACGTGCATAAACATTATTATCCTACAATGCGAATTCCTTTCTTCGAAAATCTGGAACCACTTCTTAGTAAATGCCGCATGCGAAATGGGAGTTTTCACAATCCCCCATGCTTTTTCAAAGTACTAATTAAAGGCAGTATTGTTTATATTCCTGAATTCTTTTCCACTACCAAAATGTAGTGCTTGTATTTTTAGTTAACGGCGTAAAGACCATTATTTCATCCTCAACCTTTACTTGGATTACTGATTACTGGTTCGAAGCAGCAAGTAGTGTTTGACCTTTGTAGCTGCAACTGTCACTCAGGGACAAATACCCGTTATGTTGTGTTGCGCTCAATATATTTTGTGTTGGCAAAGTGTTTGTCCAGGTACTTCTTAAATTCGGACACCAACTTTGCCTAAACTAGGTGCTGCGATAGGTCGTCCCAAACATTCACCACTCTGCGTTCGAAACAGAGTTGGTGAGCCACTCGCCTCAAATCCGGTACGACAAGGTAGTACTGAGTAAACACACATGGAATTGGCGTGGACAGGCCTTTTTTCTTTTGGGTTAGTTTTCACCATCGGGCTACTGGTTAAGTGAATTTGCATTTTGGCTGCTGGGAACGTGTGCCTGGGAGCTAGAGAAACACGGCGTTACAACTTCCGCACACCTAGGTGTGACCTTGAGAGAAGTTGCGTGTTAAGCACTCACTTGTGCACTCGTGGTTATTTTAACTGCGGTTCAGCAATATTTTGTCGCACAACTTTGGATTCATACTTATTCGTCGTGCTTTTACAAGCTCTACTTTGTGATACCAGTTTTCCGAGTATACTCCAGTGCGTCCTACATTTACCCTGATTTCTAAATTCCGGGCAGTGTTTCGCCAATATCCAAGCCCCAGAAGTTGCCTAACTCCAACCATCGGAGACATTGTTTGACTTCACTCGATAGATCATTTCAACAGCTTTCGAACGAACTGTCACTCGTTCAAATTCAACATTGCTTGGTGTAGCTACAGGTCTCAAAGCAAATTCACCCTGCGCGATCCATAGGCCTAACCACAAGAATTCTCAATAACACCTTCGTGTATTCTGCTCCACCTTCCAGCTGGCACATTCGACCGGCACGCCAGGACAGTCTATAAGCACACAAGTGCAACGTGAACACTGTGACCTTACCGACAACATCAATAACAGAATGAAATTTTACCTTAGAGGGTGAGTCATCCAAATGGTTGGTAACATATGCTCAACATGCGTGATGCGCAGTGCGCCACCGACTAGAGACCCATGTGGCTCATATTCCAAACTTGTTAAGGGGGTATTTTGTGCCGTAACTGTTGCATGTTCTTCCATGCGAGATGCCTCATAGTTTAACCTAGTCAGGCCAAGTTATTAAACAAACCAGACTCGCTATGGTTCTGTGTGGAACACACGTCTGCTCCACTGATAAAAGGCGTGCTCCTATTATCTCAGAATTATGACCAGCTACTAGCCAGGTTTGAGGAACTGGTGACCACCAAAACCACTACGGTTGCGGTAAGCATAGCGGACTGTGCAACCCAATCCTCCTCCTTGGTTGCTGCTCCTAACCCCCGAAGAACTGTTAATAACACCGTAAGCAACACGACACCTAGAGTCCAGAACATCAACAGCTGTCCCAATACCACATGTAGCCCAATTTGACTAAAGCGGTTCGGAGTAACTACATGTCAGGCCACTTCCAAACTCCCGACGAAGTGTGTAGAAAAAGAGCAAGCAGGTACGAGCGAAAGTTGGGTTACGGTTGCCTCCAAGAAGATTTGTCATTTAAAATTGACATCACCCCCAACTGGATCTGAAACTGAGGAGCTTAGCGGAGTTTTCATAATGCAAGTACCACCGGTTTCCTGCGGCACATCGAGTACGTCAATCCCTAACCGCGACATGTCGAATGGTGTAAAAAAACAACTATCTGTACTGAGTGTACTTTACTCCAATATCCTAGCATCAAAATCTACATCAATAAGGGGCATGCAGTTGGATGACCTCAAACAGTGAGGGATATTAGTAACATAATAGGAGTTGTACTGCAACCTGTACACGTAGTGCGTATTACACGACACCGCAACTCCAAACATTTCGGTGAAACAAGACTTCTGCGCGTTGTGATAAAATCTATCACTAAAGTAGAATCAGTACTACTGTCGGCACGTAGTCTCAGAAATGAACACTGCTCCATGCGTATCTTTCCAGACAACCCATGGGGCGAGCGTTATCGATTTAACCGCAACTTAGAGGAGTACTGGAAGGAAACTTCACCGGAACCATATTTCTTCACGGGGTTCCTGAAACTGAAGCATGTGATGCGCATGAAATAACAACCCATGATAGAGAACAGTGGTGTTATATTCGTGAAACACTGTGCTTGGATGACATGTTGACGAAATCCATGTCACAACTGCGTACCTCACCGAACCACAAAGGAAGTGACCCGAGAGTGTGGAAGGTGGTCCTTCAGTCAAAACATATGGTAGCACGGATGTTAAAAAGCTGGTACATGTTCCGTTGCAGGCTACCATCTGAGGTTCGGCTGAAGACAATCAGCGATATGCATCCTAGAGATGATATGTCACTCACAGAACCAAACGCGATGGGATCTATGAGAGAACAATGCACGAGTAGTGTGCCGAATGAGCCCATACAATCTGTAGAAGATTATATTGACCAGACACCTCACACTGTAGGGCAAAGATTAGACGCAGGACTAACAACACGGACGGTGAATAAGACGTTAAACCATTCACCACGTACACATCGGAAAAACGATTAGTCCCCGACCACTCACTGGTCGGCGAAACTTCACCTGTGAGTTGTACAACCACCGAAACATTGATTAAATCTGAAAAACTTTCATGTATGTACACTAACGCCCAAGTGCTTTTCAGTAAAATTACCGAACTTCGACTATGTCAGGTTGTAAATGCTTGGGACCTAATTTCTATTACCGAAAATTGGTTGCACCAAGAAGTGACTGATGCTGAGGTTGAGATAGCCGGAATGTCACTCATCCGGAACGATCGCCCCAGCAGAGGAGGTAGGGTCCTACTCTACTACCGCAGCGATCTACAATGTGCAATATTTGATGATCTGGAAACACACGTTACCGACTCACTCTGGTGCCGTCTCCGACTAAGACACAACCACAAATGTCTCGTGGCTGCCGTTTACCGCCCCCCCAACGTCCACTCCGGGAATGGATTCCCGTTGATCCGTGGCCTAAATAGAGTAACACGCACTAGATACAACCATATTCTCATCTCCGGGGACTTCAATCTACACAATCTGGATGTTTTTGCATTGCCCAGTTCGCAGTTCAAAGCAGACTTGCATGAACTGATCGCTAATATTCCTTTGTACAATCATGTCACCACGCCCACTAGATTCAGGACAGAAAACAAACCGTCCATACTGGACCTTGTGCTCACGAATGAAGAGCACATGGTTGACAATTTACTGATGAATAGTCGATTAAGTCTCAGTGACCATGTAGTAATAACTTCTAACCATATGTGTTTTGCAGAGTATCCATCTGAACACGCGGAACTAATTCATACAATCACACGCCACCACGTCTTAGAAGAACTCGTCGACGCAACCGCTTGAGAATTCTCAAACAAGAGTTCCCTTGACAACGTTTAGGCAGAGTTCGTTAATAGATTCCGCGACATCGTCAACAGAGTATCAGAGACCAAGCACCTTCATCCCGCGAAAATGCATTCAATTCCAAGGTGCAGGACTCGAAATTGCCTTGCGAGAACGGATGCAACATGGCGTGCCTACAAGATTAACCCCCACTGAGAGACTTAGGGCAATTTCCTGACACATCACAAAAAATGCACCTTACGTGTGCGTGAGGACAAAGCAACTTATAAACAGCCCCTTGCCAAAATATTCATGGCAAACCACAAACTACTATATAGGCATGTCAACGAGCTTCGCAAATTTAGGCATGGAATCCATCCACTTTTCACGACAGGCAGTAGATTACAAAGCGCCGAAGAAGCAGCTAATGCCCTGCGGCTAAAATACGCCGCAATTTTCCAAATCACAACCACTACTTGTTCCATAACGACATGCATGTTAACATTTTTTACAAATGTAATGTTCAACCCATCAATTTTGCTAAGGAAGTTACTCTCACTGCTTGAGCATAGTTCGCCGGGAGCAGACAATATCCGCCCGAAGGCACTGAAGGCTGTGGCCAATAACCTAGCTGAACCGCTGTCACAGTTCTTCCAAAGGTGCTTTGGTGAGCAACAAATCCCCACTATGTGGAAGTGTGGCATTATCACCTTTATTTTTAATGGCGGTAGCCGTTCAGATCCTGCAAACTATCGTCCAGTGACTCTCCTCCCTGTGCTCACGAAGCAGTCGTCGCTGAGGCTTTAATGGACTACCTGGAAAAATACAACATCTTGGTACCGGAACAGCATGGCTTCCGTCAACACCGGTCATACACCACCAACCTATTGATTGCAGGAGGTAGTTGGACTGAAGTTGCCGATGATGGAGTCGGAGTCGACGTCAGCTATCTGGACTTCTCCAAAGCTTTCGACCGCGTTGATAACCGCATCCTACTTCTAAGGCTACAGGGTTACGGAATCGGCGATCCTGTACATGGTTGGATTGGCAGCTTCCTTCACCAACGGAAGCTTCATTTACTTGTTAGGGGACCACTCTCTAACCCAACTGAGGTGGAATGTGGTGTTCCACAAGGCTCAGTGCTGGGACCGCGCTTATTCCTGGTGTTTATCAACGACCTGGCAAGAGTCATCTACTCAAATTTCCTGCTTTTCGCCGATGACATCAAGATATGGTGGGCAATCTTTGACAAGCCAGATCAGAATCTGCTCCAACATGACCTAGATTGCATTTACGAACGGTCAAAGAGGAACATGTTTCAATTGAACATAGCTAAGTGCAATGTGATACATCTGCGTCACCAGCTGGTGAGCGCTTGCAACATTAGAGACCACACCTTGGGAAGCTTTATCAGCAGCGTGACTTGAGTGTATTGGTACAGGAAGATCTCGGGTGTTCAAAACAAGCAGAGAGGACGACGAGGACCGGCAATCAACACTTCGGCCTTCTTCGCAGAGCCTTCGGTCGGTTTGAACCCTCAATCTTTCCCCAAATGCTTAACACCTACGTGCGACCGCAAGTGGAATATGCTATTCAGGCGCGGCAGTCGTGGCAGAAACAGGATCTCGTTTCTCTCGAGACCCCTCAACGAAGGTCAACCAAGCACATGTGGGGCCTCTTTCTCTGCCCATTGACTTAGAATGAAATGTTTAAGTATGTACAGCAGTCGATATCGGCTTTGGAGGGGGGCATCTCATAATGGTTTACCAGATTCTGAAAAACCTTAACCACATTTGCCGCTCGCTGCTGGAATTGAACCACAACACTAAACTAAGAGGTCACCCTCTTAAACTGACAATTCATTATAGCCCACTTGAATGTCGTAAAACTTTCGTTTCCCTCCGCGTGCGCCAGCCTTGGAGCGCTCTCCCTAATTGTGTCGTCTCTGCTCCCAAGTTGGTGATATTTACAAAACGTGTTGACGGTGCATTGTCTTACATTTCATTTTATAACTTGTTAGCCAGGGGCCATAAAACGCAATCAAACGGTGTCTTGCCAAACGCTTAACCAAGGGATTGATGGATTTACACGTTTAATAAGCGAACATCCCGGCTATTCCACATATGTCTATGGTGAGTCCACCACAACGATTTTCATTTTATCATGCAATTTATTCTCGCAGTAAGTTCTATTCTACGGGACTTGTCAAGCAATGCCTTTTTACTCGTAATAAACCATTGTTCCATTGTTCCATCTTTACTTGTGTGCTGTTTCGTGTGCGCAGCTAAAGCAGCGATTGCAACATGGGTAATCTGCCGGATATAATATCCGGCGCGTCATGATGAGGTCAACACGCATTCGACAAAACGCTAGGGAGTACAACCCTAGTTTCCTACACCGGTCTTCGTATGGCACACCTCGGAAGTTGGGAATCAGCCTGATGGCTACATGCTTCACTCGCTCAATCTGTTCTACCTCGCTCCGGGTGATAGGACAATACGCAGGAGAGCCATACTCTAGCATCGGTCGTATTATTGAGACGAAGAGGCGAGTGGCAATCTCTTCCTATCAAGTGCTGGAGCTGCGTCTGAGCGCCCAAAGCATACGAAGGCTGTTTTGGTAAAGCGTATTCTTGTTTCCATGTACTTTAGGTCATAGGGTGAGAGTACGCCGAGGTCGCGCACGAAAGGCGCGAGATGCAACTTTTGACCTGATAGCATGTAAGTTCGACAGTGCTCACATTTACCCAGCCTCAAGAATTGTGACTTGACTGGGTTGATAGGTAGGTTGACCTCTTCAGACCACTTGGAGAGGCGGTCGATTTCCTACTAAAGTAAGTCTTCATCATTGGGTGTGCGGATTACTCTCCACACCTTTAAGTCATCTGTGAACAACGCACAAGATGACTGGAGTAGCTGAGGCACATCGTTTACATGGATGAGAAACAATGTCGGCCCCAGTGCAGTGCCTTGGGGCACGTCACTGCTTGATAGATACCAATCGGTTAGATAGTTGTCTACCTGGACCTCCCCCTTTCGCTTAACAAGGAAATTCCTTATCTATTAGTGCCGCAAGCCACCAACACTGCACACCCTCAGCTTCTCGAGGAGTACTGCATGATTTACCTTTTTAAAAGCCTTACTGAAGTCAATGTAACTGACGCTGTCCGATTTGCCTTGTTTCAGCGCTTGTGACCATTCGTGTCTCGTCAACAGTAGGTTGGTGATGCACGAGCGAACTTTCACGAAACCATGCTGTGCAGGCATCAAGACGCTTTTCGACTCGGGAAGATGCAGAAGTCTCTTCTTTACAATTTTCTCGAGCGTCTTTGCCAAAGTTGCGGCGAGGCAGATCGTCCGGTAGTTATACACTTCGAGTGGGTTACCACCTTTCGGTATTGGCTTTACGACCGAGCATTTCCGGTCGCCTGGTGTATTCCAGTATATATTCCAGTATATAGTGATCTGTTAAACAGCTCAGTTACAGAATGTGAGATGATGGCCGATATGGACTTTAGTATCCATGGGTGGATTCCATCTGACCCAACTGGCTTCGTCCCGTCAATACTTGCTAGAAGCTTGCGTACATCTTCAATAATGCAGTCTAAGCTCTCTAGTTCAGCGGCAGTGGTACTCGTCGAACTCTTTACAGGCACTTGGTCACTTGTAAATATGAAGGCAAAGTTTGTCGCCAATGCGGACACATGATCTGTGCTCGAGGTTAAGGGCTGTCCATCTGAACTTGCCAACACTGGAACATTGCCTGAAGACCTCAGGTGCCGCTTCATATAGTCTAAGATCTTTTGGGAAGCACTGTTTCGGTAGTTGCAAGCTGCTCTTCGAAGCTTCTGCGTTTAGTTGTTTTTGCGTTGTTGCATGGATTTCGCTGTACCTTGTACGCCTTGTAGTCCTCAGTATAGCTAAATAACCCGAATTGCTTCCACAGTCTGCTTCGTCGGGCTCGTTTTCTGTACTCCTTGTCGAAACAATGTGGTTTGACTGGACCAACTTCCCAAAACTTGTGGGGTGCAAATCGGGCGCACAACGATTTCACGCCCCTTTAATGATAGTCCAACAGATTTCAGTAAAAAATCCTCTAGTGAAGACCAGTCCATCTGGCTCGTTGCTCGGGTAAGAGCATTAAAGTCTGCCTTAAATTGTTGAAGGCTGGCTCCAGCTGGTTAGAATACGGCAGTGGCAGTTCCAAGCTGGCTATAATCATCGAGAGGTCACTCGATCCCAGAGGTTTTAAGACTTGAATATTGTACACAGTTTGCTCGCAGCTGGTCAAACGCAGGTCTAAGCACGGTGGAGTCGCGAGCGCAGTTATGCTTGCCAGTTGACTGATATACTGTGTGGCTCCGGTTTCAAATAGCAACTCCATAAACTTCATCTCGACTTCACAATAACCGGGGAAAGGTTCAACAGTAGGCCACTGCATTCGAAGTAAGTTGAAATTGCCCATAAAAAGACGAACAGCTGACCACTCATGTGGTTGCGGACAAACGGCAACCAGTCCAAGCAGCCTCACAGTAGACTGCGATATATGACGCCTACGAACCTCTCGCAGCGTCTGAGGTGGGTGAAACACCATAACTCACATAGACCATCAAAGCTTGGGTAGGCGCTCACTAGTCATCCACACAAAGAAGACTTTGTGTAAAGCAGAAAGCCACCGCGATTATTTGATGATCTGTCACAGCGAAAGCATGAGTAGCCGTTGATTTACACTTCTTGGACGGTTACATCGGAGTTTAACCATATCTCATCAAGGCCAAATACGTCTGGTTGCCGAGAGGTTACAAAGTATACAACTCATCGCGCTTGTTCATTAGACTGAAGACGTTAGTAAAGGTTACTCGTAGGACACGGTTAGAACCCCTGGGCGCGTCTGAAGCACCAAAAACCAGTTGATCCGGACTTGCAGAGGAATCCGGGTAACTAACCGAAAATTTACAATACCGAGATTTGTTTGTCCATCATCCGAGCGCCGCTTTAGTTCATTCATCGCAAACTTGAGTTACTCTCTCTCTCTCTGCTAGGTGGATTAACCAAGTTACACAACTCCTATATGTTGCTACTAATTAATTCGTGATAGAACTGAAGATTGCATTTTTCTCATTGTTATTGATTTTACTAAAAGATTCAAATCAACCCCAGCACAAGCGCATATTTAAACAGTGGACGTTAAAAAGCATCCGGACTTTAATCAGTGTGGTGATAGAAGTCCATGTGATAACTAACAAACACACATATGACTCAATCACAGATTTTGATCATACAAATATAACTATAAAATATTCCACGTACTTTCGATAGTCTGGAATATATCATATGAAAATAAATATATTGGATCACATAGATCATCCGGTGCCCCGAAGAAAAGGTGTAATATTAAGTTAGAAAAATAACACCTGCTAACCATAGCCCTTCCGAAGACCATTTGTTTTCTGGCAAGATTTTGTCAGATTCCTTGGCTACATTTGTCAAAAACGTTCACTGGTCCGTATTTAATAGTTAAAAGGAAGACAGAAGATTACAAAGCTAAAGCCCTAGAGTAAAACTGTATTTCATAAGTCTCTGTAAATATATTACACGGATAAAAATATGCAGAATTAATGCTCAATCATAATACCAGTGGACGGGTAAAGTTTAATAAAATTTTAGATTGCTCCTTGACATCAAACATTTCAGTGCCCTTCTCCAGTTTCCCTTCAAGCATTTATCTAATAATATTATTCTGATTTCAAGTTGCCACATAAATTCGCAGTACAATTTAGACTTAAATACATACTTTGGCTAATATGTTTAAATGCTGAATGCTTGAAATTTCGTGATGGGAGATTTGCTGTGCGATATGCTGTGCTTACTTTGTTGCATAGCTATCACTGCTACTGTTCTGAAAAAGGCGACATACGATGCGTTCCCATTAATTGATTTCATATTTGTTTACACGTATTTCAAATTTTGCCTCTTACAGACATTGCATCAACACACCCCTTAGAGCCAGTAAGGTGGACAGTTCACTTCAAAACATCTAAATGCTATAACTTACCTACAATATCTGCTTATGGTGAGAATGAAGAAATTATGACTTAGGTACTTGAAATTAATGCTTTTTAGAATAGGTAGCGAACGTTTAGAGTAAAAGATGAAGGAATGCCACTCTTCGTGCACTGTTAATTTTTTACCGGAAAAGGTCAACTTACTATAATAACATTGACCGCCTAGCAATTTAAATTTGACGCTATATATTTCCAGCTAGGATACGTATTTGTAAATGTTTTTCATCAAATACTTTATAATCAGCAAACCGCGCAAGAATTTTTAACCTGTGTGGTCCATAATAGGTATTTACATTGGTTTTAGCTTAAAGGTCACACACGAAATGTATTATATAAAATAATTTCGACCGATTTGCTTAGTATATTCCGACTTCATATCCATTCAAAACAAATTTAGGGGCGTTGAATATTCGCATCATGCAACTTTATAATATAATTTACAGAAATATGATGTGTATGACTTGGCTTGCTCAGTTATTTGTTCTGTTACACAGTTGAATCATAAATGCTCCTAAACAGATGGAAAGCGACATAAGTACAGCCACAAGAATAGTAAGAATTTAAAGCCTTAACATTTAATTTAAAATTAAGAGTAAAAGGATTTAGCTGATTTGTAACAATTCCGTAGACTCATTCTATCTCGTTCTTTATATATTGGGATACGCAGTATAATCTAAAAGATTTCTAGGGTTCAGATGTATACCAACACCACATTTAGCTGCAGAACATCCACATAATTTATTCATAATTAAACTGTGTATCCGGTACACCTGAGAATTTTGCTGCTGGAAAAAACGTTTATCTATGCACTCTCACATATCAGTTAATTAAAAGTTAAATTTTGCAATTCATAATAATATTGCCACAGAGTTCCTAGAAGTAATTTACAAATACTACTTGGCACTGATCACAAAACACCTTTTGTTAGCTATATAAAACATATATAAATTTCTTAGAAACGTTTGCTTTCCACAGCAGCGATGTTGATAAATTTGGACTTTCGATTATTAGTTATATATTTGGTTTACTCCATATATCGAAGTAGACTTGTTCGTTTGGAAAGTTTGAAAATGCGTGCGATTGCGAAGAGATATTTCTCTAATTTTTCTAAATGTTACGACAAATTTACTTTTTACTTAAAACTGCATTCAATAATTATTTACATGCAGGAAACAACATCACAAATCCAGTTAAAGGTACAAGTATTTTACCTTTTATGTAGTGTAGAGAAAGTGCAGTGTTCAAAATGAAATAAAAACTTCGCTTCTAACTTTTTTGTCATTAGGTTGATTTTACTGACTAAATTAGGAAGCAGCATATACATGCTTTTAAAATAAATGGTAAGAAATGTATAGACTAATAATTAAAAATTTATTATCACTGATAAACGGCTTTAACTAAAAGCGCGTTGGAAGAAAAACAGAACTTGAAAATACAATCTTTGTATAATACGGTAGTACTTTGTTTTTCATCATCTTTTCGCAGATATACTCACACATTGGCAAGATTCGCTCACATTAAGCTACAACGTAAACATTTTCAACTTAATTGATAATAGCCTTTACACTTTTAATTTTAAGTCGTAAATATTTAAGGTTTAAATACATTCTCTTTTAATGAAAGTTGAATTACTCTGTGTTTGCTAGGATTAGTTGTTCTCGAAGCGTTGCTTTTCACACCTCTTAATAAGTGACACACGCCGCCTTTTTACTATCTATACAATAGTTTTTATTGCTGTGTCTTTAAGCAGAATACTTAGAGTACACTTGCATGGTTTCAGTTATAAGCTATCTTGAATCATTCGCCATGTTGGCTTAGAACATCACATCATTGGCACGTTATCCTTGCTCGCTTATGTTTGTAGAGTTGCTGTTTTAAATGTGTGTAGAACTATTTCCATTATCTGTGTAAGTAAGAAAGACAGAGAATGGATTCGTCATGCAAAACATGCTCTTGGTATCAACATAATTAGTTGAATGATGTTTGAGGAAAGAAAATAATCAGCTAACTTCAATTAATGGTCATTTCAAAACACTATACTTAATTCTTGAGTCATATAAGGGCAGTTGGTAAACGAAAGTAACGAATTCGCAGGTTTTTGATCAAACCCATTCTAGACTTCAATATAGCTTACTGGCTAATCATTAGATAATTAATATTTATTTGCTCTTTCATTGAGCGCATAAAATGTATCCAGATCTGTCTACTCAGTATAGCAATGCTTAGCACAACCATGTATTGTCGGTTTCCCGGTCTTAGAAACCAAGATTCCAAAAAAATGCGCAATTGTTTTATTTCCTAAAGGGATGAAAAGGCTGTACTAGCCCTTTCCAGGTGCGCATGAGCTGCTTGAGCGTAACTATGATGAATTTCTACTTAGACTACTTAAACCCCAACAACAAATGAAAACGGTGTTTTAACTTAATAAAATACTCAAATTTTTCAAAGGGATATTTTCTAATCAAATGTTTTAGACATCTTTTGTACCAATGGTAGGACATAAACTTATTCAAATGTGATTGATATCTACAATTAGTCGTGAGTTATTTACAAACTTATCGATTGCTGTTTATAATTATGACTTTGTTGATAAAATAAGATTACCGCTGTTTATACCTAATTTGTTCAGCACATAATTTTAAGCTGAAGTTTATCATTTATGTATAGCAAACCATATTTCTAATAGATGCCATACATTTCATAAACCATCCTGTAATGCATGACTATCGCTGGTATTAGTGTCTACGTAAAAAACAAAGTCGTATCCAGCCACTGCAACCCCAAATCAGTGCAGTAGCTCAAGACTTCCTAACTTAAATGGGAGTAATTGTACTTAGGCTATCCAATCAAACTTACGCCTGCAGTCTACTGAAATATAACAAAGAGAACAAATACACACAGCGTTTGTAGGGTAAAAGTTGATCCCAGTGATAAACCCAACAACACCTAAGTAAAACCAGTAAATCCTATCCAGTATCTAAATCAAGCACAACTAATTAGACACTCCAACAATCGACCGCTTTTAACAGTGGGTGACGTAACTTTAGACGAACTCAATCAAGATTGTAGAGCACTTAATTGTCTAGTTGTAAAAACATTCCTATGACGTTGTACAGGATGTACAATTAAACACTGCCAGTGTAGTGGATCGTTTCTAAGGTTGGTAAACTCAATTCGCATCAATTGCAGCAAAGGTTTAACAAATAAATCTTTCTGCGTGTGTAATATTTTGATCTTGGCCGGCTTCAGGTTGGATTAACAGTAATGTTAGTACAGTTATGCTGAAGACCATATAAGGCTAAAGAATCTATGTTACCACCAAACATGCTTTCATATTTTTCGGCAAATCTCATCCGCTTCAGCAGTAGTAACGTACGTAAATTAATACTAGCTATCTTATAATTAGTGGTATAAGAGGCGACTACGTTTACCTATGACTTTTCTGAAGTTAATTGATGTATATTAATGGTTACCCATATCTACTCAGAATCTTTTGCCTTTGCCTTAATCTGCTTCTATAATCCGTTGTCGAATTTATCGGTTTCCAAATTAAACTCAAGTAAGCTGACCGTCACGATTATCCTAAGATCCCTCCGTTATATCAAAGCTCCCAATCATTTTAAAACCAGACCCTTATGCAAATTAGTTTGATTGCGTTAGGGCACGAAATCATTTAATGATCTTACCTTATTACCCAATACTGTGTTATGAACAGCATGAATCCATTGAGGGCAATAAAATCTCTGATTGATGTAGAAAGAAAGTTAGTCAGCCAACATAAATTTATGGAATAAATTAATTTCGCCCATAGTTCAGTAGTTTACCTACATAGATATTATGGTAATATTTTGTGCACTCATTCGTATTTCTACTTGAATTTGTCAAATTATGTTATGTAAAATTCATACATAATTTAATGTTGCATGCTTTCAGGATTATTGCTCTTTCCAGTCCGAAAAGGAATTTAAGCTATATTTTCGAGAATGATATTCGTTTTGCGTATTTAACCATCTACTACAATTAAACTCTATTAGTAAATTATTGTGATGTTGCAAATAGCTTAGGTGCACTTGCATTTATTTTAATACTTATAAAAATACAGATGTTAAACAATATTGTGTTATTATTCTATTCTCGTTTTATACGTTATTTCATATTTTAAATATTTTGCATTAATTCCAATTTTCCTTCTACTATCCGTCATTTACAGCACCTTCGTTCATTATAAATTCGCGTTCGCTAAATTTTCTGTATCGCTTTAGTTATATTAAACATTATGAATGCTTACCCATTCATTTAGTCGTCATGAGCGAATGATCAAATGAAGACTTAAACTATAGGGCAGCTGTCTTACAAGCGACGCGAAGGACCAGTGATTAAATTAATATTAACAAAAATCCTGTCTAACGGGTTACAGGCGCTTAAATGTAGGTTAGGTTTTTAATGTCCTCTTAAGCTAGACGTGCTATGATGCACGCCTACACTAGAAAATGAGCACGTTTTAGCCTCAGCAACTATAAAGCTGCCTATTCATAATTGACTTTCTGCAGGCGCTAGAAAATTTACTTGCGTAATAGGTTTAGTTTTTGTGAAATCTGCTAAAAACATGATCGGTGAACTAGTTGTTAAAATAAATGTTGGAATAACTATCTATAAGAATGTAAATTATTAAGAAATAAATTTAAATTTGCGTTTTGTGCCTGTTTACTTTTTTCTGGCGTAAAGCCATATACAAATTATGGATTTAAAAACATTGAAAATGACAAGGTTTTTAAACCTATAAATACTATTGAAATAAGCAGCAATGTCATAGTTAGATAATATTTCGCATTGGGTAAATGTAAAACAACTTTTGCCGCCAAATTTCTTACAACCATAATAAATTTTACCAGCTTGGGATTGTCATTCCACTTGATTTTTCTTGCTACTTGTAGCGTATGATTGCAATCTAAGAAGTGAAATCAATGTTAAATATTTTTGCAGCAGCGATAATGTCTTACTGTATGCGTACATTTGACATCGAATAATTCACAGATAATTCGCATCCTTGATTGTTTATTCTTCTCTTTATATTGTAGTGCTACTTAGTTCCAGTTAGCTCAGTAGCTTATAAACGAAACCACTTTAACATTTTACAAATTGCAAATCGAATACGTCGTTTAGTTCATTAGACCATGTTCGTTTAGGTGAAGCTTTGTCAGATTAATTGATTTTGTGTCTTTTAAATGCATAAAGTTGCTGGAACCTCCTGTATCCTAACTCTCCTCTGGCCAGTATGTCGCAGTGGATCCTTATGTGTGTGTTTGTTGCAACGGGACGCTTCATTCATATTAATTACAGTTATTTGTTTTCGGTGTGGTTATTAATTACGTTAACCTTATATCATACTGCTTAAGAAAAATTGAGTGTTATAAGTCGGTGACTTTCGATTATGGGATTTCGTGCCCAGAAGCAGTGAACATTGGTATCGATATTTCTTCCCGTTAAGCAGCTTTAATTACCCGTAAAAGATGAAAATGCTTTTATTCCTATTGGAACTGATTTACTTCCGTTACAACTGTTAACTCTCACCAAATCTCTGGCTATATTTAGTCCTTAAATTAACAATAAAATCACAAACTACCACACAGACCCAGAGGAAATAAACGATAAGTACCTTATGCAACTCAGAGGCCGAACGTATTGCAATAATGCAAGAACGTGAAAAATCGGTATCAGAGAACTGAATACTTCCCAGTGAACGGCATAGTCAAAACGATCGCGTGAAGATTACTTGTTATACAGCTTGAGGCTGAAAGATAGAACAACAAGCCTTGGTATTAATTCATCAGAGTGGGAATTTCCATTCGGTTTTTGACGTTGCAGCTTACTTGAGACAATTTTGGGCGAGGAAAAACAAATTTATTCATTAAAATATCAGCAACCAATAGTTGGTAGCATACTAAGATTTAAATGTTTTTATAGTAAAACTTACACTAGTATTGAAGTTTCCATACAAAGTAAGCAAAAGTAATAAGGGTGTTAGTTGAATAAGGCATTTGCTCCAACTGATCTATACATATCCGACATTACAAAAGTTTCCGGTAGTGTTTAAATGTTGTTGAGTCCGCTTTAATTGAAGTGGCTTACTAACACTGCCCATCCAATAATTTAAATAATAAAACACGTAAAATGTGGGTCCACGTCAACAAAATAACCATACATTTGTACAAAACTCAAGAAGCCCAAATAAATGTGACATTTTACAAGATCATTGCGATAACTTTCGGACTATTAAAACTCCTGTCAACTTTCCGTAAATAGGTTTGTATAATTTAACACCATATTCTGAGAGATGTCTCTCTGTTCATTAATTAAAACTGATAAGTGGAAACATAACAAAAACAGATCAAAAACACCTAGTCATTATTAGTTTTATATAAAGTTCTACAGTAACGAACATATATTTTTCTCATATACTGCACCCGAATAATAGCCGTCAATCGTTGCGTAGCCCGCTCCGGCAGGAAAATGTGCTTACGAGAAGAGACGTCTAGAACCGATAGAAAAGATATAAGTGCAAGCTGGCTAAGATGAGTAGCATCTAGCCTCCAGAATTTTTGATACATTTGCGTTGCTGTCACAATCTTCTTCCATGTTTGCAAATGGCAATAGGTTGGTACAAGTTTCGACGTGTCCAGTGTTCACTGAACTCGACAGTCAATTTTACGGCTTTGAAGTGCTTTGCTCACTCTCCGCTAGTCACGATGGCAAATAACTTGTTGGCCCCAACAGATAACACACACAAATCCTAAAGTCTCTACCGGTCATCATTCCACTTGCAGTGACGAACTTATTCCTTAGTACTCTGTGCGCATTTTCACTGCCGATGGACTGAAAATACCCAGTGGTAATGCCGAATGAGGAAGGCGTGGACCCTCGCAAAGTGTATAACTAAGATCCAATGTGACTGACAGCATTTTAGCATATCTTGCCTACAGGATCCTAAAGAAGATAGTACCACAGTTGCTGCAATTCAAGGATCTAATGATGCCAGCGCTGCACAGTTTAATGCTTGGAGGCCTAGGCATTACCGATCTGATGATGACCTTACATGCTTGGTTGCAAACAGTAAACCAAGTGCATTTTGTCGATGCACTCAACATGGGTTACAGCAAACCTTTTGATAAGATAAAGGTTGTGCTCTTCCTCTGCTAGTGGGCAGCGCATTTTGTGATATTGGATCACTGCACTACTTGATCCAAAACATTCCCTCTGACCTCTCCAATGTGTGGCTCTTCTTTGCTTGAGAACTACATGCAACACACTAGGGCACCAAAATAGCATGCGACATCGCACACCAATAGCTTCAAAGGAACAATGAAAAATCTTCCTAAGAGACTGCTAAGACACTGGTGTAAGACCCAATAGGTGCCGTTGTTTAACCTTGCGTTGCATTTACATTTATTCATCTTACGATCTAATCGTTAACGATCTAAATGATGCCGTGAACTTGGTATGTTTGGATGTATCATGTACTATGCCCATTTTTATTATAGATTGTAAGAAGAAACACAAGCGGTACGCTTAAAGCGAAAGAATTTTTCGATTTATTCATCATCACGCTTGGTACAGAAATATACGTTGAGAAGAGGAGTACATACTGAAAAACAGTGAGTAACTATTGATTTAACGAAAAGGTTTAAATGCTTACCGTAACATGTTATGTGGTCAATCGACTGAAGGCATGTGGTACCACTGCGTGAGGTCCGATCCATCTTTATTACTGGCTGCTCAAGGTAGTTGTAATGCTTGTACATGCTACTTCTGAATACGTAGATTTGGTTTTGACAACCTAACGCATACTGCTACAGCAGTAACGATGGTGCAGCTATAATGGAACTCGATAAGGGATCTCAAAAGACTTGCGCTTATCAATCAGATAATTGGTGCAGATTAGATGGATGCTTCACATTAGCGATTAAATATCAGCAATTAGTTTGTAGTGTTTATGACAACGTTTATTTTATTAAGATGGATTTGGGCAAAGTTAGGTAGCTACCTGCCTCATTAGACAATATTTAGAATTCAGTATTCCTGCTCCCCCACAAAGTTTAGACAATAATCATGCAACATTCTGAGGTATAGTGGCTCATTATCAGGTGTATGTAATTTAATATTTATGCGCGTTTAGCATTTCATTCTTTGTTGCAATATCAAACGATTACTTATGCACAGTAATTCCATATGCTACAAAAATTAAGCTTATCCCGTGGATTCGTCGTTCTTCATTAGGATCAAATTAGGTTTACTACCGAATAAGGTGGTACTAATGAAAATGCAGCCAAGGTTAATAAAATTCAAGATTACTAACAAACATAACTATTGGTAGGATAACTGAATGCTGAAAATGAGACGACGAAGTAAACTTTCTCATCGGGATATATATAGCGTCGTTGACCAGCAAATTTATTTTGCTTTCTGCATGAAGAAGCTAGTTGATTTACAATATAATAAGGCGCAACTTTCATCCGTCGATGAGTCTCTCGGGATGAATTTAGCTTTGTATACTATAGTCGAATGCGGATTTGTATTGCACATTTGCCCCCTTACTATTAAGCTACTGAAGTGGGTTGCTTTAAAATGAGACAATATTGAAACTTTAAGATAATTAGAGAATATTTGGTTACCAGAAATTGCGTTCATCTAACACAGGTGTACCGGAATGCATGTTAACTATTATATTGCTAGCATGGGAGATACTGAGCATGGTATGCAGATAATCTTACGCGGTTACATACTACGTCAGATCACTTTGTTCACGTTTAAATAAAAGGTTGCGTTTACTGAGGTACGAAACTGTCTTTATGTTGTAGATCATTACGTTGTCTGTTAAAAAGGAATATTTCATATATTTATGTAAATATATAGCACTCTACTAAAACACACCCGCAACCCTAACAAAATAATCTGAAGAAGCTTTATAGTATTCCTGCATACTTCCCAACGGAAATATTTCTTCCAGTCTCCTTACCCAGAAGTCTATCTTTAAGCCAGTTTTGAAATGGGAATCAATTATTCAATACGCTTTCACCCATTTTAAGCTAATACAATAAAGTTGCCTATCCAAGTGGAAGAACACTAGATTTCTACACACAGTTTGATAAAACTAATCATTTTGAAGAACG
Source organism: Dicrocoelium dendriticum (assembly GCA_944474145.2). NCBI lineage: Eukaryota > Metazoa > Platyhelminthes > Trematoda > Plagiorchiida > Dicrocoeliidae > Dicrocoelium > Dicrocoelium dendriticum. Next base: position 25,108,555 of record OX104070.1, read on the forward strand.
TATATGCCGCATAAAATGTTTGTAAAAGCATTACATGGAAATTTAACATATCTAGAAATACAGCATTGGTAGTCACTATCATGCTGATCCTTAATTTATGGTAGCAATCTGACTAAGATGGCAGAGTTGTTCCAAGAGGCATACGGCGTCATAAGTTCTCAGCCGGATTTGTCTGCACGTACGCTCCTAATACTGTAGCTAAAGCATTTTAATAATATTTTGCCGGTTCCTTTAACTCTTTAAACGAACACATATGGAACCACGCAAATAGTCGTTGATTATGCCTCAGTTGAATAGACTTTATTTCCCAGTTTACATAGCATGAAGTTTGCTTAAGAAACGCTATTTTCACTTCCAAACAAGAAACCCTTCTTCGAGTTACTATTAAAAACCTTTGTAACATTGAGGACGTCTTTATTTTAGCCAAAGTCGAAAAAAGACCAGAGTTATCCGAACCGCAAATATACCGCTAGACTTCATCAAGCCTGTCCGCAATAAATCACTCCATTTTAATATATATAATTATAATAGTCACATCAAAAATAAAAACCATCACGTTGCTAATGAAAATATGTTGATTTTTCACTACAGACCTCTCCAGAGGTGTTGGTGGCAATAGGATTTCTTTGAGCACCCCACGAACTATTTAGTTACGGGTAAAATTGTATCTTCCTTAGTCCAGTCCTTAAATTGCCACTTCTTAATCATACGATGAGAGGGTATATATACATTCTGTAATATGAGCATCATAGGCACACTGTTAAACGGTTCAGAAACTAAACTCATACTCTGAAATATTTTATTTAATATTGTCAGTTATCTGTCGGACAGGAGTGATTAATAGTGATACGCTTAACTGTAGTATACACGGCTCACTTATTTTCGTAACATATGAAATGATATGTGGTACTATATCATATGTCGTTTCAAATCTATTACCTAGGAAAAACAAGCCGGTATAAAAGATTGCCGAGTATTTAAAAAATTTCTTATGCCACTGAATCTCATCAATTAATTAAATCTCTGAAAAAGCCAATTCACGTCGTCTATCCTAAAGGGTGTTATGTCAGGTATTTAAGGAAATTGTCAAAATTCCATTTAAAACAATTATGCAACATGCATAGCTCTAACATGATGCCTATTTTTTGATATTTCACTAGTTTATCTTAGTGACTTAAACCTTCGATACTCGGGTTTGTTTATTTTAGTGGTGGAATCTGCGTGTATATTGGATAACACAAAGCAATATATTTGCCTAAAAGAAAGTCTGGTTAAACAATGGAAGATTAAATTTCCTCAATTATACTATGTGTCCAGTAGTTATTAGAATAGAGTGTTGCCAGTTTCAGTTGTACTAGCTAATTTGACATCCGTATAGCCGAAACAGAAAAATATTTCTTGTGTAAACTTGTATGTTGCAATAAAACCAACATTTTCACAAAGACATTTCAAACGTTGTAACGCAAACCGCTATAACATCGAGGATTTAAACAGCATTTACTTCAGTTATATGAAACGTTCTATTTACTGACGCATACCAGTTGCTATCAGCTAGTGTTATAATAACCTCCTCCTAGAGAGAGAGAACCTTAATCATCAGTACATTTGTTTAATATTATTAATTTATCACCACAAACTAACAGCTTTTCTGTTAAACGGAAACTTTCATTATTCCAAGCCATGAAATCTGTCACAAAGATAAATTACTAATTATAAACCGATTCAATATTCTCATACTCACCCTGCTACAGAAAAACATTGATAGTATTTGATCTTTTCTGTATATGTAAAACTTTGCTTAACATGCTAGCTTCCATAAGCATTTCTGTATAATCTATTGGCTACACTAACTTAATATCACTTCAGAATACACATGCTTCTATTTTGCCAACCTACTATTATTTTGGACTCAGAACAACTGTTTGACCGTGTTACTCACAAACGGTTATTGAAAGTTTTATAATCTTGTAACGCCTGGAAAAAGCTTTTACCAGTCTTTTAGCACAGGTTATCATTTAATTTCATAACGTATACTTTGGTTGACAATCAATCTTCTCCATGGCTACGTACCAGAGTTTAAGCATAGAGCTGCATAATCAATCTGATATTTTCCGTTTATACCAACATTAATGTTTTGTCTACAAAAGGTAACGGAAACCTTTATATGTTGCTAACATCCATATTGTATACGAGGTTCAGAACACAATGTTGCTGATAAGGAATGGTCAGACACAATTTTGTTGAAATGTTTTTTGACAAAGCTGTGCATATGTTTTATGGTGACTCGATCTCCGAATGGTTGGAAAAAGTTAGCAATAAAAGTATGTACCGACAGCAGTCTAATCATGATCTGTGATTACGGTAAACGCGGAAATTCCGCTTTTCTGGACTAGCCTGCTGCTAAATGGCCTGAATGTGAACATTCGTGACTAAAATTGACACAAAATTATCATGGTCTCTGCTAAACCTGATTTAATCAAAACATTCGCGTGCTTAATTCTTGAATACTGCAATCCATTTGTGGCAGAATTCGGGAGATTGACAAAAATTATAGTGAAAATGTGCGGAAATCGTTTAGCTAACGTTGGTTTACTGGGACATAACCCTTAAAATCATGTGAATCTTGCAAGTAGCCTTATATATTATTCCAACTGCTGCGGTGTCTGAAATAATACTTGATGCTCTACACAAATGTTAAATTGAGGAGCGTACTAGTGTCTGCTTAGTTTGGTAAAAATGCAATATCTGCATCAAATACTACACAAGAAAATATATGCCTTTTCATACCAAAGGCTAGAACACTAATGTTCTCTCATGTTTTCCTCATCAGACTCCACGCATTGCGCAACAGCCAGTTTACTAGAAATTGTGAATTTCCTACATCATTCATAAAGAAACTGGATAATTTCTTTGATCCAAAGGTGGTATTAACCATGTTCCTATCTAACAATTAGCCTAATGAAATTATCTTGGATATACCGTAAAATATTAATTAATAAAAATTCTCCGTCGAATTACATTCATTAATCTACATGATCATTGCATCATTGAGAAATCAGTTCTTAATTTAAGATTAATTTTACTTAACGTAAGAAACCACGCTTTTGTCAAACAAAGCCCATACGATTGAGCTACATCGATGTCCCACGCGTCTACGGAGCAACGTCTGTTGCTTAATCAACCATTGCTTTGGAACTCATTACCGAATAGTAACAGAATATCATTTTAATCGCGATAGACTTAATATTGTTAAAGTGCCTAACTGATTAATTTAGGCATATCCTTTACTCATAGTGGCGAGATGAATATATGTATACAAAAGGGAACTATACTATATAAGCGCTCGACAAATTTACAACCAAATCTCCAGCAACATGTGGATGGATATGTTGGCTATATATGTGCCTATCTTCTTTTCTTATAAACGGGAATTTCCTCGTTGTTATTTTAATTAATTTCATCTTATATTTTACCCGTATATCGTCTAAAACTTTGCCTAACTAATATTGATGACTTCCCGGTGGCATTTAAACACACCGCGTTGATATGGGAATCAAAACTGGTACTTCTTTAAGAATCTCTTTCACTTCACTGCTTCTTACTTTAATTTGACTTATCTACAAGACAGAATGATAATCATTAAAACACGCGCATTTAGGTAGCTTTTACTGCATCCGTCTATTAGGCTGGCTAATTTCAGCAGTGTGTAAGCATAGGTTGGATCGTCCGTGCGTTTAATATTTGGATGCACCATAACTATACCTCCTAACTTATGTTCATACTTCTATTTTTCTCATCATCTACCTAGGACGTCCTTCGTTTACCTGATTTACTACTATATAACCGGGACAGTTTTAGCGCAATTATGTACTGTTGAATTGCTTCTTTTCTGCATACACGCTTCCCTTACATTTAAACATATTTCCGTAAGCAAACGGCATAAACGTTTGTAACCACGCCTTGTTAGTGCAAATTATTGATTTACCTACTTAACATTTTTTAGACGGATCTCCCTGCACAAACTTAAACATAGCATATTTTCCAATCCGACGCCTTATGAAAAACATTTATATGTGGAAAAATTGGCTAAACTAAATTCCATTTGCATTTGTGTGGTAAGTCAGGCATCAAATACTGAATTTTCTCCAATTCTTATGATTCCTTTATCCTTAACAAGCATTCTTAGATCGTTGAGAACCTAATAACTAAACTAACTAATATCTTGAAATAATCGTCTTGCATCATCAGGCGCCTAATATGTATTACGGATTAAATGTCAGAAATATTTTCTCGCCCATTTGACATGAGAACAGCGAACCCGTGGTAATTGTTTGCTGATACCAGATAATTTTAAATAAATAATTATATACATGGCTTTTACGTGTCAGTGCACATATAAATAGATTTCCGCTGCGCAAATACCAGCTGTGCACACAATTATAAAGGTATCTTCTAAAAGTGGCGTACGAGTAGTGTAAATGTGTTTGTGTTAGCGATAGTGCGAGCATTTTCTTAGTAGCATAAACTTTTAGCAACTGCATTGGCCAATCTATATAAAAGTTATACTTATTGTATTTAACTAACTGAATCTCACCTAAATTAAAAACCCATATATATCCTCCAAAAACAAGAAATACTATCTACATGCATATTTGTAAATTAGCGAGGTAATATAACCATATGTTTGTTGACATAATTCTAAGTTTATTGTGTTTGCTAAGAAATGACCAAAGTGATGTTTTAATAAAACCTAATTTCATCTCTATTAGATGCTCTGAATGTACAATACGTAAAACCTAAACTTTTGTTGTCATGTTTGTTTAAGGACGTACATTAAAAATCAAAATGCTTCTTAAAATTTTCACTTCAAGGTTGAATATAAATATCCTTGCCAGGCTGATATTTCATAGACTGACACACAGGAGGCATCTTTGATGCGCACCAGGAACTCAATGCACTTCCCACCTTACTGTCAGATATGGTAGAAACAGCACTAAATGATGCGTACAATAAGGATACCCACTTTCTTACATTTCGAACACTTATATAAAAACATAATATCTGCTTATACTGTAGAGCTGCTTACAGCCTAGTTATGAAAATGAGCTCGCAAAACCGAACAAGACGTTTTCTTGCACTTTACTTCCTACACAAGGACTGCGAAAGGAACAAACAAACCACGCTTTAATTTGTGTTGAAATCTAGCTTTAGCACATGAAATTAAAACCTTGCTACCGACTTATACTCCTCGGCCATTAGATTAATTCTATGAATCATTATGTTTTAATCAGGTCGTTAATTCCAGTCGATGCCAGCCTTATGTAAATAGCGTATCTTTATGTTTTTGCACGTATACGCATCGATTGTATTTATGAAAGCCATTTTACGCCATCCTCAAGGACCGTGAGTAGTGCCTGGCTGACAATTCGAAGCTGGCGCTTCTGTTCCAGCTGCAAGCTTGGCGGCCTCTGTGTGCAAATTTTTCTGTCACTGCGGCCTCTACTGAATAGCTACATGACGCCTTCGCCTAAAGTGGGACTACGCTTGGTTTGCGCTGACTAACTACAGCTCCAACCACACACCCCAAATCTAATGTAAACCGGAAGGACTAAGACCGGTAGGCAAGTACATGGAATCCGAATATCATCGACGGAGCCGTCTCACACTCCTACAAAATGCGCAGCAGCAATCCCATCAACTTATGCGGGGATCATTTGTATTAGATTTACACTAGAGATCGATGCAACATAGTCAGCTCGACAATGGGTAAGAACACAATATGAGCCTACTATGGCTACGACGCACGTGCACTCCGTCCCATCTAACCGCATACAGGAGGCAGTTTATTAGAAGCGCGTCGTACGCACGTGTTCAAAGTGCACTTCAAGCGCAGCCACATATGGAATACCAAGTAATAGCTAATCACGTAAAATGACAGGGTTAAATAGGTAAGTCGAATAAAACCTACGGAAATGCAGACATAACCCTTCCCTTAATGAGCTTTTGAAATAAATGGGTTATCAGCAGTTTCGCGATCCACTTAAGATGTTAGAAAACGATAGCACAAAAACGTGAAAAAATGTAAAACGAATTCACGAAGTTAGCCAAGTTTAATTCCAGCGGTTTGCCAGTAAATGAAAGATTCTTCAGATATGCATTAAAGCAAGGTATAAAAGCACTAAGAAAATATAGCAAAAAACCAAGCTAAAATAATGAGACAGCACGAAAGCACGCGGTTAGTAAAGCACATGAAACTGCATGAGGCGTGACTATCGACGACGCGCCGATGATGCTTTTGTTCAGATTACCATCCGTCGACATATTCATGCTGATCCGGAGTGGCCTGGTTTGTTGCTTCCTTGGCCTGCCTAAATCAAATACTTTCGACTGAAATTGCTGAAGCCCATACGTTTGCCATCGATGGAATACCTACCATCGTTGCCTGTCTCTTGCGCGTTTGCCACTTGTTTTCCGCAAATTCATGGCTTTCTCTTGCATCTTGGCATCTGCCTTAGCGATCAGCTCACGCCATGCACGCTGAGCATCTGTCTTTGATTAACAACACCTAAAATTTTTTAGAACTTGATAGGCTCATTCGATCGGTTCCCAGAAAAAGAATCTACGGATTTCCCACATGCCTTTTCCCCACACTCTGCTGACCATACAACATCAGCTTTGGTATCTATGTCTAATCCACAGGCCACAAATGACGAAGTCATCTCAGATCTCAGCAAAAGTATGCAGTCTATTGCATACATTACACATCGGCGCAACACCCGTGTTTGCAACGGTGTCGCAAGAACCAATGCGCAGAATCAGTCGCACGCCATATTGACGTAACCTCTAGAGATATCTCACATTCCGCCGGTCCGTCGTGCACATTTCGCGGCAGTATAGAAGAACGCACAACATCACAAACTTGTGGACAATGTGTTTCATGCCGACGTTAAGCTGGCGATTGTTCCACGATTGTTCCAACTGCTACCGCTACTTTCAAAATTCAAATACGTATCCCGTTGTATGTTTGGTGGTTGGAAGGAACCAAACTCTATAGGTAGCAGAAACGCGAGGTGGTTTCCCATATTTTATCACCAATGCTGATTCGCGGCACCATTGTAGATTACACCTCGGTGAAAGCTAAACAAAAAGACAGTTTTGTTTGTGTTGACAGTGAGCAGGATGTTAGCCGCTGTCTTGCTCAAAGCAAAAAATCTTGTGCTGCAAGTCATCCAAGCTGTGTGCAAACGGCGCGCAGCTTTCTGGAAATGGCGACTTATGGATGGTTGTCTTACATGATAGGTTGCTAGCACCGAAACGACGGATGTTCAACAAACCACCAGCAATAACTTGCCCCAAAGGAACACGATAAATACCAGCCGCCTATACGCAATCGACGTCACGGCATGAAGAGAAATTTGAAACAGAGCAGGAGATAAGACACAGCTTTTCTTCACACTAGAGACAACAAAAAGATCCGAGGTCTGTCTACTCATCTGCAACCTCGCCCGCACGTCACTGTGCAGACATTAAATCAAAGTTAACTACATATTCGGACAACCTAACTTGCCTAACAACAACTGCAATGTCTCCGGTTCACCGTGTGAAATGCTTTGATGCAGTCATCTAAATTGAGTACGATGGCTGGGGTCGCTCTGCGCACTTCTCCTGTAAATGACGAGCCGCAAACACCATATCTATAGTGGTGCGGCTCAAACGGAATCCACGCTGCTCTTTTGCCACGTTAGGTTCCACGATCTGACTGCTGGGGCGTTGAGCAAAATTCAGGCAAGCACCTTGCTCACACAAGTTAGCAAGTTAATGCCACGAAAATTCATGGCACATTGCTTGCTTCCTTTGCTCTTGTACAGTGGCAGCAGGAGCGCACTCTTCAGCTCTGGAGGCACCTCCTCAAGCCACACGCGTTGAACCAATTGGTGCAGCACAGTCATCAAGACTGGTCCGACGTGTTTCCCTATATCAGGCGAAATCACCTCGGCACCAAGTGAACCAATTGCAATTTCGCTGCTGAGCAAGTGCTCTCTGTGTCTTGTTTACTGTCTGCGTGGCCGCTAGACCCACTTGCAACTCTTACTGTTTCAGTTTGTTCCATGTAGGTCAGTCAAGCTCTGAACGGTTGTTCAAGCGACGGTCAAAGTATTCTTTTACCAGATCTGCATTATGTCTGCAGTCTGCGTGCAAGTAGCGCCCAAACAACCGACTATTAGTGTCCTCAGCGAGTGCAATATTGGTCCATACACCATCTCCAAAGAGTCAAAGGATTCCTTGTGTTGGCGGCGTTCGGCGTAGCACTCCATCTGCTTCTCATTCTCCGCCCACCATGCAATTTTATGCGAGTCATCACTCAGTTCAGTCGTGGTCGAAGTTTTCGAAACTGATTCGTCTTCCCTAAGTCCCTGGGAGTCTCTTCAATGGACAGCAAACGCTGCATTATTCTCTGACACCAGTGCACTAATCATTGCATTGTTCTCATCAAACCAATCACGCCGCTTGCAATTTTTGCGCTTGGTGGTCTCAGCGGCAATAGCTGTAGGTTATCAAAAAACAAAACTCAGCTTAGTAGTACAAAAGGAGGTAATCTATGTTCATCTGTTCTTCATTAGCATTTGCCCTATAGACATCCTTTGTGTTGATTTATATAAATCCATCCATTTTGCAGTGAAATAAATAAACGTAAGTAGTTTTATAGATAAAACTGAAATGTCATTTTATCAACACGATATGTGTAACTGTTTATTGTACCCTTGGATGAAGGTTTGTTCAAAGTACCACAGAATTAAAATGAGGTTAATATCGCGTTCCTTAAGTAGTACCCTTCCGTGAGCGGTAGAGAGATAACTACTGTGAATGTGTACGGAAGGCAAGTAACGTGCCTATACGGACAGTTGTTAAAATTCCGCTGTAACATACGTACTTCGCCGACAAACTATTTCTGTCTAGTGTGTAAAACAACACGAGTAGTAGGTCCCGATTTAACGATGTGCTCAACATGTCTGTAGGTGTCGCTGTGGTGTAAAACGTGGCATAGTGAATCTTCTGCATCTTACCTCTATAGGTCACTTTATATTCTAATGGAACTTGTTCATGTTGCTCGTCAGCCTTGTAACTGTAAGTGCGCTTGTAAAATAAATCACTAGTATACAGCAAGAATAACAACAAGGAGCTGCCTATGTGTGATCCATGAATATTTGCTAAATGTAAGAATTATGAAAGTGATTGCAGACTATGCTGAAGTACAGCGGCTTCACGCATAGATGAATGCATGTCTTGTTATTGGAACTAGTATGAGAGGAAAGCGGACATTAGAGGTATATGAGAATCTCTGGCACAGATAAATTGGCTTGACCTGATTGAAACATAGAGCGTTGAATCTCATAAGAGCATTACACGTTCCATAACAGATGCTATTTCAGCTAACGACATATGTGAAATCACATGAATAATTCTTGAAAAAAATGTTCGACTACAATGGGCACTTCTGAGACAGTAATATCTTAAGCACCGACGGAGTTCGGAGGCCCGCTTTTGGTTTACCTGCCATGTCATAGATTGCTACATGCAATATCATTTGCGGTTAAGTTTGACTTTGAAGTCAGCCTCCGTTGGTCAATGATGAGAGAAACCTACATCGAAACGATTTGTGGCGACTGTGATTTTTATTAGGAAAATGCCACAAAACACGATCTTTGTAATCAAGTGCAACCCCGGTATCCTCTAAACTTAAATATCTCGCTTATGGAAGTTTATTTCTAATAGATTGTATTGGCATGATGGAATATTACGAAACTATTAACAGTAGGCTAAGAGAGGAGTTCTGTATGTTAGAAAGTACCGCCACATTTTTTTACAAAGTCACAAAATACGATGATAACCGATAAGATATCTTTAGTTAGAGCATCAGCTTCTTGGTTGTAGTTTCAGTAGTAATAACCACCCTCGATTTTCCGGCATTTTGCCCTTTATATGTAATATTATGATTTCGTAGGGCCTCAATCAGGATAACTCTTGTGAACATTAGTAACATATATTTCACGGAAACCGACTTTTTCTCTTGGGCAAGGGGTTTATCTTGATTTCGGGTTACAACAAATGTCGAACGTGCAGCATTCATGTTCTTCTTATTGCAAACATTATGTTTTGCCGTGTAAGCATTGGGTGACCATCGGGAAGCTAATTTAAAACTGGCTCATTGTCAATCTGGGTGGGTCGCATGTGTGATAATAGCATTCAAATCAACAATGCGTGTATTATCACTTGCTGTCCCTTATCAAAGGAAGTCACGAGACATTTGGAAACATGTGTGAAGAATGCCCAGTTACTACGGAAGCCAAATATCTATATCATGTTAACTACTTTTGCCGTGATTTCCTTATTACGATACGTACATGTATGCAATAATATTTAAGAGCAATTAATGTTTATGCTAATGCCTAGAAATACATGTTTAAAAAAGTGCATATTCTATTAATTAAAACGAAGGAATTAAGTGGTTACTTTGAACACGCCCCATTGTTACTACCGTTTGTAAATGTAAAATTTCTCTAGCTGTAACGCATAGAATTATAAAATAGTATGTCAATTAATGTGAGGATATGTATCACGATTTAACCCATATGCACGGATTCTGTCAACTGTAGACGTTGATTGCACTAAATTGGGGAAGCACATTGTAAAGTAACTAACTTTTAATTTGGTAAAGATATAGTGCACAAATTGAGGACAATTCGGCTTTTTGGTTATGCATGAATGTTGTATCTTCTTAGGTTAAGAAACAAAAATCGTATAAATGTCTTTGCATCGTTTGCTTGTTGCATGTTTTGATACTGTCCATGAAGCAACTTATGGTACAAAAGAACAAGCAAAACCCGTTGAACGGTATACCGAAGATCACAGGTTACTTGTAGACAAATAAGAAAATATGATAGCAACTTAGCTATTTATATTTCTTAGCTAAAAGAAATATAAAGTCTTGCATCCTTTTTCGCTTCATTTAAAAGCCGCTGGATCTTTTTCAGACGGGTTGGATTAGTTTGGCAAATGCGGTCATTAATTTCTGTTTTAGCGCCCTACTAAAAATAAGCAAAAGGGCCAGCGATTAAATATGTAGGCATCTTTGCTAACATAAAAATTTTGTGTCGCCAGGTTTAATAACAAATAGAATATAAACAAAATGATACGATTATTTAGTTAAAAGGGTCTTTACATTTTGTGATGACAATATTTCAGTCAAAATGTAAAAACAAAAATCAATACGGTGCTACCGCTTACTTTTGTTATTTAGTGCACCTAAAATTCATATTACTAACGTATCTCACTGAACATTTCCACAGAAAGGTTTATTCGACACTATTCAAGTACCTTTGAAGGTGTCAATAATTAATTAAAAAACCATTGATGTTCTTTCTGTTTAAATGTACATTCTCTCTATAGACCCAATTGTGTGTCCATGGGGACCCTGGGAAAGGTGTCACTTCATCGCCTGGCTACAATAATGTTTCATTCATTTTATTTTAATAGATCCGTCTTAAAATGACTGCATTAAACCTTAGTGGAATAACAAAAGCCATTTGCCAAGCTCGCCAGCGTTTATGACCTAATATGAGCAAAATATCTGCTGATTGCTTACAGTGTCCTTTATACAGTCCATGAATACAACTTCTAATGCAATTGAGTAGCAAAGTAGTTAATTTGCAACAAGATTTAACTCACTGCTTTGTCGGTCGGGATTGGCGTTTTAGGTTAGTTATCCTAATCTATACATAACACAGTTAATTAAACCATCTAGATTACTTGAAAAAGGTGAAATAATGAACTAATGTTCTTCTTTGCAGGATCCATTCAGAATGCACTAGCAACAAATGCTATTACGTTGTTGTGACACAGCTAACCTGGCGGTTTATGTCCCTTCTTGTTAATTTGTACGTCAGCGTATGTAAAATTACATCTGCACAATTCCGGTCAATGTGGCACTGATCACTTAATTACTCTAGTACTTTTAATCCATGGACTTAATATTTAACCATAAATTTCTTTGAACAGTTGGTAATCGAGTTATTATTAACTAACCATTCTTTTTACTGCTTTCGAGTTAGGTTAAAGGAAATAGTTTAAACTTTAGCATTTCTCCAACTCACAAGTTGATGCCCTTGTAGGTACGCGGTTATAAGCATTTACACTGCAAGTCCTAGTGTGTATGTTAGACTTCATTAGCAAATACTGTTAAATTCACTTTGAGCAATCTCAATCCAGCTGCAACTAAGTGAACACAGTATACCCAATCTGACATGCTGGCTGAAGTATTAACACAAATAACTCTATGATAAAGCTTCACTCCAGCATGAAGGAAGCTACTAGTTATTGACCGTTTTAGCGTTAATTGCTTCCTATCATTCAAAAGAAAGTCGAACTAGAGTAAAAGTTTGGTTAAAAAGGGACTAATGCATTGTTGTTTACTGGTACTGGCAAATCATTCTTATAACTTGAGCAACACTTAGGACCCGCATCAATCCAATGGGCAGTAGGAAGAGCTACGGTGCTCAAAATATCTTGACCAAAATGTATGTGATAATTCAGGTCTCCAAAGCAACTTGCTATCAAGTCAGGCCCAAAAACCGCAATCGATAACCGATAAATAAACCAATGCGAAGCGTTTCCACGAATTCACGAGTTCAGCCACACTACATAAGTTTACTCACCATGCCCAGTAACACATAAACTTACATATATACAGACGTAAATCCGGTGTTACTGGTTGATATACTATATTTTTATACGATTACCAACCATACTTGTTTGTTTTATCATGATCTTGCCTTCGCAGGCAAGACCCGCACTGCCAGGAATAAAATATCATTTATATATTTAATTATTTTTGTCATTCCAAGTGGTTTACGACGAAGTGATCAATGGTCAGTCGATCAGCCAATGAATAATGCACATGTAACACGGGTGCGTAGGCAGAAGAGCCTAACCAACGCTCATTCAGAAAATGAACATGTCTCCGGAACGATGTTAGGATGAAAAGGCTGAGGGAAAAACGATAGAGTATGTCACCATGGTAAGGGTAAATGGCTGGATGAAAGTCCGGGACAGGAAAACAAAGGAATAAAGGACGGCACCTGTGGCACGCTACGGTGGAATCCGACAGACTATAATTTGTCTGTTATACTCACCTTTCTTGCATGCCAAAAACGCAAATGATAATGTTTTCTCTAAATTCAAATTTTAAACTAGCTAATGATACTTGATTTCTAAAGCTACTACAATTTTTAAATACCGTCTTAGTGTTCCATCACCTTGTGAAATACGTGTCAATATAACGTTGGTTATAAGTTGAATACTATGTTACGTAGCAACAATCAGACTGGAATCTCATACCATCGTACTTAATATTATCGACTGCTTATGTTGACTAATAACAAAATCAACAATGCTGTCTTCTAGTATCTACCTTACATATACTTTTATATTCGTCAAATTGTTTATACATTAATAAGCCTTTTCCGGCTTGGGTAAGGGCAACGATGTTTGAGTAAATGGTCTTTTGGAAACTGGTTGCAAACAAACAACGATGATATTAAAATACAGCATTATGGTACGCGTATTTTTCGGTATATCACTTGTGCGTAATATGGTGAAAGTTAAACTGTATATGTTTTAATCATGACGATAACGCACTGGATGACAAGTTTATGCGATGGATGAAGTTAGATTGGTACGTCACAGCTTGTGGTTTTGCCGTATCACAACTTAAAATTAAACAAATAAACTATTGTTAGCATTCGGTGCAAGCAATACCCACAGACAGTTAAGGACGTAAGTTGCATGATTTTTCAAAACAAGTAGAGTGATCAAATATTCTGTGCCGTTAGTTACAATGGCTTGTTTTGTATTATCCTTTATATAACATTTGTTACCTTTTAACTGTGCGCAATCACACACTGGAAATTAGAATATAACACTTAATAGTTTGGTGCTGAACAATTGAGGCTTGGCTGGAAGGCACACAAATACCTCGAACCTTATATAACTTGGAATTTACGCCATTCAAGGAAAGGCAGTTAAATTTCTCAGTATTTTCCATCGAGTTGTGGGTGAAAAATACAAGCCCCTACGCCATTTGTGTGTTTGTGGTAGCAAAGAAATTAAATACTGTATCAACAACACGTTCAAACGGTCTTTTATTTTCCAAGCTATCTTTGCTTGTCACTATGGGGAAGACATGTAAAACCTGTTTTTCGGAAGATTTACTTCACACTTCATTTAGGTTTAGATAATATATGCATAATTTCATGGAGCTAACAACTTTTGTTGTTCTATGTGCTAAAAGTTTTTAATTAATTCAGTCAAAGTTTTGACTTTATAAACCGTCGACAGCTAATCCGATCAGACGATTGCCTACGCCTAAGGCCATCTGACAGACACTATCCTATGCTTCGCACGCGTCGCTCCTCTCCTCTACTATAAAGCTTTCATGATGTCAGCTCGGATGGTGAGAAAGAATTTGCAGTAGAATCGTCACGCACAACGAGTATTCCTACCAAATTCTGCACAACTTGGACTGTCAATATTCAATTCCATGTCAAAACTGAATTTATGTATGAGAGCTCTAAGCACAGAAAGTCTAGTGTGTTCATGACGCAATAGCTATTCTTCATTTGGAAGCCCATGTATGCAAAAGTATCTCCAAGTGAATATGTAATTCTTGCCTGCTGTATGAAGAAGCACAAAGGAAATGTATTCTGAAACTTGTCCCACTATGTTGTTATTGAACACGTTATTACCTACTCATTTGTTTCGATATAGATTAAGGATTAGATGGTGCCATTTATAGCGAGAACCAATGCTGTGATTTCTGAAGTATTTAGTGGAATATACTTTTGACTGCGTAGCGAACTTATTACACGAAAACAGAACTTGGGTGACCCAGTTACGCGTGAAGCCATCTGCTGGAGATTAGTCATAGCCGCAGTATGAACGAGCACCAGCTTAAGCTAGCAAAGCAGTAGAGCCCTTTGGATTGTTGACGAAATTGCTTTAAGTGTTAACAAAGCTAACTTGTCCTACTGGAATATGTCAACCGTGATCCCATGCAGGTAGAGTTAAGAGTTAGAATTTCGCGTACTCTACTTTCGCTGTACGATTTCAATCGATTCATTATCCGTTACCAAATAGGGCGTATGACAGAAACTTCGTCACCAGGGAAAACTTAGAATTATTTCTAGGTAGTTTAGCTATAAAGCAGGCAAACCAGCATAAGATAATGCTTTTAAAAATGCTCCAACTTTTCTCCATTCTAAGGGATTAACAAAAGAACAATAGAATAAACACCTATACCACATTAGATCTATCACTGCAAACTTACGTTTTGCGTATACTTCTTCCAGTGATCGCTGCCGCTTATGTGGACGTAAATTGTTAAGGGGTACATCCGAAAATGTTTTAATTATTATATTAAATAATTAACCGGCCCAACCTCTTGGACAGGTATTGCTACTAAAATAATTCGTTTGTCGTTGTTTACCAAATTTTTCAGTTTGGTGTTCATCACATTCTGTACTTGTAATTAACATTTATTATGAGCGAGACGTCAAAGATTATATGTAAGTTATTTCAATAGGTAATATATGGTAGTGTTCAAAACCTGTTTGTCATTAGCAACCAACTTGTATAATGAGTATAAACCAAAAAATTAAATGTCCCATTATACGACCAATATTGATCTGCAGTTACGCGTGTTTAGAACCCCTTTGATTCTGATAGCATTATAGAGTGCAGGAAATTATGCGGAACAGTTATGTTATCAGATATGCGCAGCTCAGGGGATTTAATTGGGTTCAACTTGTCAGCTGATCCCCATAGTTTCGTTGATAACCCAAGTGACGATATCAGATTGCTATTTGGTGGCGAAGCGAAACTATGTGGAGCATTACTGCGAGTGGGTCGGAAGTTCGTGCGCTTGACTGACGGTCTAAAAAGACTTGCTTGCTATCAGAGGTTGGATAATTCGGCGGGCGACGACTATCGAACAGCATCTATCCGATTACAATTTGAAACCATTGTACATGTACTTCGTAGTTTATGTCGTTCGACAATAAGTTCGTCAAGTTAGTGATCCTCCTTTTGTAATGCTGCTGATAGCTCATTTATATAGACGTATATTTTACTTTAATCACCCTGCTGGCTTCGAACTTCTAGGCTCTAGTATACGTTTTTCTCAAAGTGGAACTAGTGTCACTTCTGATCGTAATGGCGGCAAAAAAGGAAGGTGCACATTATCATTCATTTGGAGATCCGTATTAAACGGTTCCTTCACGTTCTTCTTAAAAGTTGTCAATCAAATTTTTTGCAAGGTTATCGCATTTGACATCGTTCTGACTATTTGTTTAAATGTTACTTTGGTAATGTAAGACATCTACTCACGGTACCATTTAACTTGTTGGCTACCAAGTTTACGTGTTTTGGTGACGGTTTTGTTAGTAGATGAGAAAAGATCCTCTTTTACGGAATCACTACACTAATTGTTCTCCTTGTTGTAGCGGAAAGTTATTTTGTCACCGTTGTTTCCAATATCCGTTGGTAATGTCTATTCCGTCTAAATGTCTCTTATTAGAGCTGCCTAAATCCAATAAAATTTAGGTGGGTCACCAGAATAATGACGAGGATAAAAGAAACTCATATGCATACGCGAGTGTGCAGCAAATGAAAAGACCCAATGAATTAGCGAATATAACTTATGATGATGGCAATAACAAGCCGTCCATTCTGAAAATCTATATTTAGCAACATTGTCGTCACAGCCAGTAAAAATAGTGATATCAAGAAATTAATAACAATTGTGAATAATATCCACTCCTATTGTTAACACAGCAGGCGCTTTGTTGCGCGTATTAGAAGCGGTATTGAAAGCTTTTAGGATGGTATAGAATGGAAATCCATTTAAACTCGGCTGCTTATTCAAATAGGGTTATCCTCAAGAATAAATATAGCATAATCGATATCAAAAATATACTATATATTTATTCATAAGACACCAGGTGACATTATACTAGTGCCAAAAAGCTATCATGAATTGCTTACAATACAGTATGGCACATTTTGTTACTTTTCAAATGTTATCTTTGCCATATTTGCGCAAATAAAAGACAGAGAAAAAGACAGAATGTCACTTTAACATCAGGTAATAATATATTAGCGCGCTTCACAATACCGTACTTTAGAACAGGAACAACTGGTGCTGAAAATTATACGAGATGTAGAAAAACATAAGTAACTTTATGCATAACATTTGGAGAGATACACACTGTAAAACAAGCAAAACATTATTTTCTTCAACAAAACCTAGTTACCGATCGCTGCGGACCTAGCAGTATATTCAGAATTGGGAACCGACTAGTAAGTTGATGATATTATTCAATATGCTATGTTGGTTGTTACAATTGATAGTAAAAGTGCACTTGTGGTGTAATAGTTTATGAATCTCAAAAACTAAATACGTTTGTTTGTATACTTCTGTTTTGTGGGACTTACCATAATTGCCTCAACGTCCACAACAGCTCCCCTTCGGCCAATGCCACCCAAAGCTGGATACGTGTTGGGAGCTTGGCGTCTGACGTTACGGCGTGAATATCTATGGTTAGCAATATCTGGTGAAAAGGTTTCTTCCGAATAGAGACTAGTTTCCTCATTCTTCTCTTTGTTGTCTATAACTTCCATACTCAGCTCTTCAGCGAATAGTAGGGTTACGTAATTTTACATGTAATTGTACAATACATTACGGGATGATTATCCGGAACAACAACGGAATCCATTGAGTTTAGTGCATGAAATCTGAATATCATTTACAGGAGTTACTTCCACCTATTCCGCTGCAGCATTTAAAATGTCTGACACAGAACCAGCCCATTGGTAAATCGTAGCTAGGTACTTGTTTCGTCCTTGAGCGTAACATGGGTAACACCCAATCAAAACAAACTTGAGGAACGACTAAGTTGTCTGTTTGCGCATTATGAGGTATAGACAACCACATAGTACATATATTCCTAAATCAGTGTAAATATTACCAAGTCTATGGATTTATTACTTCGGTAAAAGCGCAAGTTATTTGGTGCAGGTTTTTCTGTCAAAGAACGAGTGACCGCTTCCATTAAATTAGACTTAGCACAAATGTCGAATTATCCCAAGAAAACAGCTAAAAATATAAACCCAATTAAACAAAAACTAGAGCTCGACCACAAAAACATTTTTAACGATTATACGTACCGTTTATTCGCTGCTTGTGAAATCAATAACCTTCTTGTTTGGTAACTATCAAAGGTTTCCTCCACCTTGGTAACAAAATATATAGAAGAAGGTACGCAGGCGCTGGCACTAGAACAGCAGCTGCTGGAATAAGAATACTAAAGCAGGATTAATTATATGCTTCAGGTGTCTGCATGAAGCTGCAAGAAATCTGGTTTTGTATTAATGCCAGTAAATATACCCAGATAAACGCACGGTCAACTAATGCAAATGTATTGTGTAGAGAGCGCGGTTCATCTTGAACTTTTCAAAAGGTACTAGCACTTTAGCAAAGTGATTGCCGTCAAAAACTGGGGATAATAATACCGTGGAATGAAGCTAGAAATCTGGTGTTACCAACCTCAAAACACTGCACTCCGTCGTAAGTTTCGACCTTATTTGGCATTATCAGGTATATATGACGGGCGACGAACTCCAATACGGTTGAATATTAATTAGAAGTATCACTAATTTAAATAGCAGGTTGCGGCAGGCAACGCATTTCACAACCCTTAACGACTGACAGTACCTCATTCTAAGCTGCATATTGTGTGCTTCGATTAAATCGCGCAACATTATGTAGACAATGATCAAGATTAATCAATATTCACTTCAAGTTGAAAGGCGATCTATATTGCTTTCGTGAGTAGCACTAACAGCACACAGCAAGTACTCCGAAATAACTCTCTTAAATACAGCATGGCGCATTTAGTTAGACCACCTTGCAGTATGGATCAAACATGTCAGCTGGATAGATGGAAAGGGCGACGTCCTTAAGTGCCACCAAAATGCTCAAGCTAGCATAAACAATTACTTTTGTTCCACTTCAATAACAAGGAATAACATTCCTTTCGTATAATGTGTAGATTGTGCCTTAAATAAATATCATTAACAACAAAGAGAGTCCATGTAAATTTGCATTAGGCATGCTTTCATTGATCCCTTACAATGCGTTCCAAACAACTGCTTATTCAGCAGCAATTGGTTGCTCGTTACTGACTCGAATTTGGGTATAGTTGCTCTCTGCCTAAGTCAGGTATGTATAGATAATAAGCACACAATTGTCTGTGAAGCTGGAGAACGCTCTAATTGATTTGCTAGGTCGAAATTCTTCTTCTTCGTTCCGCGGTTACGTGTAGCCTGACAATCTGCCACTGATAATATACTACAATATGAAGCAACTATCTGTGGTATTCATTCTATGTCTTTGTTCTGCTATTATTGTTGTCTTGCTGTGCAAGAGGTATTATTGAAGAAAAATATTGTAGTTGACCAAGACATGTCAGGCTGCACGTAACGGAAAGCTGTATTCGGAGTGCCATTGTGAGCATAATGTTAGGTTTACCGAGGCTGTGCACCTCTTTTTGCAAATAGATATTACCCTGAAAATCAACCTAGTGGCGGAAATATCAGGAAACATGTTGAGCATTAGTTACTCCATAACATATTCATAAATATCAGCAATGGGACGAAACCTGTATATTTTATTTTTGACATGGTATTCTGTTTCCGTCCTTTAAACCGTGAGTTCTAATGTCAAGATCTTTTGGGTTGATGCGAAATGAAGCCAAACAAATTTGGATAACGCTATCATTGTTGTCTAACTCGCGTACGCAAACAATTTGGACAATTCTTTGCTGATTTTTGTAGTCGTTACGAAAATATAAATTTGCCACGTTAAGTAGTTCAATCGGACGAAACATATTGCAACGTTATCTGTAACCCAACACCGAAAGATATAAAGTGCTTTGCCTTTATGATCGGTTATTCACCTTCTCCCTATCAGTGGGCCTTAATTTACAGTAAAAATACTTCATGGTGATAAAAGTGTAATAGGTTGCGTCTTTACATAAATCGCTCTGGCAGTTTATTGATTAAATAAATTACATATGCCCAAGTTTGGGGCACATGAGCACATTTGTGGAGGAATTTGTTTTTTAGGTTGCCAAGCTCAGCCCAAAAGTTGTTGAATTGAAACGGTTTATTCGTTAGCAATATTAAGCAGGATTTTGTAACTAATCCAATTTCGCTCCACATAGAGCTAAGTAAAAGCGTGTTATTTTAACTGATTGCCTTTATGCAGAATTCGGGCACGGTTAAATAAATACTGAGTGATGACTGTTACATTGTTACAACATTGGCATTCATGATACCTTTCGGGCATTAAAAACACACCTAACGTACCTGCAGTTGAGGTAAGTTGGAGAGAAACACATGAATTCTCTTAGTTCTGATACACGTCTGTCATTGTCATGGGTTTATCATGAACATACCAAGCAGTGCGCTATATTTTTGGTACGTGTGTATGCTGCGACAAATTTGGACGAATTTCGGATGTGCAAACGTTTATTTAGAATTGAATCGTCGGGTTGTATTATTCGTGATTCTGAGGTGCTGGTAAAAAATATGTCAGTAAACCTCAGCTGGCATGGTTAGTGTGTCTCTCTAGTCTCAAAGAAAAAACACGTTTCTTGTTAGGTTACATTACAAATACTTGAACATGATAGCAATTTCACGGTACCAAAAAGTTCCGCAGGAAGCCTCCTACCATTTTTTAATCCTACATGGTTTATGCCCAGTGTTGATTAAAGAAAACCATCTAGGTGATAGCGTCAGAAACCGTCGAACATTTCCATTCTCCTCTAAAGACAGTGATACGTAGTCCGCGATTAAGTGATTTTCCTAAGTTTACTGTTGTCAGATGAAAAGTACGAACCTTAAACAACTGTCATTAGACAATACTGTCTGGTCAACATTAGTTCACGTTTTCATAAGGCGTTAAAAGCTACTTAACAACGAGGGTAAGTATATGATGCATCGTATGTCCGTTGAATCTTAGAAGTGCCTTAGGTGTGATTATCTCTATTTTGGTTGATCATAATAAACCTACCAGGCGCCTGTTCCTCTCGATACGGATAAGGGCCACTTTTGTTCATAAATGGTCTGTATATTCATAAACTTTTAACATTTATTACGCAAATACATTTAGAATAAAGCGACAAAATTTTGTAGCATACATAGGCGTATGTCTTTAATTTCCATATTGTAAATGCATCTTTAGAAGATTAAATTGTTTTAACAACAAATTCATGATATGCACAGACGCATGTACAAATTGCGTATGCTACGGAATACTAAATAGAGAGAAAAGGCAGTGAAGGGAGATGCTTCTGCGTATACACATCTAAAATCTTTTAAGTAAATCTACTTATTATTAAGTGATTTTTCTCGAAGTCTTAAGTCCACAAATTTTGAATCCAGGATTTTCTTAAACCCCGTAGCAAACTTTGTTTCAGTATTGTCTGCAGGCACGGTGTTCAAATTGTAGACTGTTTGATATCTGCACCAAAACGTGCAAAAATATAACAAGTATATACCATTTTAACCTGCAAATCAAATATGAATGTTTCTTTCAGAAGTGACATGTAGAGTTATTGTGCAACGCTACCTCTGGTCTTCAGGTACGCTAGCAAATGTGGCTGGTTAGATTTATAGACTTCAAAATAACTATCCTTTAAGCAGTATCGAAAAAGACATATGCCTGCGACCCACCGGCAGGTTACAATTCCAACTATAACATATAAGTTAATGATTTCTTGCAGGTAAATGCGCGCAACTGAGCAATTTCTTAAAAACTGATTCCTTATTTAAAAATGACATTTTGTATCAGAGGTCTTCTGTTTGGAAAGTTGGCGCATTATGTCACAGTAATACGAAAGATGGCACTTGTTAATGTCTTTCATGCTATGCTTCATATAAACTGTGTGAATTTTTATTAACCAAATATTCGGACATAAACTTAGGATTTAGCACATTTAAGTATTGCTGCGTACGTTTGAAATTTAGGTAGAATTGCGTCTCACGGGCCATCTGTTGCCAAGTATATAAGAAAAATGTTTCCAGGTGAAAACACTCTATATGTATAATTTGTGACATGCATGAACAACACATAATAATATTTTAACGCAAGGAAATAATATGAAAATTTAGAATTCTAAAACGATTATTTTTTACCTCTATTTTGTATGTGCTGTCAACTAATATCTGATAAAGCAACACAAATATGGTACCTAAAATAATTCAAATAAAAGACTGCGTTTCCATGCCAAATTTGCAAACATGGATATGTATACAGCAAGGAAGTTGTAATACCTGAGAGGCGCGAAATTGCGTAGCGTTCATATTTGATAAACATTAGCAACAAATGTGCGAACCGCAACAGTTTGCGCATCTAACATAAATCATTGTCAAAAGCTTCTAAGGCCCCTTACATATGAACACACACATATGAACTATAAAGTTGTCTGTTTTGAAACATTTAATATGACCAAACAATCAGGGCCGATGAATAAAAATATTGACTCGGCACTGAGCCGAGGGCGTTAAATATATGTGTGACGTTTAAGTGATTGCATGGAATTGTAAGAGTTCCACGTACAAATGAGAGGTGTAACAGAAGACGTGAGGTGCACAGTTGAAATGCTTTTCAAGCATGAGCTCCCCACGTATGAAGCCAACGGTAATACAATGTAACAATCAACAAAAATGCACAGGTGTATCCCAGTACACAGTAGGAGCTATATATCAATGTCCAAATGGCGCAAGTGATAGGGATGTAAACAAGCAAGTACATTATTAATACAATTGATTGGTACCAGAGGTTACAAGAGTAACTTTGTTAAAACTAACTGTTAACAGATTAAAGTGTGGATGTTTGAAACTTAGTTAAGGCAAGAATTGCTCACAGTGGATTTTGGCACTTAATTTGTGAACATATGTCGGGGTTTGGCTTACAAAATTAGGGTCAAGATCGATAAAAAAATTTCGGTTGAGGTAAAGTTTGGGGTTTGATGATTCAGTGGAAATTATGTCTCATGGGATAAGTCATAAACAATTTCTTATAACGATAGGGTAATTGATGAGTCATACAACACTGACCAGGTTAATACATACCAAGGTTTATACATGCTAACTTTAATTAAACCCAATTCAACGCGACGCATGCGTTACACTAATATTTGGTTTCGCACAATGCTGCCTCTGCGTGTCCGGGACTTCTTTCTCGATAGCAAGTGCAAGTGCTCATATGTCCTGAAGTGCAAAGACGATAACAATGGGAAAGCATTCACGTGAAGAAATGTGGCCTTAGTTCCTTTAAGCGTAGTCAAATATTTGTGCCTATAATTCACCTATAATTCTTGCAATGTTAAAGAAAATTTGGATAAACGAAAAAATTTGTATATTTTCAAACATTGCGTAGTTAGACTTTTGGGTATTTTGGTTGGTGGTGGTCTTTATATGATCATAAAATTTTGGTTAATTGAAATCAATGACTACCACTCGTTCAGTGTCAGACGAAAGCAAATTCAACTCCCTCAGAATCTACTTTTGGTTGTTTAGAACCCGTTAATATTTTTAGCCTTTTCCAAAAAACGAAGTTCGTATAAGGATTTAGTTTCAACTCAACCAACTCAACAAATCAGTGCCCTCGATGAAGGCAAAACTGTTCCAAATCTTTGAGTGCATATCCCATATGGTTCACGTTAGTTGCTTATAAAGCAAACAGTCTTTGTCTAAGAATCGTTTCAAGACATCCGATTAGAGCGCAGAATGTTTGCTCTCCAGTTTTTCTCTCAACAAATGCGCGAGTATATCTGTTTGCTAAACTAGCGCAAAGAAGTTTATTAATTTTGAAAAAGTTTCGGCAACCTAAAAGTTTGGGGCAAATATGAAGCTAGATAAAATGTATACTCAGACAAATTATGAATGTCTTTTATCGCCAATGCCATTAGCCAGACAAATTATATTGGTTGTATTCAAATGCTCAGTGGATATCTTATAAGAATCCTACAAATATTGGCTTGTTAATGTCTGCCTATCTGGATTTATGTTAGATATATTTCTAATGACCTAAATAAAGTTGCAGCTTTGTTACAACTACCGACATCTTAAATTCCAATACGAATATGTGCATGGAATGGTAACAAATGTTCCTGCATATAAAATCTTTGGCAAAAGTAAAACACACATGTTCATGCGGCGGCGTAAAATGTGGAACACGTGTTCCCTCTCTGATCTAGGTGAGTCTATGAGACACATAAGACGCAGCAAAATGTTTGCGAAAAAAACAACAACTAACAAGCGCTTGTATTTCGAAGGGCGACCTGCAGCTGCAGCAAAGTACGCTCCGAAGATAACATTCGTTTAGGTGAAGCGGCGCCTCAATCCGGCAGGTGATATGCTTTCGTTAGAGGCCCCGGACTGACTACACTGAAAGCGCGGTCACGTTGGCTGTGCATTCGATTTCTGTGTTTGTAAATGCTATGGTTTTCTACAAATCTTGATGTGTGCATGCTTGTTGGTCTCGAACGTCTGGTCTGCGGTCTTTAAAAGGTGGGTCGACAACTTCTCTTCCTTTACGACACCAGATCTGCCAGCTTCTCTGGACTCAAACCACTGCTTCTGAAGTCCCCATTTGCCAGTGTCACCTTCTGTGTCTATTTTGTTTTATAGGCCGCTCTCTTTGGCCTTACTATCGAGCGACTAGGATTGCTCAGTTTAAATACCGACTCCTGAGTACGGAGGCGACCGCACAGTATGAAACTACAAGGCCATTTGTCTGAAAATAAGTGTGGTCATGCCTGATGAGTAAAAAATGAAACCAGCCTTCTAACGTTTTACTAGTTAAAAACCCTACCAACGTCCTCACCCTATAGATTTATGCTGGGCCAACATTTCATGAGGCACCAACGAGTCATGAGCAGTTACGGGTAAGGAACCATCGTGAATCTGTAGACGTAATCTATGCTGCTTTCAACATAGCTTCCGAAGAATAAATCTTGTGGTCCTCCCTCACAAGCTGAGAACATGTGATGTTGAACGACCACTGTGAAGTTGGATCGAGAAATTACTTGTCAGACTAACGTGAACGGTGCATATCGACAGCCGTTTAAGTGGCTTGTATTCTTCTATCATTGAAGCACCCAACTCCTATTAAGTTCTTAATCCACTGCAACGATTTGTCTCAGCTTCTTCGGTCGCTATGGGCCCTATTTGTGGACAATCTGAAGAGCTGAAAAGCAATTATTTTGTTAGCTGCAATCAGCCGACAATTCAGTCAATTCATCTACCCGTCTGGTGCTTTTCCGGATTGGTAGCTTATCTATGCGGCTTGGAATCTAATTGCGATGAACCAAATCGAATCATACCCAAATCCGGCTACTCATTAGTAATCCGCATCTAAGCCCTACCAGTGTGCAAATTTGCTGTGTGGATTTACTGCACTGGCAAGGGAAGACCTGAACTCGACAGCCAACCACTGTCCTCTGCACGAGCAATAACCTGCACGGTAGTTGAGGATGGGTCGGGCTATATCGCAGTTAGGTTTCAATACGTAATTGCCGGCTGTTGTCCCTCATGGCTGAGTGGTATAAGCTGCTGGCTAGTTGGCTTTAGCCTCTAGCGGTCATGGGTTCGATCCCCGGTAGGGAACCGATTGATGCGCTCTACTGACGAGCCCCAATGGGCCGAAAGGCGCGTCTGGTGCATTCCTGGATTGGTAGCTTACCTATGCAGCTTACAATCAAAGTGTGATAAACCAAATCAACTTATCTTTAAATCCGTCTACTCATTAGTAAGTAATCTACTAATCCGGCAAAGCACCGGACGGCGGTTTCGCCTTCTTGGTGCTCGCAATGATTTCCTTCGGTCCACTTTCAGAATTATACCCATAACTGCTAGTGACTTGCGCCCACTAACTCGCAGCTCATGCCACTTAGCCATAGGGGCGGTTGCCTACCATCAAGGATTGTTAGCAAACTGCGACATAACCCGATCCACCCTCCACTGCCATACAGACACCTGCCATGCAGGTGACAACAGTTGGCTTTTCGGTGTTCAAAAAGCCCGGTTACGGCAGCTACGATTCGACATGACATTTATGAGTTCCGTAAAGACGATTAGCAACCTACACGCCTTAGGCCAATTTCAGCAATTCCTCAGTCGCCGTAAGCAATGCGATCTTCTAACGCAGAACTTACACCACAGACGACCAATCGCTACATCACACTTTTTTCGTACAGGACCTAGTCGCCTTGTTACGCTGCGATTAGTAGTCCGTAGATCAAAAAACAGGCTATATTCTAATGGACTGCGCATGATTACATCGCTCGAACTCAGCATTTGTACATGATCTGAAGAGGTTACTGCTGTCAGATTCTCTTCTTCCATTAGATCGAACTGTAACATGGCTGGTCAACATATTATCCCTTCAGCTAATGAGAGGCAAAGAACATCGAATGGGTCCTAAACTCCTATTCAAGGATTTCGTACGAAGACAGGTGCGAGAAATTAGTCCTCTACGCCATGTCTTGTCGTCGGGTGCAAATCGTTCTAATCGCTGAATTGCAATTCAAAATCGACACAGCAAACCAAGACACGGTTATAGGCTGATAGTGTCAGACATAAAACAAGGTAAGCATCCCAATGTTTGGTAATAAGAGTGGTAATTGGTTGGAGCCATTTGTCAGAAAAGTGACACAGACCAAATGTTGTAGCCATCCAAACATTGTTCTTTTTATTTCACAATTATTCACTACA
This sequence comes from Dicrocoelium dendriticum, assembly GCA_944474145.2. Lineage (NCBI taxonomy): Eukaryota > Metazoa > Platyhelminthes > Trematoda > Plagiorchiida > Dicrocoeliidae > Dicrocoelium > Dicrocoelium dendriticum. The sequence goes on from OX104070.1 coordinate 25,135,450, forward strand.
CAGTAGGATTTCACTTCGCTAGTTTCATATTAAGTTGGTGAACACATTGACAATGTTCAGCGTGTATGTGTAAATGCTCCATGAAGAAATAAGAACGACTGGTATTTCAACTGGTTGGTTGGTACTTTGTATAACATTTCTGAATATAGATCGATTGAGGTGCAGATATACCACACATTACTGTATTCAGTATTCCGTTATAAGAAAAGTAGATGGCAGCGCAAATCTTTGTAGAACTTCCTTATAGTTGGCAAACAGTAAACTACATTCCTGTTTACTATGATCTCAAGCGAATACATTGAGGGTACTACCAAGGTCTCAGGCGCCCAATGTGGGACTAAATTCGGGATCTAAGTATTTAACACCACATTTCCATATAGAGAAATAATTTTTGGCATGCAAGATGTTAATGCACAACCATGCAGTGTCGTCGAACAGCGTTAAAAATAACAGAAAATAGTTACACATAATAGGTGAATGCAGCTACAATATTAGCCTGAGCGCCCGAATTTAGTCCCAAATGGGATTCGGGCACCTATTGGGTGTCTATCGGATGTTCGTGCCGGCAGGATATGTTCTCTTCTGAGTTAACTTTAATAGCCCTTGTCATTCAGTTCATCCTTGTTTCAAAATCTGGTGTCTATGTCTAAAGCATTATATACTCATGGCTGCATTGTTACCATTTAGCTATTAATTAGCAAGTAGATATTTTATATTTTTCTTTACTGAGAAGTTTCGTATGAACGCATAGACCATTCAAGGGCAAACAGTTATCTAGTATATGTTGGACAATTGATTGATGGTAAAGCCCATCAAGGATTTTATTTAGTGGAGCATATGTATCGGAAGTTGGCAGTTAGTATTGAGTAAGTTTCCACGAATTTCTGTAAAATGTGTTTTCTTTCTTATAATTGCGTACAAACGACGACGCACTACGGCGGCAAACTACAGCGAGATCTCAACTGCGGATCCAAGTGTTCTGTAGAAGTCCGCCTACCGGTCACACCTTACACGTGAGCATTTAATAGCTAGTGGAACGGTGATGACGGTAGATCCTACATCTTCCACGGCCTACTGCGGCGTCACACACTATTGCGATGTGCTGTGGGCGCTCAAACGCAGCTTCGGTGGTTTATGAACCGTTCACCATTCACTTTTGCTCTTCTATCATTATCCAACGCTTGAACACGACAGTTCGCATAGTATTCGACCACTCAAAGTCAGACCCGAAAAAGGAATGGAAATAATTCGTTACCAAACTCTTCATCTCTTTTTCATAGAGTTTAATATATTAACACGGATGTCATTGAATGTAACTGTACACCCAGTCCTACCATTGAGTGCTAGTTGACCGCAGCATGATCAAGCGAATTCCATACATTGATGACCTCCCTAGACTGAGGACACTGTTTAACTTCAAACACTCAGCAGCTCACGCGGACAGTTGATTAAGAGTTCAGAGCCAAAGCTGGAAACAAGTCCCCACCATCTGCGCCTTAAACGACGAATAGCCAATACCGGGAAAGGTTTGTCGGAAAATATCTCGATGTGACAATTTAAAATATCCTTGGATTTAGATAACATCACTTCCAATTTTTGAGCATTGAGGCCTGATGATAATTCTTTCTCACCTTTGTGAACACCAAGTGCCCGTAAGTGTTATGATCCTAGTCCGGACATGTCAAATACAGTTTTTATCTTTCCATCGACTTTAAGTAACGTTACGCTGCAGTTGCACTTATTCAAAGTTTTATTTTCTCCCATAATGCGGTATCCTGTATTCTTCCGCAGCCTTATTTTCATATTGCAAGTGACATGGCTGGATTTAATCAAAACAGATGTAACAGTATATGCGGGTCACATTTGTAGAGGAACAACCGCTACAGTTACTATACCTATAACGATTTGTAGTAAGAATAAATTTCCCTAGCACAAAATTTAAGGAGATTCATCGCAACAGTCAATGTGATCTATTGATTTAAACCGCAAAAATCTGCCGTGAAAGGCTTTCCCCTTCTATCATGAAAATAATTAGCCCAGTTAAGCTCCAGGGAAAAAGCTGGTTAAGCACAGTAATGTCTGGATTTCTCTGCCTGTCTTTTTGTTGTTACACCAAGGTTTTGTTTAAATAGTGTTAGCAATTTAGAGCCATTAAATTTATCGTTTGTTCATGACGTTTTCACAAGCTTGCACTCACATAACTAGTAATGGAAATGTGGATGAGATCTTTCAACCAAGAACCAATGAAAACTTGCTCCATTTGGCATCGATTGGTATTTTTTAATCAAATATAACCGTGTTCTAGTGGGAAATTTGTGGGAGACCAGCTGTGACATCGGAATCAAATGTATTCAATTGCTAGTGAATATAAGGTGAGATGCTGTGGTGTCGGATAGGGAATACCTTGCAAGTGTTTACATTTGCTGCATCAGATTTTGGGTTGCCCAATAGTGCGCCTAACTTGGTCACATTGGAGCAAAGACTGGACGGCATTTGCTTTAACCTTAAGCCACGAACCAAATCACACTCGACATGTGCATTATTGGATAAAATTTTATCAATTTTGACTACTGAATGCAGCTGGATCAGCAGATTGGCAATCGAACACAAGTAAGTACCAAGGACTGCGTACTACTTGAACGTGGAATGGAGAGTGTAATCAGTTAGACTAACGGATGCTTTAAAACGTCCTGGTCGATAAGTTCAACCGTAAAACTAAGCTGACTCAGATCATTTAGTTCATGTAATTTGAGCATTCATCTTGTATTCTCGACTCAGATGGGAGCCGAGCTGCTCGGTAACATTATTGGTGCAGATTCAATTTGGATCCCAAAAGTACCTGCAATAACGTATCACGTGACCTAGAACAGCACTAGCAGAAAAGACACTAAACAGTATTTAGAAGGTTCATTGCACTTTTCATTGGGGACTGGATTGATTACTTTAATTCTCCAAATGAGATGAACCAGTTTCTGACCAAAGCAGCGCCAAAGGAATGAAAAAGTGTCCACAAGTTTCAGTACGTCTACTGCTAGAGTATTTAGGCATATGGTTGCTTAGAAACAACAGCTTTGTAATACAGATTCAGCAGTAAACGTTATGTGTATCCTGGTGGTCGCAGATGATATCCGCGGAATCCTCAGCAAATTCTGGACAGCTTGCAGCGTTTACATGTTGGGCTACATGATGGTAATGCTTGGTGATAGTTACAGCCAGGTTTTTTTGATTATTTTCCAAATAGAATGTGACGTAGAAAAGGATATCAGTGCAAGCAGTGAGGCCTAATTGCTAACATGTCAATCAAGTGTTTCAATGTATTCAATACAAATGATGAAACAGTGGGATTGCCAACATTTCCTGACTGATCATAATAAATTACGTCGCTGTACAGTGAAACAATGGAACTATGATTCAATAAATCAGCCTCAGACCATTTTTTGTTTACTGCCAGGAGTTATTAAGAACGAACTATGAAACATTTCATCATGAGTAGTAATGGTCTCCAGTATTTTCGTTTTGATGTTGTACATAGATGGCTGTCTTTCTCGCAAGCAAAATTTTGAGGCGAGTCATCAAAGAACAAAGAAAAATGCCATCGCGTGTTAGTTGCAGGCAGCACCAGAACGAACTGAGAATCAGCAATACTAAACCTGCCTTTGTCATGTACATTATATCGCTTCAGCAATGCAGGAACAGTAAATTGTAGAGGTCTAGCTATCATTGCCGAAGACGACAGGTTGAAATGCCAATCGATCAGTGGGCTATCGGCTTTGGCCACACAAACCGATTTCACGAAGCACGCGCGCTCGCTCGTACTCACGTGTACAATCGTGGATGTAGCACACAACATCAGCAAGACTTTCTGTGTTCGACAACCATGCACCGAAACACATTCTTTGCATAATCAACGGATTACCCAGTGAAAAATAGATAAGTCAGCGCTTATCTTGTTCTTGTTATGTACAGTTATAAACTTTATTGTGTACGAACTGCACACATCATTTATCTACATTTTGGTATTATTAGCGTGCTCATTCTAGTAACCTCACATACATAGAAATCGCGCTAACCTTTTGGTGACACCGCCACTTATACTTTTTTCCGTATTTTGTACATCAATCATGTCTGTCGCATCACAATCTCAGGCACCACCACCAGTGACTCCGCAATCTTATATTAATACTGCAATTACCCAGTTACCACCGTTGACATCAGGATCCCAGAATTTGGTTTACTCAAGTCCAGGCACAGTTCACCTCAGGAGAAATCAATCAAGAACACACGATGAAATATCATGTGCTGGCTGTTCTTCGCCTAGAAACACACCAGCTTTGCGTAACATTTTGTCGGCACTAGATAATAGCAATTCGTCTCCACAATTACGGGATACAGTAATCTCTCGTACCGCAATATCATGCAGCAACTGGCTCGAAAATCTAATCGGTGGTGAGACATAAGTAGGTTATACACCATCGCTATTATTACCTCGTCTCCATAAAATTACTGGTGATCTACAAGTAGACGAGGTATTGATCCGACAGCTATTACTTAAAAAATTACCCACTCATGTTCAGTCTATCCTCGCAGCAAATGCCGACAACGTTCCATTATCTCAACTGGCGAACATGGCGGCCGGGATTCAAGAAATTCAGCATAGTTCTACCGAAATAAACACTGTTGTTTTTACTTCTGCACTTCCCGCCATCAACTCTCGTATTAAGGACTTAGCACAAGAAACCAAAGACACAACATAACCGTGCTACTTACCGGCGTTTCCAAAAGCATTCACCTGCGCCCTCACCCTAAAGCTCAGTCTCCTCGCTGTGGCACTCAAAGTATTCTTGGTACCATCAGACGTTGTTCGTCTAGTCCGCCACCTTGCTTATTCCGATCGACTATTCCTTCACAAACGTCATAGACGTAAAAGTAATAGGCCTGACATTAGAGACGAGTAATGTCCAAGGTCACCACCAACATAACACTCGCCGTTTGCTTATTTTGGATAGGAATTCGGGTCTCTGATTCCTCGTTAACACTGGGGTAGACAGTAACGTCATTCCTGCCACACCCACCCAATCCAAAAATTTAACCTCATCGCTTAGCCTGAGAGCATGTAAAGGTACAGTGATTCAAACATACGGGCAAGGATCAGTAACTGTTCATCTCTGCCTACGCCGTCAATTTCGATGGATTTTCCTTGTTGGTGATGTTCATCAACCGATTTTGGTTGCAAATTTTCGCGCGCACCTTATTCCGCGGATAGACCATAACCGCCAATGTTTACTTGATGCTAAGACACATCTATACGCTAATGGACAATCCACAACACCCACCATCAATATGTCCATTGACATATTCCACACTCGACTCTTCACCATATCACTTGCTGCTCCACGAGGTGTTGAAACTGCAATGTCTTAGTATCCATGCACAAAACCCAATGGAAACTGCTTTTCATCACATCAATACCCGTGGCTCACCCATATTTTTCACGTCTACGTCGCTTACATCCAGAAAGGTTAGCTATTGTGAAGCAGGCATTTCGATACATGCTTCAATTAGGAATCATCCGACCATCTCAGAGTGTATGGGCTTAAAAACTCCATATGGTTTCCAAGAAAACTGCAAATGATTGGTCTTGCGATGAGAATTGTGCACTAAATAACGAGACGATTCTAGCTCGATGCGTCATTCCACATATCCACAACTTTTATGCAAACATAGCTGGTTCCACAACATTCTATCACATCGATATTCTTTGTGCTTATCACCACACTCATATTCCTTATGACGAAAATTCAAAAACTGCGATCACTACAACGTAGGGCCTGTTTAAATTTTTACGCATGCTTTTGGCTTATGAAATCCTGCGCAGCCTTTTCAATGCTTGATAGACCAAATCCTCTTTGGTTTACCAACCGTGTTTGCATACCTGGAAGATATCCTTGTCGTTAGTTCTAGTATTAAGCTTCATCTCGAACATTTACGTCGATAATTTAATCGATTGCGTGAACATGGTATTGTTATTAATACTCAAAAATGCGTTATTGAATGGCCTTCGTTAAAATTTCTTGGCCATATGATTAATGATGATGGTATATAACTTGCTTCAGATAAGTTAGACGCCCTTCGCAATTTTCTTCTTACGACTTCATGTAAAAAGCTTAAATGTTTCTTAGGGATGATAAATTTCTACTTGTGATTTATTCCCAAAGCTGCATCTGTGTTATAACCAATTACCAGTCTCTTAGCTGGAAACCCTAAAGCGTCCCAGTTGACCGATTCTGCTGTGTCTGCCTTGGAGCAATGCGAGTGTTTTGTTATTGATTCCCTCAAATTATTTCACTTGCAACCCATTATCTTCTTATTATTTAATTGTGACTCCTCTAGTGGAGTAGTTGATTCTATTTTACAACAGAGTTGATAATGTACAACCGCTTGCAATCTTTCACATAAGCTTACTCACACTGAGTCGCGTGACCGTACTTTTGGTAGAGAATGATTAGCCAGTTACTTATACATTCGCTATTTCCGTCGTCTTTTAGAAGGTCGTGAATTTTGCTTCCATACCGATCACAAGCCCTTAACGACAACACTACTAGCTAAACACGATGACCACTCTCCTCGTTAAGTTTGCCAACTCGATTTCATCTCGCAATTCACCATGCATGGATATGTTATCTCTTTCACTGAATGATGCACTCGGTTCTATACCAACCATTGACTTAGGTTACACGGCCATGCTTCAGAAACATGCGACAACCCGCCTGCCATCACTTACTAACCAGTTCTCATTACATATCAAACCACTGCCCCTGCTACTTGTACTAGGTACTATTGACTGTGATGTCTTTACAGCAGTTTCAAGACCTGTTGTCCCACATACAGTACGACGCCCTCTTTTAACGCTCTACATAACGTCTCACACCGCGGTATAAGTCCAAGCGTAAACGCAATTCTGAACATATTGTTTTTTCGAATATGAAGAGACATAGTTTTACGGGCAAAAAATCTGCATAGTATGTCAACGTTCAAAACGATTCGACATACCCGCTCACCTGTTGGCACACTTGCCAATCCAGACTGCCCATTCGATTATTTTCATCCGGTCAGAGTCAGCCATTTCCCGATATTTAGTGGTTTCTCCTACCTCATCAATTTTGTCCATCGATTCACTGGATGGTCGCAAGCGATTCCCATCACTGACAGTTCTAAGGAGGTTATTTCCCGAACATTCATCAATGACTGGATCGCTAATTTCGGAGTTCCTTCCTTCATAATCAATGACCGCGGATGTCAATTTGCATCTCATTTACTTCAACGTCTCACCGAACTACTTGGGTGCGAACACGTTCAAACCACGGCATATCATCTTCAGGCAAACAGACAAGATGAACGATTTCATCGAGACATAAAGATCGCCTTGCGAGCACAAGACAACCCTCAATAATCGTACAATCCACTACCGCTGATTCGACGTATTTGCGAACAATGTTTCGCTCCTCCCTGCACTGTTCAGCAGCAGAGGTATTTTGTAACACAAGGCTCCGCATCCCAGGCAAATGTTTTCTATATACTCTTAACCTTCTACTGATCCTGCCACTTATGTAACTTATTTAATAGCCTACATCTCAACAACTCTCTCATTCACGACCGACAAAGAACAAGCCTACTTATACTGCACCAGACGCTGCAAGTTGTTCCCATGATTTCATACGTTCCGTTCGTGTTAAATCACCTCTACAACCACCATATGATGGACCTTATAGTATCCCTCACAGTTCTGAGAAAATTTCACCGTTCAATTACCCGAGAACCTACGACGCTGTCCCTTGGTGTTCTTAAACCGGCCTACACGGATGTCATTGAATCCGTCATCCCCACTCAGCCTTTAAACACCTCGCCCTTTCGAATACATTACAGTTTAAAAGGCAAACACTCACTCGTTCTGGTCGTAAAGTACATTGGCCAGACTGTTACGCACCAGACTGAACTACACTTTTTTGAGGAGGAGACTATTTATAGAGGCCTAGCTATCATTGCCGAAAACGACAGGTTGAAATGCCAATCGATCAGTGGGCTATCGGCTTTGGCCACACAAACCGATTTCACGAAGCACGCGCGCTCGCGTACCAAGGACTGCGTACTACTTGAACGTGGAATGGAGAGTGTAATCAGTTAGACTAACGGATGCTTTAAAACGTCCTGGTCGATAAGTTCAACCGTAAAACTAAGCTGACTCAGATCATTTAGTTCATGTAATTTGAGCATTCATCTTGTATTCTCGACTCAGATGGGAGCCGAGCTGCTCGGTAACATTATTGGTGCAGATTCAATTTGGATCCCAAAAGTACCTGCAATAACGTATCACGTGACCTAGAACAGCACTAGCAGAAAAGACACTAAACAGTATTTAGAAGGTTCATTGCACTTTTCATTGGTGACTGGACTGATTACTTTAATTCTCCAAATGAGATGAACCAGTTTCTGACCAAAGCAACACCAAAAGAAATGAAAAAGTGTCCACAAGTTTCAGTACGTCTACTGCTAGAGTATTTAGGCATATGGTTGCTTAGAAACAACAGCTTTGTAATACAGATTCAGCGGTAAACGTTATGTGCATCCTTGTGGTCGCAGATGACATCTGCGGAGTCCTCAGCAAATTCTGGACAGCTTGCAGCGTTTACATGTTGGGCTACATCATGGTAACGCTTGGTGATAGTTACAGCCAGGTTTTTTTGATTATTTTCCAAATAGAATGTGACGTAGAAAAGGATATCAGTGCAATCAGAGCGGCCCAAATGCTAACATGTCAAGCACGTGTTTCAATGTATTAAATAAAATGATGAAACAGTGGGATTGCCAACATTTCCGGACTGATTATAATAAATTACGTCGCTGCACCGTGAAACAATGGAACTGTGCTTCAACAAATCAGCCTCAGACAATTTTTTGTTTACTGCCAGGAGTTTATTAACAACGAAATATGAAACATTTCTTCATGAGTAATAATGGTCTCCAGTATTTTCGTTTTGATGTAGTATCTAGATGGCTGTCTTTCTCGCACGCAAAGTTTTGAGGCGAGTCATCAAAGAACAAAGAAAAATGCCATTGCGTGTCAGATGCAGGCAGCACCAGAACGAACTGAGAATCAGCAATACTAAACCTGCCTTTGTCATGTACATTATATCGCTTCAGCAATGCAGGAACAGTAAATTGTAGAGGTCTAGCTATCACTGCCGAAGACGACAGGTTGAAATGCCAATCGATCAGTGGGCTATCGGCTTTGGCCACACAAACCGATTTCACGAAGCACGCGCGCTCGCTCCTACTCACGTGTACAATCGTGGATGTAGCACACAACATCAGCAAGACTTTCTGTGTTCGACAACCATGCACCGAAACACAGTCTTTGCATAATCAACGGATTACCCAGTGAAAAATAGATAAGCCAGCGCTTATCTTGTTCTTGTTATGTACAGTTATAAACTTTATTGTGTACGAACTGCACACATCATTTATCTACATTTTGGTATTATTAGCATGCTACTTCTATTCCCCTCACATACATAGATACTGCGCTTATACATTTTCATTTTGTGGATCTCGCCTTTCCGAACAGTATCATGCGGAGCAGAGACACTTCAAGTTTAATCATCTCAGAGTCTAACCGTGTCCGTTTTGAAGTCATGATATCACAAGGCCAGAAAATTAGCGATAATTTAGTTCAGCCAGACCATTTTCGTGAAATTGTGCACGGGTGTGCAAGATTTTTGGTCCACATGGATTTAAAAGCTTAAGATCGAAATGAGGTCCGTCATTAGTAGATGTTAAATAATATACTCACAAGTCTACTAAACATCAGCTTATCAACCGGATACCGTTGGTAGAATTTTGCCTCACCAATTCCGGCAACTACTTGCCTTTCAATCAGAACCAGAAAGATATCTGCCCAAACGTGCTTCTTAAGGCTACTGGTGGGGACTACCTCAATCTGTTTGTCTGCCAGCACAAAAATTAGGAAAGTATATTTACTGTGCGCAGCAGAGTTACGTACCTCAAATATTCCACCGACGGCCCACATACCCGTTTGGCTCCGGATGAAATGGCACAAATCGTCAACTGTGTCCTGAGGTGTCACTTTGCTAAAATGGGAGTCTAAGACTATATAGCACATGAACACCGAGTCTGTGAGGATTATTTCAGGGTATCCAGTAACTCAACTGATTCTTTCGGGTAGTGCATGGCAAAGGGTCCACGCATTGGATCTGAGAGTATTGCCGGCCACCGAGCAAACATTTGAAAGGCCGAGTACTTGATGCACATGATCGGACGCAGTGGGCTTTGTGGCTTGTGTAAGTTAGGCGCGTCTCTCATACTTGGTGTCTACGTCCCAGTCATTTTTAGCTGCGCGTACTGCTACTTATTAATTAATCCGTGTAATCACAGGTTCTGTATTTTGCTACCAACCTGCTTCTCAAATCATATACGTTTTGCTGGTGTCTTTTCTGAACGTAATTTCTGTCTATTCCCCAATAATGGACTCCATTGTTGTAATGCAACCATTCTTATCTACTAATAACATAACCGATCTTCTATCCAGTTGTACGAATGTTCCGCGTGCCGTTTCCCGTAACTTGGTAACCGCCCCATTGTGTTCGTTATTCTGGTAACATTAATTTCTTTTTGGCTTACACAGAAATCGGTTCGCAAAATCCACCGTTTTTAACAAAAACAAAACCGCAATTTCCATGAATCTTGGTGAAAGAACAGAGTTGGTCACAGTTGTACTCAAAGTGTGTCTGTGTGCTGTGCCCGCGCATCGTTGTTCTTGGCAACCGATATTTATTCCAAGTAAATGAATTTCTGTGTGTTCTTGCTGTGAGTAGATAAGATATAATAAACGTGGTTCGGGCAAGCAGTAGTGAAGGAAGCATATGTGACTGCTCCAAGAAAAACCTGTAATCTGCGCATTGTTTCTGCGCGTACCACAGATAAATACTCCTAAATATTCCACAAATTTCAAAGGCAAACCAACGATAAATCTTTGAACATGCCAGCGAACCGCCACTGTGTTTTAAGTAAATAACCTTTGCGCTCCACACACGCATTGATGTGCGCTGAAGCAACAGTGGTCTTATTATTACCATGTACAGGTATCGTGTTCTTCGACAGTGATTTGGCAGACATGCTAGCAAAATCGCTGATCGGATACAAACTTCAGGAAAATTTATCCTCTTGCCTTCGACAGTCATGTTACCTCGCAACGGCAGCATCTGTCGAATGCTCTCGCAAAGAGATTTGGGAGTCTCCTGTACATACTCGTGCAACCTTGGACGCAAAGTAATTTAACAAAGCAGTAGGAATACGAAGACTACGATAAGTTATCATTTCGATTGTTCTCACTAGTCGCATTCATAATACAGGCAAAACATACACACAAATACAAACTTGAGAAAAATAGCACACCAATCAATGTCTTAGTCAAGACCAAGGCAAAATAATTGATTGCCTCGTGTTTCTGTGCAAACAACTCAGGTTGATAGGCCCTATTTGATGACTCTTCACTAACTCCAACATTGCCGTGTTCCTGTTGCGCAATACCAACACAATCCTTGGGTTCATAGGGTGACCAGTTGTCATGAGGTGCGCTTCGTTATGTTGCGACATCATTTGTTCCACCCAATTTGGCTAGCATTTAGTGACCTTATGAGCAATCCAACGGTTAGCTCTGCCTGTGCACAAGTCAAAGCAACTACAGGTAAACGTATAAACAACATAGGCATATCTAGCCGAAGAACTGCTCTGACGGTCAAACAAAAAATGTTTCTTGGTAATGTGCGCACCCAACGTACACAAGCCATGTAACCCACTTTGTCAGATCATGTGCATGAAGTACTTGCCCTCTCAAAACTTTGCACGGTGGCCGGCGATACTCTTAGATCCAATGCGTAAACTCTTGTCTTTGCAGTACCCGAAAGACCTAGTTGAACTACTGGATATGCTGAAATAATCCTCAATGACTCGGTGTTCATGTACTATATAAACTTTGACTCTCCATTCATTTTCTCAGGACACAGTTGATGATTTGGGCCATTTCATCTGGAACCAAAAATATTTCTGGGCCCACTAGTAAAATATTTGTGGGATATGATTATGGTGTGCACAGTAAATGTACTTTCCTAATTTGCGTGGATGCAGGCAAACAGATCGACGGAGCCACCATGGGTAACCCTATGGGGCTCGTTTTGGCAGATATCTTTCTCGGTTTAATTGAACGGCAAGTAGTTGCCAGTATTGGTGAGGCGAAAATGTGCAAACGTTATGTGGATGAGAAAGTGCTATGCACTGTCGGCAAGCCTTTTTCCCAATTGTTAACCATCTGCTTTCCTTTAACAAAACGTCTCGGTTTCCCGCAAGTTTGGTCAAGTTTTTCTGTGATTTTGGCTTTCTTTTTAACGAGACAGGTCAGAATTAAGTTGCAGCGCACGCTTTACAGCAAGACAACCCGGAATTTTCAGTAATGTTACTTTTCCGTTTTCGCCCTCACACTTTGTCTACAGTCTTGTTTGTTTTCGATGCTTCGTGTTGCTTTTCTGAAACTGTCTCATGGTTTACTGGACTAGTCTGTAATTGAGACCCTTGTGTTACTTTTGGTTGGATTGCTTGTTTCGTTTGCCTTTCATCATTTATCTGCAAAGCACAACCAGGCTTTAGTATGCTCTTACATGGAAGGCAGTTCCGATGGATCCGCCAACGTCCTAACACTTTCACTGCTGCTTGATATCAATGAAATTCGAGATACAATGTTATTTTGTCGCATGCCACGTAATTAGGTAAGATGAGTAACCTATTTGGCGATAGCTCCACCTCTTTGTTAAACGTGAGCGTTGCATTGATGTTTAACAACTGTTTCTTATCCTTAGTTTTGCTGTATTAGCTGACGTATGGAGGATGTTGTGGTCCACATTGAATGTCAAATAGACCTACGTCATCTTACCTGCTGTGTCATTCCGATTTGTTGCTTTACGAATAACTCAAGCTTCATTGACTCAACTCACAGTATTCGTGAAGTAGTGAACCAGTCGACAACAAAACCCTTTCTAAGTCGATAGGGAATTTTAAAGTTGAACTATTGGATACTTCGACCTGCGTTGGCAAGATCTGGTTAAGAAATAACCGTTAGTAAATTTAGCATGCATTAAAGAAGCGCAAAAGATTCAATCAACCAGGTTGTAAGGGAATTTTCTCAGCAAGTTTATGATGGTAGACTCGGAAATATTCGTGCAAAAATATAATTAATTCCGTCCTTCCTTGACGAGTAAGTTACCTCGATCATTGCTATTAGCCATCCGCGTGGTACTATTTTGCATGTATTTATGTTGCAACTCTAGTCTTGTATACAACAGAAGATATTATAGTGGTTGCATTAAAGGTGATGCTTGCGTTAATCTATGCATATGTGATCAATATACCATCAGTTTCGGTTCAACCATACATATACAAAACAACTGCAGGAGTTTGTAGTTGAAATGTTACATTTCTGGTAAGAATAGGTGCTCGCGAGCTTGGGTTGATTTATTCAATCATGTGCTTTGGATGATGTATGATTTGCAAGATCAAGAGGCACCTGACTCTCAGGGCCTTTGCATTTTTTCGCTCGAGTTTGTGCAATATTTCCAAAGGAGAATCTAATATGGAGACGGTAATGCTCGTGTTAAGGGAAGGCAGGATGGAACTTTGCTTTCCCTTAGCACTACAATTTATTGATGCACATTAACTTTCAAGGGAAAAATATTAGTCTTAACTTGCCCTTCTGCTTCTGAGTTTAACAGTTCGTACGTTTGGACAAAGATGCGTATACACTTGATGAATGGGATGGCCGGACACGTGAAGCAAAACTAAAGCACGTCTTGTGTGCTCTTCCATTCACTAACCTCTAGCTTCGAAAGAATAACCAACTTATGTATTGGCATTTGAGACAGTACGAACACGTTAGCCGGGTTTTAACTAAACCGTTACATCCTTTTTTAACCACGTGTACAATCGTCTAGAGCCGTTTTGTTGCCACATTTCTCAGCTTTCAACCGTCCCGCGTGGCATTGTTACTAGATCCAGAGATTTGGTTCTGGTTTTGTGCTGTTCCGACTTTGATTAATTGTACACACTGTTCAGAGAGGAAATTTGGTTTACAAGTTCGAATTGGTAGGAAAATTAAGTTTGGTGTGGCATGACACGGAGGCACACGGGACAACAGGTAATGATTAGTTCCGGTGAGTCGGGATAAACTTGCAAGATTTTGAACATCTTATTTACATTGAACAAACAATTTTGCTAAAATGTAAACGATTATACAGACTTAAGAAATTAGGTAATAATTACATCACAAATATGTAAGTTGGACTTCGATGAGTTGCGAACGACCCGAAAGAAAGCGTCCAATTTGTCTGGTTAAACAGCTAGACAATTTGGTTGTAAACTCAATAATAGGCAGCCAAATATTGAAAAGTAATTACGCATACGCGGGCGAGTTGTAACTCTTCGACTCACTATACCTGTTGCTACTTTGATACAGTACTTGCCACAGCACATTGCTGGTTACGCCTGTGTCATCAACAGTTTAGGAAGTCATACATAAACCAAAATGGTTTTGATGTCCGGACAATTTAAGGCTACATTTTGCTGCCTTCAAAGATTGTTAAATTTGATTTCCGTCGTACTTACTTTTGCAGACTGTTTAATGTTTGTGATGGTGAAATGTGACTCCTTAGAAAGATTGACAGTCCTTTTGTTTATCCATTGTGCAAATCCTGGCATTTCCTAGTAATTTTCCCTATGATGTGCCCTTCTTCAGCTTTTTTCGTGACGAAAGTGGCACATAGAACCTTGGCTGTGACGTTGCATTTCTTCCCATTTTTCGACCAACTTGATCTCTAATGTTTGGTAGCAACACTTATTATCATGGATTTGAAGAGTCTTTTTCTCCAAATCAGTAAGATAATTAAGAAAGTTTACTTTAGTACTTGGTCCTAGAATGCGTGCCGTTTATCTGGATTACGACACGAAATATAAATTAAGGTCACATTTTCATTTAAAGGAAATCCGTGAAATGGCGCTGCATTCAAATTGGCGAGTTTTGGAGCTGAGCTCCCCAACCCCACCCGCAAAAACTGACTGGTTTCGTTTTGATTTGCATTCCCTATGTAGAGTAACATCGCGCTGAGAAGGGAACCAGACACATTAATTAACGGCTTTCACCCTGGTTAATAAGATATCGCTCCACGAGCTACGCTTGAATACTGAAAACGGTATGGTATAGCAAACAGAAATGAACTCTGTACAACTCCTTCGAAATATGATGAAAAGGTTATAACCATTTTTATTTGCGAATATCGTTAGCGTTCTTATGTTACAGTTAAAATAACTGACACATTATTGCAGGACTCACAAATGTAAGATATCATCTTATGTGTGCAATCGTTTTCTGAATGGAATAGTGGTAAAATGTAAATCCAACAAGGTACTGAACTGCTGAACAGGTGTGGCCTATATCACATGTTTGGCAAAACTGTTCTAAATATTTACCACTCTCTGTTCGAAGCACCATGTGTGCGGAACTTGCTTCATATCCGGTACCACAAGTTTGTATCCGTGTTCGCGTGTGTTGCGTTGCCCTCGTAAGCGCAGCATCTGCCTCAGCATATGGAAGTCACCACTATTTAGAATAGGGTAGATCAGAATAAGGTCGACTTCCACAGGACGGTAGGACAAGTGTAGAGACTAGTCTCCCACACGGATCTTCATGCTGCAAGCAAAGTAAACTCGGGGTAATCTTCTTAGCAACATGTTGGACCCGTTCGATCTATTGTACCTCGCAGCAAATAATTGGAAAGTATGCGAGGGAAACGTGTTCTAGCACTGGTCTAATGATGCAAGAGCAGAGGCGAGTATCAAGTACTTCAAAGCGCGTACAGAAGTCACGTTTAAGCGACCGAAGCATGTACAGTCCTTTACCAAGTAGCCAATTCGTGTTGTCCACGGATATCAAATCGCAGCGCGAGAATACACCTAGGTCCTTCACGAAGGGTGTGGGATATAGTGGTTGGCCATCAAAGGTGTAGGTTCGGCCGTCAGCACCCTTCCCCAGACTCATAAATACAGACTTGACTGGGTTGACCGGAAGATGAACTTCTGCACACCATGTGGTTAGGCGGTTGCGGTTTTGCTGAAGTACGCCACAGTCGTCGGAAGCGGCAATTTCTCACCAAATCTTCATATCGTCCGCAAACAAGGCACACGACGACCGGAGAAGCTGAGGAAGACCGTTGATGTGAATCAGGAGCAGAGGAGGCCCCAGCACAGTTCCTTGAGGCTCACCATGTGTAGAGGGACACTAATCAGTTAGCTGGTCCTCGATCTGTGTCCGCCAATTTCGTCCAGAAAAGGTCGCGGATCAACTGGTGCACTGGTGCACATTCTGAATTGGTGAAGGAGGATCTAATGTATGAAATATTCGTATGCTTTACAGAAAACGATCAATATCAAGTCGATAGACTTTTCCATGCTTATTGCTTGCAACCACTGATGTCGCTACACAAGCAAGTTTTACTGCAGGAGCAGTCTTGCTTGAAACCGTGCTGTGCTGACGTCAGGAATTTTTTGACTGTAGCAACTGCAGCAAGCATTTCTGCACGACTTTTATAAGAACCTTTGCCAAAATATTTGTTAGACAAACTGGCCCGTCGCCTTCTTTCAGAATAGGCTACACCGCTGAACATTTCCAGTCAATCGGTAGCTAGCCATTAAACAAGGACCTATTGGAAAGGTGAGGCACAGCAGGAGAAATGATAGCCGAACTTGACTTGAGGATCACTGGGTGGTGCCCATCAGGTCCGGCAGGTTTGGTGCCGTCAAGACTGGCGAGTAATTGATATACTTCCTCAACGCCGCAATGCAGACTGTTGAGTTGGGTAAAAGCGGTACACGTCGAACTCGAAACAAACACCTGGTCATTTGCAAATACAGAAGCGAAGTACGCTACCAGTGCGGACGCAAGGTCAGTGCTGGATGTTAGGGGCAGACCGTCCGAGCAAGCCAGCACTGACACATCAAATGCCGGCTTCAGAAGTCACCTCACGTAAGCAAATGTGCTCTTTGGGGCGGTCATTGAGGAGATTACTAGCTGCATTTTGAAAGGTCGGCGCTTATTCCTTTGTGCGCTGTAGCAGATGTTCCGCTGACTTTATACCCTTCGTAGTCATTGGCAGAGCCAGAGAAATGGAATCTGTTCCACAGCCGGGCAGCCTTCTAGCCACATTTTCACACTCTTTGTCAAGCCAATGTATCTTACTCGGTCCCAACATCCGACACTTCAAGGGCAGGAATTTGGAACACAATGACATTAAAAATTTCTTTTATGGATGTCCAACAGTCTTCCACAAGTGCAGCTTGTGACAGTGCGCCTGTTGTGACAGTGTTAAATAAATAATTACTAAATATACTTTTATGCTCGGCTAAGCGAGACACGCCTGCACGAGCATGCTCATGGTAAGAGTGCGACAGGTGACCAAGGAATGTACAATGGGATTTTCATAAGTATGTCATATATGTTGATACATGAATGTATTTATATATGCTTGTGGGGGTATTTAGCTGTGTTGATTGTTGGCGATTTGTTTCCCTTCTTCAATACGTCTTTTCAGCTCAGTGGTGGCATAATTGAGCCCTTCCTTGTCTAATGGTTCCAGGTCTGGACGAACATGTAGCTTCAAATATTTCAGCTTAATCAGGGGAGACTACATCGTTCTTGGACCAGCTTATCCACAAAAGTGCTTCCCATGGGCCGATTTGTTGATCACCTTGCTTTTCAAGATGGGTGATTTGCCTCTGTTTTACCGAATCCTCATCAGCATGGTGGAGTCTGTCAATTAAACTCTGTAACAAGTTGGCACTGTGCTCGCAGCACACTTGATGTGATGGGTCAATGGACTCCGGCACCTGCGTGATCAATAGGTAATTACGCATCTGGTCGGACGAGGTTGATCTTGCAAGATGAAGTAGATTACGAACTTCACGCGGTTTGGCTATCTGTTGAATCAGAGAATGTAAACTCCCAACATTCTTTCGTAATGTTGTTCGTTGATCTTTCCAATGATCTTCAGTACTCCGACATTCATCTACCGGGATATCAGTGCTCGTAAGACAAGCAAAGGTAAACAATTTATGCCAGGTGGAACTGAGCTTCTCAGAACGGTTCGACTTCGGGCCGGTGAGTTTTCACGGGTACAAAAGAAAGAGAGAGCTGAAACCTAGATGATTCTCGGGCGAGGTTGTTTAGCCAAATACACTGGTCCGTTTGTGACGAAAGATGATGCATACACGCCAGCCTTACTTTTTACGGACGTGTCGAGTTTCGGCAACTTTTACATAAAGTTTGAACAAAATCGGGTTGGGTTCCATAGCGACGAGAATGCTAAACTTATAATGCGACACGAGAGAGGCGGTATTTGACATCAAACACACGTGAGGGCATTCCGGTGATATCGGGCTATCTTGAATCAAGTACCACAAGGTGACTGCTTCGGTACTGTGAATAATCCGAAAACAAGATGTGACCAATTGCTAGAGAAAATGGCGACAGTGAGATTGCCGAAACAAAGCGGCGCTAACACAAGTATTCGTGGTCAAAATGTCTGAATCATAAATGAAACAACATTATGTAAATGTTCACGACATAATTTAATGAAAAAGAAATCCAACCAAAATCGAGGTTGTTGAAACAACCAACCGGAGGCCGCTATCTGCAGTATCAGTTTGAATTGAATTGTTGACTCCGAAATTATGAATTGGCGTACAGTTGTTTTCTGGGAGGGTAATAGCTGTCTGACTGAATATAGATAAGATCAATATCTGTTTAGAATATTTGCTAAGAAACAACACTAATGTGCTTTCGTATTCCAATTTTCTAACCCCCAAATAGTATAGATAATTGAAATTAACTCATTTGCGTTTTAATGTTGGACAGAGACGAACATACGTCTGCGCAACTAAGTAAGTAATAACAATCACGACACTGTTCCCCTTTGCCCAGTTGCATAAGCTGCTGACTGTAGGTGTAAGCCGCTGGTTTTTCATGCGTTCAAATGCAAAGGGATCCGGTCGATGCCTTGTTTTATTGATTCTCAGCATGCTGAACATACAGTCCAGTGATTTTACTGTCACCTGGATAACTATCTGCTTTGGAACCTGCTGTGACGAACTCTCAATAAATATACACCACCCAAGATGCATCTTGAATAATTATTTGTTCGGTCACATTTTTGGGGACATACGTCAGCTTTGTTCACTCCCTGTGGCTGAGTAATAATGTATCGTCAAATGATACTGTATACCCGTACTGACATGTTCGGTAGGTTAAATGCCACTAACTAAATGTCGATCCGAATTTACCGGGGTTATTGTCACTAGGCTTCGGTATGGTAGCAGCATTGTGCCACTAAAACCAGGTATACACAGTCTTCCGAGGCTGAGCCGTACTCTATCGTTCTCGGCTGAGCTGTAAGCTCTCTAGGACGTTCCCGGATTGCGGATCTGACAGTGCGTTCCTTGTGGAGGTACTTACCAATAAGTCTCGTTTGTCTTGCAGGCGAGATGAATAAGCAGTCACGGACAATCAGCCACAGCGTCACAGAGCGTGGGGAGTCCTGGGCTGGTCACCTGGTTCTACATTAAATACCACAAGTACTTATACTACACTATCTAAAAGCCATTGTTACCGGTTATAGGGTCATTGAACACTCAACCCTGTACCTGGGGGGTCAGTATCTAACGCAGGGCGGATGAACAACCTCACTGGCCACCGGCTACTACGTGAACTGCTTTCGAACACACATAGGCGCATGAGCCATTTCGCTGTCAACAGTCTTCGTGAATCACCCCGCTGCTTTGCGGTTCAGGTCTTAAATACCAAAGGCTTGGGTGGGGTCCCTTAAGTCAACCCGCTTCCTCAGACTGGTCAACCGGGAAGCTCAATGCCCACCCAGCACATTGAACTTTCCATCCAGTCAGCTGACATTCATTTCCTCCTTTTTGTTATTGTTATTCATGTGTTATAACACTCCGCCAAATATTTATTGGGTAAGTGTTAAATATACGATTGTATATATATAGTCCACGCGTCTGTGAACAGAAGGCCTTTCCGCTCCGAATTCTTGTTCCTAAGCTAGTCAAAGAGGAGTACATTACAGTAATTCCAGCCAGCAAATCCATTCTAAGGCCGCAATGTCTAGTTTAGTGAAGTTAAAGAAAATAGAAAGTATATTATAATACATTTCTTGTTGCAAACTGCTTGATCAATCCGCAATTCAATTCCTCCCTATTTTGGCACGGAAATTCAAAAAACTGAAGTGATTAGGAACAGTGAGTGGCTGATATATCAGTCATATGAGAGCCAGCTGCAAGAGAATCTAAATATTGTTGCCAAAAATTAATTTCCACTTTAAACCACAGCATCCTAAAGAATAGTGTTGCTATTGATGTCCAGCCAGATAAATTTACAACCTAGTTTGATAAACAAGACACGGGCTAGGGCATGCTAACATTAGCAAGTTAATCCTGTATGTCTTGGCATCTCGTAAACGTATGTCAGTCGGGTCACACTACACAAATGCACACCGGTTGATTCACTAGATCCCAAAAACTATACGAAACGCAGTCGTTAGCGTTGTATACGCACCAGAAGCAACGTAAGTGACCAAATTTAAAACTACAATTAAAAAGGTTAGAAATACCGTGAACGAGAATGCGTCAAAGCGATTGTGGCATATCGAATCATCAGTGATAGAAAACAGAAACCTACGCAACACATAAATATAAGGGGCATGCAAAAATGTTAAAGGGATATGTTCCCATATATATGAGTCAAAGAAAATACTAGCGTTAAAAATCAGTGAGCGCACTATAAAATTAAGACCCATTTGAATGCATAAAGGAATCAAGCTCCTCCTTAGGAAGATTCAACTGATGCCAAAAACACATCAAGCTGAATCTAAAGTGGCGCACACGAATAAATGCGTGCCCATTGTCTTGACCAATTGCAAACCAGTGCAAGCGTACTCAGAACATCTGCATCGGTTTATGCAGCGGTTAGACTGCGCTCAAACAACGAACCACGTGATGCACCCGCGGACGTGAAAACTACACGTGAGCTCAGTCACTGTAGAAAGTGTTGCGGACTAGCACGCGGCATCTATGGATGGTTGAGGAAGTACTGTAACTCCCACCCACTCACTCACGTGGCATCAAGACACACAACACAGAATTAAGGGGCGATCCGCGTTCATACTGCTCATTGTTGCGCGCAGACCACCAGACATAAAATGTGCTCCACTATGAGAGAGTAGCGATTACCGTCACTGGAACTAGCTGCATGAAATATACCAGACAGGTCCGTCAACCTCACGTGGTGTGACCTAGACTTAGCGGTGTTTACGTGTGATCGGGTGTGGTTAATAGTTGCTAGGTGAAACAATTAATGCGTGTGGTGCTTCACTACGCGCTATCATGGACCAACGCGTTAGTTATCGGTGGGTGTGGCCGAATTACCTGTTAACTGCAGTTGATCGGCCTTAATGATGAGGTTAGCATCAGCATCGGCACAACAATGCATGGTGTACTGCACCGAGCTTTGCGGAAGTGTACCGCGTTAATTGTGATAACGTTACCGGGTTGGTAAAAGTCTGCATTTACTGGTCTATATGCAATCGTTAGCATATTGCAGCCGTTGACAGGGTGAAGGAACACGTTTGTAAATAACCGTCATGAGTTCATGCGAAACGAAGATGGAACGATGATCTATGTTAACGTTAGCGCACTCCTCACCAAGATGCCTAAATGCGACGCACTGGGTATGGTGAAACACTGTTTGACTGGAAGCGATTAACCTACGGAGTGACCGAAACTTAAGTTGGTTGCAACAACCGAGAGTAAGACATTGCGCAGGATATTGTTCTAGCTCGGGTTTCAGTCGGAAGTAGGCACTCAAGTACATGGTGTTATCATTAGATCATCAATGTGCACTATTTTGTACATAGTACTGGCAAACTCCAGTAAATTGCCAAAAGTTGTTGGTATCAAGTGGATGGCACATTCTGAACCTAAAAGTGGATAAGAAAAGCTAGTTTTTGAGAAATCTGAAATCGCTCACCATGGAGTGGCACACCGCCATTCCTTGACTGTTATGTTTGCAAGAATGATTAGCCTCTACACCGATATTTCGTCAACCGTTGGACACAAATGGGACACAGCACTACAATTCCGATCTCTTTGTTTCACAGATAAAGCTATGTGTACAGAGAAGGAAGTAGACATTAATGTAATTGCCGAATAGTGCACACCCGAAACCGGCAGTGAAACACACGTTTCCAAATATGCTAAAGCCACATTGAAAATATACGGAGGAATGGATTGGGACTATAAGCATATTATAGGTAGAAGGAACTTCCTTTTCTTTTCCAACGGCAATAACCAAGGAATAACATTCGGGATCTGTTCAACAATGGTGTATCTGGAAGACACACCACGTAGAAAACTGTGTTCACAAATATATTCACAATAACTGTGAATGTGTGTGCATAGGAGATACCGCGAGCGAACTGCACACAACGCTGCTAGAACCCCTGAAGCATATGTCACGACGACGTCTAAGTATAATGCTCTACTGTGAGATTCAGTGGTGGCGACGCACCTGTTAGGTACGGTGCATTTAAGGTGGCCAGATTATTGGTGAGCCAAAGCGAGACGCTTCCAGATTTCTTGCACGTCAAACCGAGACTCTTAACCTACCCCCGTTTGTTTCTGATTATGCTGACCGTACAACACATTGAAAAGATAAATATATACATTTATTGCTTCAATGCAATAATAAAAAGTACTTGCGTTGTTAGTCAGTACAATGGCTGCGCTACTGAAGGTATAAATAAATAAATAAATTAATGGTATATTCCCGGTAGAAGGAGGCACACAAATGATGGCACGGCTAAATATACCTACAAGCATAGCTGCTTTGGAAGAGTAAAGTTGTTGTTAAAATAAAGTACAACCAAAATTTTGGTAGTTTACAGACTTGAGAAGTTTGTCGGATAATAGTGGGATCCATGAACATTGTGGCGCTAGTTTGCGAAAAAATCAAGGTTATTACTATGGTGGCAATAGTCAACGTTCGGCGTGCTTTCGCCATGTTGTAATCCATGGTTTCATGAGCACAGGAGCCAAAGTAAAATGTCGGTACAAGTGTTTCCGGTTAAAAGTTGATGTACTGCTTGACATAATATTGTCTTGAGCCACAGATATCGAACAATAATTAAATAAAGTAAGAAAGGAATGTTTTCTTCTCGAAAGTGCGAAACTTGCCTGCTTAAGCATAATCATGGAGACACGACAAGGACTGGTTAGTGTAACAACGACACGAGTTTATAAGTAACATATGAATCTATGTGTTAAGTATGCATGAAAGTGTTGTGTCGTTGTGTTTCTTGAATTTGTGGATGTGACGTCGTATTTGTGATTGTTTTCGGTCAGACGTAGGAAGAAGAGAATTGAACTCTTCCTGTTGGATGATCCACATCCGTGGATTGGGTTAGATCATCCATATATGTAAGAAGTAGTGATTTTAATGAGCGGCAAGTCGCATCCGCCACGTCACAGTGTTGTTAAACAGGTATTTGTGGTGTTTTGTAGAAAAAAAACCCTTGCCAGTCGAAAACCCACCACGTCCTGAAACACTGCCGCAGAACTATTTGCTGGAAGTGGGTAAACTCGAACCAACCAGCTGACACCAGGAAGAGGTTGTTCGCTTAGTTAGATGAATGTATTTTTCGTAGGAGATCTGGGCGCTGCATCAGCATGTCGTGAAGTCGTTCGCAAGGATACACGGCACTCTTGTCTTCAGAACAGCATCTCACCATAAGTATTGCTTTCCGTGTTTAAACGTTAATCTGCGTTGTCCAGAATCTACTTCGATTCAATTTGTACAAATGTAGAGTGCTGCATCAGTGGCACAACTTGAGTCATTCCTACAAACTCGGTAACCAGGAGCTTCAAACCTCTTCTGGCGAGAAGGATGTGAGAGTTTTGTCCAGGTTGACCTTGGATGTTCGAATCAGACTGAAACGGCCTCAAGCATGGGCATCCAACACGTGGGCCTCCTGAACCATGCACTCAGACGATTCGACCCTTCGATAATTCCACAACTTTTCGGATCATACATACGGCCAAATGTGAAATACGCAGTACAAGTTTGGCAACCATGGCTGAAGAGAGATCTTACCGCCTTGGAGATACCCCAACTCCGGGCAACCAGAGACGTCAAGGGTATCGGTAGTTTCCTATTAAACTCCTTCTACTAGTCAATCTACGTGACTCTCACTCAGCGACTTTTGACGTGCCCGCCACGTTTTCCTCCATGTTCTTGCGATTCAAATCCTCTTATCCAATTCTGCAGGTCTTCATTTTCATCTGTATCACAGATGCAACCTGCTTCCAATCATCACCTACTTCATAGTTACTCAGTATTTGGCCTTCACTTCTGCCGAATGGCGCATGCGTCTGCCTTCTCATACCGTAGCGCGTAGGTTAAACTAAACGTTGACTTGTTATACCGGATGATTACCAACCTGCAGTATCCTAGTTCCAAAAGGCTCAAGAAAGTCATAATGAACACAGAGACTCGTCCCAAAACAGCCATAGTTCCAAGGTAACCCACAGGGCATCAACCGTAGTCAGGTCACTTGATACAGTGCAGCGTGGACTGGCTAATCGAACTGTACGACGGATTCACGGCAACGTGGATGTGTTGCCGTGGGCGTGCAAGTGACCTTGGCTTTAAGGTAAGGACATTAAATGATGCAAATAGGAGACAAGCAGTATCCGCGTTTGCAAAAGGTAACGGAATGACAAAGGGAAGGAAATACACTCAAACTGTCAGACCGATAAAATGTGAGGTCAGCCATCTCTCGCCCAATACTCCGTGTACACGCAAACGCAAACATGTTTTATTGACCCCCTTATGGGTTTGACGCCGGCTCCGCATTTCGGCCACTATTACGTAATCCGAATCCACGCTTATTACGGTTTGCCTAAGCCGTGACGACAAGCCAGCTAAGACCTGCCCTGTGAGTGCAGAAACAGTCAGTTTTTGACCTATGGATACCCCGGGTCCCAGGACGATTGCCGCCGTTCATCTTATGCCATTTGACTGATTGGGAACACCCTTGGGACTGTATAAGGTTATTACTAGTTATGGTATTGGTGACATAAGATAATAAAAATATCACAGATGTGCGAATAAAGTTCAAGCTTGATTTTACTATTCCGTGGTGAGGCTGCAAGTCAGTTCAATTATTAATGCGGGTCGCATTAGGCCCATGGGCAGGACTTTGGACACCCCTGGTCTAAATCAATACAACAGACCGCAGGTTGGAATTAAGTGTGCTCCGACAATTTTTCAAGGGGTAATGGACACAATGCTAAACGAGATGCTATGGCTTATATGGATGACATAATAATCGTAACGCTCCAGTTTCGCTGCATCAGAAGAAGTGTTTGAGAAGGCAAGGAGTTTCGGAATTAATCAACGAATTGATAAATGTGCGTCCTTCATGTCCTGAATTTCGAACATTGGTTCAACCATCAATACCAGTAGTCGTCGTCCTGATCCATCGGAAATTACGGAAAGCCAACAACTTCAAGTTCCAAAGGACAGGTAAAACACCAGTCATTTTTAGGACTAGCAAACTATTACAATAACTCTGTGCCTAGTATAAACTCGTTAGGGATTTCACTAAATTAACTTCTGCAAAGTAATGAAAAATGGATGTGGTCGCAAAGTTGTTATTTGGCATCAGACGAACTAAAACGCATTTTAATTTCGGGGCTTGCACCTACACAGCATGACCCGAAACCACCCATCATACTCGCGTTTTATCCTTTCGGGAATCAACAGCAGTGCGCATTCCATCGGACCCCTGGTAGGGCTAGAACCCGCAACTCGATTGTTGCCAGTCCGTGGTTGAGAACAGTGAGCTAAGGCGGACGGCGCTAAAACACACCTAGTAACTTATGCACGATGGTCGTTGCCATCCCCCGTAGCTCAGTGGTCTCAACCACGGATTGGCAACAGTCCAGTTGCGGGTTCGAGCCCTACCAGGGGTCCGATGGAATGCGCACTGCTGATGAACTCCTGGAAAGGATAAAACGTGCATACAGTGTTTTTTCCTGACGTGTGGCGGCTGTGTGAGTGAGTCTAGATGTGACGAATTTCTACCTTTAACATTCAAACTCACCCTGCTACTCTTCTGTAATTACTATAAACGTGTCCAACAGACCTTTGTCAATCAATGAACTGAACACAGTGTCCGCAAGACCTATTTATCATCTTCAGTCCAAGAAAAGGCGGAAGTTTGGTTGGTACATTCAAACGTGCACTGTTTAAAAATTGAAAAGCTAAGAAGACAGTAAATACATGTGTAACGGGGGCGTGATTTCGTTCAACACCAACGCCCTGTTCTCCCCAAACCAATAACACGTACAATATTGGAACTTTTCGAGTTGGTCGAGCAGGTAGCGCATCAACCGATTACCATGGTCATGACACTCAAGTAATAAGGACTCTCGTGAGCCGATTAGAATAAATGGGCAGGTCAGTTCATGTCGTAAACACGACGACTCGCATTAAATATGGTTGACCTCATCCGGTGACACAGTCTTGTAGGTATAACGTTCAGCGATACACCTAAACCGTGAATTTCCCGGAGATCGATCAAACTCACAGAAAAATGGAGATGTTCTGGAGAAGTCGTATGTCAACACCGATTGACCAGTTCGTCGATATGAATTTACAATCAGCACAATCGATATGGTCCGAACAAGTTCCAGAAGAAATGACACTTGGTTACAAAGATTCCCCTTAGACATATTCTTGTTCAGAAACGTTTGACACCGATGCTTAAGATCAATGGAATCGAAATTAGAGCAACGCTTGGTAGTGAGTCACGTATGATGAGCGGTTGTAGGAAGATATTCCGCAAGTAACGCTCCGCTAATTCAGCAGACGCTCAGTGTCATTTCCAAGCTAAAATGGATGGTCTCAAGGTGAGCAAAAATGATCCCAGGTGTAGATACATCAGAGACAAGAGTGCAGGCGAATACAAGCTCGTTTTGGCTGGATCTCGGTCACAGCGACTGGTACACCACCAAGGTAATAATAATCGAAAGGAGGACAATGTCCGACAAGTTATATCGGAATAAACCATCCAGGGAAGACTCTGTCTGAGAGAAAGCCGTGAGGCATTGCCCGAGTTGGCTATGGACAGTGGGGACATGAAACAGAGACAAGCGCCGGGATTGTTCATCATCTAGTGATTTTGAACCACACGGTATTAGAGTAGCTACCAAAGTTTTCAGCCAATTTACCGCGTATCTGGATGCTTCACACGAGCGAGGTAAGATATCGCATATTAGCAATAGCCGAAGCGATTGCCATCCGTCTCCAGAACACAGACCTATGTGCACAAAACAATTCGTTCAGATTCTCTCTCTTCCCCTGGCCCCCTATTACAGTAACCCCTGCTGAGAAACTTGCGGCTGACATGCCATTGATCGTTTGTGAACCAAGCACTTGACCTTATCAGTTAGATGACCTAGACCTTTTAATTCTTGCCCTTGAGAACTTTACTCCCGTCTGATTGGTTTTAACTCATTTCATTCTTATTACTTGTGGTGTACCAGCCTGACAGATCCACCGAAAACGAGCTTGTTCGCTGACATCTTGTTCGAGAATGAGTTTGTGTAACTTTTTATGTTGTAAGACTGAGGAAAAGTTAGTAGAGGATTAGCGTATGTCAGTCAAACAGCCTTGAAAATCGATTTGATTTCCGGCTTGAGGCGTCGTAGAGGTTAGGTGAAACGTTCAGCTAATCCACACGCACGTCAGAGCCATGGGTTTCGAGTAAGGTGTGCGGAAATACCAGTCTGTGTGCACTTTACACATTGTGGTAAATTGCAATTGGTGCCAAATAAAGGTTTTGCCAGGCGGTAGTTGGCCAACTTCTGTCCCGTTTACCAGCGCGAAGTGAATGTTATAGCCACGTCAGATACAGGAGACGCTGGGCCTGGGATGTGTATTGAACGTGGCGCACAGTCCTGATAAATTTTCAGCATTGTCTAGCTTATGGGAGAATTTCGAATTTTTCGTAGCGTTTCTGTTTGGACTTGACGAAGGCTGAATGGAATCCCGTTGAGGTAACTCGCCCTGCGTTCGCGATAATGTCCACAATTGCTGACTATTTTGGGTAGGTGCAACAGTCACTGAGTTTTTGATACGCTGAGATCGTAGATACTCAACGCGCTGGGATCAGACAAGATCACCAAGGAAACGGCCTTTAGCACATCGTTAGAAAACAAACTCATGGTGTACGGATGCCTGTTGGATTAGTTCGTTGCCCCGTGTATCTCCGAGTAGAATGGCTTCGCTATTGACGGATGTGCGTGGAAACGTGACGGTGCACCGTGACGATCTCGGCGGCGTATATGCTTATCAGGCAAGACAGTTCACAGCGTCATAACAAAGCAGTCCTTATAATGGATAGTTCAATAGGCGCGGCTCGCGTATAAATGAACCGCGCTAGTAGTGAGTATATATATATATTGTGGGGGGTTGGCATAGCCCCAGATGGGTAAAGATTCGTGCACGGTGAGATGGGTCAGAAAGTGACTAGACAATTTCAAACCACGACGTTTGAAGAATTATGTACAATACTCAGGCACCCTTACTTAGCACACTCCACCTCCAATCGAACGACTGCGGTACCTTCCTGGGCCGGGCGCGGGGTGCCACAACAAAGGACAAGGATGCCTATCAACTTGGCCTCTTCGGGGCACGTCTCGAATAAAGGTGGAGAACATTACTTTGGGGGGCATATCCACAAGCGTAACATAGTTTATCACATATCTAACCAGAAATGGGAAGTGCCGACCCTACTCTGAAATTGCCGCATCCGCGGGAGAAAGAGGCGCGGTGTCGTCGCTCCTGAGAATGTTCCGGGGGCAACGAGTGTTAAAATCTAATGCGCGGTGTGGTAGTGAATCACGCATCAGCACTTGTGACGCCTACTGTAATGCTAATTACCGAACCATAGAAGAGAATGGAATTGTTCTGGCAGCGCGTCTGCGCGTTGAACAAATGCGTGTCTTGAGTGGTGGTGGTGTGCCCATTGGCGTTATTACATCGAACTCGCGTGGGATCTGGGCATTGTCACTCCCGAGGTGGGTGCGGTAGCAGGATCCGGGATTTCTTATTAACGAAAACTCTATCTGTACGTCGCATTCTGCCCACACCACAACTACTGCAGCAAAATCTAAAGACCGCATTGTTGGGTGGCTTCTAGGTGTGTGGCATTAGTCGGATGGGCCAGTCTTGGCCGACTCAGATACTTGTCCGTTAATTAAGAAAGCCAACGACGCGGTACAGAAAACAGCCAGAAAATGACAATTCCAAGCGCTGTTCATGTGTTAGCAGCATGGAAACCAAATCAAAAGAATCGCCATTTGTTCAAAGCGTCATGACGAACTGGTCAAGACATTCCATTCTCTATGGTTAGGTATTATCATTCAGTAGGGCGTCAAACGTCTGATGGCGTCTGCTCCCTCCCAAGGCCTTTGTTTAAAACCTCGGTGACTCTCCCGCATCTCAGGGCAGCAGAAACTCCGCGTACTTTCTCTCAGCGATGGGGCAATTTCAAGTTGCGTCCTGCTTCCCATTTTCTGTAATGATGATCAAGACTATTGTTACCTTGTGCAACCATAGTAATGTTCCTACCGCTTTTTCAGGAGTGTGTAGGAATAATAGTAATGTAGCCTCGTCACAACCAATAGGCCAAGTGGTTGGATTCCTTGAATATTTGTTGTGATACCAGCACCTGCCCGTGGAAGGCGACCGAGAGTGTCGGATTGGGTTGAGGTAATTTTGGGTCCTCGTATGTAAATATTTTCAAAACTAGTGGCTTAGAACTTGTCTTGATCCCAACTTTAGACCCATAAACGTACTCGTCGCTTTCCAAGCTGGAGGTGCGTTCAGTTATATCGGTGCCCAGACGATTAGGGCCAGTAAGAGACTGCTTTGATATGACGCGGCTGTGGAACCAGTCTCTGATTAGCGATACGCCGCGAGATCGTCACCGTGCACTGTCAAGTTCTCTCCGAACCTCTCATTAATCGAAGGCATTATCCCCGAAGATACAATACGGGCAACGCTTAAGCCATCTGCTTCCGTTCTCCAGGACGTGTTTTCTTAAGCATGGTAAAGGCCGTCGTCCGTTCGATCGTTGTCTGAGGGACGCTAGTCGCGAGCGCAATCAAATAACCGTGACGCGGTTGCAACGACGCCAACTATTCACAAAGGTGGGCACAGAACGAAGGACTCAAGGGAATTTCATTCATCTGCGCAGTCAAACATAAACTATTATATAAAAAAAAAATACCAAGAAAACAACAGCAAGAAAAACGATGACTAAAAATTCGAATTGCTCCATAAAGACGTAATATAGAAAATTTTATCGATGTGCCCTCTTCAATAACATCCATGCCGCAAAGCGCTCCTGATCTGGGATAAAACAGTCTCGGGCGGTGATAAGAAGACATAAAGCACCCGGTAAATCCATTGATTTCACTATTAAGTAGCCACTTAGTGGGGGGGTGTGGAGTCGGGGGGGGGGGGGAGGGGAAAAGGGGGAGAGATGGTTGTAGGGGTGGTTTTGGGATTGGGGGGGTTTGTGTGTTGGGTTGGATTGTTAAATGGTGTTGTTTTAGTGTTGGATATTAATTGGGGAGGGATTGTAGTTGGGTGTAGGGTTTGTTGTTATGTGAGGGGGGTATATGGGGTATGTGATGGGATATGATAAGGGGATAGAGAGGATAGTATAATATTTTGTTGTGTTTGTGTTTTGTTATGATAGTTTGGATGTTATTTATGTTTGTTTTGAGTATAGTTATGTTAGGAGGATATTATATTATAGAAATTGGATAGAATGGTAGGTGAGACTGTATTGGTTTGACGGTTATTGCGTGTTGGGCACATAAGTCCTGGTGAATAGCGAGGCGTTGCGTGAGGATGACGTGGCTTATATCTGAGCGTACACGGGGCTGCGAGATACATCCTAGTCGCGAATTGCTTGAAATCGTTGGTGCCATCAATCCTGTTAGGTTAAATATCAACTAGTAGGTGTCTTACACGGCGCGGTCCACTGTTGGTTAGCCACCGTACAGACCAACTCCTTTTGCTCATGGATGCTCTTCAGACAGGCGCCGGGGTTGCCATTATAACTTGCTCCTGTGCTCATATGCATTATTATTACTTGTTGTGACCACGCCGGACGTAGCCACAAAATCGAGCGTGGCGCGGTACTCTTGTGCGGATTCGAGCTCCGAGAGGGGCTGCTCTTGGGGTTTCGTGTCTGGGCGGATTGGGGACACGGATGGCCTTTGGTAACGACGCTATATCTTCACTACAACTAGCGGCTCGATCCGGAACGTCACCAATCTTGCTTTATTCGATGCCATTGACTGTAGCATTGGTCAACGTGGCTTGTATATATATGAATGCCATGTTAGCTGGGGCCACAGGTTCGGGGCCACCGTATCAAGTGCTGATGATATGTCTTCATACTATGCGCTTGCAGGAGTGGACAGACGACGGATCTCAGATCAGCGCTTTTTCTGAGGTAAGATGGCACGATATGCTCGGTGATTGGATCCGTTCTGTTTACAGTATATTATTCGGGATCCAGCTTCAGATATAATGCGATTCGTGTTTACGACTAGAAACTATCCTGCCATGTTCCGTAATGCTCTATTGATGCCTGAGGACGAGTAATTCAGGACGATGTATAGTGTGAATTACCATGGCGATCTTCGTTTTCGCCTTAAGAGCTGGTGGGGGTGTTCTTGGGGGAGTTTTATTTCCTTCATAAGAAAACCGCGGCGGTACTGGGATGTTAAACAGTGCACGTTGAAGGTGTCCAACAATCGGCGGCTTGGCTTTGACGGGAAGATGATAAATAGTCTCGACACGGTGTCTGTCATTGAGTACAAGCGGTTGACTCGGGGTTAGTAAAAGTACATAATAGTGACTGGAGGTGGAATGTTAACAGATAGGTCATGGCGTCACATCTAACTCACGCACCTTCAGACACCGCCACACGTCAGGAATATCACTATGCACGTTTTATCGCGTTGCTGGAGCATCTGCGGTGCGCGTAGGCCAGCTGATCCCCTGGGTAGGATGCTCGAACCCCTGCGAATCGGGGATCTGTGGCCTAATCCGCTGTTGTGACTCAGGGATGGTCGTCTTTGCAACGACCAAGCGGCATGTAGGGACTAGGGGCGGTGGTATCGCCGTCTCGGCCGTATGCTCACTGGGGCCCAACCACGAATAGGCAACATCGAGGGGCAGTTCGAAGCCATTCCAGGGGTCCGATTAGCCACTGACTTTGAAATTCCCGCTAAGGTGATATCCTTATTTGGGGGCGGTCTGCCCGGGATTATGCACACCGCCTAAGGAATTTAGGCGTGTGAGTGCGTCACGGATGCTATGAACCAACGTCGACCTACTGGCCCCGATGGGGATGGATATCGGCAGATTTGTAGGTGATGAAATCGCTTAACGAGTTATACTTGGACACAGTAGTAGCTGGTAATATCTTCGATAGGCCAGATAATATGTAAGGGGGGTGTTGATATCGGCCGTTGGATCGTGATGGTGGCTGGGCCGTATGATTCCGTATGATCATCGACGACGACTATTACGATGTGGATCCATATGTTCGGAAAGTCTAGACCTTTGAAGGGACGCACATTTTATCAATTCTTAGGTTGGCCTTTCGCCTGCCGGCGCTTACAACGCGGCTTGCGCAGCGTAAACTGAGCGGGACGATTATTATTCTCCGAGAGATGCCTTAGCATGCTGCGTCTACAGGGTCCTGACCCTTGAAATTATTGTCAGGAGCACACTAATGTCGCAACCTGCGGTCTTGGGTATTGATTTAGACGGGCAGGGTGCCTAAAGCCGCCCATGGGCCTTATATGCACCCGCATGAATAATTCGAACTGACTTGCAGCCTCACGCAGCGGAATAGAAAATCAAGCTTGAAGCATTTAGGTACCACAGCTGTATAGCGGGTTGATAGGATCTGAGGCACCATAAACCAGAACTAGTACTATCCTTATACAAGTCACCAGGTGGCCCCAATGCTGTGCAAAGTGGCATATAAGATATCCGCAAGCGCCGCACGCCGGTGGCGACAGTGCTAATATCGACTGGTTCGCACATCATAGGGCATCGTGTGCTCTGGCGTCTCGGATTACCAAAGCCGTAAGAACGGGATTCGTTACTAATAGTCCGATAGGCGGACCCGGCTTCCCATGGTGCATGTTACTCGGTTGCGTGGCGTTATCTCGTGATTCTGTGTGCTTCCTCTCCTGGGTAGCAGGCTAGCATCTTGATTTTATTCCTCCGGTGTACATTGCCCCGTGCCTTTTGTCAAACGCATACTGCTTGTTGTCTCCGATTTGTGCACATGGTAATGTCCATTACCGTAATAGGCGCCGCAAGGTCACTGGGCACGGCCACGGCAACTCATCATCTGGCCCGTGAAGTCCGCGACAGTGCATTGACCAGCCACCGCTGGGGTGTATCAAGGGTAGCTTGACGATATACGGATGACCCTGGGGTTCCATGGTTCTGTATATTGCTGGTTGGGATTCTAGCGCGGGGGGCTTATGACTTTCTGACTTTGGCTCGTTGACAGATGGAAGCGATCCGGAGTAAACAAGTCTATCGTTAGTTTATCCTACCCCTACTAGTATAGCAACCATAGCCCTGCGGCAAATTGGAAGGCCAAATACGAGTAAGCTAGGAGGAGTGAGATTGGAACTGGGACATTTGGGGAGTGGTGAGGAGTGGTGTGATGTACAGTGAGAAATGAAGACCGGCAGATGTGGATGAAGAGTGGTGAATCAGCAAGACATGAATAACGAGGCACGCAAACAGTCGCGGAGTATGGCTCTTGTGGTGTCTAGGAGAAGGATGTAATTATAACTACGCTTACCCTGGTCGTCGTCTGGGCCCGGAGTGGGAGGCTGCCTTCTTAGCGCGCTCAGCCATATGGCTCTAAAGGGGGGGGGGGGGTCGCGTTGGCATCTTGGCCGGAGGGAGATCCAAAAGTGGATAGTGCGTTGTCTTGCAGCGTAGCTGGGTTGCAGGTGTCCCGACGAGGGTAGTTGCCCTTGCTTACCGTTTCTTAGTCTGATGTGCGAACAGCCTGGGCATCCTTGGACAATTCTCTCACTCGCCTGCTCGGCCTTTGAAGTTTGTAGCTCCTTGTCGCAGTGGGATAGACTCTAGGGGGGCCACGGTATGCAGCACGGCGACTTGTTGTATAACAAATGTGAATCGAGTAGTTTCTACAACGCAGATGGAATCGGGAAACTCGGGGAGGCGAAACAATACTTAGAGAATGCGGTTCTGATGAGCATATGTGCATGTGTTTCCTGGCATATCGACTGCATTACTCAGGCTGATGCACCCCAATCCCTACGAAAAAGACTTGCAGCAATATATATTTTTTATTTTTTTTATATATCGTACTCTAAGCATATTACTACCGCCGGCCTGTGTCAGCTGTTGTTCGAGGTTATTCGCACGTGCAGCATTTATCTCGTCTGGTGATACATCTGTTGGCGACCTGGTTTTTTCATAGAATAAACACATCATATTCCGTGAACAACACGGATCGTGCGGAGTGGCGACTTTGCGCGCAGTATAATCACTACTCTTACATATGATGGAACATGTGCGAACCCAAATCCCCAGGGTACGCAGCTCATCTGAAGAGGTCTAGGTCGCGCGCCTACGTCACCGAGTAATCAAGTCACTAATACTGACCATGATCCACAATGGCTTGAAACACATCGACACTACACTTGCAGCATATGTGCTTGATCACATGAGTCATTATGTTTCGTAGACTACGCGGCGGGGGTCTCGATATCCTTCCGGTCGGCGCCATGAGTATCGTAACACTGGTGTCCTGCTGAGATAGTATATACATTCCGTCGACGAAGTGAATAAGCCCGTAACGGATTGTTTCCAGCTAATATTATGTTGAAACCCAGACAGCCAACTGTGGTAAGTCCGATGCATACACTTGTACCCATGGGACGGCGCCGGCCTGGTTCCGATAGGCTTACATCGAAGCGAGACCCACGAACGGTGGGCGAATATCGCACCAATATATATATATTCCTGGGAATTTTTTTCAGCAAGCCAGCGCCATATTGGTTCCTGGATCTCAGCTAGTACGCCAAAACGGCGTCATCGGGGATCGTTACAATTTGTTGCGGGATGGGAGGGATAACTCTTCGTTGACGGGTTCCTTAGCAGCGTTTCTTGGCAGTATAAGTGTGGAAGGCACACACCACACGCGGTTAGGGGTCCGCGACTATAATAGTCCCGTGGAGTGGTTTGTAATCGAACTTCAGTGACGTGTCCAGGGGACGATGGAAATATCCTGTAAGTACTTTGTGATCCATTGCTTTTGAACAATAAATGAGAGTATTTGATATCGCGGCTATAGCATGGTGTGTTACGGCTCCTATAGCAAGTAACTGTACGGCGGGATAGGTGTAAATAATCGCGGTGCGACGGCTGGATATAATATCGATATCGCGGCGCGGGGTCTCTAGCCAATAATCTTGCCCTCTTACAGGCTCCGTGACCCCTACAGTGCTCGCCACCACTGAATCGTAAAAATAAGAAACACATAAGCATGATACGTTACGAGACGCGTCGGGTCTGGCGTAATGGCGAGCTTCGGGCGGGGCCCGCGCTATTCTCCTTGCACCATCTCAGGCAGCAGTATATGTGAACATATTTGTGATGCACAGTGTCGACGGGGGGCCGGCCGTTGATACTCCTTTGGTAATCAGATCCCGGATTTATCTCTGTGGTTAGTGGCCTGGTAAAAAAAAGGATGGCCGGTCTACCGAGACATATTGCTTATAGTTCCAAGCCATGTTCCCCTCCCGTAAAATAATAGGTTCAGGTGCTTGAGCATGATTGAATCGGGGGGCCGTCCCGAGCGGGGCGACTATCCAATTACATGAGGTGTCTACTTCCGTCTGCTTACACAGAGCGGTGCTTGGGTAACAAAAGATAGCGTATGGAATCCTGTCCCAGTGGGCCTTTTCTTGGACTAAGATCGGTTAAGGCTAATCCAGGTCGTGCTAAACATAACGAGTCAAGGATTGCGTGGCCTCTCATGTGACGTTTGCTGATTCTCAAACTAGCTATTCGTTATGCCACTTTTTTAGGTCAAAATATCCTGCCACGTTACGCTACAACGTGGTTGGCAAGGTTATCTGTGTTTGCTTCATTGTTTTTGGTTTGTATTGTTTTGATTAGTGGTTTTTTATTTTGTTTTGTGTGTTTAATGTTTTTTTGTTTTGTTGTGTGTATAGGGGAGGTAAGTGGTGTTGTATTATTATGATTTGGTTGTATGTGGTTTTTTTGTATAAAGTATGTTTGTTTGAAATTGGTTGGGCTCGTTTGTGTGTGTGTATGGGGGGGGGTGGTGTATATATGGTGTGGGGGGATTGAAGTAAATTTTGCCCTATTTTTATTTTTAAATCTTTTTGTAAATTTATCGCATGTGTACATAAGAGGTCACATTGATGATCTAATATAACACCAGTACGGATGGCCGACTTCGACTAAACCCATGCTATAAACAAATCCTGCCTAGTGGCTCGACTCCGTGTGCAACAACTGTATGGTTCCGGCACTCCTCGAGTTATTCGCTTCATAGTCAAGAGCAGATGTTTCGCGCATACCCAGTGCTCGTATTTAGCACATCTTAGGGTTTGTTAGGAGTGCGCTAACGTAACATAGAATAGATCATTCGTCCATCGCTGCGCATGAACTGCATGACGGTTAATTTACAAACGTGTTCCTTCACCTGTCACGGGCTGGACGGAGATATAGCTATCGATTGCATTTAGTACCAGTAAATGGCATGACGTTATTACCGACGGCCGTAACGTTACACAGACAATGGAACGCGGTACAAGCGTTCTCCGCAAAGTTCAGTGCAGTACATCCATTGCACGGTTGCTGCCGATGAGCTGAGGCTATCCTCATCTGAGAAGCCGATCAACTGACATGTGTAACAGTAATGCTCGGCCTGCACCTACTGCGATGATCTACACGCGTTGGTCCAGTGTACGCGGAGAAAGCACCACACGCATTTAGAGTGGGTTTCTCGAGGCAACGAGCTAGACACATCCATCACACTTGAAACACCGCTAAGTCGAGTCACAACACCACGTGTTTGTGACGAGCAGCGTCGGATATTTTCATGGCAGCTAGTGCCAGTGACGGGAATCGCTACTCTCGCAGAGTGGTCGCACATTTTATGTCTGTGTCTGCGCGTCAACAATGAGCAGTTAAACGCTGAGTCGCCGCCGCAAGTCTGAGTGGGCATTGGTGGCGACCTTGATGCCACGTGTATGAGGGGAGTTGTCAGTACTTCCTCAACCATTCATAAGACCAGTGTCTATGTGCCGCAACACATCCTACAGTGACTGAGTCGCACGTGGACTTTGCACGGCCGCGGGCTGCACGGGCTGGGGGTCCTAGGCGAACCTGCTCAGAAACCGAGGCAGAGGTTCTGATTACGGTGGCACTGTTTTGCAATTGGCTAGAGCTTGCACGCAGCTTATTTCGTGTCACCACTGATGAGTCACTGTTGTTGTGTGGTTTGTCATGATAGGCCTAAGCATGACGTGGAGTCCGTGTAGCATTCCTATAAGAGGGCGCTATATTGGAGATTGCCGCTCGGATTGTGATCCTAGCAGTTTCGTTGGACTCATGATACGAGGGGGACGCATTTCCCGTTTATGACAGGTGTGCATGCCCGCTTTATAGGCTAGGTGTGCGTAGGGTTCCTGTGGGCGATCACTGAGGAGGCGTTAGGCCCACAATCGCTTGGAGCGCTTTCTTTGCGTTCACGGATTTTCTAACCTTTTTAATTGTATTTTAAATGTGAGTCACGTACGTTGCTTCTGGTGGCTATACATTCGCTAACGACTGGCGTTTCGTAGTAGGTGGGGGTATTGCGAGATTCATCCGTGGGCAGTGTGGAGGGGACCCTATATATATATATAAATAATATATATAATATGTATATAATCCGACATACTTGTGTTTTTGTTTTTAACGAGAAGATGCCAAGACAGATCAGGAGGACTTGCGAATTTAGCATGCCGAAGCCCAGTGTCGTGTTATCATACGAGTTGTAAAGTTTGTATCTGCTGACTTCAATACTACACGTATTCTTTAGGAATGCTAGTGGTTTAAATGGGGATATGTATTTTTGGCAACAAGTTTTAGATGCTCATTGCAGCTGGCTCATAGGACTGTTATATCAGCCAGCTCACTGTTCCTAATCACTTCAGTTTTGTGAATTTCCGTGTCAAATATAGGAGGAAGTGATAGGGCGGAGTCTGATCATGTCAGTGGTGGCTACAAGCAGATATGCTATTAGTATCATACTTGCTATGGTCTGGAACTGCTCGTTTAGGCGTGTGACGAGGACAGTGCGCCCTAAAGGGAGTTGCTGGCTGGGAATTTCGGGAATAGAGCCCTCGTGTGGTCGTTAGCTAAACTAAGATATGTCGGATTGAGGGGGGGCAATGCCTTCTGTTCAGCAGTCGCGTGGACAGATATAGTATATCTAAGCCGGAGTGTGTACCCGGTATCCCCAATAAATATTGCGTGGTATAACTCCATTGATAACAATAACAAAAGAGGAATAGAATGTCATCTACTTGCATGGTAAGTTCATGTCGGTTGGCACTTGAGCGTCCCGGGGGACGCACATCTGAGGATCGGTGACTTAATGAAGGTGGCAACCTCCCTTACGGTGATTTGTTTTCGCGGTTCCGATTTCACGTGGCTCGTTTGGGGTATGAACAACAAATTATTGAGATGGAAAGTGGGGGAGTTAATGGATAATGTAAGCACTATGGGTGGGGATGAATAAGACGTAGTACGTCCGCCGGCCTAGTACAAGGGTTGATGTTGTGCAATTGACCCTATATACCGAAGCTATGAGGTTGTGGTGATTTAAGGTCTTGGGGTAGTGATATTGTAACACCAGAGACGCTACCCATGTCGCCCCACCGCGGGACCAGTCGATGGGACTTACGGCGTAGTCAGCAGCTGCAAACAATCAGACTTTATTGGTAAGTACCGCTCCACATGGAATCGCCACGGTCAATCCCCAATCGGAACGTCTAGAAACAGTACACTCAGCACCGAGAACGATAGACGTTCCGGCTCAGCCTCGGAAGTCGGGTGTATACCTTTTTCATGCTCTAGGCTGCCTACCATACGCGTAAGCCTGATAGGACAAGATACGGCCGGTAAATGCGGTTTGGCGACAGTTAGGGAGTGGCAGGAACCTATCGCGAACATTGTCATACGGTATACAGTATTCAGGTACGATACAGTTGACGCAGCCCACATGGAGGTACAATACGGTACGTATTCCCCTAAAAAGGACCGAACTAAGAATTATTCAGAATGCAGCAGGGTGTGTATATTTATTGAGAGTCTCGTCAGTATAATATATATTGGGGGGGGGGGGGGGGCTCTGGCCTTACAGTAGAGAGTTCCAATGTGAGATATAACATGTGAAAATTCTCGGACGGTATGGGTGTGCAGCTGCGGAGATGCAGAATACTTGCTCGACCGAGCCCGTTGCATTTGAACGCAGAAATACGCACGGTCTTCACGCTTCTTCACAGCTGATGTCAACGGGCAAGAGGGAACAGTGGCGTGATGGTTATTGACTTACACTTATATTGCGCATACGTTGCTGCGCTTCCTATCATAGGAAAACCAAATGAAGTAAGGTCAATTGAGCATAGCGATGGGGGGTAGAAATATGGGAATCGAAACACATTTATGGTGTGTTCTTGAGACGAATATTCGAAACAATTATTGGGTTCGGATCTATTGTCAGTCTACTCTAGTAAGCCCTCCCCAAAAACAACTGAGCGCCAATTCCATATTTCGAGCAACATGGCATAGGCAATCAGGATAACAGTAGCGGCCTCCGTGGAGTTATTCTACAACCTCGTTGTTGGGGATTGTTCGTGGCAAGGAAGTAGTGCGTGAACATTTACAGAAATGTGGTTCAAGTTATGATTCAACAGTTACCATTGAGGGTTATTATTATTAATGGTTTGGGTGTTTTTGTTTTGTTGGTAGGTGGGTAGAAAGTGGGGGTGGAATAGAGATAGAAATGGGGAGAGTGATTGGGGATATGAGAGGGGAGTGTGGATATTTAAGGGTTGATGATAAGGGGGTATGGATTTGTAAAATTGATAATTGATAAGATAGGGGGGTGGGATTTTTTTTTTTTTTTTGTTTGTAAAAGAGAGAAGGAATGTGTTGGTATGGAGAAGGAGAGTGTTAAATAAATGGGGGATTTAGGTGGGTTTATAAGGGAATTTAGATAGAGTTTTTGTTAAGAGGTGATGATAGGGAGATATTTATAATAGGTGGGGGGGGAGGTTTATTAAGAAAATTTGATAAGTGGGATAAAGAGGGAGGGGGGGTAAAGTTTTAGATAAAAATTGAGTAGGAGGTTTAGATGAATAAGATGTATGGGGTGAAGGAGAGGATGTAGTATAGGTGTGAAAGAGTGGTTGGGAGTGGTAAGGTTGATGGGTTTTGATTAGTTATTATGGTGATTGTTGGTGGGGTATGGAGAGTGGATATTGTAGATTTAAGAGTGGGAGTTGAGTAGGATGAGGATATGTGATTAAAGAGGAATAATTGAGGTTGGTAAGTGGGTAGATAGATGGAGGTGCCTGGGTACCTGCTCATTCTTGGGGGCGGCGTGCAAAGTGCTCGCACAGGATGGGTGGTAGCGCTCCTATCCAAAACAACGATGGAGGAGTGTTAAGTGTTATGAGTCTATCTTCGGGAGCGGATCGGCTCGCATGCTCTCTTGATGTGATGGTCGAATGGACGTCCGGCACCTGCGTGAATCATAGAGGAAGGACCAGTAGTCTTCCGGGTCGTCGATGTGGCGGCGCAAGATGAAGTAGATGTAGCGAACTTCTCGCGGTTGCGTGCGGTTGAATCAGAGAAATGTAAACGCCCAACTGGCGGGCGGGGATTTGGGGCAGGGGTGCTGGCCCATAGGTGCTTCAGTACGACCGACATTCATCTACCGATTGCTTGGCGCGTATGACATACGAAAGTATAACTGAGTAGGCCTGTGGATCTGAGCTTCTGAAAACGGGGCGACGGTGCGGGCCGTGGAGTGGTCATCGGGGACTATAATATATAATAACAATAGCTGATTAACCGTGAGGTTTCTCGGCGAGGAGTGGTTAGCTCTCAAATACTCTGGTCCGTTTTGACGAAAGATATGCTTACACGCCACCTTACTTTGGTATGCACGGCGAGGTCGGTCAATAACTTGACAGAAAAGTGTTGAACAAAATCGTGGGGCCTTTAGCACGATAGAATGCGATAACTGGATTAATGCGACACGTGAAGGGGCTAGGTGACATCAAACACACCAGGAGGCATGCGGATCCATGCTGGGCGATGCGTTGCAATGTCCCTCAAGTGACGGCTATCATGTATACGTGTTGAAATCCTGAACTACTAATTACCATTTGCTAAGAAAATGGCGAGACAGGAGATTGCCTATAACAATTTGAAAAAAAATAACAAAACAAAACAAATACATAAAAATGTGTGGTGTATATATATATATATATAAAACATAAAAAATAAAACTATGCGCCCATTATATAAACTCAAGTAGGGGGGCGTGTACGATGTGATCTGTTGCATAAGTATACATCAGGATTGAAATTTCACGGGACATTATGTAAGGATAATTAAATACTACCTAAAGCGAGGGGTGGGTGAAACAACCAACCGACAGGCCCTATCCTGCAGTACAGTGTTGAATGTTTTGGTGTCGTTCCCGTCCATGAATTGCAGTAGCTGTTGTGTTTCTGGAGGTAATAGCTGCTTGACTGAATATAGATAAACATCATTATCTGTGTAGAAACTAGGCCTTAGAACATCTTCTAAGCGTGCTTGTCGTAGTTCCTAGTTTTCTATATCGTCACCCCAAGTTAGTTTTCAGATATCTGTTGAAATTAACTCAGTTGCGTTTAATTTGGACAGATAGTTCTGCCAACGTCGGCCAACCTAATTAAGTAATGAAACAATCACGACACTGTTCCCTTTCCCGAATAGTGCATAACTGGGCTGACTGGTATGGTGACATAGCCCTGTTGTGCATGCGTGGCATATGGGAAAGGGGATCGCGGGCGTTGCCTTGTTGTTAGGTGGTGGCGCAGCCTTGCTGAACATACAGTCCATGTGTTTAGCACTGTCACTCTGGAAACGAGCTGTGCTTGGAGACCATGCTGGGACGAACTACGCCATATATAATCACGCACCCAATGTGCATCGGGGAATAAGTAGCTTGGTTCGCAGCACTAGTGGGGATGCATTCGCAGTCCGTTGGCTTACGTCTACCGGCATCTCGCCTTGGCATAGAGTAATAATATAGCGTCAAAGTTACGTATTACCGCGCATCTTGACATGGGTCGATAGTAAATGCCAGCTAACTAAAGGCTAGGCCGAAGTTGGCCCTGGGGTATGTGTGCACTAGCTGCGGTATGTACGACCTTTTGTGCTCTCGAAAACCAGGTATAGCCTACAGGCGGCCTGGCTGAGCCTACGCTACCACTCGTTCTACCCGCGGACGGTTAAGCCTCGCTAAAGGACGTTCCCCCACGGATTGTGGCGGAGCTACATGTCCAGCTTTCCTGTGAGGTGACGTTACCATAAGGGCTTCGGTGGTGCGTCAGGCGAGTTGATAAGTCTTGCTCTCGGACAATGCAGTCCCACACGTCATACAGAGCGGGGGATCCTGAGGTTGTCACCTGGTTCACAATTAAATACGTCACATGTACGGTATACTACACTAGCAAAAGCCAATCTTTACCGGTGTAGAGGGCATTGAACACGCTAATCCTCCTTGTTACCTGGTGCATGGTATCTAACACACGGAGTAAATAATTCTACCTCTCGGGCCACTCAGACTAGCGGCGTAACTGCGTGCGAAACATCAAACAGAACAGGACTAGGGCGCGGTCCAACAAGCTTCGATGAATCAACTCCCGCTGCTGTGGCGGGCAGGCTGAAGACGCATAGCGGGGGCCACGGTTTGTGCTACCCTTCCTCAGGACTTGTCAATCTCAAAGCGCATGCCTCTCTCACCACATTGATCTTTCATCCATCAGCGACATGTCATTTCCGCGCGGTCTGTGTGGGGGTTAGCATGGTTAGAACACTTGGCCCACCGAGGCGCCTGCCCCCAAGTGTTTGGGGATAGTGTATTGATATCATGTATTATTATACCATAGAATCGCGAGCTCTCTGTACAAAGGCCCTTGTGTCCGCTCGGTCCCCCGTTATTTTCGGTTCCTCAAGCTTGCATTTGGTAGGAGACTGTACAGTTATGTCCATTCCAGCATAGCCAGGCTAACAAGGCGCATGGCGATACTGGAGTTGGGTTAAATATTTATAGGATTTGATTAATACTAGGGTCTTGGGTGGCATAACTGCTTGATCAATCCGCTAATTCAATTCGCACCTATTAGTGACACGGAAATTCAGAAAAACGTAATGTGATTAGATCATGAGTGGCTGTGAGATCATCATATGAGAGACCAGCTGCAAGAGAATACTAAATATTGTTGCCAAAAATTATTTCCACTAAACGCACAGCATCCTAGAAGATTAGTGGTTGGCTTATAGGTAGGCCACCCAGATGAGAATGTAGCATCCGTGGGGGGGGAGTATAAGCACATGACACGCTAGGGGCTAGGCTAACATTAGCCAAGGAATCCGGTTGCTTGGCATCCTCTAAACGTATCAGTCGGTCACACTACCGGACGACACAAAGTGCATCACCCCATTT
Organism: Dicrocoelium dendriticum; assembly: GCA_944474145.2. NCBI lineage: Eukaryota > Metazoa > Platyhelminthes > Trematoda > Plagiorchiida > Dicrocoeliidae > Dicrocoelium > Dicrocoelium dendriticum. The sequence continues at coordinate 25,179,585 of OX104070.1, forward strand.
GTTTCACTAATTCGCCAAAGAACTATAACGAAACGCAGTCGTCGTGGTATAACCACACATACAACGTAAGTTCCTTTGGTAATACGACTATTATAAAAGGTTACAAATAAAAAAAAGTACCGATACGAGAATGCATCTAAGCGAGTGTGGCATAATTCGTATCAATCAGTGATATATAACAGACACCTACGCATACACAGAAATATAGAGGGGGCATTGGCAAAAAAGTGTTAAAGGGATAGGTTCCGGGCGCGATATAAGAGAGACTCAATAAAAAGTCTAGCGGTTAGAACAATCATGAGCCACTTAGATGGAACACTCCAGGTGGAAATCAGAAAAAGAATACAATGCTTGGCCACTCCTGTAGGATTATCTCAAAACCGCACAATCAGAGAAACACATTCATAGCGGCGTGAAGTATAAAGGGCGGCTCCACTAAGAAAGCGGGCCCAGTCTGTCTTTCGACCAATTTGCGAAACCAAGTGCAAACGTACTTACAGTAACCAGCGGCATTCGTGTACTCAACGGTAGCAGCGCCGCAAACACAACCACGGAGGCATACCCGCGACTGTGAAACTACACGTGAGCTCAGTTCTCGGAAGTGGAGGTGTTGCGAACAATACAACTGAGTCTATAATGATTGAAATATACTGTAACGCCCCACCAGCTCATCTCCTCTCAATGGCTTTCAAGCACAGGCAGCACAGAATTGTCGGGCGATGCTCGCGTTTCATACTCGCATATGTTCGCGCTGACGTCACCAGCACAGTAAAAGGGCTCCCTCGAGATAAGTACATGACCCGCACTGAACTAGCTTGCATGAATGATACTCATTATCAGTTCCGTCAACTCTCACGTGGGTGACCTAACTTACGGGGTGGTGTACGTTATGCGGTGTCGGTAATATGACGACCTGAAACAATTATAATGCGGTGGTGTGCTTCATCTTCCGCTAACTGCATCGGAGCACAACGCGGGTAGTGCTTCGGAGTGGGTGTCGCGCGATTGTTCCTAGTTACACCTGCGCCCCAGTTGGATCGCCGTATATATTGAGTGACATGACAACATCGCAAGCACTACTGCATGGAGGTACTGGCAGCCGATTTTTTCTTTGCGGAATGACGCCGCGGTAACGCTTTGGGTAACATACGCCGGTCGGGAAAATCTCAGTTACTGTCGAGTATGCAATCGTAGGCATATTTGCACACGCCGTTTACAGGAGAAGAACACGTTTGTAAAGATACCGGTCCAGGATTCTTCACGCGCGCAACGAAATATGAACATGCATCTATGTACACCGTAGTCGCAGCTCCTCACGAAGGATTCTAAAAAGGCGACCACTGGTTGGGAAACTACTGTTGGACTGAATGCGATTAACCTCGGAGTACCAAATCTTAAATTGGTGTGCAACAACCCGAGAGATTGGCACGATTGCGCAGATAGGGTTCTATGTGCTCGATGGGCGTCTATTCCCGTCCGCAGAGCTGGCTGTGCTGAGATCTATCATGGTGCACGAGGTTGTACTGAGTACTCGACAAACTCGCAAGTAAATTGGCCAGAAAACCACAAGTTGTTTGTATCAATGAATACATTTCTGAGCCTAAATTGGATAGAAGAAACACGAGGGGTGGAGGAAATATGTGCGGGTATTCCGGCTCTCCATGGAGGTGCTCATCCCGCCATTCCGTACTGTTATTTTCATGAATAGACCGCTTAACGCTTTTCGCGGCATATCCGGGTCACCAACGGGGACCTACTGCATTACTATGCCAGCGCGGGGGCTCAGTGAATAGCATGGGTACAGTGTTAAGTGAGGAGATCACGAACGGGATTGCCAAAGTAGCTCACACCATACCCCGGCGATAGACACACGCTCCAAAGAGCTAAACCACATTTGGAAATTATACGAGGATAGATGGGAAGCTAGTAAAATAGTTAAGGTTAAAAACGGCCGCGGTTCGTGTTCCACCATTGAAACCAAGGATAAAATGCGATCTGTTCACATGGTGATCTGATACTCACCACGAAATAACTTGTCAACAATTTGGCTTCGTGGCACAATAGTACTGTTGAATTCGGTGTCAGAGAGTTACCGCACAACTGCACCTCAATGACACTGCTAGACAACCACGAAAGCATTGCCACGAAACGAGGGGGCGCGACAGTAGAGAATGCTCTACTGATAATTACAGCTGTGGCTGACCACCTGTTAGTACGTGCATGGAACGGTGCGCGAAGATTATGTGAGCCCTGAAGCAGAACGACGGCCATATGCGTGCACTCAAAACCGAATTCTGGAACCGTAAACCGCTCGTTGTTTCTGGCACTAGGCTGACGGCGGAGACAACACATGTAGTCAAATAAATCATTTCACGACAAGTGATTGGCTGTCTAGGCATGATGAATAAGTTCTTTGTTGGTATTGAACCATGGCGACCGAACGAAGGAGTTACTAGTATATATTGATGGGTGATTCTGTTGCTTGGAAGAAGGCGAATAGTTAAGGCGACGACGACAAATATACTGAGGTCAAGCATAAGAGCGTGCGCTGGGAAAGTCAGAAAAGTATGGTTTAAAATTATATTTCTTCCAAGACTACGGTGTTGGTAGTTTCGTAGCTGACACACAGCTCGTGAAACGTGCGTCACTAATTATGATATTCCTGAACATGTTGGCGCGGGCTTGCGAATAATAGCAAGTGACGGACGAGGTGACGTGACCAACGCAGCGTATTGGCCCTGGGGATATATATGGAATCCAGGGTCATGAGCCAGAGCCATAATGGAATAGGCCGGTACACGCCAGAAAGTGGCGTGGCGATGAAATAGTGATGTTACGGGGTAACATAATATTAGCGGAACAATATGTATCAATCAAGACTTAAATAAAGAAAAGGAATGTTTTCTCTCTAGAAGGCGACATCATGCCTGCTTAAGCTGAATCATGTACATCACAGACGTTAGTGTAAACAACAGACTCAATGAGAAATAATGCAGATGATCTCAAGGGGAGGGGTGGGGGTGGGGTGGGGGGGGTGTGGGTGGGTGTGTGGGGGGGGGGGGGGGAGGGGGGGGGGGGGGGGGGGGTGGGGGGGGGGGGGGGATGGGTGGGGGGGGGGGGGGGGTGTGTTGGGGGGTGTTTTGATATTTGTTATTTTTGTTTTGGGGGGTGTAGAGTATGCATAGAATGGTGTGTCTTGTTGTCTTGATTTGGGAGATGAGCGTCGTTGGTGGGAGGGTAGGTTGCGGTGTGCATGCCCACGTAGAAAAAGAACTTGAACCCTTTCGCCATGTTGGATGGATCCCAATATCCGTGGATCTTGGCGTTAGATCATTCCATATATGTACCACGAAGTAGTGATTTGAATGAGCGGGCAAAGTCGGCATCCCCCACGATCACACGGGGGGGTGTTTACAGATGGCGGGTGGGGGGGAGTAAAAAAAAACCGCTGCCATGCTTTAACCCAATCCATACGCCTGAATCCTCTCTGCGCAGACAATTTGCTAATGTGAGTAAACTGCAACCAACATCGCTGACTCCAAGGATAAAATATATGAGGTGGGGGTGCGACCGTTGTGAGCAGTAGTAGTGTTCGTAGGAGATCGGGCCTGCACAGCAGAGTCCGTGAAGTCTGTCGCAAGATAACTCGCACTCGCGTCTGCTAATCAACATATCACCAAATAGTGCTTCTCGCGTTTTAACATCGGAATCGAGCGTGTCGCCTAATTCTACGTCAACGTCACATGTACAAGGTAGAGTGCGCAGCAGTGGCACAACTTGAGTCAAGGCCTACAAACTCGGTAACCAGGCAGCGTATCAAAGCGCGTCGTCTGGCGATAAGGAATGTAAGGTGGTCGCATGGTGGACCGTGGAATGTTCGAATCAGACGGAATCGCCTCAAGCATGCAATCCCAACACGGGCCTCAGATCCATAACTCATAGCACTGTCGACCTTCGATAAGATCCACAACTGTGCCGATCAGACAGACGCGCAGAGTGCTATATATGTACGCATACTATATTTGGAATATATTATATATATATAATATCATGGCTAGAGGAGAGAGTCTCACTCTGGCATGAACATCACTCCTTCAACCTCCGCAAAACCAAGACTCCACAGGGTAGCGGAGTTTCCGAGTACATACGCGTCTACGAGCAATCTACGTGACTCTCCACGTTCAGCTACTGTGGACTCCACGCCACGTTTCCTCCCCTATGTTCTTTGTGGTCAAAGCCGCTTATCGCTAGTCTGTCAGGGCGTCATTGTCATCTATAATCACTGATGGCAACCGCTGCCAATCTGCAACATACTTGCATAGATTATACTCAGCTAATTGCCTTCACTCTGCCGAAATGGCGCACGGCGGCTGGCCTGTCTCAGCACCAGGACGCGGATGGTTGAGAGAGTAATACAACGATACCGGTGACTTGTTATCTCCGGTTAGGACCACCGCATATCCTAGTTCAATAGCTGCAAAACGTCATAATAACTCAAGACGCAGACGCAAAACAGCCATAGTTCCATAGTAACCGCGGCA